>OY992876.1:148113685-148221185 GCA_963921405.1 Cepaea hortensis | reverse complement strand
CACATACACACACACATATATATATATATATCGTTCTTTCTAGAAAGTCAATGACCACGAGATATGACTTTGAAGCTCGACGATAAGACAGACACAGTCAGTTATAATGGAATGTTTGACAAAAATCTTTTTTCAACGAAAAAACAAAATAAAATGCAATACTTAGCTAGAAAACTGACACTTCAGAATTCCAACTAAATAATCCGTACGTTTCAATTAGTACCACAATCAAACAGAGCCCTAATATGGGGGGTCGAAAATATAGAGAACTTTGTGGTATTCTTAAATACATATGAGCTACTTTGAATAACGAGGGCCAAAACTACAGAGTGCAGAATTTATTGCCTGGCTGTTGCGTTGCATTTCGTTAGGTGCATTCTGCAAAATTCACCCAATATAAACTAAAGCAACGTGATAAATCCTCCAAGCTGACATAAACTAGGCACTAAATTATACAATCTATTGTTTGTATCTTCGTTATTCACATTCACTACGGAAAACACTCTTTTGAATATGGGATACCTAATTGTGATTGTAACATTTGATTTATCGGGCTATTTTGTTCGTCATGAAGAAGTTAATAAGTAGCATATTCAAACCAAACCTATGTTACCAATGTCCAATTTGGACACTATCCAAATCACACTTAACGCAAAATCAACACATGTGAGATGAGATGCTTGAGATTAGCTGCCAACTTAAGTATCCGAGACTGAATAAGAAATGCTGTTATCAGACAGACAGTGGGATCAACACTTTGTACCATATATATTTAAAGACAGAAGATCAAATGATTTGGCCATCTCGTTAGAATGCAACACCATCAACTACCAGCACTGGCATTATATCAAAAATGATCTGCTACGAGAGAAAAAGGACGCCGTAAAAGAAAATAGGCTAACGATATCAAAGACATTTATACAATCACATGGAATGACACTATCCAGTGCCATCCATCGGGCGCTGGGGCGTCAACTATTCCGCCCCACGACACTTAACTGCAAAAGTGAAAGATTTTGATGATGATGATGATGATGATGATGATGATGATGATGATGATGATAATGATGATGATGATAAAGATGTTAGTTAGTTAGTTAGTTAGTCGCGGTTCCACCTTCACAGCAACAGAACATCCCCATTATGCTCCGTTCCTGGGCCAGTGAATATCACACAAAACGCTCCCCACTGCCCAAAGAGAGAAGTGGAAAAGACAGGAGTCTCGACAAACAACAGCCAACACAGATACACTGTGCATAATGCCGGCGCCAGAATGTCAACACAATAGTCCCCCACGAAACATCCAATTCATCTCTGATGGAATCGGCAGTCATTTTCCCATCTGGATGTTTCCTAGATGTTCACCCACACAGTCCACGAAAATACAGTTCATCGTCGATGGTAGTGGCAGTCAACCAGAAGCCCAGCAGCCACGCATTTCTGCATAAGGCAAAAACCGGTCAACTATGGGTCATAGCCAGCTGCCATCGCTCTGAACATGCAGTCACGTTCCAAAAAACCTCGGGCAGATTCAAAAGCATTTCACACAAAATCCACAGCTCACAGTGTCGCGCCACGCACTCACTCAGTAGCCTCCTTAATCGCCTCTTACGACATGCGTGATAGGCTACAGTGTTGCTATTCTTTGCTTCTCTTATGGGCCCCGGCAACACACGGGAGGATGATAAAGGTGAAGACTTCAATGGCGATGTTCTCTTGCATCTACGTGTTTCTTCTTTCTTCGAGTTCCCAGTTATATTTTGTGTTCATTCGCTTACAAGCTCCAGAGTAGTCACCAATTTCTTCTATACCTTCGGAATAGTTGAACGGACGCATGTGCGTCCGTGTCTATGTCTGTCTGGGTGTACACACGCACGCATGCGTGATGCACCCGTCACGTTCACCTTTTTTCCAGTATCTATTGTCCAAACAATGAAACTATAGCCCGCATTGTAATTACACCCGTGCTAATCCTTTCATTACATCTGTGCAATCTGATACCCGTGGTGCAGAAACCCACTTTGTTTTTTCCTGTGTGTTTATTTAACCACTGAATAAATTTCCATTTGTTGCTTCACAAGTGTGAGAAACCTGGCTGGCAATTAAGCCATGCCGGTTTGTCCGGGTGGTTGCGACTGCCAGCGCTATTTTGTCTTGCTAGCCAAAACACTGGTAGCGTTTGCTGGGAACAAAAATAATAATTACAGAATTTGTTTTATCATTGCTGGAGTGAGTTTTTAATAAGACGTCTGATATTAAGTACACATGCCCTAGATGTGTCACACAGAGTGAAGGATAGGTGTCAGAAAATAATGTCAGATACACGCCGTCGACTCAGCTTGACTAGAGCAAGTTTTCACATGTGAGATGCGGGCGACTTAACCACATTGTCGCCCACTCCTGACGGTTCGGGGTCGAATTAGATTCTCTTGAGGCCCCAAGGTCTGAAAAGATTATGATGCATACAATTCAACATAATTATATATCAGAAACACGGAGAACAATAAAAACTATTACAAATGAGCTACAAACATTCACGAGAAGCGGCTGGCCGAGTGGCTAGAACGCCGGATTCTCCTTAAGGAGACCCGGTTTAGAATCCTCGGTAAGGTGTGGGATCTTTTTCTGTCAAAAAGAAAATCCTAACCTGCACAGTTCGCGGTGACTGAGCGAGCCAGGCGGCCTTAATTCCTCAGATTCAAACCCCCCCCCCCCCCTCTTGTCATACCCCGCATTGTACTATATTGGCAGTAAATGACATGACAGTGACAGTGACAGTACAAACATTCACTAATAGGTGTCAGCGCAAAATATACGAATGAACATAATATGACAACATCAGCAATGTGGAGCTCACAGACAGAACTAGGCAAATACCAGTCAACCAAGAGCTGAAGAAAACACACTGGCGCCGGATACGATATACATTGAGAAAACCTGAGAATAGTGAAACTAGAGAAGCATAGTGAAACTAGAAAAGCTGTAGTCTGGAATTCACAGAGGAAAAGAAATAGAGGAAGACCTCAAAACTCACGGAGGAAAGTAGCAGAAACAGCAATGAACAATGTGGAATGACATGGACAGAGCTGCGTGAGATAGCAAACAGACAGGGGGGTTTGTATCGGTGGGTGTATGCCCCAATGCGGGACAGAAGGCAAAAGAAGTGTGTCTTCCTTAGACAGCCACAATGAGCAGTGTACACTATTGGAAAGAGGCTAAGACATACAAACAGCTCATCGTAAATATTAGATGGAGTGTAATGGTGAGGATGCTACGTTGGCACTGGTATTAGAACGGTCTTACGAGCGTTCGATGTTTGCTCTCCACGTCCGCCAAGTTAAGGAAACATGACCACTTTTCACACACGCTCACAAAATGTGGCGATCCCAACACTTCACATTTTAAAATATTTAATGTAATTTTGTTTCTTTTATTAAGAATAAAATTATTTTTGCGTTGGCTTACTTTGAACTCAAACGTAGTCCATATACGTGCCACTACTTCTTGTGCCCTGGAATGATATTTGCATGTAGATTAGCTTTCTCTATTAATAGTGTCCCTCGCCATCAGGCTAACTTACTCTGAATTCTGAGGTACTTGTAATTTACGTTCCCAAGCCAAGGACGAGTCCAACTGACCGGTGTAGGGGTTGATAATGAGATAATGAAGGCTGGAACATGTGACGGCTGAGCTGAGTAGATTTAAAGTCAGCGAGGGGGAGGAAGACAGCGATACGGGGAAACACAATGAAACGGAGGAAGACATCAAGACGGAGGAAGGCATCGAGACGGAGGAAGACAATGAGACGGACTAAGACAGCAATACGGAGGAAAACATTGAGACGAAGGAAGACAGCGAGACGGAGGAAACCATCGAGACGGAGGAAGACAGCCATACGAGGGAACACAATGAAATGGAGGATGTCAACGAGACGGTCTAAGACAGTGTGACAGAGGAAGACATCGAGACGGTCTAAGACAGTGTGACAGAGGAAGACATCGAGACGGTCTAAGACAGTGTGACAGAGGAAGACATCGAGACGGTCTAAGACAGTGTGACAGAGGAAGATATCGAGACGGAGGAAGACAACTAGATGGACTAAGACAGCATGACGAACGAACAAACGAACGAACGAACAAACTTTATTTTCAAAGGGTTAAGAATTGGGCACGCAGGCCCGTCTAACATTCTGCTCGTCTATCACTCTCTTTCATACATTATTTCATTCACACATCATTCAAGGCTATCAGAGAACAGCAACAATATAAAAGATATGCATTATAAAGGCATGGGGAAAATGCGAACATCAATACTATACGACTTAGTAATATTACATTACATTGGCACCTTTCCGTCTTGACACGATAGTTTGGTACATTGTGCTTCAAAAAGGCTTAATAACTACGATCCATGGCGGTGGCGAGTATGGCTGGTAAGGCCAATTCTTGCTGCAAATGTTTGCCCACAGTAGGTGCATGTGAAAACATGGTCACTTCCACCATTTTGCACCGTCTTACGTCTCTCACGCTCTGTGTGTGCTTTATCTGCAATCATTTTCTCTTTTGTCTTTATTCCATTTCTGATAGTTGCCCTCCATGCAACACGTTCAGCGGCGACGTGCTCCCAATGTGCATTATCAATGCCTGTATCAATCATGTCCCGCTTACACACATCTTTGTATCGTAGTAGAGGCCGACCCTGAGATCTCCTACCCGTCTGTAATTCACCAAAAAAGATGTCCTTTGGTATTCTACCATCATCCATCCTCCTAACGTGTCCTATCCATCTAAGTCTACGAAGACTGAGCATGGAATACACCGTCACACAACCTGATCTTTCCAATACTTCAGTATTTGTGATTTTGTCTTGCCACTTAATACCAAGTATTCTTCGCAGACACCGCATATGAAAGCTGTTTAAACGTTTCTCTTGGCGTGAGTAAGTTGTGCAGGTTTCACTGCCATAAAGAAGAGTACTAAGGACACAGGCTTGGTAGACGAGGACTTTTGTTTTGGCAGTAAACTTCCTGTTCTCCCAGACTCTTTTTGCTAACATGTTCATTGTTGTTGCTGCCTTGCCAATCCTGATGTTGATTTCCTGATCGAGGGATAATTTGCTATTTACCTCTGATCCTAGATATGTAAAATGGTCTACTATCTCCAGTTCGGCGTCGTCAATAAAGATTGATGGTACACCATGTGCACCTTGTGACATAATCTGTGTCTTCTTTTTGTTAATTGTTAAACCAAATTCAGAACAAGCATTGGAGAATGCAGATAGTAGATGTTGTAATTCTTCCTCAGAGTGGGTCGTAATCGCAGCATCATCCGCAAAAAGCAACTCTCTGATTAGTACCCTGCTAATTTTGGTCTTGGCCTTCAATCTCTGAGCATTATAGAGGCCACCATCTGAGCGTGAGTGAATGTATATACCATCATCCTGATCACGAAAGGCATATTTCAGTAGAAGTGAAAAGTATATCCCAAAGGGGGTGGGGGCTAGTACACAACCTTGCTTAACTCCACTCTTGATTTCAAACTCTTCTGAAGTTGAGCCATCAAACTTGATTATACCTTTCATGCCTGTGTGGAACGATTCCACAATGGACAGAAGAGTTGGTGGACAGCCAATCTTCTTTAGTGCTTTGAACAGACCCTCACGACTGACCAAATCGAATGCCTTTGTGAGGTCAATGAAGGCAATAAACAGTGGCTGATATTGTTCCCGGCATTTTTCTTGCATCTGTCGCAATGAGAATATCATATCAATGGTAGACCGGTTCTGACGGAAGCCGCACTGTGATTCGGGGTAGACTTGATCTCCCGGGACTTGAAGTCTGCGCAGGACAATTCTGGCAAATACTTTCCCAACAATACACAGAAGTGAGATACCCCTATAGTTGTTACAGTCGCTCCGATCTCCCTTGTTCTTGTACAGCGTTATGATGTTTGAATCTTTGAAATCCTGTGGGACTTGTCCTTCTCGCCAGCATAGCTCTATTAGCTGGTGGATCTGTAGAGCGAGTGTGTCTTGCCCACTCCTGATTACCTCTATTGGAATCCCATCCTTACCTGGAGCCTTGCCAGATGCAAGCTCATTAATAGCACACTTAACTTCTGTTATAGTGGGAAGTGTGTCCAGGTGGTCAAGAGTTGGCAGGGCCTCTATGGCGTTGAGGGCATCATCCGCTAGCTTGGTCTCACTTGAGTAAAGCTCTAAATAGTGCTCGACCCATCTATCCATCTGCTGTTTCTTATCAGTGATGATTTCTCCAGTCAAGGTTTTCAGCGGTGCACTTCTTTTGATCATTGGACCACAGGCTTTCTTTATCCCTTCATACATGCTTCTGATGTTTCCCTTATCACTTGCGATTTGAATGGACTCACATAACTTGATCCAATAGTCATTCGCACACTGCCTGGCAGCCTTTTGTACATCCTTCCTCGCTTGCTTCAGCTCACTCAGAGTGTTACGCGTTGGTCTTTCCTTGTTTCTTAAGAGAGCTATCTTCTTTTTATCAGTCAAGGGCTGCAGTATCTGGCTGTTTGCCGCAAACCAGTCCTGCCTCTTATGATCCACAGTGCCGTAAACCCCTACCGCTGTTTTATAAATAGTTTCCTTAAGTTTACTCCATTTATCATTTACTATACAATATTCTGATGTATCATTGAAAGCGTCTTCAAGTTGCTGTTGAAATTCAAAGCACTTTCCAGGATCGTGAGTGTTAGTAATATTAATCCTGGGGCTAGACTTGTGTTTAGCTGTGTAGATTCTCTTTGGTCTCAGTCTAACCCTTGCAACAACAAAAGAATGATCTGTATCACAGTCAGCACTGTGGTAACTTCGAGTTAATGATGTATGGTTCAGATGTTGTCTCCGTGTGATAATGAAGTCCAGCTGATGCCAATGGCTGGATCTTGGATGTTTCCATGTGACCTTATGCATCTCTTTTGTTTTAAAAAAGGAGTTTGTAATACATAGGTCATTTCTAGTGCAATGCTCCAGCAGCCTTTGCCCATTATCATTCAAGCGACCGATGTTGTATTTTCCAAGGAACACTGGCCATGAACTCGAGTCCTTGCCCACACGAGCATTGAAATCACCGAGCATATAAATGTAGTCGGATTTTGGAACTGCCTTGATCGCAGAGTCTAGCTGCTCATAGAACGTATCCTTCACATCATCAGAGGAAGCGAGTGTCAGTGCATATGCAGTGAGAATGGTGGCAAATCCACAAGAGGTTGCCAAGCGCAGTGATAATAATCTTTCATTACCTCCAGCTGGGATATCAATCATTCCCAGTAGCGAATTCTTCACTGCAAAGCCCACACCATGTTGCCTTTTTTCTGCCTGCCCTCTTCCCTTCCAGAAAAAGGTGTAGTTGTTTTCCCTGAGTGACCCTTCCTCAGCGAGGCGAGTCTCCTGCAGGCCAGCAATATCAATGTTAAGACGATTGAGTTCAGCATCAATCACAGCCGTTTTTCTCACATCGTCAATATTTGTCAAGTCAGTGGAGAATCCTGGACACATGGTTCTCACGTTCCAGGTTGCAAGCCGTAGTTTGAGGTTTCTATTCTTTTCTTCTTCTTCTTCTTCTTTTCGTTCATCCGGAGTGTTTTTTCAGATGTGATTGCGGTGTGTCTGTTATGCGCCCTTGGGCCGTAACCCGTAGGCCAACACATCGACTTTAGCGTGCTTTTTTGACCAGGTAGCATTCCTGGGAGACTCTCACTTTTGTGGTGCCATCTACAACCTTGCTGGCCAAGTTGGAACGGTCGAAGACAACGGTCATCCCTTAAAGGGTTTAAAGTGTACTCATTCCAATTACGGGGCCTCGATAGAGTCCCGTATTGTTATTTTTCGTCACTACCTCCCCGTGCCGGGAGTGGGTAAGTTGCGCGCCTGCTGCCTTCCTTGGATGTGGTAGCCGTTTCTCATGCTCCCTCTCCGGAATCGAACCCTGATTCCCCGTTACAAACATGGTAGGCATGTCACGTACCATCGACATTTGATAGGGCAGACATTTGAAAGATGTGTCGCCGGCACGTAAGGCCATGCGATCAGCACAAAGTTATCCAGAGTCACCAGTGGGAACGCCGCGCCCCGGAAGGGCAACGACGATTGGTTTTGAACTAATAAAAGCGCTCTTTCCGCGAGGGTCGGAGCTTGGTAAGCATGTATTAGCTCTAGAATTGCCACAGTTATCCAAGTAGGATCGTGTCATCAAAGGAACCTCGACTGATTTAATGAGCCATTCGCGGTTTCACCGTGAGACAGTGTGAACTTAGACATGCATGGCTTAATCTTTGAGACAAGCATATGACTACTGGCAGGATCAACCAGATATCTATCGGACAGACGGACTATTCACGCACACGCAAGCCAAGAGTAGCATCGCTAAAGCGCGCCCTCCCGGTACAAGGTGATACATGCAAAACCACTGGACGCCTACCGACGAGCTTTCAAGCTACGCCGGCAGGACTGACCGAAAAAAAAGCTATACCAGCTTACTGACTGCAGGCCCACTACTCATCGAGAGAGAGTGGGCGCTTATCGAGACTTTGTCGAACGGTCGTACAAATTTTGCTCTTTTGCCCGCTCAAACCACGACCCTGGCTGCACGATGCGGTTACATTCTTGAAACGCCTGCCTCGCTAACTCACGTTGGCTGGGAAGATCCCATTTTGGTGCACCTCACACAGCCATCCGAGACAACGAACACTAGACGCGGAACTGATCTAGCGAACCAGACCAGCCCCACTTCTATTCTTTTTATTAGTACCTGGTGCATTGGTTTTACAGCCTGCGATTCAGATTTTGTCCTAGCCCCAAGCACCCATTGAAGCAGGCAGGCTGTGGCGGATCAGCACCCAATTGGCTGGGGGCTGCCCAGCTTGAGGCGGGCGGTAGCTGATCAGTGACACCTGTAGGTGTCTCCCACCGTCAGAGGCAACGCGTGGCGCCCCATGTCTACGCCAACTGACAAGGTCTTATAACCCGTAACAGTTGCCTCTCGCTTTGATTCCGAGACCGGTTAAGACCAGGGATGTAGTTATTGCCTCTCCATAGCACAAAGACTGGGCTAAAATAAAGAAACCACGTGTTGCCCATGCAGCATGATCCCTCTCTCGGCCTGCCTAGTTCACTCCAGAGGAAAGTTGACACCTATAATCTGGAACAAGACAAGCTGCAGAAGCTGCCGGATCAGCAAAGCAATGCTCTAACTGTCCGCCTGTCGGAGCTTCGATCCTAGACCAGCTGCCAACCAAGGCTTAGGGCCTGGTCTGCCCTGCCATGACTTATTTTGTCTTTGGGTTGCATTTCCTCGCACCAGGATAAGGCTAGTACCCTCCCAATTGCGCTCTTCCGCCCGAAGCCGTTGGCACAATGTGGGGTGTCGGGTTTGGTAAGCGCCGCCCAACATTCGGCGCTGACAGAAAGCAGGTAGTACCGTCTACTGTCATACGGTAGCTCAGTCATATCTGACTAAGACCTGACTTAGTAATATTAGCTAATGGTGTAACACTTGTTATTAGCCATGTGGAATATACTGGCCTACCAACATGGGACTGGCTGTTATACTAGGGTTTGGTTGTTATTATTATTTGTATTATTAAGGGGGAAGATAATCCGTACTGAGATAGTGTTCGAATAATTTGCGATTATATTTATAGAGATTGGTAATGTCTTTGATTTCTTGTGGAAGATTGTTCCACAGCTGAGCTGCAGAGTATGTTAAGCTTGTTTTGTATAAGTCAATCCTAGGCTTTGGAATGTGTAATATATTTAATCGTGTCTAGCATTATATTTAAACAATGGCTAAAGGTAATTTGGGGCATTCCGATGCAGGATTTTGTGAATTAGTTTAGCTTTATTGAAAAGCAGGCGTTTGCGGAGTGGTAGTAACTGAAGGCGTTTATGCAGGCTAGGATTGTCAGATAAATGTTGAAGGAGGAAGACAGCGAGATGGAGGAAAACAACGATATGGAGAAAGACAATGTAACGGAGGAGACATCGAGATAGAGGAAGACAGCGTGACAGAGGAAGACAGTGAGTCTGTGGAAGACAGCAAGATAGAGGAAGATATCGAGACGGAGGAAAGCAACTAGACGGAGGAAGACAGCGAGACGGAGGATGACAACACAACGAAGGAACACAACGAAACGGACGCAGACGACGAGACAGAGGAAAACAACGAGATGAAGGAAGACAGCGTGATGGAGGAAGACAGCTTGACGGAGGAAGACAGCGAGACGGACTAAGACAGCGAGATGGAGGAAGACAATAAAACCAGCTTTTAAACAACCTTCTGTTATGGCAGCAAAAGCTCAATCAATCAGTTGCCGTCTCCACAATGAAGGTTGGCAGCAATGGATCTCCAACACTGTCTGTCTCTCGCCTGACTGTACATTCTATCATACTGCTGTTTGTCCATCTCTTGATGCTTTCTTCCCACTAGTATCCCTGTCTACCTCTTGCTCACTTGCCTACAACCTTCCACCCCAGTATGGTTTTCATAAAAGTGTTATGTCCTTTAACGCATATTTCGCTGCATCTCGTCAGGTACATACTGCAGAAATCACACAACTTACGTGAATTAATTAGATAAATCCTTCAAACTGAAATATACACATGTTCGCACAGTAATGTCGATTGTCTACCACGGTAATTTTAAACTGACTAACATGTCTTTCTGCTTACACAAGGACGGCTTACAAAGGTTTATTATCAGACGCATCTAAATTCAGAGTAGAGCAAACAGTCAACAAGTCGGAGGACCTGGATGCAAAAATGAGGAAAGAAATCCAGTCACTTGTGAATGCAGGACTCATCAGTGAGGCCACTGCAAAAACACTCACACCGCGTGGCTCCCAAACACCTCAGATGTACGGTCTACCCAAGCTTCACAAGCCCGGCATCCCACTAAGACCGATCCTTTCCATGGTTAACTCGGCACAACACCGAATGGTGAGATGGCTAGCTAAAATTTTAAAGCCAGTACGACAGTCCTTCGATCCAAGAACACTCAGGGATACATTCGAACTGGTGGAATTATTGGATACTATGGACATAAACAACAAACACATGGCATGCATGGATATTGCCTCTTTATTCACCAACGTTCCATTAGATGAGACCGTGAATATAATAAGCGAACGCATTAGAGACAAACAACTAAAACTAGGCATACCATCAGCTATTCTAGAGAGGCTATTAAAACTATGTACTGCCAACATACAATTCAACTTTCTAAACAAGTCATATCGCCAAATTGACGGAGTGGCCATGGGAAGCCCACTTGGACCTATTCTAGCGGACATCTTCATGGCACACTTAGAAGAAAAGAGATCCTCAGAAATCAATAACTTGGCCTTTTACCGTCGTTACGTGGACGATATACTAATTATCACCACAGACGAGCTACAAGCAACGTCGTTCCAGGCCACAATGAACGAGACACATATAAACATCTCTTTATCTATGGAACACGAACACAATGAAGCGTTGCCGTTTCTAGATATCCTAATGAGACGTAGAGCAGATGGCACAATTCAAAGATCGGTGTACCGCAAAGAAACATGGACTGGCCAATACTTAAATTTTCAGAGCTTCGCACCTGTCCAGTACAAACGGGGCTTAGTACGGACCCTGTTTGACCGTGCTAGGAAGATATGCACCCAGGACACACTGACAGAGGAATTTAAAACTCTGAAGAATGCCTTAAACCTGAATGGGTACTCCACAGGATTTATAAAGCGCCACTGCCAACAGCCCAAACCGAAATCAGAAGTAACTACAGTCCCTAAACTCAAAGTATTCATCCAGCTAACCTTCCGAGGAGATGATGTAATGCAACGTCTGCGGGACCGGCTCACCACAGCAGTGGAGCGAACATTCTGTGCTGCAGCTCTAGTCATCAGGTACAGAAACACACCGATCCCAGTCCCAGCAGTAAAAGAACCTGTAGCTTTGTACGCCAAATCAAATTGTATTTACCAATTTACATGCAGATGCGAGGCCATCTACATAGGCAGAACTGAGCGACAGTTACATTGCAGGGTTTCGGAACATATTCCGAATTGGTT
The DNA here is from genome assembly GCA_963921405.1 of Cepaea hortensis. NCBI lineage: Eukaryota > Metazoa > Mollusca > Gastropoda > Stylommatophora > Helicidae > Cepaea > Cepaea hortensis. The sequence continues at coordinate 148,209,099 of OY992876.1, read as the reverse complement.
GGACAAGATACTACACACAGAAGATGGTAGCCTAGGCAGGCCGACACGCCGGAAAAATCTGGCTTCATCGGTCGGGAGACATGTGCTCGAGAGTGGCCACGTGGTTGAAAGAGACAGTGCCTTCCGTGTGTTGTTCAACACACAAAGTAGTCGATTGTTAAAGTTTGCTGAAGCTATACTAATCAACCTTTGTAAGCCGTCCTTGTGTAAGCAGAAAGACATGTTAGTCAGTTTAAAATTACCGTGGTAGACAATCGACATTACTGTGCGAACATGTGTATATTTCAGTTTGAAGGATTTATCTAGTTAATTCACGTAAGTTGTGTGATTTCTGCAGTATGTACCTGACGAGATACAGCTAAATATGCCAGGCAATAAATCGTGCAATCTATTGTTTGTGTCTTCGTTATCCAAATTCATCACGGGAAAACATTGTTTTGAACATCAACATTGTATAAGCAAACCATCCCATTATTTCACGTCGATGTAAGTAAACAAGTAAATGTCTATTTCACACACCTAAAGCTCACTGGGCATATAGTGCTAGACCCACATTTGTATAGACCCACAGGGCACTGAGTGGGTGATGTGGATGGTAACACACCAGCATCATCATCCTCTTTCACTGTTTTAGTCAAGCGTCGTGGGGAGGAATAGCTGACACTCCAGTACCCGATGGGTGGCACTGAATAGTGTGATTCCGTGTGATTGTGCAATGTCTTTATTGTCGTCAATGCATTTTCTTCTCGGACGTCTTCTTGTCTTCGTTTAAGATCTTCTTTAATGTAGCGCAAGTGCTGGTAGTTGATGGTGTTGCATTATAATGGGACGACCGAACCATTTGATCTTTTGCTTTTCAATCAATTTGGCACAAGGTGTTGATCCCACTGTCTGTCTGATAACATCATTTCTTACTCGGTTTCGGATAATTAAGTCTGCAGCTCTTCTCAAGCATCTCATCTCGCCTGCATTTCCCTAGATACTTCCTGGTACTCGTTTAAGGCTGGGTCGTTTTAGGCTGGGTCGTTTTAGACTGGGTCGACCGGGGATCCCAGATTCGGTTGTTTTTAAATCCAACCGACACATCGAACCCAAGAACTCCGAGACGGCAGGTAATCACGTAGATGTAACATGACAGAATCATCAACATTCAATGTAAGCACGTAGCTGTAACATGACAGAATCATCAACATTCAATGTAATCACGTAGATGTAACATGACATGATCATCAACATTCAATGTAAGCACTAGCTGTAACATGATATAATCATCATCATTCAATGTAAGCACGTAGATGTAACATGATAGAATCATCAACATTCAATGTAAGCACGTAGCTGTAACATGATAGAATCATCAACATTCAATGTAAGCACGTAGATGTAACATGATAGAATCATCAACATTCAATGTAAGCACTAGCTGTAACATGATAGAATCATCAACATTCAATGTAAGCACGTAGATGTAACATGATAGAACCATCAACATTCAATGTAAGCACGTAGCTGTAACATGATAGAATCATCAACATTCAATGTAAGCACGTAACTGTAACATGATAGAATCATCAACATTCAATGTAAGCACATAGATGTGACATGACAGGATCATCAACATTCAATGTAAGCACGTAGCTGTAAAATAATAGAATCATCAACATTCAATGTAAGCACGTAGATATAACATGACAGGATCATCAACATTCAATGTAAGCACGTACATGTAACATGACAGAATCATCAACATTCAATGTAATCACGTAGCTGTAACATGACAGAATCATCAACATTCAATGCAAGCACGTAGCTGTAACATGACAGAATCATCAACATTCAATGTAAGCACGTAAATCTAACAAGATAGAATCATCAACATTCAATGTAAGCACGTAAATCTAACAAGATAGAATCATCAACATTCAATGTAAGCACGTAGATGTAACATGACAGGATCATCAACATTCAATGTAAGCAAGTAGATGTAACATGGCAGAACCATCAACATTCAATGTAAGCAAGCCATCATTGTATTGCGCGTACATGGTGTATTATCGACAAAGATACTATAAATATGTTACTTTGGGCAGGCTTTCTCATGTGGTTTATGTTAGCACGAACAACGAAATATTTAGCTTATATGCGATTTATAACTGTCGTTAAAGTGTCACCAAAGTAATCTTAAGGTGTCATAAAGGACATACTTCGCATTAAAATGCATGAGACATGAGACATGTCAACAGATCAAATCTTTCCGACGGCCGTGAGAGCAAAGTTCTGGGACAGGTCTGCTACATGACTGAAAAAGAAACTGTTATTCTTTCTTTCTGTTTTTTCGAAACAAACAGAAAAGAAGACATCGTTCAACCTAGCCTTGGTTATAATTATGTTCTCGAACGTTCCTTTTAAACATATATTTGTTTCCAGTCTTTTGTAATTGCGTCTGTTTTGCTTCGTTGTCACAGATCGACTGCCTCTCTGATGTCTGGGGATTTGGCCAATGTCGTTATACTTCCTGCAGGTCTCTCTCCTCCCTCTCTTCTTGCTTGTTATGTGGTCAGTATTATGTGGACCGCATTTATTTCCCAAGATATCTCTTTGTAGACATTTAGTTTTGGTCGACCTGTGACCCCACGTCAATTTTACAAATCTTACTTGACAAACAACCGATCCATCAGTAATATCACCGTTTACCCATCACTAGATCCCTCAGCACAATCGTTTGAAGCGGTAATGTATAAGGCATGCTAAAAATATACGACGGAAGTGGAAATGTGGTTACTGAGGAACGTGTAAAGAATACCATGGAGAGACAGAAAAACCAATGAGCAAGTTCTACAAGAAACAATTGAAATCCGTAAATTGATTAGAGAAATTAGACGTAGAAAGTCAAGATTTTGTGGGTACATTATGAGAAGAAAATATAATTGAAGAACTTGGTGACAAATGGTAAGATTGAGGGAAAAAAACAAGGGTAAGTAAATGTCGGCATGGCACATGATGATGACATGCTGCCAATGTCAAACTTGGACATTTTCCAAATCACACTAACGCAAAATCCACACCTGTGTGATGAGATGCTTGAGTAGAACTGCCAACTTAACTATCCGAGACGGAGTAACAAATGATGTTATCCGACAGACAGTCGGATCAACACCTTGTACCACAGATATTGAAAGGCAAAAGATCAAATAGGCCGGCCATCTCGTTACAATGCAACACCATCAACTACAGGACATGGTACCACGACAAAGAAGATCTGCTTACAAGAACAAGAGAAATCCCGACAGAAAAATGAACTGACGACATTGTACAATTACAGGGAATAACACTACCCAGTGTCACCCATAGGGCGCTGGAACGTCAGCTATTCTCCTCACGACGCTTGACGGCAACAGTGGAAGATGATGATGATCGCGGTTGACGTTTACATTGCAACAAAATACAAAGGGAAACTGTCAAATGAAAAACAAAAGTTGAAAGATAATGGTGAGATGATTTAAGAAAGAACAATAAAGAGAATGAAAATAAAGGGAGCTGAAAATATTTAAGAAATAACGAGATGAAAACAGAACAAATGAACACATGCATCTGTGGTGTTTACAAGATTGTTCTCATCTATTTTGCTTACATTGTGTTGTCTCCAAAATTGTCCTCATGTATCTTGTGTACATTGTGGTGTCTCCAAGATTGCCCTCATCTATCTTTCTGGCATTGTGCTGTCTCCAAGATTGTCCTCGTCTATCTTTCTGGCATTGTGCTGTCTCCAAGATTGTCCTCATCTATCTTTCTGGCATTGTGCTGTCTCCAAGATTGTCCTCATCTATCTTTCTGGCATTGTGCTGTCTCCAAGATTGTCCTCATCTATCTTTCTGGCATTGTGCTGTCTCCAAGATTGTCCTCATCTATCTTTCTGGCATTGTGCTGTCTCCAAGATTGTCCTAATCTATCTTTCTGGCATTGTGCTGTCTCCAAGATTGTCCTCATCTATCTTTCTGGCATTGTGCTGTCTCCAAGATTGTCCTCATCTATCTTTCTGGCATTGTGCTGTCTCCAAGATTGTCCTCATCTATCTTGCTTACATTGTGCTGTCTCCAAGATTGTCCTCATCTATCTTGCTTACATTGTGGTGTCTCCAAGATTGGCCTCATCTATCTTTCTTACATTGTGGTGTCTCCAAGATTGTCCTCATCTATCTTGCTTACATTGTGGTGTCTCCAAGATTGTCCTCATCTATCTTTCTTACATTGTGGTGTCTCCAAGATTGTCCTCATCTATCTTTCTGGCATTGTGCTGTCTCCAAGATTGTTCTCATCTATCTTTCTGGCATTGTGCTGTCTCCAAGATTGTCCTCATCTATCTTGTTTACACTGGACACCTACTAGAGAGATAATTGTCCTCATCTATCTTGCTTACACTGGACACCTACTAGAGAGATAATTGTCCTCATCTATCTTGCTTACACTGGACACCTACTAGAGAGATAATTGTCCTCATCTATCTTGCTTACACTGGACACTTACTAGAGAGATAATTGTCCTCATCTATCTTTCTTACATTGTGGTGTCTCCAAGATTGTCCTCATCTATCTTGCTTACACTGGACACCTACTAGAGAGATAATTGTTCTCATCTATCTTTCTTACATTGTGGTGTCTCCAAGATTGTCCTCATCTATCTTGCTTACATTGTAGTGTCTCCAAGATTGTCCTCATCTATCTTGCTTACACTGGACACCTACTAGAGAGATAATTGTCCTCATCTATCTTTCTTACATTGTGGTGTCTCCAAGATTGTCCTCATCTATCTTGCTTACAATGTGGTGTCTCCAAGATTGTCCTCATCTATCTTGCTTACACTGGACACCTACTAGAGATATAATTGTCCTCATCTATCTTTCTTGCATTATGGTGTCTCCAAGATTGTCCTCATCTATCTTGCTTACATTGTGGTGTCTCCAAGATTGTCCTCATCTATCTTGCTTACATTGTGGTGTCTCCAAGATTGTCCTCATCTATCTTTCTTACATTGTGGTGTCTCCAAGATTGTCCTCATCTATCTTGCTTACGTTGTGGTGTCTCCAAGATTGTCCTCATCTATCTTTCTTACATTGTGGTGTCTCCAAGATTGTCCTCATCTATCTTTCTGGAATTGTGCTGTCTCCAAGATTGTCCTCATCTATCTTTCTGGCATTGTGCTGTCTCCAAGATTGTCCTCATCTATCTTGCTTACACTGGACACCTACTAGAGAGATAATTGTCTTCATCTATCTTGCTTACACTGGACACCTACTAGAGAGATAATTGTCCTCATCTATCTTGCTTACACTGGACACCTACTAGAGAGATAATTGTCCTCATCTATCTTGCTTACACTGGACACCTACTAGAGAGATAATTGTCCTCATCTATCTTGCTTACACTGGACACCTACTAGAGAGATAATTGTCCTCATCTATCTTGCTTACATTGTGGTGTCTCCAAGATTGTCCTCATCTATCTTGCTTACACTGGACACCTACTAGAGAGATAATTGTCCTCATCTATTTTTCTTACATTGTGGTGTCTCCAAGATGGTCCTCATCTATCTTGCTTACATTGTGGTGTCTCCAAGATTGTCCTCATCTATCTTTCTTACATTGTGGTGTCTCCAAGATTGTCCTCATCTATCTTTCTGGCATTGTGCTTTCTCCAAGATTGTCCTCATCTATCTTTCTGGCATTGTGCTGTCTTCAAGATTGTCCTCATCTATCTTTCTGGCATTGTGCTGTCTCCAAGATTGTCCTCATCTATCTTGCTTACACTGGACACCTACTAGAGAGATAATTGTCCTCATCTATCTTGCTTACACTGGACACCTACTAGAGAGATAATTGTCCTCATCTATCTTGCTTACACTGGACACCTACTAGAGAGATAATTGTCTTCATCTATCTTGCTTACACTGGACACCTACTAGAGAGATAATTGTCCTCATCTATCTTGCTTACACTGGACACCTACTAGAGAGATAATTGTCTTCATCTATCTTGCTTACACTGGACACCTACTAGCGAGGTAATTGTCCTCATCTATCTTGCTTACATTGGGCACCTACTAGCGAGGTAATTGTCCTCACCTATCTTGCTAACAATGGGCACCTACTAGCGAGGTAATTGTCCTCATTTATCTTGCTAACATTGGGCACCTACTAGCGAGGTAATTGTCCTCATCCATCTTGCTTACACTGGTTACCTACTAGCGAGGTAATTGTCCTCATCCATCTTGCTTACACTGGTTACCTACTAGCGAGGTAATTGTCCTCATCCATCTTGCTTACACTGGTTACCTACTAGCGAGGTAATTGTCCTCATCTATCTTGCTTACACTGGTTACCTACTAGCGAGATAATTGTCCTCATCCATCTTGCTTACACTGGTTACCTACTAGCGAGGTAATTGTCCTCATCTATCTTGCTAACATTGGGCACCTACTAGCGAGGTAATTGTCCTCATCTATCTTGCTTACATTGAGCACCTACTAGCGAGGTAATTGTCTTAATCTATCTTGCTTATATTGGGCACCTACTAGCGAGGTAATTGTCCTCATCTATCTTGCTTACATTGGGCACCTACTAGCGAGGTAATTGTCCTCATCTATCTTGCTTACACCGGGCACCTACTAGCGAGGTAATTGTCCTAATCTATCTTGCTAACATTGGGCACCTACTAGCGAGGTAATTGTCCTAATCTATCTTGCTAACATTGGGCACCTACTAGCGAGGTAATTGTCCTAATCTATCTTGCTAACAATGGGCACCTACTAGCGAGGTAATTGTCCTCATTCACCTTGCTTACACTGGGCACCTACTAGCGAGGTAATTGTCCTAATCTATCTTGCTTATATTGGGCACCTACTAGCGAGGTAATTGTCCTAATCTATCTTGCTTATATTGGGCACCTACTAGCGAGGTAATTGTTCTAATCTATCTTGCTTATATTGGGCACCTACTAGCGAGGTAATTGTCCTAATCTATCTTGCTTATATTGGGCACCTACTAGCGAGGTAATTGTCCTCACCTATCTTGCTAACAATGGGCACCTACTAGCGAGGTAATTGTTCTCATCTATCTTGCTTACATTGGGCACCTACTAGCGAGATAATTGTCCTCATCTATCTTGCTTATATTGGGCACCTACTAGCGAGGTAATTGTTCTAATCTATCTTGCTAACATTGGGCACCTACTAGCGAGGTAATTGTCCTTATCTATCTTGCTACCAATGGGCACCTACTAGCGAGGTAATTGTCCTCATCCACCTTGCTTACACTGGGCACCTACTAGCGAGGTAATTGTCCTCATCTATCTTTCTTACATTGGGTACCTACTAGCGAGGTAATTGTCCTCATCTATCTTGCTTACAGTGGGCACCTACTAGCGAGGTAACTGTCTTCATCTATCTTGCTTATATTGGGCACCTACTAGCGAGGTAATTGTCCTAATCTATCTTGCTAACAATGGGCACCTACTAGCGAGGTAATTGTCCTCATCTATCTTGCTTACATTGGGCACCTACTAGCGAGGTAATTGTCCTCATCTATCTTGCTTACACCGGGCACCTACTAGCGAGGTAATTGTCCTAATCTATCTTGCTAACATTGGGCACCTACTAGCGAGGTAATTGTCCTAATCTATCTTGCTAACATTGGGCACCTACTAGCGAGGTAATTGTCCTCATCTATCTTGCTTATATTTGGCACCTACTAGCGAGGTAATTGTCCTAATCTATCTTGCTAACATTGGGCACCTACTAGCGAGGTAATTGTCCTCATCCACCTTGCTTACACTGGGCACCTACTAGCGAGGTAATTGTCCTCATCTATCTTGCTTACATTGGGTACCTACTAGCGAGGTAATTGTCCTCATCTATCTTGCTTACAGTGGGCACCTACTAGCGAGGTAATTGTCCTCATCTATCTTGCTTACATTGGGCACCTACTAGCGAGGTAATTGTCCTCATCCACCTTGCTAACATTGGGCACCTACTAGCGAGGTAATTGTCCTAATCTATCTTGCTAACATTGGGCACCTACTAGCGAGGTAATTGTCCTAATCTATCTTGCTAACATTGGGCACCTACTAGCGAGGTAATTGTCCTAATCTATCTTGCTAACATTGGGCACCTACTAGCGAGGTAATTGTCCTCATCTATCTTGCTTATATTGGGCACCTACTAGCGAGGTAATTGTCCTCATCTATCTTGCTTACACCGGGCACCTACTAGCGAGGTAATTGTCCTAATCTATCTTGCTAACATTGGGCACCTACTAGCGAGGTAATTGTCCTAATCTATCTTGCTTACACCGGGCACCTACTAGCGAGGTAATTTTCCTAATCTATCTTGCTAACATTGGGCACCTACTAGCGAGGTAATTGTCCTAATCTATCTTGCTAACATTGGGCACCTACTAGCGAGGTAATTGTCCTAATCTATCTTGCTAACATTGGGCACCTACTAGCGAGGTAATTGTCCTCATCTATCTTGCTTACACCGGGCACCTACTAGCGAGGTAATTGTCCTCATCTATCTTGCTAACATTGGGCACCTACTAGCGAGGTAATTGTCCTAATCTATCTTGCTAACAATGGGCACCTACTAGCGAGGTAATTGTCCTCATCCACCTTGCTTACACTGGACACCTACTAGCGAGGTAATTGTCCTCATCTATCTTGCTTACAGTGGGCACCTACTAGCGAGGTAATTGTCCTCATCTATCTTGCTTACAGTGGGCACCTACTAGAGAGGTAACTTTATTTTAACCTGCATGGTTATCTAGTTTTGGATCAAGTGATAATTGTTGTACAGACAGGTGACAGACAGGTAACGGCGGTCTGTTTAATGGGTGGGCCAAATGTTGCTCTATTGTGACGTAATTATGCAAACCCCGACCGGTTACAAATCACAAACCGCTCGCAGGTCTGGGCTGGGTTTAGTTACATCAAACCACACGCCAACATAAATTAACCAACATTGGCTGACAACAGCAACCTGGCAACAAGTTCTGTCAATCAATCAGGAGCCGTCTCCACCGTGCAGATTGGCTGCAATCGATCTCTAACACTATACGTCTCTCGCACTGACTGTACATTCTGTCAGACTGCTGTTCGTTCATCTCTTGATGTTATCTTCCCACTTTTATCGTTGTCTACCTCTTGCTCGCTTGCCCTCAACCTTGCCCTCCATTGTTGTTTTATATGCGTGTTATGCCTTTTAACGTGCCCAAAATATTTCACTTGCTTCTTTTTTATTTCCTTCATCAACTCTTTTTCATTTCTAGCTTTTCTACAATCTCTGTAAGTGATTGCTTTCATTTCCATGAAATACGACATATTCTTCTTTATATGCACATCTCCAGGGCCTCTACTCGACTTTCTAATTGCTTGTTCATTGTCCAGGCTTCTGTATATCCACATCTCCAGTGCTTTACTCGACTTTCTAATTGCTTGTTCATTGTCCAGGCTTCTGGATATCCACATCTCCAGGGCCTCTCCAAGATCACTTATACTAAACAAAGATATCTCAGTGTGTGCACCATTTGCCATTGCATTTTAAGGCGCGTAAATAGATTCTTTACTTGTTTATGTATGCTTGAGTTAATAGTATAGCTCAGTGGTTCTCAACAGGGTGCAAATTCCCCCATCCCCCCAGAGGGGTGGGGCGGGGGGAATTAAGGGTTTCCAGGGAGAGAATTAAGATGATTTCAAGATCGTGTTAATACAACATATTGCTTTTCCCTCCATACTTTACGGTTCTATACTTCTCGCCCTTCTGAAATTCGTTTTATAACGTAACAACATCACGTTTTATGAAGAAGTCTAGACTTGTTCTACGAGGGTAAGTAAATAAGTGAGTCACAAATGGCTGTAGAAAAATAACCAAATATAATAACAGCTTGAAACCAGTTTATTTTTATACATACATTGTCCCTTTATTTCTCAACATAATTTCTACCAACATTGATGCACTTATCCCATCGTTTTATCAGTTCTCCCAAACTGGCGGCGTAGAACTGCGTGCTCTGTTTTCTAAACCACGTTTTCACAACACATTCAACTTCGGCGTCATTCGCGAAATGTCTCCCGCAAAGGTGGGTTTTCAGTGAACTTAACCCCTAACGATTTCCAGTAAAGCGGTGCATAGTTGGGTAGAAAAAGTTACGAGGGCGAGTCAATAAGTAAGTCGCACAGTTCTGTGGGATGGCAGGTAAACGAAAACAGGGCACGCAGATTTATGCAGTCGGTTTTGGGAGAACTGATATAACTATGGGATAAGTGCATCAACGTTAGTGGAAATTATGTTGAGAAATAAAGGGATAATGTATGTATACAAATAAACTGGTTTCAAGTTGTTATCGTATTTAGTTATTTCTCTACAATCATTTGTGACTTACTTATTGTGACTTACTTACTTATCCTCGTACTATGTGAAATTAAATTTAGCTTCCATATTTACGTATACTGTGTAGGGGCGGGGATAATTTTAGGGAGGAAATACGAAAGAGGGGGAATTACGCTCTGAGCACATGGTGAGGGGGTGCATGGGCCAAAATAGGTTGATAACCACTGGTATAGCTGTTAGTATGTAATGCATTAAACGTACTTATGAATGTTTCTTTAGCACTTGGAAATATCACATGGCTTCTGTTTCTTTCTTTCGATCTGGTGAATATATATGTACACGCTAACCAATCATCATCAACATCATGTGCCCTGCCAGCTGACGTTGGTTATTATGTCTCTCCATATAAATTGGTTCTTGGTTTTCTGGATCAACTAAGATGATATTCCTCCATGACACCGTCTCAGTCAATCCAGCATTTCTCTTGGGCTGCCTCTCCCCACACTGATCCTTCCAATCATCACGATGTTTTCCAGTGCCTCTCCTCTCACTGATATTCCCAGCTGTCACTGTGTTTTCCAATGCCTCTCCTCTCACAGATGTTTACAGCCGTCACGATGTTTACCACTGTCTCTCCTCCAATCGATCCTTCTAGTCGCCGGGATGTTCTCCAATGTCTCTCCTCCCACAGATCCTCCCAGTCGCCACGATGTTTCCAAGTAGTAGTATGTCATGTTCATTTGCGGTAGTATTCTGGGTTTGCGCGGAGGTGCGGCACCTCCTCTATAACCAATTAAACGTCACTCGCACCTCATGTTCTATCTTTGACTTGTTAAGGTCGATGTTTTGACGGGATGTTTTAAATTAAGGTCACTAAGAGGTGGAAGGGGATTAGAGGTGAGAGGTCGGTCGTGTCGCTTGTTCGACCGCGTAGTAGTGACCACAAATTTGGGTTACATGTTATAGATCGTGTGAAGGTAGCAGTTATTATTGGTTGTAGTGGGTATGGCTTAGAGTCATTCGTTGTTAAGGGGTGAGTGAGTGGTGAAGTGGCATGATAAGTTCTTCCAATCGTTGTTAAGGGGTGGGCGAGTGGCCGAGGGCTAGATAAAGACTTCCGTTCCTTTTTAAGTGCCGGAAATGTTGCTAGATACAGTCTTTCGTTTGTTGTTTAAGGATGTATGAGTGAGGAAAATGCTAGATAAGATATCGTTGTTAAGGGGTGGGCGAGTGACGGTGTGGCTAGATAAATACACCCGTTACCTATTAAGAGACTGAGGAGTGGCTTTATAACGGCTACCATTCATTGTTAAGAGGTGAGTTAGTGGAGGAGTGGCTAGATAAGTGCTTCCGATCATTGTTAAGGGGTCAGTGTGTGAGGTGGGAAGTAACAGTGGATCTGTCTTGTCCGTCCATCGAGTAGATATTTAATCGAGTGACCCCACTGACCGCCTTGGGGTTATAACGCTGTCATATGAATTGATTTTCCTGGTCTGCATTTTAACGGCGTTTACTACGCTAAACATGACATAACCGAAGCGAGAATCGCTATATGGGCGTATATTACTGCACGAGATTTAAAAAAAAAGCAAGAACCTTTGACACATATTGCACATACTTGTAGACAGGGAATTTGCAACCCGTATCTCTGAATGCAGACTCATCGGTCTGTGTGCGTGCGTGCGTCAGTTTTTCATTATTAAGGCTGTGGTGGGGTGGCATGGGTATGCGGGTAGATCTCAGGTGTCGTATGTCGAAGAACATATAATTTTACAGCAAAGCACTGTCATTTCATGGAGTTGCCTGATCAAGGGTAGTTTCTCGTTGTTAAGTGGACGTTACTGGTCGTCACTAAGAGACCGTTACTACAACGGGTCTTATTTGTTAAGGGTTACGACTTCTGGCCTGTTGGCTGTCCAACCCGGGAACCTAACCCACGTTGGCCGCAGCATAATAGCAGGGAAGGTATGTGTTCATTACTAGCAATGGATTCTGGTGGCATTATAAAACTGTCGTATGACTTGAATCTCCTACATCACTGCACCATAAGACAGTCTCTATTTTACCTGTAGTGTCGAACTTGTTCTAAGGTACTAAACTAAACATAATTCCGGATAGCGAAAGTATGTTAAATTATGTTAACAACCCACATGTCCTATTCAAAATCTATAACCGTAAACATGTAGTTCACTCATATGCATGACAAAACTGCTTTGTTGAAAGGTACTGCTCTTTGTCTGACATCAATACTGTTTCATACGCATATCTAATGGCATTGATATTACGCCCCCCCCCCCCTATGGTGATGACTCACATATCTTCTATATTTATGAAAATATTTTAAGAAATAGGCTGGCTAAAGTAAGAAACTTGATTGGCTTGTTAAGAAAAACTACATTAAAAATAAGAAAATGTGTTAGTCTAATCAACCAATGGCTACAGCCAAACTGGATTTTGGTCTTAGAATTTATCTATGTTAGACAAGCACCGCTTTGCCGGGGACTATACAGCAGACAAGAGTTTTTACTAATATACCCACATTCCAGAGTTCTCACATTCACAAGAACATGAAACACTGAGGCTTCGGTTGTTTATTCAACTGTTGATTGCATCCAAGTATATAAATTATGCCAGCCACCTTGCTGTCGCAGTATCCACGGACTTAGTTTCTCGGTCATATATGTGCCTACAAATTTAGCGAATTTCTTATCCAGTTCTTGGACATTCGTATCTGCAAAGCAATAATTATTAACCAGATTCTTACCCAGACGCACCCTAAGTGTAAGCAACAACATTATTCAGCCATAGTTAATGACAATATCGGCAAAGAGTTCATCAGTGAATTAAACAACAACTGCGAAAGCGTATTCTGGTTTGCTAGTGTTTACTAGACTCGTGAACAGCACACCATGTTGTTTGACTATTTGTCTTACTAAACTAACCAATATCGAATTATCTGCCTTTGGTGAGTAGTTGGAACTACTAATTGCCAACGCCATAATCAGCGTCTCGCTGTGAACTTGTGTTTAGTCGACTGTTGCTTGTATCATTATTATACTGCTAGCTAACGTGCCTACAAATAAAAAGATGTCTAGTAGTCAAACATCGGAGAGTCACTTGTGTGCAACTTGTGGTAAATTATTCAAATGGGGATAATACTCTCACCCAGCACGTTAAATGAACAAGAGACGCTTCTTAAATCTGCCATCGGTCGAGAAACTATATCATACTACATCACATTGAAAAGCAAACACACAAAACCACTATCTCCAAGAACGACAGAATCAGCATTATCTATGAGTAAGAGAAAGGCTCCCAAGGAACCAATCAGCTCTGCACAAACTAAAAGAGACGAAAATATCCATCCAACAGGGCGAACATTAAGTCTCTCTCTCTCTCTCTCTCTCTCTCTCTCTCTCTCTCTCTCTCTCTCTCTCTCTCTCTCTCTCTTCCCCCTCCCCCCACGATCACAGAATAACACCATACCCCCAACAACAATTCGTCAACAGTTTTGGTAAGTTCATGTCGTCATTCAGAGGTATCAGTTTTCAGCGGATCTTCCATCTGCAAGTGTGTCTAGACTCTTTTGAATTTTTATAAGAAAAGACAATTCGCAGTACATATATTACAAGCCATCACTTTTCCCGTTTCACATTACCAAAAAAAAAAAAACAACAAAAAAAAAAAAAAAAAAAAAAAAAAAAAACAAAACAACAAACAAACAAGACATTGAGAAAACATACTGATAAACAACAAATTAAAACCAACACATCCAAATATAACCTTCTTATTTCCAATAAAGACGTCCACTCGACCATACTTTCAACAAAATGTATTTTACTTTTCTCGAGCATCAACATTTTCCCCATTTCACATCTTCAATCTTCATGCTCATAATATCTGTCATGTTGTCTTTGCCATAGTCTGCATTATTATTATTATTATCATAACTTTTCTTAATTACAACTGACAGATAAAATATTTCTTATCCAGTAATAAATTTTAACTGAAACTTTCCAGGGTCTTCAAATATCGTATTGTCATGGTGTGTTTGAGTGCCTCTCAGCCTTTGGGCTACACGTGTACATGTAGTATATGCAGGCGTGACATCCGTTTTCTTTACAAGGTAATATTGTGTCACTTGTATCTGGTCTACGTTGTAAATATTAATTACGGATGTTCAGTTTCACGTTGGCGTAACGTCATTTTCTGTCTTCATGAGCAGGTATTATCAACTGTATATCCTTCGCCATATCTTCTCATCAAAGGTGACTGATGCACGTTCTGTTTCGTTATCTGTACTAGCGCATGGTATCACCCACATACTCGTGTAACGCTTTCTAAGCTGTCATTAAGAAAAAAAAGTATAATGGCAGAGATCGCATTTCACATCATCAAATTCATCAGGCAATCCTTCCATCCTTTCTCCGATTCTGGTACTTAAAGGTCTGTTGTGTCTCTTTTATAGTTATGCTAAGGCTCTCTTGGGTTTTATCTGAAAGGACACTGTCCACGTACATAATTATCAACGTCATCACATTTTTTTACGTTTTACATTACCAAAGGATTCAACTTACCATTCAAGAGTATCTGCTAAAGAAGGACTTCTACAGACTACTCGGACATCTCTCTACACTCTTGATTTCTTTCTGTCACAAAGTGTCTCTGAGCTTTATACATAGCTTCACGCCTTTTCCATGACACACTATCTTCAAACCTCCATTGTACCTCCAATGAAAAATTCATACCGGTTAACAACATGTATACCAAAACAGTAGGCTGTACAACATGTGATATTTTCGCTATCAATAAGTTGTTCGTTATCACACATCCATTTCACAAGGAAGATATCTGCAAATTTCTATTCCTCATTGACTACTACATCAACTTCCGTTGTAACATCTCTCACCAATACAAATGCTGTCTACCTAACAATATCATTTTTTACGTTGTCCGCTTCTATGTTCCATTGTCATTTCACAACCACGATAGTGTCTAGTCTCCAATAATAGGTTACCTGTGACATTTCCCTCCCTCTAGCTAGGCTTCTACGTACAAAAGATCCTTCCAGTTGCCTTTCCAATACCCCTCTTCATATTGTGACTAGAGATAGCGTAACACTATTAGGACATACTTTGTTCAGTGACTAGACTCGCTACCATAACGAATACTTGACAAGAAAGTTAACTATACGTGATTTTCCTTCACCTCACACACCAACTAGCCACTCGTCCACCCCTTAACAACAATCGGAAGCGCTTATCTAACCACACCACCACTCACCCACATCTTAACAACGAATGGAAGCCTTTATCTAGCCATTCCTCCGTTTCCTAACAACGAACGAATGTATTTATCTAGTCACTGCACCACTCATCCACCTCTTAACAAAGATTGGAAGCACTTATCTAGCCTTTCGTTCACTAACCCAGCATTTATAAACGAATGGGAGCCTTTAATTAGCAACCCCTCCGTCTCAACAAGGAACAGGCGTATTTATCTAGCTACTCCGCCTCTCGCCCACCCCTTAACAACGATCGGAAGCTCTTATCTAGCCTTTCCTCTACTAACCTACCACTTAACAATGAATGACACTAAGCCATACCCACTACAACCAATAATAACTGCCATCTTTACTTTTTATGGTTTTCATTTCACGATCTGTAAACCGTAACCCAAATTTATGGTCACTACTCGGCAGACGGACAAGCTACACGAATGACCCCTCACCTCTAATCCCCCTGCACCCCATAGTAGACCAGACTTATTTTTAAACATCCCGCCAAAACATAGACCTTAACAAGCCGAAGATACGAAAACTAGGTGCAAAGTCTACTCACTTCTAATCCCCCGCTCCCCTTAGTAGGCCATAATTTTTTTTTTAAATCCCACCAAAACATCGACCTTAACAAACCAAATATAGAACATGAGGTGCGACTGACGTCACGTGGGTTATAGAGGAGGTTCCGCACCTCGAGGTGCGCACCTCCGCGCAACCCCAAAACACTACCGCAAATGGACATAACATACTACTCTAATGCCTATCCTCCCACAGATCCTCCCAGCTGTCACGATGTTTTCCAATGCCTCTTCCCTCATTGATGTTTTCAACCGTCGCGATGTTTTCCAATGTCTCTTCACTTATTAAAGAAGCATTTCCTTTGCATGAAGTTGTAATCAACCCCAATTCCAGGTTGATTTTCACAACAATTTTATGTTCAGTAGTTTGCCATTGCTTTATGAAAGAGATGTCAATATTTAAGTCCAATTGACCAGTGTAGGAGGTGAACCATGCCATCAACGCACCGGAAGTTTAAGAGTGACCATGCTGACCTTTTTCTTCTTATTACATAACCAAAGAATGCCGTTTTTCTCGTTCTTACAGCTGTATATTCTGTTCTGATTTTATTAGCCTCTTCCATTCAATCATTGTTAGTTACTCTGGCAGTCCAAGGTATTCGCCGCATTCGTCTCAGGAACCACATCTCCGTTACTTCCAATCTGTTCCTAATGTGTTCATTCCCGCTCCATGACTCACTGCCCTACGGCAAAACAGATTCACACACTACCGCAGATGTGTCAAACAATGAATGAACAATCTTCTGCATTTGACACAACCTTGTTGATATTTGAAATGTTTAAACCAAACAGACAGTTCTCACATAAACACGTACAACAGAAACACACAAAACACATGCATCAAAACTCATGTTGAAATAAATTATTTTTTATTTAAAGGCACATGTGATAATACACTCGGAAGCAATAATGTAAAAAAAAAAATGGCTGCATGTCCAGCATGCAGTTTCAACAGATAGTCATGAACATTACAACGATGATAAAGATTGTCCATATAAAGTTCCTCAACATATCAATCATTATCTACCACAAATGTCTAGTTGATCGCCTTGCGTTCGATTTTTAATAAAATGGTATGGGTGTCGGTTGTTCAGAAATCAATGGCAAACTACTGAACGTAAACTTGCGAAGAGATCACAAACAGCCAAAGCATGTTGGGGTTGACTGCGACGTCATGTAAAGGATACACAACTGATTTTTTTTTTTTTTAAATGTCTGCTGCTATGAAAGCTTCTCTTATCTTGGGAATTCTTATTTTAATATCGATACTTGTTCCCCCATCTTCGCCTACAGTGTTGCATAAATAGGTGTACGATTTCACCGCTCGATGGAAATTCAAACACATGCACATCAGGACCGCCTCCAAGTGACCTAGCCACTGCACAACCACAACTTCCATAGGAGGCTTCTACTTGGGGCCATGTTTCCTAACGTCAACCACAACTCTATGGAGACTGTGCTTGGGGCCATGTTTCCTAACGTCAACCACAACTCTATGGAGACTGTACTTGGGGCCATGTTTCCTAACGTCAACCACAACTCCATGGAGATTACTTGGGGCCATGTTTCCTATCGTCCCTGACATTGTACAGTGACAGATACTGTGGCCGACATGTTTCAGCAAACTGGTTTGTTAATGGTGGTAATATGTTTGCAATATTTAAGTGAGTATGTTCCATGACACGTGTCCAATAACTGATCAATCACATGTAGCATTTTATGAATGCTCAAAGATCCAACAACAGCATTCACCGAATACAAACACTGAGAAATAGACTAACATCTTGCACCCAATAGGGAGAAATAGAACAACACCATTTACCACACATAGAGAAATAGAACAACACCATTTACCACACACAGAGAAACAGAGTAACATCATTTACCAAACACAGAGAAATATAATAAAATCATTCATGAAACACAGACAAATTAAAACACCATTATTACCAAACATAGAAAAATAGAATAAAATCATTCACAAATCACATATAAATAGAATAACATCATTTACCAAACACAGAGAAACATAAAATGCCATCATTCACCAATCACAGGGGCACTCCTCCATGAGTTAAAAGTAAAAAATAAACATGTAATTCATAAGGCACTCAACTTGAAAAATGTAAACAATTTGGTCAGTCTTTAAAATGACTTTGTGTAAGCAAAAAGTAAAAATTGACAAGACATCACCGGTATTTATTCAGTGAAATACAAACTTGTGGCAGACATTGCAGCAATACTTGGTGCATGATTTCTTGCTGACTTTTGTTTGCTCCAATGAAAATAAGTCAAAGTGAAAGTAGCCACTTAGCAGAAACTGCTATTTGGATGTGGATTGCTAGGCTCCACATATTTATGGATATGGTATAATGATATGAGGTGCCCAGCTCTGCTCTTCGCTGCTTTTCCTTTCCAGAAATTTACCAGAGAATTCCTAAAATCGTCTGGTACCCATTTTATGAGGCTTGTGCAACCCCGGAGCAGTAGTGGTCTAAACATAGAATCCGGCCGCTGCCGCAGATTGAACCCAGACCAATGTCTTCGCAGGGTAGCATCCTATCCACTATGCCATCACAGCATCAGTAACGATAGCCAATCATATTATATATGTAATACGTACATATTAATGTATATATGGAATTAAAAGGTGAAAGCTAATGGACATAATTTTTATGTCATCAATTATAATGGTTATAATGCCAGGCGTCTTCCTGACTTGACCAGATGGCACTCAATTGTTCGTGGGGTCAGTACCTGGTCTGCTGTCTTATATCTCAGAGCATTTCCTGGTACGCATTTTACAAGCTGGATGTACCCCAGACCCAAACGTTTATCGAGAGATGTCCCCACTGTGAGGGGGATTTTAACCCAGTCCACAGGACAAGTGAACTAAAAACTGCGTCACTGTAGCCTTATTATGCAGGGAATGTACAGGTAAATGACCCCTGCAGTGTCCCACTTGCCTGGGTCCTACAAGTCGAGTTGGTTTGTGCGTAATTAAGCCAAAGTGACATGAGGCTTGGCAATACCGCAACAGCCGATATAAATGAAGAAACAACATGAAGGAATGGAAGAATATATGAATGCATGTACGAGGTGGCTCCAAGTTACAACTTTAAATGTGTTTTTTTCCTCATGAATATATTCTAAAAAAAGTAAAGAATAAATCTATTATTTTTTTTCAATGTTGTCACCACTGCGTTAAATGCAAATCCTCCAACACCGATAAAGTGCTTGGATTACTGAAGAAGAAAATTATCCTGGTCACGTGTGTAACCGCTCATGCACTCTTCATCAGACCAAAAAGTCATTCACAGAAGTCACACCGTTTCGAAACTGTCTGCTCCACTCATACACTGACAGGCAAGCATCATCATACCGGACCTTCATTCGTTGATGACTTTCTATAGGTTTCACCCCTTCACAGATAAGAAAAACAGATGGTGCATGTCAAATATGAGGAGGCCATCTTTAAACTATCCTTATGACGTCATCGTGTTCTTCTGCACCGTGATGCCACATGCTTAACACTCTTTACATCCTTACCAACAATAGTGACAGGTTACAGGACAATAGCATGGTTATTGCAATTTCTATAACTCTTTTAAGGTTTTCATTTGAAGCCTTCTCGTATATTGTATGTATGTATATATTATAAAGCAACTAAATAAATATCTGCGGTGTATAATTAATACCAGTAAAACACTGTTATGACAAAATGCAGCAATAGCAGCTGTCCAGCAGCTGTGCTAGTAACACATTGAAAAATATAGACAGGCAATGGATGAAACTTGAAATTAGTTGGGCAGTTTATGGGACATTAATATAGGTAGAAGTTGGGGCATGAACATAATTAGGTAGAAGTTGATATGAGAGCATAGATAAGTAATAGTTGGTATGAACCAACTATTTTCGAAGTCAACAACCATAACTCATATTATCAAAACCCCAGGGACATAATAATTATTTTTCAAAGTGAAGAATCATAACTCATACTATCACAAATAAGGGACATAATAACTTTTTTTTTTTTCAAATTAAGAATCATAACTCAAATTATCAAAAGCTAGGGATATACATGAATTAACAATAATCAGCCGGTCTCTCTGGCCGAGGGGTTACACCACTTTCTCCGTAATCCAGTTTATCACGCAGAGTCTCGTAGCGGACGAGAGCTGGAGGCGGTTCTACCCCCGCTGGTGACTTGCGGGATAACTGAGCCGGCCGCTCAGAAAGCAATGGCAAACTACTGAGCGTAATCTTGCCAAGAAATCAACAGACAGCTGAAAGATGCTGCTGTTGACAGCGATGTCCTGTAAAGGATATGCGAATTTAAAAAAAAAAAAAAACAATAATCAAAGTCAAGAATCGTAACTCATTGTATCAAAACGAAGGGACATAATAACTATTTCCAAAGTTAAGAATCATAACTCATACTATCACAACTAAGGGACATAATAAAAATTGTTTCAAATCAAGAATCATAACTCAAATGATCACAATCAAGGGATATAACAACTGTAGTCAAAGTTACGAAACAGTAAATATCAAGTGAATGGTATGAACATAGTGCAAAAGAACTCTGCTGTATTTAACAGTGAGGCTCACTTTGAGTACTGTGGCAATAACACAATGATTAAATACAGATTAAACATCATAGATTGCTGTATAGCTAGTCAGTTGAAGCCATAATAGCACCATGTTTTTATACACAAACAGCAATCACCCACAGACTCAATTACAAAGGCACAAATATTGGCTGACCTTGCATATTTACAGGACCTTTTCAAAAGTAAGATCCATTTGTGGCATTCGACTGAAAGACAGAATGACCTGAGGCACGAAACATCATGTCAATGAGGAGTACAATGCCCTCACATCTCTGGGCAACAATGCACTGTATATATATATATATATATATATATATATATATATATATATATGGCTTAATACACTGAACTACTTGGAATATGTGTCTATGTGTAGTAGGTTCTTAATGTATGTCTTTATGCTGCGGGTTCATTCCTAATTATGTCTACAGTATGGTAGACTTCAGCAGTTATGTTATAGACAGTGGGCTAATTTATGTATGACTGAATGTAAGTTGACCTGGCTCCCAGGTCGACCCAACGTAAACTGGGTACATGGAAATGTTGTGGGAAATAAAGGCGGCCAGCATGATATTGACCACACCAACCATGGAGTGCCCATTTCTCTATACAATTATGGAGTTAGCGCCGTATACCGAATATGCCGCAAGGCATGAAACCAGGTCATTGACCTATACTTACATGTAAATTACTAAATGTACAGGCATTCATTACAACTGAGAGTGGAAGAATAGAAGGTAATGAAGTTGATAGAAGAGACAACAGTAAAATTGAAACGCTCTAGAAACAATAAGTACAGTGATTGTGCTACTGAAGTAAGAAATGTACGTCATCATTTCTTTAGGCCTAGCGCGTCATCTGATATCTGCTTCTCTCATGCCTTGGTTTTAATTGCCTAGTTGAGAAGTGGAAGTAATGCCTGTTAATATATTAATCTATTATTGTAATGGAATCAAAATTTCCCTATATTTCTTCCTGCTCTTATGTGATAATGTTTACATGTACCCAGGACAGAACTGATAAACAAGTCGTTTAGACTGCTCCGTTTTCTTAATAATCCCTTTCTTGTAGTACTGTCGCACTGATCGGCTTAATTTATCGTAATTCATAAGAGGGCGATTCTTCCTTGCCCCCCACAGTGTCGCAACTTTCTTTGAATCCTCAATTTTAAAGACCCCAGCTTTGCGGTCCAGCCAGCGGATGCAGTCGCTGTAGTTGACGTCCTTGGAGACCAGCAGTTCTTTGAGAAATTGCCACAGGTGGATCGTTTGTTTGTGACCTCGGCCGGCAGGGATTTTGTTTAAGATTTTGCTGTATCCATTGTCTTCGCTAAATCTGTCTAATGTTGAACTGTGTGGCATTCGAAATACTGAAGAAGAAAGAAACAATAAAATCAATACATTTATAGTTTTAAAAATGCAAGTTCTGTTCTAAGTTTATGTTATTTCATTTTATTAATTAATTTGCCTTCAATGTAATAATGTTCTTTGATTAATATCTTCCACTTGTTAGTTAGTTGCATATTCTTTACGGACTTATCAGTCAACTCCAGCATTTTTTGGTTGTTCGTGATTCCTGCGCAAGTTTACGTTCAGTAGTTTCCAACTGCTTTCTGAACGACCGGCATCCCATAGCATTTCATAAAAATCCAACGCAGCTATGTTTCGAACGCGATATGCAGGGCTATAAACTGCGTCTGTAACTCCCTTCGCTAAGCAGCAAGAACATATAATTATTATGTGTTACATATGTTGGAGAACACAGTGGATGGATAGAAAGAACAATGAAGAGATCTTGAAAGATGTTAACTTACCAAGAGAACTGGCTAACTCACACCAGAAGAAGTGTTCTTTGTTTCCTTGTTTCTGTGAGAATATGTGTATTGCCCAATTTTGTCAGACAGTTCTGGTGTGTTTGGCATTCTTGTGTTTGAGTAAACTCGGGTTTACAGAAGGCACAAACACAAACTGTTCGTGTTACAAATGGAAGGACACTGCAACATAGTGGTTAGGCAACTTGACTGTCCAGGGTCTGGCTTCAGTCCCCAGAAGTAGAAGTGGTAGGTTTTTTTTTTTTTTTAAATAATCAGTAGGACTCTGTGGTATACCCAGTCTCAAACCATGGGTAGCATTCAATTGACAGACCATTCTGGAAATTATCTCTAGAGGAACGGCAATGATGCAAGGAGATGGTTACCCATCTCATTATGCCATTTTCTGGACGTAACTATCTATCATGGGACTATTTTAATCTCATCTCATTTTGTTCCTCTTGTACCTGGAGTGTCGAGGTGAAGTATAAACAGTGGCGAGATTCCTGTGGACACTGCTATTTCCTCTGTCTATCGTTTATGTGGTCGGCCTCTTCCTCTGCTTCCATCTGGTCTGTACATCAATGCATGTTGTGGTATACTGTTAGTTGGTAACCTAGTTGCATGGCCAAGCCATTTGACTTGCTGCCTTCTAATAAAATCCAGCGCTGCTAAATCCCCAACTTTAGTCCAGATTTCTTCATTTCTGATTTTCTCTCTTCTTGACACACTGAGTATTCGTCTCGGGAATCTCATTTCCGTTGTTGGGATTTTTCTTTTCTCTTTTTCTGTCATTGTCCAGGTTTGGCATTGGTAGCATGGAGTTGGTAGGAAGATTGTGTTTTTGGACTGCGCCTGGCCCTGCAGTCAACAGGGTTAGGATCGGCTAGCCTCTCCCAAGAGGGGTGAGAAGTGAGTGAAAGTTAGTAGCCTGCCGATGACCTGCAGACTACACAAGTCAACCCCACCTCCACGTGGTGTAGACGGGGAAATCACGATCACGAGGTCATGGGCCAACGGGGCTCTAGTTCGCCAGGAGAGGGGGAGGGGGGGGGAGAGGGTGTACTCCCCTTATTCAGATTTTTTCCCTAAACCTGCGACTGGCCTAGCAAGCCGGCAGGGGATTTTCATACTGCTCGTAGAAAAACTAAGACCACTTTAATAATACAAGTAATTGCCATAAACATTGCAAGACAACTTACCAGATCCACTTTCATCGTCGCTGGGATCCGAGTGGGTGGAGATGCTGCTGGTGTTGCTGTCGTGGTTACTGCTGCAAGAACTCAGAGCCGGAGAAGCGCACTTTGCCAGGTTGAAGTTCTGGGAGTTTGCCATATGCAATGGTTGAGTTTGAAAGATTGCCTGGTCGTTTCCACCGGTCACGTAGCTTTGGTTGGAGAAACAGGTGTTTGCTGGGGAAAACAAATTATAATTTCTATATATTGACTGAAAATGGCCATCACGACACATAATTAACTGTATTAAATTGCGCGTAAAGGTTCTTTGGACAAAAACCACGATCAAACAAACAACCGTTAACAATCGTGCTACAAAATTATTTGCTGTTGATATATGTGCAGATTGAATCAGTGAAGCTAAAGTTGTGTTTGTATTCACAATTAATGTACATGAACGCTTTTGTGTGCACTGTGGCATGCGTGTGTGATATGAACCATGTCAAATGTGACTTTCGGTATTAATTATTCAAATTCTTTGCTGCTTAAAGTGGTTAGGTGCAATAATTGTTTTTTTTAACTCACTCAATACAAAACGAACTGCATTCTATTTTTTCACAGCATCTTGCTTCTCACATATTTGACCAAAAAATGTGGAGCGAAGTGTCTTGCAATTTAGTCAAGTGCTTTAAATTGGGAGTTTTTAACTCCAATTTTACAAAGCAAGGACGTGAAATAAGAGAAAGAAAAATACTGATATTCTGCAAGATCTGAACATCGAAGAAAACTGACGCATAAACAGTATCATATCTCGGAAACTGTATTAGTCTGACCGTGTTAAATGTCACAGTGTCTTGTGGAGAACAGTGAAGGCAGGCATGGTGTCTGGGATCTGAGGCGGTGGTGGACCAGCACGAGGAGGAATACAAGACATGGCAGACAGACACCGTGGGCGTTAGGGTGCATGACGAGAGAGAAATGGCAAGATGAACACAAGACATGACAGACAAACACCGTGGGCGTTAGGATGCATGAGGAGAGAGACATGGCAAGAGGAACACAAGACATGGCAGACAGATACCCTGGGCGTTAGGATGCACGAGGAGAGAGACATGGCAAGAGGAACACAAGACATGGCAGACAGACACCCTGGGCGTTAGGGTGCATGAGGAGAGAGACATGGCAAGAGGAACATAAGACATGACAGACAGACACCCTGGGCGTTAGGGTGCATGAGGAGAGAGACATGGCAAGAGGAACACAAGACATGACAGACAGACACCCTGGGCGTTAGGATGCATGAGGAGAGAGACATGGCAAGAGGAACAAAAGACATGACAGACAGACACCGTGGGCGTTAGGGTGCATGAGGAGAGAGACATGGCAAGAGGAACACAAGACATGACAGACAGACACCCTGGGCGTTAGGATGCATGAGGAGAGAGACATGGCAAGAGGAACACAAGACATGGCAGACAGACACCCTGGGCGTTAGGATGCATGAGGAGAGAGACATGGCAAGAGGAACACAAGACATGGCAGACAGACACCGTGGGCGTTAGGATGCATGAGGAGAGAGACATGGCAAGAGGAACACAAGACATGGCAGACAGACACCCTGGGCGTTAGGGTGCATGAGGAGAGAGACATGGCAAGAGGAACACAAGACATGACAGACAGACACCCTGGGCGTTAGGATGCATGAGGAGAGAGACATGGCAAGAGGAACACAAGACATGACAGACAGACACCGTGGGCGTTAGGGTGCATGAGGAGAGAGACATGGCAAGAGGAACACAAGACATGACAGACAGACACCCTGGGCGTTAGGGTGCATGAGGAGAGAGACATGGCAAGAGGAACACAAGACATGACAGACAGACACCCTGGGCGTTAGGATGCATGAGGAGAGAGACATGGCAAGAGGAACACAAGACATGACAGACAGACACCGTGGGCGTTAGGGTGCATGAGGAGAGAGACATGGCAA
This sequence comes from Cepaea hortensis, assembly GCA_963921405.1. NCBI lineage: Eukaryota > Metazoa > Mollusca > Gastropoda > Stylommatophora > Helicidae > Cepaea > Cepaea hortensis. The sequence continues at coordinate 148,183,277 of OY992876.1, read as the reverse complement.
GAGGAACACAAGACATGACAGACAGACACCCTGGGCGTTAGGATGCATGAGGAGAGAGACATGGCAAGAGGAACAAAAGACATGACAGACAGACACCGTGGGCGTTAGGGTGCATGAGGAGAGAGACATGGCAAGAGGAACACAAGACATGACAGACAGACACCCTGGGCGTTAGGGTGCATGAGGAGAGAGACATGGCAAGAGGAACACAAGACATGGCAGACAGACACCGTGGGCGTTAGGATGCATGAGGAGAGAGACATGGCAAGAGGAACAAAAGACATGACAGACAGACACCGTGGGCGTTAGGGTGCATGAGGAGAGAGACATGGCAAGAGGAACACAAGACATGACAGACAGACACCCTGGGCGTTAGGATGCATGAGGAGAGAGACATGGCAAGAGGAACACAAGACATGACAGACAGACACCCTGGGCGTTAGGATGCATGAGGAGAGAGACATGGCAAGAGGAACACAAGACATGACAGACAGACACCCTGGGCGTTAGGATGCATGAGGAGAGAGACATGGCAAGAGGAACACAAGACATGGCAGACAGACACCCTGGGCGTTAGGGTGCATGAGGAGAGAGACATGGCAAGAGGAACACAAGACATGACAGACAGACACCCTGGGCGTTAGGATGCATGAGGAGAGAGACATGGCAAGAGGAACACAAGACATGGCAGACAGACACCCTGGGCGTTAGGATGCATGAGGAGAGAGACATGGCAAGAGGAACACAAGACATGGCAGACAGACACCCTGGGCGTTAGGATGCATGAGGAGAGAGACATGGCAAGAGGAACACAAGACATGACAGACAGACACCGTGGGCGTTAGGGTGCATGAGGAGAGAGACATGGCAAGAGGAACACAAGACATGACAGACAGACACCGTGGGCGTTAGGGTGCATGAGGAGAGAGACATGGCAAGAGGAACACAAGACATGACAGACAGACACCCTGGGCGTTAGGGTGCATGAGGAGAGAGACATGGCAAGAGGAACACAAGACATGACAGACAGACACCGTGGGCGTTAGGGTGCATGAGGAGAGAGACATGGCAAGAGGAACACAAGACATGGCAGACAGACACCATGGGCGTTAGGGTGCACGAGGAGAGAGACATGGCAAGAGGAACACAAGACATGACAGACAGACACCCTGGGCGTTAGGGTGCATGAGGAGAGAGACATGGCAAGAGGAACACAAGACATGACAGACAGACACCCTGGGCGTTAGGGTGCATGAGGAGAGAGACATGGCAAGAGGAACACAAGACATGACAGACAGACACCGTGGGCGTTAGGATGCATGAGGAGAGAGACATGGCAAGAGGAACACAAGACATGGCAGACAGACACCGTGGGCGTTAGGGTGCACGAGGAGAGAGACATGGCAAGAGGAACACAAGACATGACAGACAGACACCCTGGGCGTTAGGATGCATGAGGAGAGAGACATGGCAAGAGGAACACAAGACATGGCAGACAGACACCGTGGGCGTTAGGGTGCATGAGGAGAGAGACATGGCAAGAGGAACACAAGACATGGCAGACAGACACCCTGGGCGTTAGGATGCATGAGGAGAGAGACATGGCAAGAGGAACACAAGACATGACAGACAGACACCGTGGGCGTTAGGGTGCATGAGGAGAGAGACATGGCAAGAGGAACACAAGACATGACAGACAGACACCGTGGGCGTTAGGATGCATGAGGAGAGAGACATGGCAAGAGGAACACAAGACATGGCAGACAGACACCGTGGGCGTTAGGGTGCACGAGGAGAGAGACATGGCAAGAGGAACACAAGACATGACAGACAGACACCCTGGGCGTTAGGATGCATGAGGAGAGAGACATGGCAAGAGGAACACAAGACATGGCAGACAGACACCGTGGGCGTTAGGATGCATGAGGAGAGAGACATGGCAAGAGGAACACAAGACATGACAGACAGACACCGTGGGCGTTAGGGTGCATGAGGAGAGAGACATGGCAAGAGGAACACAAGACATGGCAGACAGACACCCTGGGCGTTAGGATGCATGAGGAGAGAGACATGGCAAGAGGAACACAAGACATGACAGACAGACACCGTGGGCGTTAGGGTGCATGAGGAGAGAGACATGGCAAGAGGAACACAAGACATGACAGACAGACACCGTGGGCGTTAGGGTGCATGAGGAGAGAGACATGGCAAGAGGAACACAAGACATGGCAGACAGACACCGTGGGCGTTAGGGTGCATGAGGAGAGAGACATGGCAAGAGGAACACAAGACATGACAGACAGACACCGTGGGCGTTAGGGTGCACGAGGAGAGAGACATGGCAAGAGGAACACAAGACATGACAGACAGACACCCTGGGCGTTAGGGTGCACGAGGAGAGAGACATGGCAAGAGATGGAGCGGCTTTTAGACACACCAAGATGACAGTGACGATCTGTAAAAGATCTGATGTATAATGAACGGCCCTGGCCAACGTGTAGTGATTTAGTTAGTGTAGAAGGGATGCAGCCATGTACTGTTTCAGTTTTACTTTTATCACTTCTACAAATTCTTATAACACGCTCTAAAACGTGAAAGTTGCCGACTATTTTTTTTATTTTTTACATTATATTTCTATTAACATTTCAAGAATATATAGACTGTGAGATCTTTTTCTTTTTAAATTATTATTTAATGTAATTTATGCACGCCCAAACAACACATGTAAATGGCGAGAAATCTGACTGTTTGAACCGACAAGGCCATGTTGTCTTCGGGATAAGTAGCGCTGTGTGAGGTTGTTACACCTGAGCGGACACCTAACTTGCAGCGATAGGGATTCGAGATAAAATTTAATAGGTGACCTAATTCTGCCATCTTAACAACCCACTCCTGTTTCTAACAGATATCTACGCATCAGCAATTTAAAAAAAAAGGGTTAACGTATTATTTGAACTAAACAAATGCGCTAAATTATCTACATAAGTTTATAAACAAAAACAAAAAAAAAACTTTTCTTGAACTGCAAGAAATCTAATGCAATGGTTTTATCAAAGGCAATCAAAGCAAACTCGTGTGATTTTTTGTTTCCTTCTTTCGTTTGAACTCGAGCGTGGACCATACACGTGCTACTACTAGTGAGTGCATTGAACTCATTTTGCGTGTGGATTAGCTTTCCCTATTACCAGTGTCCCTTCTGCGGTACTTGTAATTTACGTCCACAAATCAAGGACGAGAAGTCAATATTTAAATCCAACTGACTGAAGTGTGGACCGAACCTACTCCCCTCATGTCGTATTATAGAAAGAAACATTCTTAACCAAGTCAATACATTCACATATTTAGCAGTGAAAATTAATGACCAAGATTTCACATTAAAAAAAAAAATATATCACTGCTTTAGAATAAGGTAAATGAAATAGGAAGTGCTGTAAATGTGTTTAAGTACCTGTTCTATGTCAATTATTTCCTATGTGTACTGTTTTATACTTTGTGAATGTTTCGGGATTATATTGTACGGTGTTCTAAATTATCAATTCAGCACTGTTAAGGTCGTGTTTAATTTATTTCCACGTATTTCTAAGTTATAGAAATTTGATGTGGCGCAACAAACATGTATAGTCTACACTGCGGTTAGGAGATAATAACACTTTGAAAACCGTCGAGTTTACGACCTTCACTTTTTCTCTGACAGAGAAAACATCCAATGATATGAGCTTTTGAACTTCACATAAGTCAATATTGACATTACCGGTGTATTCCGAAAAAGAAAATGCCCGGTATAAATCGCCTGAAAGGTATGTGACTATGAAATTTGGCAGACCTACAAAACGAAATTTTTACAACTGTTTCTGTGATAAGAAACGTCACCAACGTGGGAATCTAAAGAATGATCGCTGTGTAAACGGTGTGTCTCGCTACAAAATCACTTACCGCCATTACGTTTGTGATTTCTGTGATACAGGACTGCAATAGTTTCTATCCACTGGCTTCTATTCTAAGCTATTTTGTTATTTTATTTTTATTGTTTTTGTTTTAAATATAAATGTGCATAATAATATTTTGTGAGACAGACAAGTGTCTTTTAAATGTTGTGTTTTTAAATGAAATCGAGTTCCCATAAACATTCGAGACAGACAGACAGACAGACAGACAGACAGACAGACAGACAGACAGACAGACAGGCAGGCAGGCAGACAGGCAGGCAGACAGACAGACAGACAGACAGACTCACAGAGGCAGACTGATGGATGAACGTGACGGACAAACAACATTCAAAGGAAGAAAGAAAGGTTGGGTTTCTAATCAAAGACCACTATTGTTACCTGCTTTCCACAGTTCCAGTTCATTGGAGAGTTTAATGCCCGAGTCGCCGCACATAAAGTAGAAGTATTCTGGACTCATCGAGCAGAGTGCGGGGCCATCCGAGTTGGACAAGTGGGCTGAGACATCAGGAACGCCGTTCCTGTGACAAACCCAGGCCACCCATTTCCTTACGTGCTCCGGTGTCCACATCGTTGGGTCTGCAAAAACCACAGTCATACATTTTAACCCTGTACAGTTAATAAGAGCGGTTGCTAACGATATATCGCAGTTGCGTATTTGAATATATATAGCCTCCAAACTGATCTTTAACAAGGGATATTGAAATAGAAATATTATTAATGATTGTTATTTTCTTAATGCTGCTATCGGTGCAACCGCAAGATAGTTAGAGAGAGAGAGAGAGAGAGAGAGAGAGAGAGAGAGAGAGAGAGAGAGAGAGAGAGAGAGAGAGAGAGAGGGAGAAATTGCATTTTAAACGCAGAATCTTAGAATAAGAAGCAAAGAAAAGGAAAAAGGAAGGGGAGGAGAAGAAGAAGAAGTAGAAGAAGAAAGAATAAGATGGGGGAGCAGCAGCAGAAGAAGAAGAAGTGTAAGAAGAAGAAGAGGTGGAAGAAGAACAACTACATGAGAAGACAAGAAAGAGGAAGACTGTAGTTGGTCTTTTAATTATACGGGACACGCAATTTAAAAAAAAAAAACGTAACAAATCTACACTTGGAGCAATCTATATGCAGTGTTAACTCCTACATTTAAACAACCCTACATATCACCAACAATGCCGTGTATCTACTAAAGTTGTACAACCCTACATATCAACAACAATGACATGCAACTTTTACAGTTGTACAACCCTACATATACCAAAAAATGCCGTGTATATAACCAGACATGTCTCCGGCTTTTTCCGAATGTGTGTTGTTGGTATTGTCTGTATACAGACAACCCCCCTCCCCCCCCCCCCTTTTCAAAAAAATAAATAAATAAATAAAATAAAGTTTTTTTTATATTTCCTGCAACTGACATACAACATTTGACTGTCTAATTCTCATATTTAAGCAACCAAGCCAGCATTCTGACATTCAAGCGATTAAGTCAACATACTGATATCCAAATCATCAAACTAACATTTTGATACCCAAAGGCACATCCTAATATTTTGATCATCTCATCTCATCTCATTATGTTCCTCTTGTACCTTGTGGTATCGATGTGAAGCATAAACAGCGGGAGAGTGCCCGTTTATGAGCTTCATGTATCGAGGTTCCCATAGACTCTGTTATTTCCCTCTGTTCATGGTCGGCCTCTTCTTCGAGTTCCATTTGGTCTGTATGTCATTGCTTGTTGTGGTATCTGTCCGCTGGTAACATTCTGACATCTACACGATACAACTAATAAATAATAACCGAATCCCCAGACTGAGGAGATGGATTCAGATTGTTCCATGTTTGAATTAAATGTTATGTGTCGTGCTCGTGCACCATACATTTAACGTCAGGTAAGGTGTTCATGTTCTCGTTTTGTATTCATTGATAATACTTTACTATACTTTTTAATGTAATCTATCTTTCCATTATGGAACCCTTTGGCACATGTTACATTAATTCTTTTTTCAATAACATAAAGCATAAGACGGCAGAACGAGGAAATTAACAAACTATTTTTGTGTGTTCGCTCGCTGCGAACTTCAAAGTAGTTAACATTGGACTGCATTTTGCGTTAGGGCCCACTCCGAGTTCTGAGGTACTTGCAATTTACGTCCCCTAGTCAAGTACGAGAAGGCAATGTTTAAGCCGAATGTTGAAGACTGGTGCAGGGAGAAAACTCGCTACCCATCAATCATCTGACCGGAATTTTAAAAGCGAGCTGTTTTAACCATTCAGTCATCAAAGCATTACTCAAATAACAAACAAAATACAACTTACCGTAAGGCACCCTCAGATTGTTGCAGTCCTTGTAGATTGTATCCATCATCAGAATAGCCGCTTCTTCCAGCCTCTTTGTTTCCTCCAAGATCACCCCTGACTTACTCTGTCCTGGCACCGACTGGTAGTCATAACTCATCGACCCCTGCTGGCTGTCCAGGTCAGTGTACAGCGGGTTGGTTTCTGGCGAGCAGAACCCCGTCAATGCAACATCGGAGTCGGTAAGAAAGTGAAAGTTGGGCACACAACTGTTACCGTTGCTTTCAATTTCTGAAACCAGGGTGTTATTTCTTGGCGCCAGGGTAGATTTAGTACCTGATGCGAATGTGGAAGTATTCATGGCTGTTGTCATTTGAAGTGATGATGACGAAGATGTAAAAAATGAAGGAGTTGTTGATGTCATCAAGGGGGTGTTGGAAACGAATTGATTGTTCAGAGTGTCATGACTAACTTTATAACTGTTAAAGGTGTAATAATTATTGCTGCCTGGGGGTTTCATAGGTCCGCAATCTGCGCTGTTGCTGCTGCTGTTGTTGCTGCTGCTGTTGCTGCTGCTGTTGCTGATAATGCTGTCTGTCATGATCCTAGAGAAGGGATCCTGTTGACCTTCGACGTCTTCCAGATTTAGTTGTGGTTTAATGTCGATGACTTGTGACTGAAGCCTGGAGTGGCGAGCCTACAAAAATAAACCTTCTGTAAATGAAAACAGTAACAGACTCTTTTCCAAGCTGGGTATATGGTGTTCAACACATAAGAAACAAACAATAGGCTGCACAATTTATCGCCTGGCAAATTACTTTACATCTCGTCAGGTGCATACTGCAGAGTTATATATCATATAAAGTGCATAGAGGAATCATATTTTGGCTTTATTACATAACACACGCAGTCACTGACACTGGTCGATTGGGGAGAATGTACCCCCACGGGAATCGCACAGTCTTTACGGAGTCTTTCTGTTTGCATAACTCCGGCCTTAGATGCTCAATTGCTACGACCTGGACGTATTGCAGTAATCGTTGCTATTGACCCCATATTTTTATAGACCAATCATAACACTTGAGATGTGATCAGTAACATGTCGGCCGCTTTTATTTCCATTGATTTACGCTGGTACCTATTTTAAGCCTCGGGAAATCTAGGTACATTTAAAAGAAAATTTCTTGAGGGTAATTCGAATACATGTTTATTCTCCACTGTATTTGATACGTAGCATCCTCATACACACTGGGACTTGTACTCATATTTCCAGATCTGTGAAACAACATGCTGCTCCCGTTTCGTCGTAACATTAATCTTTCCTATTTGCTAGTAGAAAGTGTGTTCCAGCTTGATTACTGAACTCAACCGCGACTCTGGGTGTTTGCTCTTTGTTTTCTCATCTTCTTCTTTTAGTCTATGCCGTGTGGCGTTGGTGATCATGTCTGTCCACTGCCCTCTGTTTCGTGTGCTGCCAATAATTTCTGATACTGATGTTCCTCCATACCACAATATCAAACTACCCATCATCTTCTCTCTGTGGTTTTCTACTGCTTCTCATCCCCTTCAACTTTCCCGTTGTTGCGGTGTACTCCAGATTTCCCCTTTTTATGGCATGGCTCAACTAAGTAGCCATAAAACCATTTTCAGAACTGCACACAATTATTGCTGTTGTTTGTGTTGCTATTGTTCTTTTTTCACCATTTGATGTATTGTTAACCTTCGTCAGATTCACATAGCATACATTGTGCTCACACACATATGCTCTTTCACTATGGTTCTGAATATAAACTCCAAAATCTAAATGTTCAAACAATCTCCCCCCCCCCCCCCCCCCACAAATAAATAAAATAAAATGTAAATGAAAGAAAAGTTATAACAGAATGGAGAAGAAGCAAAATCCATTCCTTTGTCATTTTTTGGCCTGTTGCGTGTTTGAGCTTAAAAGAAAAAAAAAAACACCTTTTTGAGATATTGTAGAGGTCCTTTTGGGACATTTTGAGCCCCTTGCTCCTTCAGATCAGCCTGATATCTGGAGTGTACCAGTTACGGCTTCGAGCCGATATCCCGGGCGACGTGTTTCGCCTTGAGGCGCCATCTATCAATGTCTTTGACGTTAGGCAAAGTTTACTTATTCTAGAAAGTCAGCCCGACATGCTTTGATTCAAGGCGTAACCGCGATGAGAAACTCGAGTGTGGTTGGGGAGAAGGGGTACCAGATGGCAAAACAAACAAAAAAAAATTAAGAAAGATAGAGTAACCACCACGCTTGGTTTATAATGTACACTAAGGTTTTAATTGTCATTCGACAGTTCTCAGTTATGTAAACGTGCATATAACAGCCGAAATTTTTATAACCATTACTAGAATAAATCGAGCCAGACTATTCTCTCTCTCTCTCTCTCTCTCTCTCTCTCTCTCTCTCTCTCTCTCTCTCTCTCTCTCTCTCTCTCTCTCTCTCTCTCTCTCTCTCTCTCTCTCTCTCTCTCTCTCTCTCTCTCTGTGTGAAATTAAAGTTATTTGCATATCCTTTAAAAGACGCCGCAGTCATACCCTGCTTGCTTAGCTTTTTTTATTTTCTTTTTTTTCCCCCTTTGTTTGTGGTTACTTGGCAAGTTTACGTTCAGTAGTTTGCCATTGCTTTCTAAACGACTGGCACTCATACCATTTCGTAAACAATCAACGCAAGACGGTCTGCTGCCAAATCGCCCATAGCTGTGTTTCGAACGCGATATGCGGGATGGCGAACTCGTAACCACTTCGCCACAGAGCGGACTTGTTTGTGAAAGTTTGACAGATACATGCGTATCACAAGATAAAATCAACCAACATCAAGTTTAGCTTGACAGATAACTTTGTATCACAAGATAAAATCAACCAACATCAAGTTTAGCTTGACAGATAACTTTGTATCACAAGATAAAATCAATCAACATCAAGTTTATCATTGTAAGACGCTGTGTGCGACGTATATTTGTTTGTTTTTATACAATAAACATATTGTGTGAAGAAAAACACTTACTCTCTGTTTGATACCGTATATCACGGGTAGGCTCAAACTTTAACACGAAAACTCTTATCGGCTGCAACCTTGGGATCTACAGTACCCCCCGCGCATTTGTTTGCCTACAGCAAATCGACATTGGATTCTTTGAAGTAAAAGATATGTCCCTAGCGGAGCATTTGAAAGATTTTAAAATGGTTTACGGTTGTCTTGCCTTTCTGCCTCTGCAACTAAGCAGAATATCTATTGCTTGCTTTGATCTCCGTTTTAGGCCAGATTTGTGTAAACTAATGTTGTATTGGAGAGTGAATTGAAGAAAATCTTTCTGGTATTAAGAGTATGCACGCTTCTATTGAAACCTTCTTCCTTACCTGTTGATCAAAGTCAACGAGAAGATAGTCGGTTTCTTCATCCAGATCTCTAGCCATGTCTGTGTATGCATCGATGAATCTGAAACCTGAAACAATAATAAGGAAATTGTGAAATATGTCGAGAATATTTCCAGACAACACAACAACAAGATCACCCGGAATAGTATCGAGAATAGGTGGTGATTACTGACGAGCTGGTACTAAATAACGAATGAACACAAAATACAATCGTGTAGCTCCACGAAAGGAAACACACACAAGAATGTTTCAGTCTTTACCGACGAATTAAAGACAAAAGAGCGTCACACTTCATCATTCTCCCACCTCTGCCAAAGAAGATTAGGTGGCAGCAAATTTCTGCCAAAGGAAGGAACCAGTTCTGCTGAACAGATGCGTCCTGTCACCTATTCGCATCATTGCTGGAGTTTAACTGTCATAGCATTTACTATTCATTTGTCTGTGTATCTTGCAAAGAAAGTAGCAGTCAACTGAAGCTTGCAATCGTGGTCTAGAACATGCAAAGACCTAACAGTTCTTATCTCAACAGCAGTAGGGGTTAACTTTGAAGTTAGTCATTTAACCTCCGATAGGCAGACAGTTAGAGCATTGCTTTGCTGACCTGGCAGCTTCTGCAGCTCGGCTTGTTCCAGATGTATTGGTATTACCTTCCTCTGGAGTAAACGAGACAGGCCGAGAGAGGGATCATGCTGCATGAGTAAACACATGGTCTCTACAATTCAGCCCAGCTTTCGTGCTATGGAGAGGTAAACTCCAGCCCTGGTCAACCAGCATGGGCTGTAGTTATTATGTATTTTCGAAACACGATGAAACAAACTATCGCCTGTCAAACCAGCAAGGTGCCAGTCAGTCAGTCATTTAACAGAGAAACCTTCTACTTTATTTATATTTCGAAGAATAGTGGTGGCAGATGGATAGTGGTGGTTGAAGAATAGTGGTGGCAGGTGGATAGTGGTTGTTGAAGAATAATGGTGGTTGGGGAATAGTGGTGGTTGAAGAATAGTGGTGGTTGAGGAATAGTGGTGGCAGATGGATAGTGGTGGTTGAAGAATAATGGTGGTTGAGGAATAGTGGTCGCGGATGAACAGTGGTCGCGGAGGAATAGTGGTCGCAAGGGAATAGTGGTGGCTGAGGAATAATGGTGGTTGAGGAATAGTGGTGGCAGATGGATAGTGGTGGTTGAAGAATAATGGTGGTTGAGGAATAGTGGTGGCAGATGGATAGTGGTGGTTGAAGAATAGTGGTGGCAGATGGATAGTGGTGGTTGAAGAATAATGGTGGTTGAGGAATAGTGGTCGCGGATGAACAGGAATAGTGGTCGCAAGGGAATAGTGGTGGTTGAGGAATAATGATCGTGGATTAATAGTGATGATGAGGAATAGTGTTCGTTGATAAATTGTGGTGGTTTGCCAAAGAATGTTAAGACTTAAGAAGTTCCCTAACTACCGATCACAATTCCCACCATTCTGGTCCCTCGGCACGCCATCTGTTTGGACTATACTTCATCTTCTTTGTCCGATGTTTGTGGGATATACTTGTGTTGTAGTTGTTTACAGCATTGATGCAATATTTCCGTCACATCTTCCCGGCATTTGTTTACCGAGGTAGGCTTCACCAGGGTTACACATCCCTTACAGGACACTTGCAGTCAACACCAGCATTGTTTGCTGTTGCTGATGTTTTGGCAAGCTTATGCTCAGTAGTTTGCCATTGCTTTCTGAATGACCGGCACTCATACCATTTTGTAAAAAACCAGCGCAACGTGGTCTGCTGCCAAATCGCGCGCAGCTGTATTTCGACCGCGGGTATGCGGCATCACGAGCTGTGTCCGTAACGTCTTCGCCACGGAGACTGACTAAAAAGGTATAGGTGCCGGTCGTTCAGAAAGCAATGGCAAACTACTAAACGTAAAACTTGCCCAGGAATCACGAACAGGCAATATGCTGGGGATGATTGCTACGTCCTGTGAAGGACATGCAACTAAATTGTTTTTTTCACCAGGGTACCATAGAGTCAAAATGTCGCATGCTTCTTGCAAGAGGTTGCTATCAACCCCAATGCCATGTATATTCTTGTAAACGTAACTCTTCATGATTTGCATCTAAATAAAATGCCTATTTGGCACTAGTCATATTCCAAAGTTGGTCAAATTACTCCAACTTCTAAACAGTTCTGTAGCATAGTAATTCAAATCAAAGCTGTGCAAATCAAACTGTAGTTACAAAATATGTACTTACCAGCTGGCATGACTGTCTGTATGTAGTTATTAATCCCTTAATGCTCAAAAATGAATATGAAATCACCATACAGTCTTAACATAAAAATGCAGAAAAACTTATTGTGAGTAACTATGTTTAAGAAATAAAAATCCGCTGGACTTAAGAATCGTTCCTGTCCCTAAATTGTATGCACAACATTATAAGTCAACTCTGAAAAGTGAGAAATCCACACCGTGTTTACGTTTTTATATTTGGCCCCAGACGACACGCTGTCCTAATTATCATATTCCCAGAACGCGCAAGCCTGTGGAATCCCGCTATTCTCGAGGCTCTGTTAAAAACCAGCGTTTGGATTTATAGGGGATTTCCCATAAAGATCTATAAAATGCACTGTGATAAAGTACGGAAATTACATCTATATACAATTAAGATTTAAGTACAGAAATTATTTACCAAAATAGATCATTTAAAATATGTTTATTAACGTGATTTTCTTGTTACAAGAAGTATTGTATCCTATACAGCACCTCAAAATTAAGGGGATTTTAGTGATGTCTAAAAATAACAACCGGACAAACCTGACACAGTTAAGCTTTTTTTCAGTTTATCGGGCAACATCATTGGCTGAAGATGTATCCAATGAAAGTTAAGCAACCTCATTGAAACCGGTGATGAATGAATGACTGTATTAAGGATACTTCATCTCAACTTAGTGAATTTAGAAATAATTTTGTGTTGTTGTTGCATATCCCTTACAGGATGTTACAATCAACATCAGCATTTTTCAGCTGCTGTTGATGTACTAGGCAAGATTACACTCAGTAGTTTGCCATTGCTTTCTGAGCAGCCGGCTCACATACCCGTAAGTGACCAACAAGGCGATAACCGCTACCGGTTCTCGCCCAGGTTATGTTACACGCGAGAATATACGGGATTACGAAGAAAGACGTTAACTTCTAGGCAGGGAGACCGGCTTAGAAATAATACCGTCACAGAAAATATAATCGATTTGAATTATTTTAATTTGGTGTCTCAATTAAACATTGTTTTGTCAGATATAGCTTCGCACAAAATAAGCAAAGACAGCTGGTGAGGCAAGATGTGGGGCATTCTTTACTTTATAATATTTGTAGAATTTTGTACAACGAAGAATGAAACAAATGAACTCGTCTGTTATGTCGAATTCTACAACTTATTATTGTCTTCGGAGTCTTTATTGATGGGTAGTAGAGCATTGATCTAAGACGCTTTTGGCATTCTATATTGTTTCCCCACATCTCTATATTTTCAACATTGTTGTTGTGTGTTTATGTGAGTGTATGTGAGTTTGCTGTGTGTTTAGGGTTGTCAGATTCCAGGTTTTCCTGGACAATCCCGGTTGTTTTATGGAATAATTCACTGTCCCGAAAAAGAAAAGAAAAATGCTTTAGGAACGCCATTTGTCAGGGCTTTTCTGCCAAATGAAAGATATAATTACATTCACATTTTCTCGGTTTTTATTGCTAGAACTTTAACTGCGACAGTGATTAAAAGAAGAATTTGTCAAGCAAAAGCTGTAGTTCAGAAAATGACAAATATCTGATGCAATATGTCACGCTCATTGAATGTCAGAAGGGGAGTACTCAAATGCTATATAAAACCTGTTTTTGTGTATGTCAGTGAATCATGCGACGCGAATGAACAAACCTGGAAGGAAGAGCTATGAAGCAACGGAGAGTTGTTTCTGAGACGAATGATGTCAAAACCTTTGACTGCCAGAGTAACTAACAGTGCTTGAAATAGTCTAATGAAAGTAGACCATTATATGGTGTTTGTAAAGTCTCACTCCACTTTGTATGTAGAACACATTTGAAAACAAATTCTTTCTTCCGTTGATAACACCATTCTGTTTGGAGTGCAAAGAATTACTTCAGCAGACGACAGTCATTCGCTGCATATTGCTTCACGATGGACTGTGGAGCACATTGTTTAACGGCATCATGTACTTCGTGTTTCAAATTTGTTCTACATACAAAGTGTAGTGAAACTTTACAAACACCCGGTACCAGAAAGATATCGACAACGTTCTTTATTCATATAATAAGAAGAGAGGCATTGGACAATCTCGACTGGAAATATCAGTGGGAGAAGAGACAAACCGAGAGAAATGATGCTGGATGGAGCAAGATAGTGACATGCAGGGATATCGTTAATGGGGTTGATCAGGAACACCAAGGAGCGAGATCTTAGAGAGACTAGTATGCCTTCGGCAGATGGCAGGGCACATAATGATGATGAATGACAATAGTTAAATTGTGTAACATCTTCTAGTCTAAGAGAAATATCCCAGTTTCTCAGTTGCAGGATCTGACGACACGGTGTGGGTGTATGTGTGTGTGTGAGTGTGTGTGCTTGTGTGTTAGTGTGTGTGTACGGTTAAGTGTGTATGGGTGGTGTGTGTGTGTGTGTGTGTGTGTGTGTGTGTGAGTGCTTGTGTTCCTTCATCTACTACTACTACTACTACTACTACTACTACTACTACTACTACTACTGCTACTACTACTACTACTACTACTACTACTACTACTACTACTACTACTACTACTACTACTACTACTTCTTCTTCTTCTTCTTCTTCTTCTTCGTTTTCCTCCTCCTTTACTTCTTTTTCTTTTTCTTCTCCTTCATCTACTACTACTACTACTACTACTACTACTACTACTACTACTACTACTACTACTACTACTACTACTACTACTACTACTACTACTACTACTACTACTACTACTATTACTACTACTACTACTACTACTACTACTACTACTACTACTACTAATAATAATAATAATAATAATAATACTACCACCACCACCACTACCACTACTACTGCTTTTCATGCTCTCCTTCCTCATCCTCCGTGTATTCTTTTTCTTCCTTTTTGTTCTTAAACTGTACTTCTTTTCCTCCACCTGGTTTCCGCCACTGCCTTCTCCTCCTCTTCTTGTTCATTTACTCCTTACCTTACTTACTCACTGTGTAAAACAACATCTATTAAACGTTGCTCACCTTTCTCAGCTTACTGTTTTATTCCATCATAATCACAACACGCGTTTTGCTGTTTGTCCTCCAGCCAGAGGAACGCCGCTATGACGTCCCCCACTTCCATTCTCAGACCAGATGTTGTGGTATCATACCCCAGACTCTCCTGCACCAAACACCATCAACCAGTCTTCGTCACGAACCCCGGGCACTTCTTTCACTCCTTAGCACAGAGCCATTCGTATCGACGGCTGGTAAACACTTCAGCAAAAGAACCGTTAATGGCGGAACAAACAGTGAGCATCAGATTTAAGTCTGGTGACTCAACTAGCGCGACAATGCGCCGACCCTAAAATGAGTACAAAGGAACCGTTCTAGCTCAGTAGATACCATACAAGCCCGCTCGCCCGGTGGCCATTTATTCGAATCCGCACTTGTGATTTAAAATGGGATTTTAAAATCAATAATTTATCTAGGCTCCCAGACGACCCAGCTTAAAATTATCATCACTCGACATGCTGATAAGTGTGGGCTGTCATGTTTCGCCAACTCACACGATCACCAGAGTCGTGGATCAATTATGTGTTGTTGTCTCGACCATGCCACCTGGAGGAGCCATTCAGGTATTCACGTCTTTGTGTTTCTCTTGTTCTTTCCCCCTCAATCTTGCTAGTTGCCAACAAGTTCTCCAGTTTATTTCTTCTCATAGCGTGCCCCAAACTTCTTCACTGTCTACGTTTAATTTCTCTATTCAGTGTAAGTTTTCATTTATTCCATGTAGGACTTGCTCATTGAATTTATCCCTGTCCATGGCATTCTTCTGATTTTTCTCAGATATCACATTTCCACTTCCATTACATGTTGTATTTTTTCCAGCTTCTCTGCTTATTGTCCACGTTTCACATCCACACACAAGTACATATTTTTTTTTATTGGTCAGTAAGTTTTCTATCTGACAAAAGGCCAGTTTTGCCATAGCCTAAAACGGATACTAGAAAATGACCTGGGATATCAAGTTGGTCGGCCAGTGCTGATTTGTCTATAAAACATAGGACTAACACCATATACTTAATATGTCCCAAGGCGAAGAAAAGGGTCCTGAAAGGAAGAGGTGACTTTGGTGTGGCTTCAAGAAGCAACAATAAAGTAGCAATCTAGGACGGGCAAATCTAGCAGAAGTTCTTGACAATGTGCGTTATACTTGCCGATGAGGCTTAATTCTTGTCTATGTGGCCTATTCTTGTCTATGCGGTCTATTCTTGTCTATAAGGGCTTTTCTTGTCAAGTTAGCTAGTCTTGTCTTTGCCGTCTATTCTTGTCTTTGTGGGCTATTCTTGTCAATGTGAGCAATTCTTGTCTATATAGGCTATTCTTGTCTATGTGGGCTATTCTTGTCTATGTGGTTCTTGTCTATGTGGGCTATTCTTAACTATATGAGCTATTCTTGTCTATGTGAGCTATTCCTGCCTATGCGGGCTATTATTATCAATGGGGGATAGTCTGGTCTAAGCCGGCTATTGTTGTCTATTTGGGCTATTGTTGTCTATTCGGGCAATTTTTGTCTATGTGGGCTATTCTTGTCTATGTGGACTGTTCTCGTCTAAGCCGGCTATTGTTGTCTATTCGGACTATTGTTGTATATTCGGGCTATTATTGTCGATGTGGGCTATTGTTGTATATTCGGGCTATTGTTGTCGATGTGGGCTATTGTTGTCTATTCGGGCTATTGTTGTCGATGTGGGCTATTGTTGTCGATATGGGCTATTGTTGTATATTCGGGCTATTATTGTCGATGTGGGCTATTGTCGATGTGGGCTATTGTTGTCTATTCGGGCTATTGTTGTCGATGTGGGCTATTGTTGTCGATGTGGGCTATTGTTGTATATTCGGGCTATTATTGTCGATGTGGGCTATTGTCGATGTGGGCTATTGTTGTCGATGTGGGCTATTGTTGTCGATGTGGGCTATTGTTGTCGATGTGGGCTATTGTTGTCGATGTGGGCTATTGTTGTCGATGTGGGCTATTGTTGTCGATGTGGGCTATTGTTGTCGATATGGGATAATCTTGTCAATGTGGGCTATTCTTGTCGACGTGGTCTATTCTTGTCGATGTGGGATACTCTTGTGGGCTATTATTGTCGATGTGGGCTACTTCAAACAATTCTTTTCCATGCATATTTCAGAACTGTACGCGAATAGTGGGGCTTGGATAGGTATGTGGCTGGCACGTGGGACTGGGCAAGTGTTGTGGCTGGCACGTGGGGCGGGGGTTAGTGCTGTGGTTGACAAATGTGGCGGGGTTGGTGCTGTGGTTGGCAAATGTGGCGGTTTTGGTGCTGTGGTTGGCAAATGTGGCGGGGTTGGTGCTGTGGTTGGCAAATGTGGCGGGGTTCGTGCTGTGGTTGGCAAATGTGGCGGGGTTAGTGCTGTGGTTGGCACTTGGGGCTGGGCTAGTGCTGTGGTTGGCACGCTAGCCTGCCTGTTTCGTGGTCATATGTTCGAATCCTCTCAGTTGTGGACATTTTATTAAACGGCCTGGCTAATAGGTCGATCCGGTCTTAAACTGATACCGAGAAAATACCGGGAAAATAAAAGCGGCAAACGTAATTTGATAGCATCATACCACACATAGTACCGACTGATACATGATTTTGATAGCATCACACCACACATAGTACCGACTGATACATGGTTTTGATAGCGTCATACCACACATAGTACCGACTGATACATGAAAGCATCATACCACACATAGTACCGACTGATACATGATAGCATCATACCACACATAGTACCGACTGATACATGACAGCATCACACCACACATAGTACCGACTGATAAATGATGGCATCACACCACACATAGTACCGACTGATACATGATAGCATCACACCACACATAGTACCGACTGATACATGATAGCATCACACTACACATAGTACCGACTGATACATGATAGCATCACACCACACATAGTACCGACTGATACGTGATATCATCACACCACACATAGTACGACTGATACATGATAGCATCGCACCACACATACTACCGACTGATACATGATTTTGATAGAATCACACCACACACAGTACCGACTGATACATGATTTTGATAGCATCACACCACACATAGTACCGACTGATACGTGATATAATCACACCACACATAGTACCGACTGATACATGATTTTGATAGCATCACACCACACATAGTACCGACTGATACATGATAGCATCACTCACACCACACATAGTACCGACTGATACATGATAGCATCACATCACACATAGTACTGACTGATACATGATAGCATCACACCACACACAGTACCGACTGATACATGATAGCATCACACCACACATAGTACCGACTGATACATGATAGCATCACACCACACATAGTACCGACTGATACATGATAGCATCACACCACACATAGTACCGACTGATACATGATAGCATCACATCACACATAGTACCGACTGATACATGATAGCATCACACCACACACAGTACCGACTGATACATGATTTTGATAGCATGACACCACACATAGTACCGACTGATACATGATTTTGATAGCATGACACCACACATAGTACCGACTGATACATGATTTTGATAGCATCACACCACACATAGTACCGACTGATACATGATAGCATCACATCACACATAGTACCGACTGATACATGATAGCATCACACCACACATAGTACCGACTGATACATGATTTTGATAGCATCACACCACATATAGTACCGACTGATACATGATAGCCAGGCTTGTCCACGGGAATGGGATTCCCATGGGAATCCCGTGGGAAACGTCTCATGGTATGGGATGGGTCGGGACAGCAAACTTTTGTATTTCCCATGGGACACATGGGACAGTAGCCATGTCATAGCAACTTTGTAAAAACCTTTTTGAAGTCTTTTATCCTTCCTTTTTCTTTATATACTTGTATAAATTCTTTATCTTGTAATGGGACACTGGATAAATTAATAAATACGCGCATGCGATCATATTACCAACGTTTCAATGCCTATTTAAAAAAAAAACAATTACTCACATTACTTTAATGAAGATGATGAAGAATTCTTAAACCACATTCAGAATATTGTTCAGATTAAAGGAATGCTGTACATACATGAGAAATTCATAACTTTTTTGACAAACTAGAAATTGATGGTACTACATCTCATTTAATTTTCCTATTATACTTCCTCCTAGACTATCAGTTGTACAAAGTTATTGTTAATATTGGCGAAGAAACTTCCAGCAGCATGGTGAAGAAATATTGTCAGAACTTTCAGAAAATTATTGGAGAAAATCTTTGGCCATATTGCGGCAGTTCTTTGGCAGTTACTGCAGCATCCCTTACTGGAGTTGACACCAACCCCAAAATAGAAGACATGGTCAAGTCAGTTGTTACTGAGAAGAAAGGGAATGTGGACACCAATAAATGGGCCAATGATTGGATCGCTTTTTCTAAGTCTGTTGTTCCAACTGTTATTTCATTCATCACGGATTTAAATATTTCTTCTGAATCATCTGCTGTATGTGAAGTAGCAGGAGTTGTAGAACAAAAGCCGAAAAGTGATTTTAACTCATTTTTTTTTTTATCCTCCACCAAATAAAACACTTAAGTTTGATGACCCCAGAAACAAATGCCTTGCGGATGAAGTCACCATGTTTCAAATATTACGGCAACCAACTTCACAACCATTAAATTATTGGGAAAATGAACATAGGTTTCTACTGCTAACAGCAAGTGCGAAAATTGTTTTAGCCATACCAGTGTCCTCAGCGGCAGTAGAGCGCTTATTTAGTGCAGCTGGATTGTTGTTGAATAAGTTACGAAAACGGAAGTTACCAGCTCCCGTTATAAACTCTGTGTATATCAGATTTGCATATAAGATAAAAATTGTGGAAATGGTTCAGGGATTACCTGGATTAACTGAATTATTAGAAACAGTCGGTCAGCAGGAAATTAATAGTGTTCTGAATGAGCAGAGTGACTCTGAAACAGAATGAGAGTGTCAGAACGACACTGAATTGTCATATTTAGATTAAACCTTGTTTTAATAAAATACTCTTGAATATTAAAATTAATAAATTATGTTGTTTTACATGTCTATTTGTACATGTAGTCCTATTTAGTAGACACTAACCCTAAACTTTCATAATTTTATTTGAACTGTATTCCATTTTAGTATTACCATGATAATCCCATGGGAATCCCATGGGACGGGATAGGCAAAATGACCGCGGGATGGGATGGGAATGGGACTGAAAAATGTGTCCCATGGACAAGCCTGATGAAAGCATCACACCACACATAGTACCGACTGATACATGATTTTGATAGCATCACACCACACATAGTACCGACTGATACATGATAGCATCACACCACACATAGTACCGACTGATACATGATAGCATCACACCACACATAGTACCGACTGATACATGATAGCCTCACACCACACATAGTACCGACTGATACATGATAGCATCACACCACATACAGTACCGACTGATACATGATAGCATCACACCACACATAGTACCGACGGATACATGATAGCATCACACCACACATAGTACCGACTGATACATGATAGCATCACACCACACATAGTACCGACTGATACATGATAGCATCACACCACACATAGTACCGACTGATACATGATAGCATCACACCACACATAGTACCGACGGATACATGATAGCATCACACCACACATAGTACCGACTGATACATGATAGCATCACACCACACATAGTACCGACTGATACATGATAGCATCACACCACACATAGTACCGACTGATACATGATAGCATCACACCACACATAGTACCGACTGATACATGATAGCATCACACCACACATAGTACCGACTGATACATGATAGCATCACACCACACATAATACCGACTGATACATGATAGCATCACACCACACATAGTACCGACTGATACATGATAGCATCACACCACACATAGTACCGACTGATACATGATAGCATCACACCACACATAGTACCGACTGATACATGATAGCATCACACCACACATAGTACCGACTGATACATGATAGCATCACACCACACATAGTACCGACTTATACATGATAGCAACACACCACACATAGTACCGACTGATACATGATAGCATCACACCACACATAGTACCGACTGATACATGATAGCATCACACCACACATAGTACCGACTGATACATGATAGCATCACACCACACATAGTACCGACTGATACATGATAGCATCACACCACATATAGTACCGACTGATACATGATAGCATCACACCACACATAGTACCGACTGATACATGATAGCATCACACCACACATAGTACCGACTGATACATGATAGCATCACACCACACATAGTACCGACTGATACATGATAGCGTCACACCACACATAGTACCGACTGATACATGATAGCATCACACCACACATAGTACCGACTGATACATGATATCGGGCTAGCACAGTATACCCACTCTACGTCATGACGTGGACAAGGGTCAGTTACTCTACCATTACAGACGCGGTGGCCGAGAGATCAGGATTCCCGCATCACACTTTACATGACGTGTATTCCATCCCAGTTAACGTGTTTGTTTATTTTAAATACCAGCCTGTTGTGTATAGTGTTCTGTAGACGGTAGTGCCTGATTTCTGTCAGCGCCATATGTTGGGAGACACCCCACATTGCATCAACGACTTCGGGCGGAGGAGCTTAGTTGGGAGGGTAGGCGTAGGCGTTCATAGCTCTCCACAGATATCGATCTTTGGTGTTCTGGATTAACTCTGCTGATGATATTCCTCCATGCCACCGTCTCAATCCATCCAACATCATTTCTCTTGGTCTGCCTCTGCTTCTCTTCCCCTCGATCTTTCCAGTTGTCACGATGTTTTCAAATGTCTCTCTTCTCATCACTTGACCAAACAAAGCTGTTTGTCTCTTTCTTATTGTTGTATATAGTGTTCTAGTGTCATTAGCCTCTTTCAGGCAATCGTTGTTAGTTGCTTTGGCAGTTCAAGGAATTCGCAACATTCGTCTAAAAAAACCCACATCGCAGTTGCTTCTAAGTTCTTCCTAATTTGTTCATTTGCATTCCAAGATTCACTGCCATACAGAAAAACGCTTTCTTACATTCAATGATATTGACTTATTGCATAAGATACTCTTAATTTTCTGAAATGCGGCTTTTGCTTGCCCTATTCTGCTTTTAATCTCTTTTGTACATCTTCCATCTGATGTTATAAATGCCTCAAGTTATTGAAAAGTATCCATTTGGTTAAGAATGTTCCTTTCTTTTTCTATGTCACATTTTGGTGTCACCATTTTCTTTGATATCGCCATTGTTACTGTTTTCTTGATATTCAAGGGGAGTCTTTTCTTTGCACCCTCTGATACTACAATGTCCAACAATTGTTGTAGGTCTATTGCATTATCCGCCAGCAATACTGTGTCATCTGCATAGCGTATATTGTTTATATTATAACCTCCGAGACATTATAACCTTCGATTAATATTCATGGCGTCTCTTTGACCTCTCTCATTATTACCTCGCTATAGAGGGAAAAGAGATCAGGTGACAAGACACACCCCTGTCGTACTCCTAGCTTTATCTGTCCGTAACTACCCTCTTTATTTCCCATTGTAATTGCAGCTACTTGGTTCCAGTAAATATTCTTTATTATTCTTAAATCTTTCCAATCAATGTTGATATCTTCTAACATTGTATCCCTAGTGCGAGGAAATGCAGCCTAAAGACTAAATGTCATGGCAGGGCAGACCAGGCCCTAAGCCTTGGTCGGCAACTGGTCTAGCTCCAACAGGCTGTCAGTTAGAGCATTACATTGCTGATCCAGCAGCTTCAGTAGCTTGTCTTGTTCCAGACGTATTAGTGTTACCTTTCCTCTGGAGTAAGCTAGGCAGGCCGAGAGAGGGATTATGCTGCATCGGCAACACATTGTCTCTACAATTCACACCAGAGTTTGCGCTATGGAGATGTATAACGTTAGCTACAACCTTGAGTTATACGTGTGCCTGTTTTGTGAAACACAATGCAACAAACTATCGCCTGTCAAGACAGTACGCAGCCAGCGTGTGTAGTGTGTACTTCAGCATGGCACGCTCGGATAATCCGCGACATGGCGTAGGTTGGCCATGTCTTCAGTATTTCATAGTCACCACTCCGGTATGTATGTGTGTTAATGTGTATGCATGCGTATTTTGGAAGTTTTCAAAAGAAGCCACGGAAGGCAGGTGGTGGATGAACTTTTGAGGGCAGCCGAATGATATTGGTTGGTCATGGTCTCGAGTTTCACGACGGCAGGCAGAGGAACTCTTCTTGAGTCAATGGCTGCGGTCTCCGACCAGTAAGGTCACTGCCATAGAGGAAAGCAACGGCAAATTACCTCTTTAAAAGTGAGTAGTACATCATGATTCGCTTAAAGACTGATCATCGCAAGGCAAGGACAGAGACGTTAAAATTAGCAGCTTGGAACGTTAGGACGTTAAACGACGACGAAAAATTAAAGAACATAAAACAAGAAATTGAAAGGGAAAAATTAATACTTTAGGTATGTGCGAAACGAGATGGACAGGAGCAGGCATCAAGATTGATGAACATTTCAAGATTATTTATTCTGGAGATGAATATCGTCATAGGGGAGTGGCAATTATTTTGGACCGGAAAACATCAAAATCTGTTCAAGGATATTGGGCGGTGTCGGACAGAGTTCTACTAGTTAAATTAAGTGGCAGACATTTTAGCATAAATATTATTCAAGTATATGCCTGTGGGATGTGGATTTTATTTCCTAAGAATATTTCGTTAAAATGTCTAGGGGGTATTATTGATTCTCTGGTCACTGGTTAGAATGCAGGGTGATCAGGGATATTTACCACAAATCCCAGGAGAAAAGAGTTAAATCCTTGAAACAATGGCATCTGTGTGTAGGTTTCCCTTCCCACTTCATCACCCTTTAAATTTACTATAGTGCTAGAAGGATATTGATTGCTCACAACATATAAACAACCACTTGTTGGACACCACATTTACTTGATGTACACAACACTTTTGGACAAACAGTTCAGGTATTAACTCAAGATCTGCAGTTACATATATATGTGTAATAAACACTATGCATTTTCAGACAGGCATGGGATTCATTGCATTATTACAATATAGTACCCAGTGACCCCAAGAAAAAAAACAATGTTATTACAAACAACACAACAACCACAAATTGGGTCTACTTTCATTTACCCTCATAATTAAGGCAAATAAAGATTAAATAGAACCCAACATATCAACATTGGTTTCTGGCACCTTTTACTATTCTCTCATTTTAAAAATAATGAGTTGGTGTCAAAATACTATACCATATATATATATATATCATAACATAACCCTTTAGTTGTACACCATTACCATGTAAAACACTCTTTACCTTTTCCATGTCATAGAAGAAAAACACACACATGAAAACAGTTGATACTAATAATTAAATTAATTAATTATAGTGTTCATTTAGGCATTGCGGATGAGTATTCTTCTCCAGTGCTAAGCTGTTAATGTCCATAATTATCCGGGACAGCAATAAATACTCACAGTCATGTTTTAATGTCCTCTGAAGTTTGTTGCGGACATACTTATAATCCCTATTAGGAAATAAATTCACCACATATACATATCCCCTCCATTGGGGCTGAATTCTCGAATCTTCTGTTGCGAACGGCTCGGTGTCAGTGTGAAATTGAGGCCTGGGTTGGTCATACCTTCAGGAGATGCATCTTGAGTCTTGGACTAAGGTTCTTCCCTATATCACCATATCCGATGAAAAGGATGCTGACCTTTCAGCTTCTCGGCTTATAATATCCGAATCTCAATTTTGTTCCCACAGATTTTTCACCCACCTAGTCATCAGTCTATAACCTATTCCACAGTTGATGGCATTTAGGCTGACATGGGACCAGCACAGAGTTCTGATTCATTATTTACTTTCAGTGTAGACATACAATTCTGATTGTTATTCACGTGGTTCATCTGGAATTAATTCCAGGATTCTGCTGCAGGCATGCGACTGAAGAGTATTATTCCACCACATATCCAGGGTTGCAGGCCATCAGGTGATTCCTGTGGTTGCAGGCGTAGAGGCATTTACTCCGCTAACTGCTTTCATATGGTCTTTTTGATGGTGTTCAGGTTTTGGAACCTTGAGGTAATCTGGTGTAGTTCACTGGTGTAATCTGGTTCAGCGGTTCTGAAGTTGTTTGTATTGGCTTATAAAGTTGTTTCAGTGTCTCTTCCCATTTGGTTGAGCTAGAACTTGGTGGTGGATAGCTGAATCTTTATGTTTAACTGTTGCAGCTGTGAGACGTTCTTTCGAAGACTTATCCATTGTTGGATATTAACTTGATAATCCAACCAACAGTTGAAGGTAACTCACTGTTGTTAGTTTTAGTAACTTGTAGAAGGATTGTCCCAGTTTCACTGACTTGGTTGAATGATGAGGCCATAGGTGATACTTCTCAGAAGTAAAGCAGACGATACACTGTTGTCAGTACTCTGTTGATCTTCATCTTTGTAGATTATTAGATTTTGAAGTCCATCCTGGATATTCCTACTAAAATAGGACTTAATCACTCACCCAGTCAGTTGTCTTCGAATTTATCTGTTGCTCGCTATGGAGCTATTGAGCGCAGCAGTAACCATGGGTATTTCTAGATGCAGACTATGGTTAGGACATTCACTTTCTGGCTGTTGACCCAGGATCCAGATTCAGTGATATAGTCCCACCACATTCAACCACCTATGCTTCTCTTCTATAGAAAAGGGATGACAAGAATACAACACGAGCATTAACCTACTGTGTTATGGTAAAAGGTTTACAACACCTTTACAAACACAAATACAAAACAACAAGGGGAGAAGGGGAAAGGAGTGGGTGTCCACGTCCACTGTCCCTCATTGCTTGTGGTAGAACTTTACTAGCTCTGATAGTGAGTGAGATATCTTTTCACTCGGTTTTGTTCTGTTGTTACTGGTACTATTAGATGAGTGAAGTCATTCTGTCCATCCAACATGTTGATATTGTATCTCTCATTCTTGAAGAGAATAGCCTATACAGAATCTATGTGGTTTCTAATGCCGCGTCTTCCTTTCGGCACTATAATCATCATTAGGTCAAGACTATTCAACATTGGCTTCTTAAGTACGGACATACACATGGATTCTTCCATCAACATCCTCTAATCCCCAGGTGCAACATTAAAATGTATATTCCCACAGTAAAAAGTAACAATCAGAACAGAGAAAATTCTCATACCAGAAAAAAACATACATGTACATTTCTCTGATATTAAGTACATGATAATCATACATAATAATATTAATCATAAAATTTAATGCCAGAGGCAATGGTTTTGAATTTTCTTCAGGGGTTAATCCACAAACTAAACATACATTGTTTTCCCCCACTGCGTACAGCCCATGGGGATAGTAACCGCTGTGATATATTTTGCCAATGACTGCTATTATTCGGAGTGTATTTATTAGAATAACTTATGCCGCACGGTCCAGTATTCTGAGTATTGCAAGCAATCTATTCACATCAATCTTCGCTTCTGTTTCTACTACGGTGAGGCGATGGGGATTGAATCCTATCCAAACATGCATTTACATCACGCGTTTACTTTAATTGTTGATGAATTTATATTCTCAAACATGGCATTCTCCTAACACTATTTTATGAAATGATTATATGTTCTTCACTACTATGGAGTGGTTATTAATCTGTTAGCAAAAGGATGGTACTAAAATTTAGCACTATATTTCCAAGTTACAGATTATGATGTGGCAAGCATTTTATCCCCTGACTAAGAGTCAGGAATAGGCATAATAATTTGTATGTCCCCGCATGGATAAAACTTCCTTTCTATAGTACATAGATTATTTGCAGATTTTTAAGCATAAATAGTGAGCTATTGTTCACAGTGCATAGAAGTTTTAACATAGGAATATGAAATTGACAGACACAAGTTCTCTACTGAAGTATGTAAACAAGAGTCTGCTACTACATTGAGATAATTCCTAGAATGTGTTTTTGACCTGAGTTTGATACTCTACGGAACACATAATAATTCTAGGTTATAAGCACTACTAGTTAGATATAAGTTCATAATGCCTATAAAAGATTTTAACATATGGATTTGAAATTGTAAAACAGGAAAATTACAGCGTGGCGCCCACATGTGTTTCATTGCTAAACATCATCCAGCCTGGTTTAAGAGAATTGACTTATTATTCTAACTAATTTTCAATTAAACATACTGGTCTATGTAATACCTAAATACATCTTAATAATGTAGATATAACATACCAATAGTTGAAGAGAATCATGGTTTTAAAAGGCAAAAATACCTTTCCCCACACGGGGAAAGCACGTCTGTTTCCTTTCCTTTGTCTGAACTGAAATGGCTACACTGGTCTTTGTTTTCAACCTCGCCGGGCTTGGCCAGGTACGCGAGCCAAAATAAAGCCAACTAAATTAAGCTGCCACGGTCAGTCTATCGCTGTTTTATTTTCTCCTACATTAAGTAAGTTACTTAAACAGTAATTGAAAGGGGTTGTTTATTTTTAAAGGAGTCAATGCTTAGGAAAGAGTAGGGATGTTTTTATTATATTACACCTAGTTAAATTAAGTGGCAGACCTTTTAGCATAAATATTATTCAAGTATATGCCCCAACAGGAGAATCCAGTGAAGATAGTGTAGAAGAATTTTATAATGACATAGAGTCTGCCTTAAAGAAATGTAAAAACTCAGAAATAAACATCATAATCGGGGACTTCAATGCAAAAGTAGGAAATCAAGGGGATAGATACACAGTAGGAAACTATGGTTTAGGAGAGAGAAATGAAAGAGGATACAGACTCGTAGAGTGGACAAAAGAACAGGAAATGATTGTAGGAAACACCTGGTTTAAGCAACACCCTAGAAGATTATGGACATGGAGGAGTCCTGATAGCAGAATTAGAAACCAGATTGACTACATTCTCATTAGCAGAAGATTTAGAAACGCGCTAACGGTAGCAAAAACAGTTCCCAGTGCTGATTGTTATAGGACCACAGATTACTCACAGGAACATTGAGGATAAAGTTGAAGAAAGTCAAGTATATAACAGGAAACACTAAATATGATTTGTGTACATTGAGTAATGACAAGGAAATACAAAACAAAAAAAATATTGTCTGATCTAGAGATCCTATTCCGGGATGTGGATGATCAATGGGAAACGTTGAAGAATTCAATCAAAGTGGCTGCAGAAACAACTATTCCAAAATTAAAGAAGGTGGGTCGTAAGAAATGGACGACTGAAGAAATTTTACACCTCATGGAAACAAGAAGACTCAACACAAATAATTCTGTCAAATATGAAGAAATTCACAGACAAGTCAGAATATTATGTAAGGAGGCAAAAGAAGCATGGCTTGAGGAAAAGTGCTTAGAAATTGAAAACTAATACAACAGCCAAAATACCAAATTAGTGCACAAAAGAATTCAGGAACTTACTAATAAAAGATCAAGTACATCAACAGGGTGTCCAAAAACTAAAGATGGCAAAATCATAATAGAAAAAGACCAGATTCTACATGTATGGACAGATTATGTGAAACACCTTTATGATGATAACAGAGACGAACAGTTTGATATTAGATTTAATAATGAAGGACCGCCAATTTTGGAGATGGAGGTCCGAAATGTTCTTAAGCATATGAAAGCTGGCAAGGCCCCCGGTGCAGATAACATCACAACAGAAATGATTAAAGCTTTAGAAGAATTTGGACTAGAGCAAGTCACCAGACTGCTGAACACATTATATGATACAGGAGATATACCTCCTGAATTATGTAACTCTGTATTTATTGCAATCCCAAAGAAATCAGGAACCTTGGAATGTGATCAACATAGAACAATTAGTATAATGAGTCACATCACAAAGATTTTGCTAAGAATTATCATGCAAAGAGTGAGGAAGAAGACACAACCTGAAATAGAGGATGAACAATGTGGGTTTGTAGAAGGAAAGGGTACAGTAGATGCTGTGTATATGCTGCGAACAGTTATTGAACGTGCTATATGTCGCGAGAAAAATAAACTTGTTAGTTGCGATCGATGACAACAAAGCCCGACATTAGTCTGCAAACACAATAGACCCTTTGATGTTGAACAGACTGAGATAAATACGTAGTTAAAACTGTTTGCACCTGGTCGGCATTTGTGTATGAGATCAAAGTGAGTCACGTCGCGATGTCTGCACACGGTCGACAATTTGTTTACAGGTTGTTGTTCGAGAGACGTGCACTGGCGTCATCTGTCTGCAGGGCGGGAATCGGCCGTTGAAAGTGATGGACACAATGTTTGCCAGAGGTCGGAAGAATTCTGTGATGTGGGGGGGGGGGGGGGAGGTCTCTGGCTGACAGACAGCCAGGATCTTTGTTGTATGAGACAAAGAATTCCCCAGATAAAAGTGAACTTGACAGCGAATTGACTCCGGTTAGTCTAGAAACAGGAGGACTAAGCCAGATTCTGGACTGATTGGCGTCTAGACTTTTTGGTGACGTCACTCAAGCACCCATATAAAACCCAGTTGCGGTAAACAAGTGGAGGGAGTTGGGAAAAACATTCTGAAGTGTTAGGATCGGTGCATTATTCCGAGTTGTGTTATATGAGAGAGACTAGAATGTCTAAGTGGTGATAGTTATCCGCGGACATAGATCCAGTCTGATTGCATAGTTTCTCGAGTAGCAACCGAAATAGGCATATGGTAGGCTATTAATAATATCTAACTTAAGAGTATGATTAGGAATAGAGTACAGTAGTGTGCGGTGATATAATGTATTATAGGTGCAGTGATATAATGTATTATGATTAGTGATAGAATGTTCTATAAGTGCAGTGCTAGAAAGTATCATGGGAGCGTCGGCACTAGTATCCTATTGTGTGGCTTCAACTAGCTTGTGTGATATATCATTTTACTCAGGGAGTTGAGGACAATGTAGTGGAATAATAATTAGAGAGATTAAGGATGGTTGAGAGGGAGGAGAGGAATGTGAAATGGTAGGATCTTCCAGTAGGGCATCTGCTGGGTTTCTACCCGTTCCTTTAGTCTTTCCTGGTGTTGCCATGTCTCAGATCATATGATTGAGTTATTTGGCCGTATGACAGAGATCGGATCTCTGTTATAGATCTGAGTGCTGCTATTGGCCTACACTTACCTAATTCCGGCCAGGACTGAGTTGCCCTCACCATAGTATTCTCTATTCTGCAGGTTCCATTTGCAGGTCCACGTATGTGTCTATGATTTTCAACAGGGAAGCTAACACAATTTTAGAAGATGATGGCTCAGAATTTGAAGACAGAAGTTGCTGAGAGGCCGCTACATTGGGCTTATACCCAAGTTGGTTTGCGGGAACCTGGCTTCTGCTGAGCAGGACATGCTGATGAGATTATCAAGTGACAATTGTATCACTGAACAGTCAGATCATTGTAGAGATACACTATTGATACCAGGAACATTCACACAAAATTTATACTGATACAGAGAACATTTAAATTGTGGTGTTAATATGGGGAATCTTTACCACCAGTGACACTAGATCCATTGAGATTTCCCCAATAACAGTGACAATAGGGTTAGAATTTTCTGATTAACAATCCTTTAAATAACAGAGGAAATTCATAGTGTGAATAAGATTGAAGACTCTCATTAGACAGCGTTTGTCATGGGTGTCCAGGCATCCTAGTGGTTCCAGAGACAACGGAGGAAGTCTTCACGTGACCGGAGGAGCATCACCTGGCTGAGGCTACTTGTATGGGATACATGGTGCTGGTGTGTTTTCAGCACAGGGATGAGAATGACTATACTCCTGAACCCTGATCTGAGTCTATAGACACTGTAGAGTACACGTCACACATTCTACACCTTACACACACACACACACACACACACACACACACACACACACACACACACACACACCCACTTCTCCTACATATACTCTTTGCTTTAATAAATTTCTTGTTTTTATTTGTTGAGGCTAGAGTTGTCAAGTATGTTATGTTGGGGAAGAATGAAAGGGGGCATGATCCAGGGGTGAGTAAGAGTAAGAAGAAGGTGTCTTCAGATTGAAGGAGTGTGTGGACGGAGTCTGCTGGATATCTCCAGGATAGAGATATTGAATTAAAACAAATGTGGGTGTTGATTCCCCTCACTCCAGGGACGACACTAAAGTGGTAAAGAAGAACAAATAACTATTACGACATTCATTCTTTACCCACACGACACTATAGAAGTAAACAAGGATATACATCTTTGCTTTATTGACTATACAAAGGCCTTTGATAGAGTTAGACATGTCAACATGGTGGATATGCTTGCAGATCTACAAATTGATGGGAAAGACATTAGACTTATAAAAAACATATATTGGAAACAACAACCTGCAATAAGGATTGATAATGAAGTGGGACAGTATCAGCCAATTAAAAGAGGTGTTAGGCAGGGATGTGTGATGTCTCCAGATCTTTTTTCCCTATACAGTGAACATATTTTCAGTAGAGGATATAAATGGAATCAGCATTGGTGTAAGAAACATCAATAACATTAGATATGCAGATGATACAGTATTAATTGCAGACAATGCGCAGGACCTGCAACAATTAGTAGATGCGGTTATTGTACACAGTGAGCAACTGGGGTTAGAATTAAATTGTAAAAAGACTCAGGTTATGGTCGTCACTAGGAAGAAAGAAGTGCCACAATGTAATATACAAGTAAATGGAAATATTCTTCAACAAGTGAATATGTACAATTATCTTGGAACAGTCATAACATCTGATGGGAGATGCCTTGAAGAGATTAGAACAAGAATCGCCATGGTGAAAGTAGCCTTTAGCAAGATGAAAAACATTCTGACCAATAAAAAGATGTCAATTGAAACGAGAAAAAGAGTGTTGAGGGGATACATAGAGCCTGTTCTTTTGTATGGATGTGAAACTTGGACAGTGAGCAGTCAAGCTGAAAAACATCTGATGGCTGCAGAAATGTGGTTTCTGAGGAAAATGCAAAGAATACCATGGACAGACAGAAAAACCAATGACCAAGTACTACAGGAGACAAATGAACATCGTAAGCTGATTGGAGAGATTAGACGTAGACAGTCAAAATTTTTTGGACATGTTATGAGAAGAAATGGACTGGAGAACTTGGTGACAACTGGCAAGATCGAAGGGAACAGACCAAGAGGAAGACCGAGAGGAAAATACCTGGATGGCTTGGCCACATGGCATGGACGAGAAAGGAACACTGAGCTGATCCACGACACTGGTGATCGAGTGAAATGGCGAGTCATGACCGCCCACGCTTTCCGGCATGGCACATGATTGATTGATTGATGCGTATTTACAGTAAACGCGCTTTCACTTCACTCATTATCTATTAAACATGTGATCATCAGAAGTGAAGACAACAAACCCCCCCCCCCCCCCCCTTTCCTCAATCCATCCATCCGCATCCAATATATTTCTCACAAGTGCTATGTGTGAACATATGTTACAGGACTTTTTTCTTCTAAGCAAGTAAAATTCAAATAGGGGGGACAGTGGTCTCGAGGTATGGTGTCCGCCTCGAGTGCTGGAGGTCCCGGGTTCAGGCCCCGGTGAGGACCGGGATTTATTTAAAAAATCAACTTGGACTTCCAGTAATACCCCTGGTCTCTGGGTAGCGAGATCGGACGCCCGTGTGTATTGTTGCGCACGTAAAAAAATCCATTGGCAGTTGGAAATCGAAAAAGAGTAGCCTAACGGCGCTGCCCGGGCAAAATTTCGAGTTAAAAATCTACCCAAAGTATTTCAGGATCCTCGCCGATGCAACGGAGTTCGTACATTGAGCTGAGTTTCTCCAGACTGAGGTTTGAGTTAGGAGGAAAACGGAGCACTTATGGGTTGAACCGTGTGCCGTGATGTTGATCCTACGACTAAAAAAAAAAAAAAACTAAAAAATTCAAATCGCATGTATATCTCCAAGGCCATGTATACGCGAATACTCACAACAATTTAAAAAAAAAAACTAATTTAATGGCACATCGTCACGAAAATAAATCCGGTGTACGTTGGCATCAGGCCAGTTCGTGTACATTTGGCTGGCCTTGTATAAAATAGTTGCCAGATGGGACAATGTGACATTCATAGCACACAGTGACGTACTTGCTTTTCTTGGAAACATTGAAGCAAACAATTCAAGAAACAGATTAATTTGTTGTTGTCTGCTTTGTGTTTGTGGAGAGGACAGAGGTCGACGCGACAGAATGATTTAACGCGTTCGCGCGGACATTTTCTCTGGTGACTGAGGTTTTGGGTTCTTTCCCTTTTTTAGAGGACAGAGGTCGACGCGACAGAATGGTTTAACGCGTTGGCGGTGACATTTTCTCTGGTGACTTAGGTTTTGGGTTCTTTCCACACGCCGGTAAGTTGAGCTTAAATATTGACTTCTCGTTCAAACATTCCCCCAATAATCAAGCATGAAAGATCTCCAACTGAGACTTCCAAGGCTAATGTTCAACACAGCAGTTACGGAATAAGGGAAGACCTCACAATAAAACATTTATTGAACATACATGATGAGCCGTCAAATGAATTATGAAGTCCGTCTCTGTCATTCATTTTTCAAGATGTACATAACTCCTGCAGCTATCCCGAGCATGCGATAATCTACAATTAGCCTTTGAGTTTCTGTGCGATCTCTCAGTCACAAGCGTGCAGTTACCTCCATTCTGGACTAGTATCCCTCTATATCATTGCACACGGTAGTATCTGCGTGAAACAACCCCGTATATAGCGGATTGCAAGTGACTTTTTTTTTCGCATATCCTTTACAGGACATCGCTGTCAACACCAGCATTTTACCGCTGTCGTTGATTTCTTGGCAAGATTACGCTCAGTAGTTTGTCATTGCTTTCTGAGCGGTCGGCTCACTTATCCCGTAAGTTACCAACGCGGCGAGAACCGCTTCCAATTCTCGAGCGCTGTGTTACCCTACGTGGACATACGGAATTACGGAGAAAGTCGTTAAACTCCTCGGCCAGGTAGACCGGCAGCAAGTGGCTACCTGAACAAATATGCTAGACCGGTCGGTCCTTCTAGCGAACCGCCGCCTTTCTCCTCCAGAGGCTTTGACTAGACTCCATTCTGCTAAGCCGGCCGCTCATCTCTCCACGAACATTCGCTTATTTCCCGCGGAGACTCCAGCCCGACCAACGTACGGGAGACTCCGTGGCGATGTGGTCAAGCCATTTGACTCGGGCTCCAAAGGTTGTGGGTTCGATTCCGGACCGCGTCTTTCCGTTCAAGAGTGCATTTTTTCGGACTCCTGGGGGTCGTCGCTGGAGCTACGGAGTTCGTGATTTCTGCGACGCTTTTCGAGCTGTGGAAAGAGACTGAACCATATGGGATAAAACCCGGTGAATGAAGTCAGTCCTTTCGACTTTTTAGCGACTTGTTTTTTATTTAACGTACGTGTTCAACAAAACGTGAATATGTACCCAACCACACGACACGCACGAACAATATTGGTGCGGTATAAGGCAATTACAATTCCAGTCATTTGCCAACAGCTGTGATGTCGGTTCTCGATTCAGTTCAACTCTTACCTAACAGCACCGGAATATTATTGTTACAAACAAGATTCCACCCCGAGTGCACTCGCTGTGGCGTGCAGAATATTTAGGCCACGACTGATAAAGCTTGCACTTCCCTTAAAAGAGACAGCAAGACTAGAAAACATGCCTTTTTTCAGTTTGACTAGCTTTCGTCGTAGAGCACCACTGTCCAACACAATTTCATTTAATCAGTTTTAGCCTTTCTTTACCTGGTTCTCTCACTCTTTACTCATCTGTTATTTGTACGTCTCTGTTTGTGTACCTTCATCTAGTTAGTTAGTTAGTTAGTTAGTTAGTCGCAGTTCCAACTTCACAGCAACGGGTCGTCCCCATTATGCTCCGTTCCTGTGCTAGTGAATATCACACAAAACGCTTCCCACTGCGCAATGTGAAAAGTGAAAAAGACAGGAGTCTCAACAAACAACAGCCCACACAGATACACTGTGCATAATGCCGCCGCCAGAATGTCAACACAACAGTCCCCCACAAAACACCCAGTTCATTTCTGATGGAATCGGAAGTTATTTTCCATCTGGATGTTTCCTAGATGTTCACCCACACAGTCCACAGAAATACAGCAGCATAAGGCAAAAACCGGTCAATTCTGGGACATAGCCATCTGCCATCGCTCCGAACATGCAGTCAGTTTCCAAAAGACCTCAGACAGATTCAAAAGTATTTCACACGAAACTCACAGCTCACAGTGTCGCGCCACGCACTCACTCAGTAGCAGGGCGACGGAACCATCAAGCCTCCTTAGTCGCCTCTTACGACATGCGTGGTAGGCTACAGTGTTGCTATTCTTTGCTCGCCTTATGGGCCCCGGCAACACACAGGAGGTACCTTCTTCTTTCGTTGCTTTGTGCCTGTACCACTGTGTCTGCTCTATAGAGATTGACCTTTTTTTCCTCTCAACACATATTTCGTCTTCATTTTCCTAGAGACATTGATGATTTACACATAAGAAGTTAGTTAGTTGCATATTCTTTACAGGACGTAGCCTTCAACCCCAACATTTTTGGTTGTTCGTGATTCCTGGGCAAGTTTGCGTTCAGTAGTTTGCCATTGCTTTTTGAACGAACGGCACCCATGCCATTTCATTAAAAAAAAAAAACCTAAAGAGGTCTGCTGCCAAATCGCCCACAGCTGTGTATCGAGCGCGGTATGCGGGATCACGAGCTGTGTCCGTAACACCTTCGCCACGGAACAGCTTCAGAAACCAATTGAAAAACACCATTTACATATGATAAATATTTCGTGCTGTGACATATAATTGACATTTGTTTTACAGTCACGATCTCTCACAACGGCCGCCTAAATATAGCATCCGCCAACACTGGGGTCATGCGGCCGATATCACGTGTGATATCATCGCCAGAGACTCCCTAACCTTGAGTTGTCGACCTATTGCTTTTTGTTAGGCTTGTGTGACCTTGCATTTTTGTGTGTAGGTTATGCTGCGTGACTACACAAACATCTATCGTTCGAATGGTTGTTAGCGGAGATTTTTGCAACACAGACGGTTGTAGACAGGTACTTTTGCAGGACGTTGTTCTCAAGCCTAAACCGAGGTTGATTTACTAGGTACGTTCAGTATTGTACGTTCCGTAGTTTGCCATTGTTATTTCAAGAAGAGTCCAAGTGACTGAAATCTAGGCAGTAAAATATCGTGTATTGTGTGAACAAGTTAGCTAGCAGATCACCCAGTAAATCAAGGCAATAAGCTAGTAATCAACCTTTCTTCTTCTTCTTCTTCTTCTTCTTCTTCTTCTTCTTCTTCTTCTTCTTCTTCTTCTTCTTCTTCTTCTTCTTCTTCTTCTTCCTCCTCTTTCTCTTCATCTTCTGCCTGGCTCTGCTTCTGCTGCTGCTACTTCTGCTGCTGCTGCTGCTGCTTCTTCTTCTTCTTCTTTCTTCTTCTTCTTCTTCTTCTTCTTCTTCTTCTTCTTCTTCTTCTTCTTCTTCTTCTTCGTCGTCGTCTTCGGAGAAGGAGGAGGAGGAGGAGAAGAAGAAGAAGAAGAAGAAGAAGAAGAAGAAGGAGGAGGAGGAGGAGGAGGAGGAGGAGAGGAAGAAGAAACGTGTAATTTCCTTTCTATTTCGATTTATACAATTACCCCTATCCAATTCAACCTCAGAAGAGAAGTTAGATTACGCTCCATCCATGGCTCAGATTAATAATTCTCTGACTGAGTAGCCACAAATAGGATATTAATTTGAAGGTGATTGTTGTCCAAAAATTGTAATGGCGCAAGTATTTCCTTTCATCCAAGTTATAGCTTTTATATACTCACTATAACTAATTGGCATCTTGCCGTCTTTACAGACAATATTACGCATAAATATCAATTGGGGAACCCTCTGCGGCCATCAAGACAATTAAGTAATAAATACACAGGTATTTTTGCGCTCATAGAAGTAGGGGTAAGAATTAGAGAACAGAGGGCGTACTAGTTAACATAAAAATTGAAAGCTATACTTACCGACCGGGATTCGAACCGGTCACTTCCAAATGACGACAGCGCCTAGCTGCAGGAACAAGTGTACTTCGATGTATGGTCAACTAGACACCCTAAAAAAAGTATCTTCATTGGCCAGGTCTATCATCCACATGATCCCACAACTATGGAATATGAACAGAATTCTTATCTGTGCTGGTTAAATATAAATTTCTTAGATCTATAGTGCTATGTCAATGGCTAGATAAGAATTCTGTCCATACTCCATAGTTGTGGGTTCATGTGGATGATAGACCTGGCCAATGAGAACACTTTGTAAAATGGAGTTATACCTCTCCATAAAACAAAGCCTGGGTTGAATTTAGAGACTACGTGTTGCTTTTGCAGCATGATCCCTCTCTCGGCATGCCTAGTTAACTCCAGAAGAAAGGTAACACCAATACGCCTGGAACAAGACATGCTGCAGAAGCTGCCGGATCAGCAAAGAAATACTATAACTGTCCGCCTGTAAAAGCTTCCATCCTAGACCAGTTGCCGACCAAGGCGTAGGACCTGGTCGGCCCTGTAATGACATTTAGCCTTTGCGGTGAATTTCCGTGTACTAGGGTAACAAAAGACATTGGAAATATTGACTCACTTAAAGGAAAAGGCCCAACAGATGGGGCTGGTTATCAACCAAGATAAGACAGAATGTATGGTAATTTCAAGAGAAGGAATGGCTAAAAACTCTGGCCACATACAAATATATAATATGACCATTAAAAGAACGGAAACATACAAATACCTGGGTACAATCTTCAACTGCTCCAACATCATAAGGGAAGAAATACAAACAAGAATCAATTCTGGAAATAAGATATACTATGCACTACAACATCCACCAAAATCACAATATACAAAACACTGATCAGACCAGTTGTGCTGTATGGCTCTGAAACCTGGAGTACAACGAAAGGAGACGAACCCTTGTTACAAACCTTTGAGAACAAAGTTTTAAGACGCATCTTTGGATCCATTAGGGATACACAAAATGGAGAGTGGAATAGAAGAAGTAACAAAGACATTTATGATCTGTTTAAGTCCCCGCTAATCACTGGTATCATGAAGGCTAATTGATTACAATGGCTGGGGCATATAGAAAGAATGGAAGACAATAGGGAAACAAAACTCGCTTACACTCAGGAAATAAATGACCGTAGACCCCGAGATAGACCAAGAAGACGGTGGAGAGTTAATATATATATATATATACAGACCTACAAGCACTTGGAATCAACGACTGGCAAGAGAAGGTCAACCAGAGAAACGAATGGAGACGGATTGTATCTGCAGCAAAGAACCTCAATGGCTCGGAACGCTGAAGAAGAGGAAGAAGAAGAAGGGTAAGGTTTGGTTCTTACCAATTGCACTTCTCCACCCGAAGCCGTTGGCACAATGTGGGGTATCGGGTTTGGTGAGCGCCACCCAACATTCGGCGCTAACTGAGAATCAGGTAGTACCGCCTACTGTCATAAGATAGCTCAGTCATTTCTTACTAAGACCTGATATACTCGTTATATAACCATTGCTATCAACAACGCCAGATGGCGAGGGACACTGGTAATTGGGACAAGCTAATGCACGGGCAAAAATCAGTCCAGTTTACTTGTATCAGCACGTGTATGGACCACGCTTGAGTTTAAAGCGAGCGAACGAAACAATACAACAACAAAATATATGCATTGTTGTCGTTGTTGTAGTCGTTGTTACTGTTGTTGTCGTTGTTGTTGTTACTGTTGTTGTCGTTGTTATCGTTGTTGTTGTCGTTGTTATCGTTGTTGTTGTCATTGTTATTGTTGTCGTTGCTGTTGTTGTCGTTGTTGTTGTTGTCGTAGTTACCGTTGTTGTTGTCGTCATTGTTGTTGTTGTTGTTGTCGCTGTCGTTGTTATTGTTGACGTTGTTATTGTTGACGTTGTTGTTGTTGTTGTTGTTGTTGTTGTTGTTGTCGTCGTAGTCGTCGTCGTTGTTGTTGTTGCTGCTGGTGTTGCTGTTGTTGTTGTTGTCGTCGTCGTTGTTGTTGGTGCCGTTGTTGTTGTTATTGTTGTTGTTGTTGTCGTTGTTGTTATCGTTGTTGTTGTTGTTGTTGTTGCTAGTGTGTGCATGTTTATACAAAGGGGTTAAAGGCAAGAGGCTAGGCTTTATTGCATTATTTGTATTCCATCACGCATGGCTCAGTCTCCTTCACAGCGGCCTGCCGAAAGCCTCGCACAGTGCACGGACTCCGTAGCTCCAGCAACCATTCTCATATCTGGAGAGAAGAAAAACTACCCTGTGAACTGAATGACGAAGTCGGAAAAAGAGCCCACCCCCTTTTTAACGAGAGGCAGTGGGCTCGACCGTTCAGCCACGGGGTCCCCTTTCCTTAACCCACCTACCCACCTGTTTTTTAATGTGTGTGTGTGTATGTGTGTGTGTGTGTGTGTGTGTGTGTGCTATGGTTTTAAAATAACCTGGTTTTACTAACATTAAAAGTGTGCATTAATCGTCTGATGCGACTTCCAATATCAACCAGGGACTTATTTATCGCCGAAATGTTCCAATTGCGTTATAATACTGTCTGCTACTATATTAACGACTTTTAAGTCATAGCTGTGACACACTTCTGCTTCCCATTTTCGCCATCCATGTTTGTGTGATCCAAACCGTCTGTCTGTTTGGAACTGAATCTTCTAACTCTCTCCATGAGCTCCACATTGGTTATTCTGTCATACCACTTGAGTCTCACTTCCGCGCAAGCACCAATTAGTGAAAATTCGTCGTTTATTACTAATTATTTTATCGTTTTCATTCCATTTACTCTGGTTTGACTTTACTTTACTTATTTATTAAAAACATTGACAACGATGAGTTCACGGCTTCACCAAACTTCACTTCACAAAGTCAAGTTTATCTGACCTCCATTATCAGGTCAGAGTGTGTTTCTTGTTGCAGTTCCTACGCCTTGACCCGGTTTCTTAAATGCTCCAGCAGCAGTGATTGCAAGACTGGGGGAATCCCTAGTTACGTCCTGGCCAACGTTGATTGGCTAGTGCCGCCTCGTGCGATAACCTGGGGTAAGTTGTACTGAGTGATCCCTAAACAACAAAATCATTGTCTTGTTAGCTGTAACCAGGCAATAACAAAGTTGAGGTCAACATTCACAAACAATTCAGAACTTTTGCGGGGGGAAATGTAGCTTAATGAAACGCTGCATTCCATGCTTTTAAAGAAGCGGCATTTTTAAACACCAGTTTGAACTAAACAAGAAGGACATGGTGATGGGATGCATCATCTTGTGCCACGCCAACTGGCGTTGGCGTCCATGTCACTCCACACATGTGGGTCCTTGGTCATCTGGATCAACTCTGCTGATGATATTCCCGTATGCCCAGTTTCAGTTCATCAAACATAATTTCTCTCGGTGTGCCTCTGCTTCTTTTTCCCACTGATCTTTTCTGTCGTCACGATGTTTCCCAATGTCTCTTTTCTCAACATATGACCAAAGAATGTTGTTTGTCTCTTTCTTGCAGTGGTATATAATATTCTACTTTCCTTAACCAGGCAATCGTTGCCAGTAACTCTGGCAGCCCAAGCTATTCGCAGCACTCGTCTCGGGAACCACATCTCCGTTGCTTCCAAGCTTTTTCTAATTTTTAGGCCATTCACGCATATAGAGAAATGATTAAGTCGCTCAAAGTAAAGTCCTTGGTAGCAGGCGAAAGATCCCATAGTTATGCTTCCATGGCACAGAACCAGACGTGAATTGTTAGGGTCTGCATCGCTGGGTGAACTATTGGTGCACAGTACCAAACGTCGTCGGGGCTCTTTGGGATCGTGTGTTTAGTGCTGAAGATCATCACGTCCTGTAGAGAATGGTGCTGAAGGGAGTTCCCAGATGATCTGGCCGGCACTCAGGTCTCCGAGGGAAGGCCATACGGACACATAATCAGACTGCTACTAGTACCATTAGTACTGAGACCCTTGGCTGACTGATGAAGAGGAGGTCGGAACACGAATGTTAACGCCCCGAGTAATGCGATGTCGGTTCTATTATAGCTCAACTCCTACTGGTACTAGGGCATGTTTCCTTGACCAACGATATTTGACAATTCGTATGGTCAATATAACATCGGCCACCTTGCCTTTCGGTATATGATCTGTAGTCATTTAAAAGTCCACGTCTGTGGCTTAGGGTTAGTAAGCGCTGTTTTACGATAATAAGCCATACCGGATCGGGGATCTGAAATCAGCCGCAAGCCGTATGGAAAGATAACAATTTGCGTTGATTTAGACGATAAGAGCGTGTGCCTGAATGCCACAAGAACAAACATAAGTAAATTTAAAAAACACAGAACAAAAAACAAAAGCAAAAAAAAAGAAAAAAAAAGTCGTGCGATCGGATCATTCCCAATGTGAACTACCTACTTGTGATATTTGGCCTTCATTGATTGGTGTGTACCGTTTGCCGACTAGTGTAAGTACATGTTTTATCGGGCATTCAACCACCATCACAGACATTCGAATAGTGCAGTAAGTCAGGAGATACATTCCGTCCCTTGGTCGCATTTGTTTCTTCTCCCCCCCCCCCCCTCCCCCTTTCCCTTTCCACCATTCTCTCCAAATAACCTTCAACCAAACCACAGTCATCATTATCATGTGTCATGACAGTTGGCTTAGGCGTACATGTCTCTCCACAGATCTCGGCCCTTGAAGCTCTGGATCAATTCTGCTCATGCGATTCCTCCAGGCCACCGTCGCAGTCCATTCTCCATCATTTCCTTTGGTCTACGTCTGACTCTTTTCCTCACTGATCTTTCCAGTTGTCATGATATTCTCCAATGCTGCTCTTCCCATCACATGACCAAGGAATGCTGTTTGTTTCCATCTCATTGCTGTTGTTGTTAGTTACTCTGGCAGTCTAAGGAATTCACAACATTCGTTACAGGAACCACATCTCTGTTGCTTGTATACTTTTCCTAATTTGTTCATTCATTTCTCACGATTGGCTACCATACAGCAAAACAGGCTCTACATAACATTTCAGCACTCTTTATCTTACCTTCAATGATAGTGACTTACTACATAAGATAATTTTCATT
Source organism: Cepaea hortensis (assembly GCA_963921405.1). Lineage (NCBI taxonomy): Eukaryota > Metazoa > Mollusca > Gastropoda > Stylommatophora > Helicidae > Cepaea > Cepaea hortensis. The sequence continues at coordinate 148,141,071 of OY992876.1, read as the reverse complement.
TTCTGAAATACCACTTTTGCTTGCCCTATTCTGCTTTTAATCTATGTCGTTCATCTTCCATCTGATATTATAATTGTCCCTAGGTATTTAAATTTATTGTTTGGTTAAGCATTTTTCCGTCTGTTGTTATCTCACTGTGGCATATTAAAACGTCCTTACCCTTTCCTAGCATTGACTCCCTTAAAAATAAACAATCCCTAATAATTACTGTTTAAGTATCTTGCTTAGTGTATGAGTAGAAAATAAAACAGCGATAGACTGACCGTGGAACAGCTTAATTTATTTGGCTTTATTTTGGCTCACGTACCTGGCCAAGACCGGCGAGTTTGAAAACAAAGACTAAAGCGGCCATTTCTAGTGAAGATAGCACACAAGAAAGTCGACCTTTCCCTTCGGGGAGAGGGAAATTTTGCCTTAAAAATATATCATTCTCTGCAAGCCAATGGTATGTTATATCTACATTATTAAGATGTATTCATGTATTTTTATAAAGTACATATACCAGTGTGTTTAATTAAGAATTAGTTAGAATGGTAATTCAACCATTCTTGTAAACTGAGGTCTGATAGATTTTTACCACTGAAGCATATGTGGGTGCCACGCTGTAATTTTTCCTAAGTTTTAAAATTTCAAATCCCTATGTTAAAATCTTTTATAGGCATTATGAACTTATATCTAACTAATAGTGCTTATAACCTATAAATATTATGTGTACCGTAGAGTATCAAACTCAGGTCCGAAACACATTCTAGGCATTTTCTCAATGTAGGAGCAGACTCTTGATTCATACTTCATAAGTAGAGAACTCGTGTCTGTCAATTTCATATTCCTATGTTAAAACTGCTATGCATTGTGAACTATATCTCACTATCTATGCTTATAAATCTGCAAATAATATATGTACTGTAGAGATTGAACTCTAAAGAACATTTTCAAAGAACAATCTCTAAAGGTGGGAACAGACTCTTGATTACATACTCCATAGTAGAGAACTTGTGTCTGCCACTTTCAAATATCCTATGTAGTGTAAATTCACTGTTAAGGATATTTCTGAACTTGTTTTATCCATGCGGGGACATACAAATGATTACCCATATGCCTGACTCTTAGTCAGGGGATAAAATGCTTTGCCACATCATAATCTGTAACTTGGAACTATAGTGCTAAATTTTAGTGCAATCCTTTTGTTAACAGATTAATAACCACTCCATATGAGTGAGGGACATATAATCATTTCATAAAATATTGCTAGGGAATTGCCATGTTTGAGAATATAAATTCAAGAACAAAGAAAGTAAGCGCTTGATAGAAATGAATGTTCGGATAGGATTACCTTCAATCCGTATCACCTCACTGTAGTAGGAACAGAAGCGAAGATTGATGTGAATAAATTGCTTGCAATATTCAGAAGACTGGACCATGCAGCATAAGTTATTCTAATAAATACACTCCGAATAATAGCAGTAATTGGCAAAATATATCACAGCGGTTACTACCCTCATACTGCGGTAAACAGTGGGGGAAGGGAAAAAGAATAATCTAGTTTGTGGACAAATTTTATGATTAATATTATTATGTATGATTATCATGTCCTTAATATCAAAGAAATGTACATGTATGTTTTCTCTTATGAGAATTTTTCTCTGTTCTGATTGTTACTCCTTACTGTGGGAATATGCATTTTAATGTTACCCTTGGGGACATGAGAATGTTGATGGAAGAATCCTTGTGTATGTCAGTACTTAAGAAGCCAATGTTGAATAGCCTTGGCCTAATGATGATTATAGTGCCGAAAGGAAGACGCGGCATTAGAAACCACAGATATTCTGTATAGGCTATTATCTTCAAGTAGAGAGAGAGGCAATATCAACATGTCGGATGGACAGAATGACTTCACTCATCTAATAGTCCCAGTAACAACAGAACATAATATAAAGTGAGAAAATACCTTACTCACAAATAGAGTCAAAATGGCTCTACACCAAGCAATGAGGGACAATGGAACGTGGACACCCACTCCTTTCCCCTTCTCCTCTTGTTGTTTGTATTTTTGTTTGTAATTGTGTTGTGAAATTTAACACATCACAGTAGGTTAATGCTCATGTTGTATTCTTGTCATCGCTTTCTATAGCGAGTGGTGGATTTGATGGGACTGCATGTCATCACTGTCAACTGGAAACTGGGTAATCAGCCAGAACATGATAAATGACAACCTGTCCTAAAGTTGAGACTGGACCAATACAACAATGTTGACTCCTGCACTCATTAGCTCCATAGCGAGCAACAGGCAAATTCGAAAACTGACTGGGTGAGTGATTAAGTCCTATTTTAGTAGGAATATCCAGGATGGACTTCTGAATCTAATAATCTACAAAGATGAAGATCAACAGAGTAACTGACAACAGTGTAGCGTCTGCTTTACTTCTGGGAAGTACCACCTGAAGCCTCGTCACTCAGCAAAATCAGTGAAACTATGGCACAATCCTACTACAAGTTTAATAAAACTAACGACAGAGGGTAACCTTCAACTGTTGGTTGGATTACCAAGTTAATATCCAACAATGGATAAGTCTTCGAAAGAACGTCTCACAGCTGCAACAGTCAAACATAAAGGTTCAGCCATTCAACACCAAGTTCTAGCTATGAACACCAACTCAAACAAATGGGAAGAGACACTGAAACAACATTATAAGCCAATACAACCAATGTACCAACTTCAGAACCTCTGAACCATAACTACACCAGATTACCTCAAGGTTCCAAAACCTGAACACCATCAAAAAGACCATATGAAAGCAGCTAGCGGAGTAAATGCCTTTACGCCTGCAACCAAAGAAATCACTTGATGGCTTGCAACCCTGGATATGTGGTGGAGTCAATATTCTTCAGTTTCATGCCTGCAGCAGAATCCTGGAAATAATTCCAGATGAACCAAATGAATAACAAGCAGAATTGTATGTCTACACTGAAAGTAAATACTGAATTAGAACTCTGTGCTGGTCCCATGTCAGCCTAAATGCCATCAACTGTGGAATAGGATATAGACTGGTGACTAGGTGGGTGAAAGCTCTGTGTAAGCTAATTTGGTATTCGGATATTATAAGCCGAGAAGCTGAATGGACATCAACTTTTCATCAGACCTGATGATAAAAGGAATTACCTTCTGCAAAGCTTAAGTGGAAATCCTGAAATGTGGCCAACCGGAGGCACCAAATTTTCACAAGGGCACCGAGCCATTTGCACTAGAAGATTCGTGAATTCAGCCCCATTGGAGGGGATATGTGGTGAATTTATTTCCTAATGGGGATTATAAGTATTCCGCAATAACCTTCAGTGGACATTAAAACATGCCTGTGAGTATTTTATTTCTGCCCGGATAATTATGGACATTAACTGCTTAGCACTGGAGAAGAATAACCGACAGCAACACCTAAGGAAAAAGACTCTAATTAAATAATTAGTTTAATTATTAGTACTAGCAAAGTTTCATATGTGTTTTTCTATGCCATGGATTTATAAGGTAACTATTGTTTGAATTGGTAATGAGGTATAACCAATGATGGTTTTGGTAAATGTAGTATTTTGACACAAACTCATTATTTTTAAAATGAGAGAATTGTAAAAGGTGTCAGAAACAAATGTTTATATGTTGGGGTTCTATATACTTAGATCATTATTTGCCTTAATTATGAGGGTAAATGAAAGTAGACCCAAGTTGTGGTTGTTGTGTTGTTGGTAATAACATTGCTGTTTTCTTGGGGCAAGAAGGGTGTAAATGTATTGAGATAATGCAAATCATTCCCATGCCTGTCATGAATTCAATCAAACTATTACACATGTATGTATGTAAACTTCAGATCTTGATTTAACATTTGAACTGTTTGTCCAAAAATTTTTGTGTACATCAAGTAAATGTGGTGTTCAACAGTGGTTGTTTATATGTTGTGAGCAATCAATATCCTTCTAGCACTATAGTAAAGTTAAAGGGTGATGAAGTGGGAAGGGAAACCTACACACAGATGCCATTGTTTCAAGGATTGAATTGTTTTCTCTTGGGGTTTGTGGTAAATATCCCTAATCACCCTGAATTCTAACAAGTGACCAGAGAATCAATAAAATCCCCTAGACACTTAACAGAATATTCTCATAAATTAAAATCCACATCCCACACTCACATTCAGTATAATCTTTTTCTGTAATATACCACTGCAACAACCTGGAGTACGAACGAACGAACGAACGAACGAACAGACTTTATTTTCAAAGGGTAACAAATTGGGCACGCAGGCCCATCTTACATTCGGCCCTTCCAATCACTCATCTTTCTTTCATCAACAGTGCATAGGGAAAAAAAACATTGTCACATGAATTTTGTAAACATAAACAATACATATTACTATGTTGTGAGACACATCCACCACCCACCCACACATCCCCCATTCACTCCAACTCCCCCACCCAACCACACACACATACAAGTACAACGAAAGGAGACGAAGCCTTGCTACAAACCTTTGAGAACAAAGTTTTAAGACGCATCTTTGGACCCATTAGGGATACACAAAATGGAGAGTGGAAAAGAAGAAGAAGTAACAAAGACATTTATGATCTGTTTAAGTCCCCGCTAATCACTGGTATCATGAAGGCTAATAGGCTACAATGGCTGGGGCATATAGAAAGAATGGAAGATAATAGGGAAACAAAACTCGCTTACACTCAGGAAATAAATGACCGTAGACCCCGAGATAGACCAAGAAGACGGTGGAGAGTTAATATATATATATACAGACCTACAAGCACTTGGAATCAACGACTGGCAAGAGAAGGTCAACCAGAGAGACAAATGGAGACGAATTGTATCTGCAGCAAAGAACCCCAATGGCTCGGAACGCTGAAGAAGAAGAAGAAGAAGAAGAAGAAGAAGAAGAAGAAGAAGAAGAAGAAGAAGAAGAAGAAGAAGAAGAAAGAAGAAGAAGAAGAAGAAGAAGAAGAAGAAGAAGAAGAAGAAGAAGAAGAAGAAGAAGAAGAAGAAGAAGAAGAAGAAATGAAGACGAAGAAGAAGAAGAAGAAGAAGAAGAAGAAGAAGAAGAAGAAGAAGAAGAAGAAGAAGAAGAAGAAGAAGAAGAAGAAGAAGAAGAAGAAGAAGAAGAAGAATACGTAGTGAGAAACTAAATGTATGCATGACAATGTGGGTAGGGGAATTTTGGATCTATGACCAAATATTATTTAATGTTTTGTTGTTGAGGAAATACAAAAACAAAACAATTACAATATTAGGCAGTATTACCACACACACACAAAATTAGATAGGGACTTTAAACAAATAATCTAAGGTAGTGATAACATATAATAAGCCCGACAGGGACAAACTATCAATATATGAGAATAAAATATAAGTAAGCCTGGCAGGGATAATATATCAGTAAATCTGGTAGGAATGCCATACCATTGGCACCTTTCCGTCTTGACAGACGGTAGTTTGGTACATTGTGCTTCAAAAAGGCTTAATAACTACGATCCATGGCGGTGGCGAGTGTGGCTGGTAAGGCCAATTCTTGCTGCAAATGTTTGCCCACAGTAGGTGCATGTGAAAACATGGTCATTTCCACCATTTTGCACCATCTTACGTCTCTCTCACGCTCTGTGTGTGCTTTATCTGCAATCATTTTCTCCTTTGTCTTTATTCCATTTCTTATAGTTGCCCTCCATGCAACACGTTCAGCGGCGACGTGCTCCCAATGTGCATTATCAATGCCTGTATCAATCATGTCCCGCTTACACACATCTTTGTATCGTAGTAGAGGCCGACCCTGAGATCTCCTACCCGTCTGTAATTCACCAAAAAAGATGTCCTTTGGTATTCTACCATCATCCATCCTCCTAACGTGTGGTAGGAATAATATATACGTAAACGTGCCAGGGATAATATATCAGTAAACCTGGCAGGAATAATATATATCAGTAAACCTGGCAGGGATACACCAGTAAACCAGGCACAGATAATATATCAGTAAACATGGCAACCTGGTAGGTATAAAATATCAGTAAACCTGGCATCCAGGCAGGGATAATATATCAGTAAACCTGGCAACCTGGCAGGGATAATATATCAGTAAACCTGGCAGGGGTAATATATCAGTAAACCTGGCATAGATAATATACCAGTAAACGTGACAGGGATAATATATCAGTAAACATGGCAGGGATAATATATCAGTAAACCTGACAGGGATAATATATCAGTAAACCTGGAACAGATAATATATAAGTAAACATGGCAACCTGGCAGGGATAATCTATCAGTAAATCTGGCAACCAGGCAGGAATATTATATCAGTAAACCTAGCAGGGATAATATATCAGTAAACCTGGCAGGGATGATTTATCAGTAAACCTGGCAACCTGGCAGGGATAATATATCCGTAAACCTGACAACCTGGCAGGGATATATATCAGTAAACCTGGCAAGGATAATATATCAACAGACGAGGGACGATCACAATATCAGTAAACCTGGCAGGGGCAATTTATCAGTAAACTTGTCAGGGATAATATATCAATAAACTTATCAGGGATAATATATCAATCGACGAGGCACGAACAAAATACCAGTAAGCCTGACAGGAATAATATATTAGTAAACCTGAAAGAGATAAAATATCAGTAAATCAGGCAGGGATAACACATCCCCACAAAAAATAGTTTTTTCTTTGTTTAAGTGCCAAACATTATACATCCGATTGTGCATAGATCAGGCCTGCTAAATCTAAATATCACATTTATTTGTCCCTTACAAAATGAAACTGCTTGTTTACTTACATTTTCAGTTTTCCGAGAATTTCCTTCTTTTAAAAAAAAAGATTTTTTACCTCACTGCAAACATGTTAGTATGCTAGTTATTTTCTTACACTTCTAACATAGAATGACACCATCTTCTAGAAGAGCACGTTTATTGTGTTATATTTGTGGAGAGTACACTTTGAAAAAAGAACATAGGAAGCATATTCTTGTTTTTGTGAAAAGGGCATACTTTATTTACTTTAAAGTAAAACTAGGTGACCAGGACACGTCTTGGAATTCTCATATTGTTTTCAAAATATGTGTAGAACACATGCCACAGTGGACTTGTGGGAGAATAAAATGTTTAAAATTGTTAATTTAATTGGTTTGGAGAGAGCCTAAGAACCACTATGATGACTGCTATTTCTTGGTGCCAATATTAAGGGAATTAATGGAAAAGAATCACAAAAAATGGAAATATCCAGATTTAGATTCTGTTAGATGGCCTGTTTCACACTGAGATGACATACCAGTACAACTGTCAGCCAGATTTCGGATTCCCTGCTAGAAGATGAGACAGCAGTGGCTTGTGGAACGACAAGTGAAAATGATAGTTATTTCGAAGATGATTTTCCAGCTGCTGAACGCTTCGACCAATGTGAACTGAATGGTCTAATACGAGACCTATATCCCTCCAAGGAATCTTCAGAACTTATTGCTTCATGACTGAAAGAAAAAAAATTACTGACCGCTGAAACAAAGGTTACATTTTATCGCAGCAGAGAGCAAGGTTTTCTTCCATTCTTTTGTTTAAAAAAAAACATGCTTTGTGTACTAATCTGGGAGGTCTTGTAAACAAAATGGGTGTAAGTTATACAGCAGATGAGTGGCGACATTTCATTGACAGCTCGAACAGAAGTTTTGAAAGGTGTTATCTAACACTGTGGTAACAAATATGGCTCAGTGACACTTGCTCATTCGACTACAATGAAGGAGTAATATGTTACAATAAGCACAGTTCTGGAAAAAAATTAAAGTATTTAGAACATAACTGGATGGTTTGTGTAGATCTTAAAATGCTGAACTTCTTGCTTGGCAAACAAACTAAACAAAACCCGGCAGGGATAAAATATAAATAAACATGGCAGTGATAAATATTAGTAAATCTGGAGGAATAAAATATCAATTAACCAGGTGGCAGGTGTGAAACTGACAAAATCACACCTGGAGTGTCGACGCCTATAAATCTATGGGTCCAGCACCAAATACTCATGCTCTTGAAGACGTGTAACGCGGTCCTTAACTTTATAACTTACTACCCGAGAACTCAGGTCACTTTAATCATCCGTCTGTGGATTCAAACACATGACAACCGGACCGGCACACAAGCGTGCCAACTACAGCTATCAGTAAACCACTAGACAGACATCAAATATCAATAAACCAACATGCATGCATCAAATATCAATAAACCACAGGCAGACATCAAATATCAATAAACCAACATGCAGGCATCAAATATCAATAAACCACAGGCAGACATCAAATATCAATAAACCAACATGCAGGCATCAAATATCAATAAACCACAGGCAGACATCAAATATCAATAAACCAGACAAACATCAAATATCAATAAACCACCAGACACACACCAAATATCAATAAACCACCAGATAGATATAAAGTATAAATAGACCAACAAATAAACATTAGATATCAATAGACTATCAGGCAGACATAAAATATCAACAAACCACGCATAGATAAAATATAAATAAACCACGCACAGATAAAGTATCAATAAACCACGCACAGATAAAATATCAATTAACCAATAAGGGATACAATATCAATAAACAAATCAGATATAAAATATCAGTAAACAAGGTAGATATAAAATATCAAATAATCAGGCAGTGATAAAATATAATTAAACCGGGCAGACATTAAATACAAATAAACCAGACAAAGATAAACATACCAAGAAACCAATCAGAGATAAAATATCACTAAACTAGGAACAAATAAAATATTTATTAAAAACCAGGCATAGAGGATATATCAATAAACGAAGAAGATACAAAATATCAATAAACTAAACAAATATAATTGATTGATTGATTGATTGATTTAGGAACCGACATCACAGCATTCAGGACATTCCCATAAGCGCTCCGTCTCCATCCTCAGCAGCCAGCGAAGAGTTCCAACACTAATAGTTCCAGTAGCAATCTGATTATATGTCCGTCTCGCCTTTCCTCCGAGCGCCGAGCGTCGGCCAGATCCCCTCGTCACACCTCGTTGTCTCATTCTTACCAGACCATGGTGCTCCATCTGCTCCTCCGAGGTGTACACGTGCTCCCACAAGGCCGCAACCACGTCTGTCCTGTCACGCATCAATACTCCACCAAATTTTGCAGAGCCAGCCAATCTGTCCGCCTGTTCATTCCCCAGCCCACCGGCATGCCCAGGAGAAAAGATCCAGGTGATGCTTACTACCCGTGACCTCCGAAGCGAAGCAAGCCACTCTGCATGAAGCCTACCTGTTCTCACCCTTCTCAGCATGCTTTCTGAGTCAGTTACAATCACAATGTGTGTATGTATCGTGTTTTCTATCCAGCGGAAAGCTGCACTGACCGCCTCCACCTCCATTCTTAAGCTAGATGTAGTGTTATCATACGCCAGGCTCTCCTGCACCAAACGCCGACCATTAGTTTTTGCCAAGAACCCCCAGGCACTTCTCCTACCTCTCAACACTGACCCATCCGTGTAGATAATCACATCACCCGGGCGAGAATTTTCCTGAATTAGAAGCTGAATTTCCACTTCCGTGGCCCCTGCTGGCCACTCCCTGCACTCCCGGCTCAATGTTATTACAACTCTGCACAAGTCTGACTGCACGGCTGGCACTCTGACCCACTCCTCTCCTCGCCTGATGTTCTCCAAGGGGCACACCTGTCTGATCGTATCCTCCGCCTGAGCCATCCATGATTTCCCCCTTATCAGTCTCTGACCCTTAACTACGTCCAGCGCCTCATGCAACGGGTGATCTGTGTCTGCAGCCACTCTGAGGTATGCCTTCGCTTGCATCACCTTGTACCTACTAGCAACAGTAGGCAGACCAAGAATGTAACGCATACACACTACTGGAGTGTCTCTGGTGCATCCCAGAATGACCCGCATCGCTTCATTCTGTATGCGCTCCAATTTCACCAGCTGACTCTTTGAGACAGTAAGCATTCCTAGTCCATAATCAATCACTGAGAGGATCACATGCTGGTATAGTGTGAAGAGCATTCTCTGCTCTGTGTCCATTGCAGCCATAGTTTTAAGTGCATTGAGTCCCTTTTGAGATCTTGTCACAACCGTCTCCACATGGTCCTTGAAGGACAGACTCCTGTCAAATGTGATTCCCAGATACTTCAGTTTGTTCTCTCTGTTGACGCTTCTACCATCTATCGTGAGGCTTGGGGTATCATCTCTCACAATCATGTTGTCCAGAGAGCACCACAACACCGCCGCCTTTTCCGGGTTGATGACAGCACTCATTTCAGTGCACCAGTCAATCACTTTGTCCACTGTCACCTGTAGCTCCTGGGCTGTTTGATCCCTATTTCTCCCCTGCCTGTATGCAAGAATATCATCTGCAAATGTTAGAATCCTTCCAACCCCTGGTGCTTCTAGGTATGCAATCTTGCTCGTATACACATTAAAGAGCACCGGTGAGATTGCAGATCCCTGTGGCAGTCCCGGGGTTAAAATATGTGGCTCTGAGGTCCATGCGCCTAGACGGAGAGCAACTTGACGAGAATGCAGGACGGCTGCTATCCAGTTCACCAACCAGGGATTGACCCCCTTCTCCATAAGTGCGGTCATCAAAATATCATAGCGAACTCTATTGTACGCATCTTCGAGATCAAGCGCTGCCGCCATCGTTTCCTGTCTACTCTGGAACCCCTCATAAACGTCAAAGGCAAAGGTGGCTGCATTTGACCAGGTATCTTTTCCTGGCCTGTAGCTCCCCAGGCCTCCTGGAAGAAGCTTCCCCCTTTCCAAAAAATCCTGCAGCTTAACAGCGACTATCTTCTCTAAAACCTTCCCAAATGTATTTTGAAGGGTGATGATCCTAAAGCCGCCAAGCTTTGAATGATCCTTGTATGGTTTTGGGAGAGGGATGAGATAGCTATGCAGCCAATCCTGCGGTACTGACGCTGTCCTAATGCTCTGATTAAAGCAGCCGGCCATCTCCTTCAGGTCTACATCGCTCAAAGCCTTCATATGGCCATACCTGACACCATCAGGCCCTGGTGCTGTGTCTTTTGCCTTCTGCAAAATATTTTTAACATCTTCAAACAGTATGATGTCTTCGTAAGGCATATTCTCTATTGTGCCAGATAATTCCACTCTAACTGCTTCCCTGGTATCCGCATCACTATGATTGGTCTGCTCTAAAAATCTCTGGAGAAATGCCTCCCCTTTCTCCTTGTCTGTTGTCAAGCGTACCCCATCCTCTTTATAAATTGTTCCCACTGTCATAGGCCGATCTTTTCTTTGCATTTGTCTGTACAGTTTCCAGAATTTATGCAGTGTTTTATCACCTCCAATCTCCTTCATAAAACATTCCCATTTTACTTTCTTGGCCTCCAGCAGGTATCAATACTGTTGTGGACGCTACTGTATAACTTTGCCACCTTCTCCAACGGTTTATACTGTCTATTACTATGCTGTCCCCCCCCCCCCCCCATATCCATACCACTGTCTCCACACACCTATATTTTCATATAAGGCTGTTCGCATATTTTTTCGTAAATCCTATCTGGCAACCTACTATATTTAAACTCTGCAGCCAAGAGTGCCTTCTCACCTGGCAAATCCGTCTTTTCTGCTCCCACATGGATGCACAGTGGTTGTGATTTTTAGTTTTGTGCTTTTTTATATTTCGTTGTCCTATCTATCCGTGTTGTCCTGTACTTGACAAAGATTCTGAGAATCGAAACGTCGGCCGTTCTGTGTGCCGTATTGTACGCGTTTGTGTTTATTTTATTTTATTATATTATTCATTTTATATATTTATTGAGTGCTTCTGATTTCGGATTTTCACCTGTATTTCGGGATACGAGATGGATCTCCTTGTAAGTTATGTGCAACGTGTTGATGTTTAGTACGTGTCTTCTCGCAGGAGCTTAATATAACTATTTGTTTCCAGTTCCCACCATAATAGTCGTTAAGTGTGCTATAAATGAACTTGCATCTGGCAAGGCTCCTGATAATGAGCTTTATAACCAATAGAGGTTATCAGGAGTGGGCAAGACACACTCGCTTTACAGATCCACAAGCTAATAGAGCTATGCTGGCGAGAAGGACAAGTCCCACAGGATTTCAAAGATTCAAGCATCATAACACTGTTCAAGAACAAGGGCGATAGGAGCGACTGCAAAAACTATAAGGGTATCTAAGGGTATATAAGGGTATAAGGTTATATAAGGGTATATAAGGGTATAAAGGTATCTGTGTATTGTTGGGAAAGTATTTGCCAGAATTGTTTTGCGCAGACTTCAAGTCCTAGGAGATCAAGTCTACCCCGAATCACAATGTGGCTTTCGACAGAACCGGTCTACCAATGATATGATATTTTCATTGCGACAAATACAAGAAAAATGCCGTGAACAGAATCAACCACTGTTTATTGCCTTCATCGACCTCACAAAAGAATTTGCTTTGGTCAGTCGTGAGGGTCTGTTCAAGGCACTAAAGAAGATTGGCTGACCACCAACTTTGCTGTCCTTTGTGGACTCGTTCCACACAGGCATGAAGAGTATAATCAAGTTTGATGGTGCAACTTCAGAAGAGTTTGAAATCAAGAGTGGAGTTAAGCGAGGTTCCGTACTAGCTCCCACCCTCTTTGAAATATACTTTTCACTTATACTAAAATATACTAAACTTTCGTGATCAGGATGGTGGTATGTACTCACGCTCAGATGGCGGCCTCTAAAATGCTCAGAGATTGAAGGCCAAGACCAAAATTAGGAAGGTACTGATCAGAGAGTTTCTTTTTGCAGATCATGATGCAGTTACCACCCACTCTGAGGAAGAATTACAATGTCTACTATCTGCATTCTCCAATGCTTGTTCCGAATTTGGTTTAGCAATTAGCAAAAAGATGACACAGATTATGTCGCAAGGTGCACATGCGGTACCATCAATCTTTATTGACAACACCGAACTAAAGATAATAGACCACAAAAGTCCCTGTCTATCAAGCCTGTGTCCTTAGTACTCTTCTTTATGGCAGTGAAACCTGGACAACTTACTCGCACCAAGAGAAACGTTTAAGCAGCTTTCGTATGCTTAAAAAGTCTTAAAAGTCGACAGGGTCGACTTCATTGCACCGGGTTTTATCCCATATGGCTCGGTCTCTTTCCGCAGCGCGGAAAGCGTCGCACAAAGCACGACCTCCGCAGATTTTAGCGACGACCCACAGGAGTCTCCGAAACATTTAACTCGTAAACCGAAGGACGCGGCCCGGAATCGAACCCACAACCTTCGGAGCACGAGTCAAACGGCTTGACCACTTCACCACAGAGACTCCCTCTACTACGATACAAAAATGTGTGTAAGCGGGACATTATTGATACAGGCATTGATAATGCACATTGGGAGCACGTCGCCGCTGAACGTGTTGCATGGAGGGCAGATATCAGAAATGGAATAAAGACAAAGGAGAAAATTATTGCAGATAAGTCACACACCGAGCGTGTGAGACGTAAGATGGTTCATGATGGTGGAAATTACCATGTGTTCACATGCATCCACTGTGGACGAACATTTACAGCGCGAATTGGCCTTATCAGTAGCCACATTCGCTACCGCTATTGTAGTTATTATGCCTTTTGAAGCACAACCTATCGTCTGTCAAGACGGCAAGGTGCCAATGAGACTTGTTCATTTGATTATGTACCATTTTTGGTCCAAAATTACTTTTTGTTTGGCACTGAATCAGCTACAATTACTACAACAAAATGAGACTACAACGTGTTTCATCAGAAAAGTGTCCAATCATCAGCTAAAATTAGACCACCGCGGAGTATGCTTATTACAGCGCGTGCTTCATTTAAATAAGAGTGCGTGATTTGCATCTTGTCTGCCGGCTCATCAATCCGCTAGCTTAATCATTCGTGGCCAGATGTAGCCACTTGTGACATGAGCAGATTAGTTCTATTGCACAAAGAGTTATTATATTTCTGGGATTTCAAAAGTTAGGGAGAGTCGCTTGTGAGCTACAATGGTGATCAAACATAGAAATTATGAATGTCACTGTGAGTCAACGAATCGTGTCTGTTTTATTTTTAGATCTGTTGATATCCTGATCCGGTGTGTGAGTCTGTCTGTACTATTCGTATGTCTCTGTGAGTGTCTATACTATTCGTATGTCTCTGTGAGTGTTTGTATTATTCTTATGTCACTATGAGTGTTTGTATTATTATATGTCTCTATGAGTGTTTGTATTATTATATGTCTCTATGAGTGTTTCTATTATTATATGTCTCTATGAGTGTTTCTATTATTATATGTCTCTATGAGTCTCTGTATTATTATATGTCTCAATGTGTCTTTGTATTATTATATGTCTCTATGAGTGTTTGTATTATTATATGTCTCTATGAGTGTTTCTATTATTATATGTCTCTATGAGTGTTTCTGTTATTATATGTCTCTATGAGTCTCTGTATTATTATATGTCTCTATGAGTGTTTGAATTATTATATGTCTCTATGAGTGTTTCTATTATTATATGTCTCTATTAGTGTTTGTATTATTATATGTCTCTATGAGTGTTTGTATTATATGTCTCTATGAGGGTTTGTATTATTATATAACTCTATGAGTGTTTGTATTATTATATGTCTCTATGAGTGTTTGTATTATTATATGTCTCTATGAGTGTTTGTATTATTGTATGTCTCTATGAGTGTTTGTATTATTATATGTCTCTATGAGTGTTTGTATTATTATATGTCTCTATGAGTGTCTGTATTATTATATGTCTCTATGAGTGTTTGTATTATTATATGTCTCTATGAGTGTCTGTATTATTATATGTCTCTATGAGTGTTTGTATTATTATATGTCTCTATGAGTGTCTGTATTAGTATATATTTCTATGAGTGTTTGTATTATTATATGCCTCTATGAGTGTCTGTATTATTATATGTCTCTATGAGTGTTTGTATTATTATATGTCTCTATGAGTGTCTGTATTATTGTATGTCTCTATGAGTGTTTGTATCATTCTTATGTCTCTGTAAGTGTTTGTATTATTCTTATGTTACTATGAGTGTTTGTATTATTATATGCCTCTATGAGTGTCTGTATTATTATATGTCTCTATGTGTGTTTGTACCGGCTCTGTGGCCGAGGGGTTAGCAGCTTTCTCCGCTAACTCCGAATACTCTCGTCACGTGACGCGACGAGAATTAGCAGTGGTTCGAATCGCAAAAGTGACTTATGAGAGTATGGAGCCGGTCGCTCAGAAAGTCGTGGCGTGCTGATGAGCGTAATCTAGCCTAGGAATCAACATACAGCTGAAAGATGCTGATGTTGACCGCAATATCCTGAAACAGGATGGAAACGCGGGAAAAAAAAAAAAAAGTGTGTTTGTATTATTATAAGGGGGTCCGGGATGTCAGGCATTGGTAGCATCTTTGGTAAGGATGACTCTCATGTCCTTTTCAGGACCCATCCCCCACTGGTCCAAGCCTGACATCCAGCTCGTGCCTGTGGCTCCTAGTAGCTGTCAGCATGCGACAGCGGCCACCCCCTGGCAACAGCTGTGAGAGGCTGGCTAAACCAGGCGTGGGTAGCCGATTTGGTGTAAAACCAAGCGGTGAACTAGGGTATGCCTACCCAGCATGTGAAGACAGGATCCGGCAGACTGCGCGGAGGAAATCATTCCTGATTCAACGGGCAAGACGGCGTGTACCTGCAAAGCGTTGTGGAACGCAATGAGCACGGCAAGGCACGTAGAGCGCCCTGGTCATCCACTGCACCTGTATTCGTCTCCAGTCGTCTTGACTTGTTTTGCAACTGAATTCAGATGGACTCAGGCGAGAGAGTGAGGTCGACGAATTACGCAACTCATCCTCACTTTAATCCAATTCATCGCGCAAGTCATTCTTCATCCAACGTCATATATCACCTCCAAGCCCTGTGGCGATGGGCGAGCGGCGAAGCGGCAGGCATGGGTACGCTGGCAGCCGTTGTCGCAAACCTGCACACAGGCGGATCAGGCCATATGGTCGTCTTCTACTGACCGAAGCAGCAGTGGGATTCGGCAGCCCCTGAGCGACTGAGCAGCCCTCTATACTATAGGAACACACTGCTCACCTCCATAGCATGAGGAAGGGTCTAGAAAAGGTGCCCTAGACATTGTCTGCTGCATCACTACCTAACCAACTAGCCGTGGTTGTGGGTACCCTAAACTGCGGTCGACATACAAACAAAGAAAAAACAGGTAAAGCTAAAAGAGCAAACCATATTCCCTTAACAATCGGAACTTGGAATGTACGCACCCTACTTGACAGAGATGGCGAGTCGGGTCCAGAGAAACGAACAGCACTGATTGGGAGAGAGCTGGGCAGGTACAACATCGACATTGCAGCCTTGAGCGAGACACGACTTGCAGAAAAAGGCCAAATCTGTGAAATAGGTGCCGGCTACACATTTTTCTGGAGTGGAAGGAAAAGTGAGGAAAGACGCCAATCCGGTGTGGGATTTGTCATTAAGTCGGCCCTGGTCGGCAAACTAGCTGGATTTCCAAAGGCTATAAACGACAGGCTCATGACCATTAAGATGCCCCTGCTGAATGGAAGGAAGCATGCAACCATTGTGAGTGTCTACGCACCAACTATGACCAGCGAAGATGATGTCAAGAACAAGTTCTATGAGGACCTGCACAATGTATTAACATCTGTTCCCAAAGGAGACAAACTTATACTTCTTGGGGATTTCAATGCCAGAGTAGGCACGGATACCACCTCTTGGAGTGGCATTATTGGAAAGCATGGAGTCGAAAATTGTAACAGCAATGGACTCCTCCTTCTTCAAACATGTGCCGAACACGATCTCCTGATTAACAACACAATTTTCCGTCTCCCCGTGAGAAACAGGACATCGTGGATGCACCCTTGATCGAAACACTGGCACCTCATTGACTATGTCATCGTCAGGAGGAGTGACAGACAAGACGTTCTGGTGACAAAATCCATGTGTGGTTCCGAATGTTGAACAGACCATCGTCTCATTATCTCGAAAATAAACATACACATCAAACCACCACGGCGTCCACAAGGGGTGAAAATGCAAAACAATAACTAAATGTCACCCGCCTAAACAACAAGAAAATGCAGCTGTCGTTTGAAAATATTCTGGATGACCGCCTCAAGCCCAATGCTGCAGCTAAACAGGATACAGAAACAGAGTGGAGAGCCCTAAAGGACATCATTTACAACACTGCTATGGTAATCCTGGGTCCAACACCCCCCCCCCCCCCCCGAAAGCATAAAGACTGGTTTGATGAAAATTCCGAAGACATCAACCAATTGCTGGCCGAGAAACATCTTCTCCTCAAGGCACATTTGAATGAAGTCAACATAAAAAAAAAGATGCCTTCAAGAACATTCAGAGAGTAGTGCAGCAGAAACTTCGGCACATGCGCGACTCCTGGCTGAGCAGCAAAGCTGATGAAATTCAAGGCTTTGTTGACAGACATAATATGAAAAACTTCTACGACTCACTGAAAGCGGTCTATGGTCCTACATCACCAGGCATAGTTCCCCTCATCAGTGCAGATGGGGGAACATTGGTCACCAATAAGAAAGAAATCCTTCAACGCTGGGCAGAACATTTCAGCAACATCTTAAATGCAACTTCCTTCTTCGATGATGAAACCATCAACTGCCTTCCTCAATTTCCTATCAATGATACACTTGATGACCTGCCAACCATAGTGGAAGTAAACAAAGCCATCCAGCAACTCTCCAGTGGCAAGGCACCTGGTCCTGACTCCATCCCGGCAGAGATATACAAGGCAAGTGGGCCGGTCCTAACAGAACAGCTTCACCAAGTCTTTACAAACATATGGGTGAAAGAGACCATGCCACAAGATTTCAAGGACGCGTCAATAGTCCACCTTTACAAACGAAAAGGAAACCGCCAATCATGTGACAACCACCAATGCATCTCCTTGCTTTCAATTGCAGGGAAGATACTCGCCAGAATTCTTCTCAATCGCCTCATGGCCCATCTCGATCAAGGTCTTCTTCCTGAGAGTCAATGTGGCTTCAGAAAAGAACGTGGAACTGTTGACATGATTTTCGCTGCAAGGCAGCTGCAAGACAAATGTCAGGAACAGAACTGCGAAATGTTCTCCACTTTCATTGACTTTACCAAGGCTTTTGGTACAGTCAGCAGAGAAGGACTGTGGAAGATTATGGCAAAATATGGCTGTCCACAAAGGTTTGTCCAAATAGTGCGGCTATTTCATGATGGCATGCAGGCAAGAGTACAGGAAAATGGTGAACTGTCTGAGCCCTTTCCTGTCACCAACGGAGTGAAGCAAGGATGTGTCCTGGCACCAACACTGTTCAGCCTCATGTTTTCAGCTATGTTGACGAATGCCTTCGAGAACAACGACATTGGAATAGACATCAACCACCGCATTGATGGAAAGTTATTCAATCTCAGAAGGCTGAAAGCTGAAACCAAAATTAACAGCGACACCGTCAGAGAGCTCCTGTTTGCTGATGATTGCGCTCTATACGCCAACTCAGAGGCGGACATGCAACATAATGTTTCAGCTTTCTCACATGCCTGTGCCAACTTTGAGCTCAATATCATTTTGGAGAAGACTGTAGTTATGTACCAGCCAGCTCCAGGAAATAATCACACTGTGCCGAATATCAAAGTGAATGGTCATAGTCTAAGTGTTGTGGACAAATTCACCTATCTTGGCAGCACTGTGTCACAAGCTGCCACATTTGATGATGAAGTGAATGCAAGAATCTCCAAGGCCAGCGCGGCCTTTGGCAGACTGTACAAGAATGTATGGGACAGAAATGGAATAAGCCTGCAAACAAAGCTGAAAGTCTACAAAGCAGTTGTATTATCCACACTGCTATATGCTTGTGAAACCTGGATTGTTTATCAGCGACACGCTAGGAAATTAAACCACTTCCACACAGTCTGCCTTAGGAAGTTTTTTTTTTTTTTTTCCATATCCTTTACAGAACATCGCTGTCAACACCAGCATCTTTCAGCTGTATGTTGATTTCTTGGCAACATTACGCTCAGTAGTTTGGCCGGCTCACATACCCCGTAAGTTACCGACGCGATTCGAACCACTGCTGATTCTCACCGTCATCACGTTACCGACGAGAGTATACGAGATTACGGAGAAAAGTCATAACCTCTAAGCCACGAAGCCGGCCTTAGGAAGTTACTGAAGATTAAATAGTAAGACAAGATCCCAGACACTGAAGTCCTAGAAAGAGCGTCCATGCCCAGTATCCACACTCTACTAATGAAGAATCAGATTCGCTGGGCTGGTCACTTGACTCGCATGCCAGATCACAGACTCCCTAAACGAATTTTTTACGGCGAATTGCGTTTTGGTAAACGCTCCCAAGGCGGCCAAAGGAAACGCTTTAAAGACACTGAAAATCTCACTGAATGCTTTTGGAATTCATCATAACACCTGGGAGACTGCAGCCAGAGACCGACATTCGTGGCTTACATCATTACGCAAGGGTGCAGTCACTTGTGAGGCAACCAGGACTGCAAGAGCTGTGAAGAAAAGGCAGAACAGATAAACCACTGCAGGAAATCCTCCCCCAGAAACGTCAAGCATTCGTTGTCCACATTGTCAAAGAACATTTCGAGCAAATATAGGCATTATCAGCCATCTTAGATCTCATTGCTCCATACTTTTAACCCCACTGGATGAAATGAATGGTCATCATCATTCTTGATGGACAATTACATTACATTACATTACATTACATTACATTGGCACCTTGCCGTCTTGACAGACGATAGTTTGTGCTTTAAAAAGGCATAATAACTTTTAACTATGGCGGTAGCGAGTGTGACTGATAAGGCCAATTTGCGCTGTAAATGTCCGTTCACAGTGGGTGCATGTGAACACGTGGTCATTTCCACCATCATGCACCATCTTACGTCTCAAACGCTTGGTGTGTGACTTTTCTGCAATAATTTTCTCCTTTGACTTTATTCCATTTCTGATATTTGCCCTCCATGCAACACGTTCAGCGGCGACTTGCTCCCAATGTGCATTATCAATGCCTGTATCAATCATGTCCCGCTTACACACATCTTTGTATCGTAGTAGAGGCCGACCCTGAGATCTCTTACCCATCTGTAATTCACCAAAAAAGATATCCTTTGGTATTCTACCATCATCCATCCTCCTAAGATGTCCTATCCATCTAAGTCTACGAAGACTGAGCATGGAATAAACTGTCACACAACCTGATCTTTCCAATACTTCAGTATTTGTGATTTTGTCTTGCCACTTAATACCAAGAATTCTTCGCAGACACCGCATATGAAAGCTGTTTAAATTGTTCTCTTGGTGTGAGTAAGTTGTCCAGGTTTCACTGCCATAGAGAAGAGTACTAAGGACACAGGCTTGATAGACAAGGACTTTTGTTTTGGCAGTAAGCTTCCTGTTCTCCCAGACTCTTTTTCTTAACCTGTTCATTGTTGTTGCTGCCTTACCAATCCGGATGTTGATTTCCTGATCTAGGGATAATTTGCTATTTACCACTGATCCTAGATATGTAAAATGGTCTACTATCTCTAGTTCAGCGTCGTCAATAAAGATTGATGGTACCCCATGTGCACCTTGTGACATAATCTGTGTCTTCTTTTTGCTAATTGTTAAACCAAATTCAGAACAAGCATTGGAGAATGCAGATAGTAGACATTGCAATTCTTCCTCAGAGTGGGTCGTAACTGCAGCATCATCTGCAAAAAGCAACTCTCTGATCAGTACCCTCCTAATTTTGGTCTTAGCCTTCAATCTCTGAGCATTGTAGAGGCCGCCATCTGAGCGTGAGTGAATGTATATACCACCATCCTGATCACGAAATGCATATTTCAGTAGAAGTGAAAAGTATATTCCAAAGAGGGTGGGAGCTAGTACACAACCTTGCTTAACTCCACTCTTGATTTCAAATTCTTCAGAAGTTGCACCATCAAACTTGATTATACCCTTCATGCCTGTGTGGAACGATTCCACAATGGACAGAAGAGTTGGTGGGCAGCCAATCTTCTTTAGTGCCTTGAACAGACCCTCACGACTGACCAAATCAAATGCCTTTGTGAGGTCGATGAAGGCAATAAACAGTGGTTGATTCTGTTCACGGCATTTTTCTTGCATTTGTCGCAATGAGAATATCATATCAGTGGTAGACCGGTTCTGTCGAAAGCCATACTGTGATTCGGGGTAGACTTGATCTCCTAGGACTTGAAGTCTGCGCAGAACAATTCTGGCAAATACTTTTCCAACAATACACAGAAGTGAGATACCCCTATAGTTGTTGCAGTCGCTCCGATCGCCCTTGTTCTTGTACCGTGTTATGATGCTTGAATCTTTGAAATCCTGTGGGACTTGTCCTTCACGCCAGCATAGCTCTATTAGCTGGTGGATCTGTATAATGAGTGTGTCTTGCCCACTCCTGATAACCTCTATTGGAATCCCATCCTTACCTGGAGCCTTGCCAGATGCAAGTTCATTTATAGCACACTTAACTTCTGTTATGGTGGGAAGTGTGTCCAGGTGGTCAAGAGTTGGTAGAGCCTCTATGGCGTTGAGGGCATTATCCGCTAGTTTGGTCTCACTTGAGTAAAGCTCCAAATAGTGCTCTACCCATCTGTCCATCTGCTGTTTCTTATCAGTGATGACTTCTCCAGTCAAGGTTTTCAATGGTGCACTTCTTTTGATCACTGGACCACAGGCTTTCTTTATTCCTTCATACATGCTTCTTATGTCTCCCTTATCACTTGCGATTTGAATGGACTCACATAACTTGATCCAATAATCATTTGCACACTGCCTGGCAGCCTTTTGCACATCCTTCCTAGCTTGCCTTAGCTCACTCAGAGTGTTACGCGTTGGTCTTTCCTTGTTTCTTAAGAGAGCTTTCTTCTTCTTATCAATCATGGGCTGCAGAGTCTCGCTGTTGGCCGCAAACAACATATTTTTGATGGACAAACAACATTATTATATGTCTCTATGAGTCTCTGTATTATTATATGTCTCTATGAGTCTCTGTATTATTATATGTCTGTATGAGTGTTTTTATTATTATATATCTCTAGGAGTCTCTGTATTATTATATGTCTTTATGAGTGTTTGTATTATTATATGTCTGTATGAGTGTTTGTATTATTATATGTCTCTATGAGTGTTTGTATTATTATATGTCTCTATGAGTCTCTGTATTATTATATGTCTCTATGAGTCTCTGTATTATTATATGTCTGTATGAGTGTTTGTATTATTATATGTCTCTATGAGTGTTTGTATTATTATATGTCTCTATGAGTCTCTGTATTATTATATGTCTCTATGAGTCTCTGTATTATTATATGTCTGTATGAGTGTTTGTATTATTATATATGTCTCTATGAGTGTTTGTATTATTATATGTCTGTATGAGTGTTTGTATTATTATATGTCTCTATGAGTGTTTGTATTATTATATGTCTCTATGAATCTCTGTATTATTATATGTCTCTATCAGTCTCTGTATTATTATATGTCTGTATGAGTGTTTGTATTATTATATGTCTCTATGAGTGTTTGTATTATTATATGTCTCTATGAGTCTCTGTATTATTATATGTCTCTATGAGTCTCTGTATTATTATATGTCTGTATGAGTGTTTGTATTATTATATATGTCTGTATGAGTGTTTGTATTATTATATGTCTCTATGAGTGTTTGTATTATTATATGTCTCTATGAGTGTTTGTATTATTATATATGTCTATGAGTCTCTGTATTATTATATGTCTGTATGAGTCTCTGTATTATTATATGTCTCTATGAGTGTTTGTATTATTATATGTCTCTATGAGTGTCTGTATTATTATATGTCTCTATGAGTGTTTGTATTATTATATGTCTCTATGAGTCTCTGTATTATTATATGTCTCTATGAGTCTCTGTATTATTATATGTCTGTATGAGTGTTTGTATTATTATATATGTCTATGAGTCTCTGTATTATTATATCTGTCTATGAGTGTTTGTATTATTATATGTCTCTATGAGTGTCTGTATTATTATATGTCTCTATGAGTCTCTGTATTATTATATGTCTCTATGAGTCTCTGTATTATTATATGTCTCTATGAGTGTTTGTATTATTATATGTCTCTATGAGTGTCTGTATTATTATATGTCTCTGTGAGTCTCTGTATTATTATATGTCTCTATGAGTCTCTGTATTATTATATGTCTGTATGAGTGTTTGTATTATTATATGTCTCTATGAGTGTCTGTATTATTATATGTCTCTATGAGTGTTTGTATTATTATATGTCTCTATGAGTCTCTATATTATTATATGTCTCTATGAGTCTCTGTATTATTATATGTCTGTATGAATGTTTGTATTATTATATATGTCTATGAGTCTCTGTATTATTATATGTCTTTATGAGTGTTTGTATTATTATATGTCTCTATGAGTGTCTGTATTATTATATGTCTCTATGAGTCGCTGTATTATTATATGTCTCTATGAGTCTCTGTATTATTATATGTCTCTATGAGTCTCTGTATTATTATATGTCTCTATGAGTGTTTGTATTATTATATGTCTCTATGAGTCTCTGTATTATTATATGTCTCTATGAGTCTCTGTATTATTATATGTCTGTATGAGTGTTTGTATTATTATATGTCTCTATGAGTGTTTGTATTATTATATGTCTCTATGAGTCTCTGTATTATTATATGTCTCTATGAGTCTCTGTATTATTATATGTCTGTATGAGTGTTTGTATTATTATATATGTCTCTATGAGTGTTTGTATTATTATATGTCTGTATGAGTGTTTGTATTATTATATGTCTCTATGAGTGTTTGTATTATTATATGTCTCTATGAATCTCTGTATTATTATATGTCTCTATCAGTCTCTGTATTATTATATGTCTGTATGAGTGTTTGTATTATTATATGTCTCTATGAGTGTTTGTATTATTATATGTCTCTATGAGTCTCTGTATTATTATATGTCTCTATGAGTCTCTGTATTATTATATGTCTGTATGAGTGTTTGTATTATTATATATGTCTGTATGAGTGTTTGTATTATTATATGTCTCTATGAGTGTTTGTATTATTATATGTCTCTATGAGTGTCTGTATTATTATATGTCTCTATCAGTGTTTGCATTATTATATGTCTCTATGAGTCTCGGTATTATTATATGTCTCTATGAGTGTTTGTATTATTATATGTCTCTATGAGTCTCTGTATTATTATATGTCTCTATCAGTGTTTGTATTATTCTTATGTCTCTGTAAGTGTTTGTATTATTATATGTCTCTATCAGTGTTTGTATTGTTATATGTCTCTATGAGTGTCTGTATTATTATATGTCTATATCAGTGTTTGTATTATTATATGTCTCTATGAGTGTCTGTATTATTATATGTCTCTATGAGTGTCTGTATTATTATATGACTCTATGAGTGTCTGTATTATTATATGTCTCTATCAGTGTTTGTATTATTATATGTCTCTATGAGTGTCTGTATTAGTATATGTCTCTATCAGTGTTTGTATTATTATATGTCTATGAGTGTCTGTATTATTATATGTCTCTATCAGTGTTTGTATTATTATATGTCTCTGTGAGTGTCTGTATTGGTATATGTCTCTATGAGTGTCTGTATTGGTATATGTCTCTATGAGTGTCTGTATTGGTATATGTCTCTATGAGTGTCTGTATTGGTATATGTCTCTATGAGTGTCTGTATTGGCATATGTCTCTATGAGTGTCTGTATTGGTATATGTCTCTATGAGTGTCTGTATTGGTATATGTCTCTATGAGTGTCTGTATTGGTATATGTCTCTATGAGTGTCTGTATTGGTATATGTCTCTATGAGTGCCTGTATTGGTATATGTCTCTATGAGTGTCTGTATTGTTATATGTCTCTATGAGTGTCTGTATTGGTATATGTCTCTATGAGAGTCTGTATTGGTATATGTCTCTATGAGTGTCTGTATTGGTATATGTCTCTATGAGCGTCTGTAGTATTGTAATGTCGTTGTGAGCCAGCTCCGTGGCGAAGAGGTTGCGGACACAGTTAGTAATCTGGCGTACCGCGTTCGAAATACAGCTGTGGGCGATGTGGCAGCAGACCGCCTTACATTGGTTTTTGTTTTGTTTTATGAAATGGTATGGCGCCGGTCGTTCAAAAAACAATGACAAACTACTGAAGGTAAACTTGCCTATAAAGGATACGCAACTAACTTTAACGTTGTGAGTGTCTATACTGTACTTATGACTCTATGTGGGGGGCTGAGAGGTCTCACAACATCTCAAAGAACAACATTTCCCCTGGTCTCTGGGTAGTGAGATAGGACGCCCGTGTGTATTGTTGCGCACGTAAAAAACTCCCTTGGCAGTTGGAAATTAAAAAAGAGTAGCCTAACGGCGCTGCCCGGGCAAAATTTCGAGTTAAAAATCTACCCAAAGTATTTCAGGATCCTCGCAGGTGCTACGGAGTTCGTGCACTGAGCTGAGATTCTCCGACTTGAGTTAGGAGTAGAACAGAGCACTTATGGGTTACACCCGCGTGCCGTGATGTTGATCCGCCGACTAAACTAAACTAAACTAAACTGTGTGTCTGTACTATTCTTATATGTTTTTGTGTGTTTGTACCATTCGTATGTCTCTATGAGTGTCTGACTTATTCTTATGTCTCTATGAGTGTCTGACTTATTCTTATGTCTCTATGAGTGTGTCTTATTCCTATATCTCTATAAGTATGCCTGTCTTATTCCTATATCTCTATAATTATGCCTGTCTTATTCCTATTTCTCTATAAGTCTGTCTGTCTTATTCCGTTATCTCAATAAGCCGGTCTGTTTGAATCTTATGTCTTCGTAAGTCTACCTACTTGTTTGTCCGTATATTTATTTACTGTAGGCTGGTATTTATTTACCTGTATATTGGTACTATTCTCCATTCGCAACTGCGGAGCACAATCGAGAACAAGTCACCTAAACAGTTAAAGAAGCATGATATGAGGGGGAAAAGAATGGCACGTTTCAAGCCTAAAACCAGAAGACACCCGATTTTCAAGATGGGCAGCGTGGAAACTGCCAAGACCTTAAAGAAGACGAAAGGAGAGAACCTGCCTGCTGGCTGCAGCAAAACACCAGAACCTGAAGTAACCTCAAATGAAGCTACCACGAAGAAAGACGACGACAATCCACCGCAGACAAGAACCAAGACTATTGAGAAGCAGAGTGAGGACAAAGGCACCAGAGTCGGAAACACCGACTTACAGACGATCAGATAGGTTATCAAGCGTATCCAAGTGGATCTTACAGATGACGAGATACTGAACCAGCTACAACAGGAAAATCTCCACACCCGAATCTTGAAGGCGGAGCGGCTCCTGACCTACTCTAAGATTCCTACAACTCTAACTGTGGTAACAACAGAGGGCAGCGAGATGCCGATCAAAGTGTCGATGAACAAGAAAGCTCAACAGCCGGAACGATTCATCCCGAGAATCACACAATGCTCGTGGTGCCAGAGGGCGGGCCACAGCAGAACGTCGTGCCGCAGCAAGACAGAGATCTGCCGATACTGCGCCGAACACCACGCCTTTAAGGAATGCCAGGCTGACCAAGCAGGAGAAGGACTTGCGAAAGCCCAGTGATAAGAGAAAGTGCACCAACTGCCTTGGCAAACACCGAGCAAGATACCTGGGCTTCTCGTACCTTCAAAGACACGGAGACATCTTAAAGACCGCCATAAATTTAAAAAAAAAAAACACCATAAAAGTAAGCACTGCGGAGGTGCGAGACAGCAACAGGCATCTCACAAGCCGAAAAATAACAGCTTCACGACCAGATAGACGAGCTGAAGAAACAAATCAAGACACTGCTGACGCCGACACCAACCAGCGACAACGAAAACCTACTGTCTGACATTAAGGAAATCCAGCTCAGCATTAAACAAGAGATGGAGCGCATGGCACAGATGAAAAGGGGAAATGAAGAAATTCTACAAGTAATCAAGACAAAAAGAGAACTATTGAAAGCCGAAAGGGAACTATCCCAAAACAAGCCAGCAGAAGCCACGCAGTAGACCGCAGAGAAGACGCAAGCTAAAACCAAACCACAGAACAACCAGAAATCGCAAGCTAAAGCCAGCAGTCCTACCACGATGTCCAAGAAACTGAAGAAACCAGTATCTATCCAGACATCTGAAGAAAGCCCAGAGGAGGAATCCGCAGGCTTGGCCATAGGAATCCCATGGGGAA
>OY992876.1:148008685-148111185 GCA_963921405.1 Cepaea hortensis | reverse complement strand
TATAAGACGGCTGGAAAAATTTCATAACGATGCAACAGATAGTTTTCAAAATAATTGATCTTGAATGACGGCATAAATTTCCGGACAGACTATAGCTAAGAACAGCGCAGAACATGGGACAAAGAAAGTAAAAACAACAAAATAAAGAGTCCTTATAAGGACTGCAACCAAACGAAACAGAAGAACCAGACACCAACACTGATAAAAGAAACTGCAAGATGGTACGGACAAAAAGAAGAACCCATCGGCCAATCCCCCAGCATAAGCGCTTCAAGATCGAAAAGCCAGCTAACACTGGCGCAGAAAACGAGACAAACTTAACCTGTACCATGAACCACCACAACTATAAAAAACGCCACAGAGGCTGGTTAAATGTGGTGGAAAATATTATTGTTTTCTACAAATGGATGGATGGATGGATGGAAGGATACTATTCTTATGCCTCTGTTTGTGTCTGTACTATTGACCAATGACGTTAGATATGCGCATGATACGGTATTGATTGAGGACAATGAGCAGGATCTGCAACATTTAGTAGATGCGCTTGCTACTCACAGTGAATAACTGGGGTTAGATAACATTAAATTGTAAGAAGACAAATTATGGTAGTCACTGGGAAAAAGGAAATACCACAATGTAATCTTATATATAAATTAGGATGTGCGTATGTATCTCTGTATGTATTTATGTATCTCTGTCCGTATGTCCTTTATACGCTCGCGAACGGCCCATCCGATTGAGATGAAATTTTCTACACGCCTTCCTTTCATTCCAGAGATGCCAACTGTCGTAGTTTTTTTTTCTTCTTCCTCCTCCTCCCTCCTCCCTCCTCCCCCTCCCAAAATACGTACGTCCAGGAAATGGTCTTCTACATAGACACTTCTCTCTGAGGTCCGCGATAACATATTAACCTGGTGGGATGGCAATCAATCATCCTACTACCTCCTCCCTCCTCCTCCCTTCTCCCTCTTCTTCCTCCCTCCGCCTCCTCCCTCCTCCCACTCTCTACTCCTCCTTCCTCCTCCCTCCTTCTCCCTCTTCCTCCTCCCTCTTCCTGCTCCCTCCGCCTCCTCCCTCCGCCTACTCTCTCCTCCTCCTCCCTCCTCCTCCCTCCTCCTACTCCCTTCTCCTCCTCCTCCTCCTCTCTCCTCCTCCCTCCTTCTCCCTCTTCCTCCTCCCTCCTCCTCCCCCTCCTCCTCCACCCTACTCCTCCCTCCTCTTCCTAATCCCTCCTCCTCCCTCCTATTCCTCCTGTCTCCTCCTCCCTCCTTCTCCCTCCTCCTTCTACCTCTTCCTCCCTCCTCCTTCTCCCTCCACCTCCTCCCTCCTTCTCCCTCCTCCTCCTGCCTCCTCCTCCCTCTCCCTCCTCCCTTCTCATCCTCCCCCACCTACGTTCTCCTCCTCCCTCCTCCTCCCTCCTCCCCCTCCTCCTCCTCCTTCACCCTCCTCCCTCCTCCTCCTCCTCCTTCACCATCCTCCCTCCTCCTCCTCCCTCCTCCTCCCTCCTCATCCCTCTTCCTCCTCCTCCTCCCTCCTCCTTCTCCCCTTTCCCCCCTCTTTCTCTTAATCCCTCCTCCTCCCTTCTCCTCCCTCCTATTCATCCCTACTCCTCCTCCTCCCTCCTCCTCCTCTCTCCGCCTATCTCTTCCTCCCTCCTCCTCCCTCCTCTCTCTTCCTCCTCCCTCCTCTCTCTTCCTCCTCCCTCCTCCTCCCTCTTCCTCCTCCTCCTCCCTCCTCCTTCCTCCTGCTCCCTCCTCCTCCTCCCTTCTCCTCCCTTCTCCTCCTCCCCCTCCTACCCCTCCCTCCTCCGTCTTCCTCCCTCCTCCTTCTTCCTCCCTCCTCCTCCCCCTCCTCCCCCCTCTCCTCCTCATCCCTCCTCCTCCATTCTCCTCCTCCCTCCTCCTCCTCTCTCTACCTCCTCCCTCCTCCTCCCTTCACATTCCTCCTCCCTCTTCCTCCTCATCCCTCCTCCTCCTCTATCCTCCTCCCTCCTCCTCCTCCCTCTACCTCCTCCCTCCTCCTCCCTTCACATTCCTCCTCCTCCCTCTTCCTCCTCCTCCCTCTCATCCTCTTCCCTCCTTCTCCTCCCTCCTCCTTCTCCCTCTTCCTCCTCCCTCTTCCTCCCTCCGCCTCCTCCCTCCTCCCACTCTCTACTCCTCCTTCCTCCTCCCTCCTCCTCCTCCCTCTTCCTCCCTCTTCCTGCTCCCTCCGCCTACTCTCTCCTCCTCCTCCCTCCTCCTCCCTCTCCCTCCTCCTCCCTCTCCTCCTCCTCCTCCTCCTGCGATCTCCTCCTCCCTCCTTCTCCCTCTTCCTCCTCCCTCCTCCTCCCCCTCCTCCTCCACCCTACTCCTCCCTCCTCTTCCTAATCCCTCCTATTCCTCCTGTCTCCTCCTCCCTCCTCCTCCCTCCTCTTCCCTCCTCCACCTCCCTCTTCCTCCTCCCTCCTCCATTTACCCAAGACAGACAGACATACAGATAGTCGGGAACGGGATCTTATATGACTACTTATATGATTTAAATGAGATGCTCTCCACCATGGGCTGGGCCGGGTCAGACAGACAGACAGACAGATAGATAGACAGACAGACAGTCGGGAACGGGAGCTTATATGACTACTTATATGAATTAAATGAGATGCTCCCCACCAGAGTCTGGGCGAAGCCGGGCCGTGTCAGCTAGTATACAAGTAAATGGGAATATTTTTAAACAAGTGAATCGGTACAATTATCTCGGAAAAGTCATAACAACTTAGGATTAGAACAAGAATCGCCTTGGCGAAGGTAGCCTTCTGTAAGATGGGAAACATACTGACCAATAAAAAGTTGACATTTGCAACGAGGAAAAGAGTGTTGAGATGTTATATAGAACTTGCTTAATGTGAAGCATGGACAATGAGCAAACAGGCTAAAAAAAACATCTGATGGCTGTGGAAATATGGTTCCTTATGAAAATGCAAAGAATACCATGGACAGACAGAAAAAAAACACCAATGATCAAGTCCTACAAGAAACCACTGAAAATCGTAAACTGATTAGAGAAATTAGACGTAGACAGAAAACATTTTTTGATCACGTTATGAGAAGAAATAAATTGGAGAACTTGATGACAACTGACAAGATCGAGGGTAAGAGAACAAGGTGAAGACAGAGAAGTAAATACCTGGATGTCTTGGCCACGTGACATGGTCAAGACAGGAAAACTGAGCTGATCCACAACTCTAGTGATCGGGTGAAATGGCGAAACATGACCGCCCACGCTTATCGGCATGTCACATGATAATGACGAGGCAGGTATTTATTTATCTGTAGGTGGATATTTATTTACCTGTAGGCGGGTATTTATTTACCAGTAGACGGGTATTTATCTACCTGAAGGCGGGTATTTATCTACCTGCCGGTGGGTATTTACTTACCTGTAAAAATTATAAGATTATATTGACAAATGTAAAAAATTATAAGATTATATTGACAATGGCAGGAGCGTGGCTGGACGAGGGTTCGACACCGGTGCTCGTCGCTCGCTACAGGAGGGAAAGACTGACCACCTAGTCCTCTGTGCACTCCGGCCTACACCGTGTGATGGTCCTAACACTTCATATACCCACGGAACTCCTGTGTGTGTGTGTGTGTGTGTGTGTTTGTGTTATACTTGCCTGACTTAATTGGTTGAAAGCGTATGTATATATATATATATATATATATATATATATATATATATATATATATATTTCGATGTCTTGAGTCGTTTTGGTGTACGGAACTATGAAGCCCATCTTCCTTTATCCAAACTCAGACACCTGTGGGGCGTGCAATACCGGTACTGGTTTTTCACATCTTCGAACATGCATGTTAGTTAGGCAACAGGTCACCCTCATTGCATATTGAACTAGTATTCCACCAGTGTACAGCGACGCTGAGGTGTTTCCAAGGCACCAGGGCTGGGTTCTATACTGGCCAAGACCTAATGACACGTCCTTGTCACGCGTCCTGGACAACAGGTCCCTTCGGGGTCCTGGCTAACGTAGTAGGATCGCTGATTCCTCCGAAGTCGGAGAGTATCCGCCTGCACGGCGATGAACCACCAGTCTGCACACCAATAAGCCAGACATGGGACAACGGATACTCACGCAAACCTCAGTCCGGTATGGCATCACACTGATGTTGGACAATATAATGTCTCCATCCGACATACAGGACTTCACGCTGGAGTTCACAGCCAGCGAACGCAAGCAAGCAAGAGGCAAGCAAGCAAGCACCAGTGTACAGATCCTCTCCTCAGTATCTCCCTCAGCGTGTAGCGACTGACGACTCCAATTCTGTGTTGGTGGACTATTCCTCTTTAGCTTCTCACTTGTCGCTCTACTAACATGACCACGCGTGACTTGATGTCCTTGCGAGTCATTGACTCGTCCTGCCTCCATGAGGGAGTTCAGAATGCCATCCTGGTTCATTGCTCGCCGGCTTCCCACAGCAGCCCAACCCGCATAACCACCAGCTCGTAAGTGTCCGCTTACACCAGCCTACCCTGACACACAAGCGGGACACAGATGCGCATGTCAGCGGTCAAAAATGCATATGAAGGTGTCACCAATCAAAGATTCAGCGCAGCGCGTGCGAACTATCTGCTATTAGATCAAAGCTTGTCATGTTACCTCAACGCGTTTTGGGTCAACAGAACCCAACCCAACGCCTTGATGGATTCTACAGCTGGTGGCGTCTGATTTCTCCTTCCTTCCTTCCTTCCTTCCTTCCTGCCTGCCTACCTGAATGCCTGCCTGCCTGCATACCTTCCTTCTTTCGTCCCTGCCACCTTCCTTCCTTCCTTCATGCCTTCATTCCTTCATTCCTTCCTTCTTCTTCTCCTCGTGCCGCTGTCGCGGCTGCTCTTATTCCCCAGTAGAACGTTGGCCCTTAAATAACCTATATTGAGCCGTCCTATCTCCTACAGCTCCCCCCGTGTCCTCCTAACTTTTGCTATCTCATACAGCTCCCTCCATGTCCTCCTATCTTTTGCTATCTCATACAGCCCCCCCCCCCCCCCCGTGTCCTCCTAACTTTTGCTATCTCATACAGCTCCCTCCATGTCCTCCTATCTTTTGCTATCTCATACAGCTCCCTCCATGTCCTCCTATCTTTTGCTATCTCATACAGCTCCCCCCGTGTCCTCCTAACTTTTGCTATCTCATACAGCTCCCCCCGTGTCCTCCTAAATTTTGCTATCTCATACAGCTCCCTCCATGTCCTCCTATCTTTTGCTATCTCATACAGCTCCCCCCGTGTCCTCCTAACTTTTGCTATCTCATACAGCTCCCTCCATGTCCTCCTATCTTTTGCTATCTCATACAGCTCCCTCCATGTCCTCCTATCTTTTGCTATCTCATACAGCTCCCCCCGTGTCCTCCTAACTTTTGCTATCTCATACAGCTCCCCCCGTGTCCTCCTAACTTTTGCTATCTCATACAGCTCCCTCCATGTCCTCCTATCTTTTGCTATCTCATACAGCTCCCCCCGTGTCCTCCTAACTTTTGCTATCTCATACAGCTCCCCCCGTGTCCTCCTAACTTTTGCTATCTCATACAGCTCCCCCCCGTGTCCTCCTATCTTTTGCTATCTCATACAGCTCCCTCCATGTCCTCCTATCTTTTGCTATCTCATACAGCTCCCTCCATGTCCTCCTATCTTTTGCTATCTCATACAGCTCCCCCGTGTCCTCCTAACTTTTGCTATCTCATACAGCTCCCCCCG
Organism: Cepaea hortensis; assembly: GCA_963921405.1. Lineage (NCBI taxonomy): Eukaryota > Metazoa > Mollusca > Gastropoda > Stylommatophora > Helicidae > Cepaea > Cepaea hortensis. The sequence continues at coordinate 148,105,441 of OY992876.1, read as the reverse complement.
TGTCCTCCTATCTTTTGCTATCTCATACAGCTCCCTCCATGTCCTCCTATCTTTTGCTATCTCATACAGCTCCCCCCGTGTCCTCCTAACTTTTGCTATCTCATACAGCTCCCCCCGTGTCCTCCTAACTTTTGCTATCTCATACAGCTCCCCCCGTGTCCTCCTATCTGTTGCTATCTCATACAGCACCCCCCGTGTCCTCCTATCTTTTGCTATCTCATACAGCTCCCCCCGTGTCCTCCTATCTTTTGCTATCTCATACAGCTCCCCCCGTGTCCTCCTATCTTTTGCTATCTCATACAGCTCCCCCCGTGTCCTCCTATCTTTTGCTATCTCATACAGCTCCCCCCGTGTCCTCCTATCTTTTGCTATCTCCTACAGCTCCCTCCATGTCCTCCTATCTTTTGCTATCTCATACAGCTCCCCCCGTGTCCTCCTATCTTTTGCTATCTCATACAGCTCCCTCCATGTCCTCCTATCTATTGCTATCTCATACAGCTCCCCCCGTGTCCTCCTATCTTTTGCTATCTCATACAGCTCCCTCCATGTCCTCCTATCATTTGCTATCTCATACAGCTCCCTCCATGTCCTCCTATCTTTTGCTATCTCATACAGCTTCCCCCGTGTCCTCCTATCTTTTGCTATCTCATACAGCTTCCCCCGTGTCCTCCTATCTTTTGCTATCTCATACAGCTCCCCCCGTGTCCTCCTATCTTTTGCTATCTCATACAGCTCCCTCCATGTCCTCCTATCTTTTGCTATCTCATACAGCTCCCCCCGTGTCCTCCTATCTTTTGCTATCTCATACAGCTCCCCCCGTGTCCTCCTAACTTTTGCTATCTCATACAGCTCCCCCCGTGTCCTCCTATCTTTTGCTATCTCATACAGCTCCCCCCGTGTCCTCCTATCTTTTGCTATCTCATACAGCTCCCCCCGTGTCCTCCTATCTTTTGCTATCTCATACAGCTCCCCCCGTGTCCTCCTATCTTTTGCTATCTCATACAGCTCCCCCCGTGTCCTCCTATCTTTTGCTATCTCATACAGCTTCCTCCATGTCCTCCTATCTTTTGCTATCTCATATAGCTCCACCCGTGTCCTCCTATCTTTTGCTATCTCATACAGCTCCCCCCGTGTCCTCCTACCTTTTGCTATCTCATACAGCTCCCTCCATGTCCTCCCATTATTTTGCTATCTCATACAACTCCCTCTATGTCCTCCCATTATTTTGCTATCTCATACAGCTCCCCCCGTGTCCTCCCATCTTTTGCTATCTCATACAGCTCCCTCCATGTCCTCCCATTATTTTGCTATCTCATACAGCTCCCTCCATGTCCTCCCATTATTTTGCTATCTCATACAGCTCCCTCCATGTCCTCCCATTATTTTGCTATCTCATACAGCTCCCTCCATGTCCTCCCATTATTTTGCTATCTCATACAGCTCCCTCCATGTCCTCCCATTATTTTGCTATCTCATACAGCTCCCTCCGTGTCCTCCCATTATTTTGCTATCTCATACAGCTCCCTCCGTGTCCTCAAATTATTTTGCTATCTCATACAGCTCCCTCCGTGTCCTCCCATTATTTTGCTATCTCATACAGCTCCCTCCGTGTCCTCCCATTATTTTGCTATCTCATACAGCTCCCTCCGTGTCCTCCCATTATTTTGCTATCTCATACAGCTCCCTCCGTGTCCTCCCATTATTTTGCTATCTCATACAGCTCCCTCCGTGTCCTCCCATTATTTTGCTATCTCATATAGCTCCACCCGTGTCCTCCTATCTTTTGCTATCTCATACAGCTCCCCCCGTGTCCTCCTACCTTTTGCTATCTCATACAGCTCCCTCCATGTCCTCCCATTATTTTGCTATCTCATACAGCTCCCTCCATGTCCTCCCATTATTTTGCTATCTCATACAGCTCCCCCCGTGTCCTCCCATCTTTTGCTATCTCATACAGCTCCCTCCATGTCCTCCCATTATTTTGCTATCTCATACAGCTCCCTCCATGTCCTCCCATTATTTTGCTATCTCATACAGCTCCCTCCATGTCCTCCCATTATTTTGCTATCTCATACAGCTCCCTCCATGTCCTCCCATTATTTTGCTATCTCATACAGCTCCCTCCATGTCCTCCCATTATTTTGCTATCTCATACAGCTCCCTCCGTGTCCTCCCATTATTTTGCTATCTCATACAGCTCCCTCCGTGTCCTCAAATTATTTTGCTATCTCATACAGCTCCCTCCGTGTCCTCCCATTATTTTGCTATCTCATACAGCTCCCTCCGTGTCCTCCCATTATTTTGCTATCTCATACAGCTCCCTCCGTGTCCTCCCATTATTTTGCTATCTCATACAGCTCCCTCCGTGTCCTCCCATTATTTTGCTATCTCATACAGCTCCCTCCGTGTCCTCCCATTATTTTGCTATCTCATACAGCTCCCTCCGTGTCCTCCCATTATTTTGCTATCTCATACAGCTCCCTCCGTGTCCTCCCATTATTTTGCTATCTCATACAGCTCCCTCCGTGTCCTCCCATTATTTTGCTATCTCATACAGCTCCCTCCGTGTCCTCCCATTATTTTGCTATCTCATACAGCTCCCTCCGTGTCCTCCCATTATTTTGCTATCTCATACAGCTCCCTCCGTGTCCTCCCATTATTTTGCTATCTCATACAGCTCCCTCCGTGTCCTCCCATTATTTTGCTATCTCATACAGCTCCCTCCGTGTCCTCCCATTATTTTGCTATCTCATACAGCTCCCTCCGTGTCCTCCCATTATTTTGCTATCTCATACAGCTCCCTCCGTGTCCTCCCATTATTTTGCTATCTCATACAGCTCCTTCCGTGTCCTCCCATTATTTTGCTATCTCATACAGCTCCCTCCGTGTCCTCCCATTATTTTGCTATCTCATACAGCTCCCTCGGTGTCCTCCCATTATTTTGCTATCTCATACAGCTCCCTCCGTGTCCTCCCATTATTTTGCTATCTCATACAGCTCCCTCCGTGTCCTCCCATTATTTTGCTATCTCATACAGCTCCCTCCGTGTCCTCCCATTATTTTGCTATCTCATACAGCTCCCTCCGTGTCCTCCCATTATTTTGCTATCTCATACAGCTCCCTCCGTGTCCTCCCATTATTTTGCTATCTCATACAGCTCCCTCCGTGTCCTCCCATTATTTTGCTATCTCATACAGCTTCCTCCGTGTCCTCCCATTATTTTGCTATCTCATACAGCTCCCTCCGTGTCCTCCCATTATTTTGCTATCTCATACAGCTCCCTCCGTGTCCTCCCATTATTTTGCTATCTCATACAGCTCCCTCCGTGTCCTCCCATTATTTTGCTATCTCATACAGCTCCCTCCGTGTCCTCCCATTATTTTGCTATCTCATACAGCTCCTTCCGTGTCCTCCCATTATTTTGCTATCTCATACAGCTCCCTCCGTGTCCTCCCATTATTTTGCTATCTCATACAGCTCCCTTCGTGTCCTCCCATTATTTTGCTATCTCATACAGCTCCCTCCGTGTCCTCCAATTATTTTGCTATCTCATACAGCTCCCTCCGTGTCCTCCCATTATTTTGCTATCTCATACAGCTCCCTCCGTGTCCTCCCATTATTTTGCTATCTCATACAGCTCCCTCCGTGTCCTCCCATTATTTTACTATCTCATACAGCTCCCTCCGTGTCCTCCCATTATTTTGCTATCTCATACAGCTCCCTCCGTGTCCTCCCATTATTTTGCTATCTCATACAGCTCCCTCCGTGTCCTCCCATTATTTTGCTATCTCATACATCTCCCTCCGTGTCCTCCCATTATTTTGCTATCTCATACAGCTCCCTCCGTGTCCTCCCATTATTTTGATATCTCATACAGCTCCCTCCGTGTCCTCCCATTATTTTGCTATCTCATACAGCTCCCTCAATGTCCTCCCATTATTTTGCTATCTCATACAGCTCCCTCCGTGTCCTCCCATTATTTTGCTATCTCATACAGCTCCCTCCGTGTCCTCCCATTATTTTGCTATCTCATACAGCTCCCTCCGTGTCCTCCCATAATTTTGCTATCTCATACAGCTCCCCCCGTGTCCTCCCATTATTTTGCTATCTCATACAGCTCCCTCCATGTCCTGCCATTATTTTGCTATCTCATACAGCTCCCTCCGTGTCCTCCCATTATTTTGCTATCTCATACAGCTCCCTCCATGTCCTCCCATTATTTTGCTATCTCATACATCTCCCTCCATGTCCTCCCATTATTTTGCTATCTCATACAGCTCCCCCCGTGTCCTCCCATTATTTTGCTATCTCATACATCTCCCTCCATGTCCTCCCATTATTTTGCTATCACATACATCTCCCTCCGTGTCCTCCCATTATTTTGCTATCTCATACAGCTCCCTCCATGTCCTCCCATTATTTTGCTATCACATACATCTCCCTCCATGTCCTCCCATTATTTTGCTATCTCATACAGCTCCCCCCGTGTCCTCCCATTATTTTGCTATCTCATACAGCTCCCCCCGTGTCCTCCCATTATTTTGCTATCTCACATATCTCCCTCCATGTCCTCCCATTATTTTGCTATCTCATACAGCTCCCTCCATGTCCTCCCATTATTTTGCTATCTCATACATCTCCCTCCATGTCCTCCCATTATTTTGCTATCTCATACAGCTCCCCCCGTGTCCTCCCATTATTTTGCTATCTCATACATCTCCCTCCATGTCCTCCCATTATTTTGCTATCTCATACATCTCCCTTCATGTCCTCCCATTATTTTGCTATCACATATATCTCCCTCCATGTCCTCCCATTATTTTGCTATCTCATACATCTCCCTCCAGGTCCTCCCATTATTTTGCTATCTCATACAGCTCCCTCCGTGTCCTCCCATTATTTTGCTATCTCATACATCTCCCTCCGTGTCCTCCCATTATTTTGCTATCTCATACATCTCCCTCCGTGTCCTCCCATTATTTTGCTATCTCATACAGCTCCCTCCGTGTCCTCCCATTATTTTGCTATCTCATACAGCTCCCTCCGTGTCCTCCCATTATTTTGCTATCTCATACAGCTTCCTCCGTGTCCTCCCATTATTTTGCTATCTCATACAGCTCCCTCCGTGTCCTCCCATTATTTTGCTATCTCATACAGCTCCCTCCGTGTCCTCCCATTATTTTGCTATCTCATACAGCTCCCTCCGTGTCCTCCCATTATTTTGCTATCTCATACAGCTCCCTCCGTGTCCTCCCATTATTTTGCTATCTCATACAGCTCCTTCCGTGTCCTCCCATTATTTTGCTATCTCATACAGCTCCCTCCGTGTCCTCCCATTATTTTGCTATCTCATACAGCTCCCTCCGTGTCCTCCCATTATTTTGCTATCTCATACAGCTCCCTCCGTGTCCTCCAATTATTTTGCTATCTCATACAGCTCCCTCCGTGTCCTCCCATTATTTTGCTATCTCATACAGCTCCCTCCGTGTCCTCCCATTATTTTGCTATCTCATACAGCTCCCTCCGTGTCCTCCCATTATTTTACTATCTCATACAGCTCCCTCCGTGTCCTCCCATTATTTTGCTATCTCATACAGCTCCCTCCGTGTCCTCCCATTATTTTGCTATCTCATACAGCTCCCTCCGTGTCCTCCCATTATTTTGCTATCTCATACATCTCCCTCCGTGTCCTCCCATTATTTTGCTATCTCATACAGCTCCCTCCGTGTCCTCCCATTATTTTGATATCTCATACAGCTCCCTCCGTGTCCTCCCATTATTTTGCTATCTCATACAGCTCCCTCAATGTCCTCCCATTATTTTGCTATCTCATACAGCTCCCTCCGTGTCCTCCCATTATTTTGCTATCTCATACAGCTCCCTCCGTGTCCTCCCATTATTTTGCTATCTCATACAGCTCCCTCCGTGTCCTCCCATAATTTTGCTATCTCATACAGCTCCCCCCGTGTCCTCCCATTATTTTGCTATCTCATACAGCTCCCTCCATGTCCTGCCATTATTTTGCTATCTCATACAGCTCCCTCCGTGTCCTCCCATTATTTTGCTATCTCATACAGCTCCCTCCATGTCCTCCCATTATTTTGCTATCTCATACATCTCCCTCCATGTCCTCCCATTATTTTGCTATCTCATACAGCTCCCCCCGTGTCCTCCCATTATTTTGCTATCTCATACATCTCCCTCCATGTCCTCCCATTATTTTGCTATCACATACATCTCCCTCCGTGTCCTCCCATTATTTTGCTATCTCATACAGCTCCCTCCATGTCCTCCCATTATTTTGCTATCACATACATCTCCCTCCATGTCCTCCCATTATTTTGCTATCTCATACAGCTCCCCCCGTGTCCTCCCATTATTTTGCTATCTCATACAGCTCCCCCCGTGTCCTCCCATTATTTTGCTATCTCACATATCTCCCTCCATGTCCTCCCATTATTTTGCTATCTCATACAGCTCCCTCCATGTCCTCCCATTATTTTGCTATCTCATACATCTCCCTCCATGTCCTCCCATTATTTTGCTATCTCATACAGCTCCCCCCGTGTCCTCCCATTATTTTGCTATCTCATACATCTCCCTCCATGTCCTCCCATTATTTTGCTATCTCATACATCTCCCTTCATGTCCTCCCATTATTTTGCTATCACATATATCTCCCTCCATGTCCTCCCATTATTTTGCTATCTCATACATCTCCCTCCAGGTCCTCCCATTATTTTGCTATCTCATACAGCTCCCTCCGTGTCCTCCCATTATTTTGCTATCTCATACATCTCCCTCCGTGTCCTCCCATTATTTTGCTATCTCATACATCTCCCTCCGTGTCCTCCCATTATTTTGCTATCTCATACAGCTCCCTCCATGTCCTCCCATTATTTTGCTATCTCATACATCTCCCTCCATGTCCTCCCATTATTTTGCTATCTCATACAGCTCCCTCCATGTCCTCCCATTATTTTGTTATCTCATACAGCTCCCTCCGTGTCCTCCCATTATTTTGCTATCTCATACAGCTCCCTCCATGTCCTCCCATTATTTTGCTATCTCATACAGTTCCCTCCATGTCCTCCCATTATTTTGCTATCTCATACAGCTCCCTCCATGTCCTCCCATTATTTTGCTATCTCATACAGCTCCCTCCGTGTCCTCCCATTATTTTGCTATCTCATACAGCTCCCTCCGTGTCCTCCCATTATTTTGCTATCTCATACAGCTCCCTCCATGTCCTCCCATTATTTTGCTATCTCATACAGCTCCCTCCATGTCCTCCCATTATTTTGCTATCTCATACAGCTCCCTCCATGTCCTCCCATTAATTTGCTATCTCATACAGCTCCCTCCATGTCCTCCCATTATTTTGCTATCTCATACAGCTCCCTCCATGTCCTCCTATCTTTTGCTATCTCATACAGCTCCCTCCATGTCCTCCCATTATTTTGCTATCTCATACAGCTCCCTCCATGTCCTCCCATTATTTTGCTATCTCATACAGCTCACTCCATGTCCTCCCATTATTTTGCTATCTCATACAGCTCCCTCCATGTCCTCCCATTATTTTGCTATCTCATACAGCTCCCTCCGTGTCCTCCCATTATTTTGCTATCTCATACAGCTCCTTCCATGTCCTCCCATTATTTTGCTATCTCATAAAGCTCCCTCCGTGTCCTCCCATTATTTTGCTATCTCATACAGCTCCCTCCGTGTCCTCCCATTATTTTGCTATCTCATAAAGCTCCCTCCGTGTCCTCCCATTATTTTGCTATCTCATACAGCTCCCTCCGTGTCCTCCCATTATTTTGCTATCTCATACAGCTCCCTCCATGTCCTCCCATTATTTTGCTATCTCATACAGCTCCCTCCATTTCCTCCCATTATTTTCCTATCTCATACAGCTCCCTCCGTGTCCTCCCATTATTTTGCTATCTCATACAGCTCCCTCCGTGTCCTCCCATTATTTTGCTATCTCATACAGCTCCCTCCGTGTCCTCCCATTATTTTGCTATCACATACAGCTCCCTCCGTGTCCTCCCATTATTTTGCTATCTCATACAGCTCCCTCCGTGTCCTCCCATTATTTTGCTATCTCATACATCTTCCTCCGTGTCCTCCCATTATTTTGCTATCTCATACAGCTCCCTCCGTGTCCTCCCATTATTTTGCTATCTCCTCCAGCTCCCTCCATGTCCTCCCATTATTTTGTTATCTCATACAGCTCCCTCTGTGTCCTCCCATTATTTTGCTATCTCATACAGCTCCCTCCATGTCCTCCCATTATTTTGCTATCTCATACAGCTCCCTCCGTGTCCTCCCATTATTTTGCTATCTCATACAGCTCCCTCCGTGTCCTCCCATTATTTTGCTATCTCATACAGCTCCCTCCGTGTCCTCCCATTATTTTGCTATCTCATACAGCTCCCTCCGTGTCCTCCCATTATTTTGCTATCTCATACAGCTCCCTCCGTGTCCTCCCATTATTTTGCTATCTCCTCCAGCTCCCTCCATGTCCTCCCATTATTTTGCTATCTCATACAGCTCCCTCCGTGTCCTCCCATTATTTTGCTATCTCATACAGCTCCCTCCGTGTCCTCCCATTATTTTGCTATCTCATACAGCTCCCTCAGTGTCCTCCCATTATTTTGCTATCTCATACAGCTCCCTCCATGTCCTCCCATTATTTTGCTATCTCATACAGCTCCCTCCGTGTCCTCCCATTATTTTGCTATCTCATACATCTCCCTCCATGTCCTCCCATTATTTTGCTATCTCATACATCTCCCTCCATGTCCTCCCATTATTTTGCTATCTCATACAGCTCCCTCCATGTCCTCCCATTATTTTGCTATCTCATACAGCTCCCTCCGTGTCCTCCCATTATTTTGCTATCTCATACATCTCCCTCCATGTCCTCCCATTATTTTGCTATCTCATACATCTCCCTCCATGTCCTCCCATTATTTTGCTATCTCATACAGCTCCCCCATGTCCTCCCATTATTTTGCTATCTCATACAGCTCCCTCCATATCCTCCCATTATTTTGCTATCTCATACAGCTCCCTCCGTGTCCTCTTATTATTTTGCTATCTCATACAGCTCCCTCCATGTCCTCCCATTATTTTGCTATCTCATACATCTCCCTCCATGTCCTCCCATTATTTTGCTATCTCATACATCTCCCCCCGTGTCCTCCCATTATTTTGCTATCTCATACATCTCCCTCCATGTCCTCCCATTATTTTGCTATCTCATACAGCTCCCTCCATGTCCTCCCATTATTTTGCTATCTCATACATCTCCCTCCATGTCCTCCCATTATTTTGCTATCTCATACAGCTCCCCCCGTGTCCTCCCATTATTTTGCTATCTCATACATCTCCCTCCATGTCCTCCCATTATTTTGCTATCACATACATCTCCCTCCGTGTCCTCCCATTATTTTGCTATCTCATACAGCTCCCTCAATGTCCTCCCATTATTTTGCTATCACATACATCTCCCTCCATGTCCTCCCATTAATTTGCTATCTCATACAGCTCCCCCCGTGTCCTCCCATTATTTTGCTATCTCATACAGCTCCCCCCGTGTCCTCCCATTATTTTGCTATCTCACACATCTCCCTCCATGTCCTCCCATTATTTTGCTATCTCATACAGCTCCCTCCATGTCCTCCCATTATTTTGCTATCTCATACAGCTCCCTCCATGTCCTCCCATTATTTTGCTATCTCATACAGCTCCCTCCATGTCCTCCCATTATTTTGCTATCTCATACAGCTCCCTCCGTGTCCTCCCATTATTTTGCTATCTCATACAGCTCCCTCCGTGTCCTCCCATTATTTTGCTATCACATACATCTCCCTCCGTGTCCTCCCATTATTTTGCTATCTCATACAGCTCCCTCCATGTCCTCCCATTATTTTGCTATCACATACATCTCCCTCCATGTCCTCCCATTATTTTGCTATCTCATACAGCTCCCCCCGTGTCCTCCCATTATTTTGCTATCTCATACAGCTCCCCCCGTGTCCTCCCATTATTTTGCTATCTCACATATCTCCCTCCATGTCCTCCCATTATTTTGCTATCTCATACAGCTCCCTCCATGTCCTCCCATTATTTTGCTATCTCATACATCTCCCTCCATGTCCTCCCATTATTTTGCTATCTCATACAGCTCCCCCCGTGTCCTCCCATTATTTTGCTATCTCATACATCTCCCTCCATGTCCTCCCATTATTTTGCTATCTCATACATCTCCCTTCATGTCCTCCCATTATTTTGCTATCACATATATCTCCCTCCATGTCCTCCCATTATTTTGCTATCTCATACATCTCCCTCCAGGTCCTCCCATTATTTTGCTATCTCATACAGCTCCCTCCGTGTCCTCCCATTATTTTGCTATCTCATACATCTCCCTCCGTGTCCTCCCATTATTTTGCTATCTCATACATCTCCCTCCGTGTCCTCCCATTATTTTGCTATCTCATACAGCTCCCTCCATGTCCTCCCATTATTTTGCTATCTCATACATCTCCCTCCATGTCCTCCCATTATTTTGCTATCTCATACAGCTCCCTCCATGTCCTCCCATTATTTTGCTATCTCATACAGCTCCCTCCGTGTCCTCCCATTATTTTGCTATCTAATACAGCTCCCTCCATGTCCTCCCATTATTTTGCTATCTCATACAGTTCCCTCCATGTCCTCCCATTATTTTGCTATCTCATACAGCTCCCTCCATGTCCTCCCATTATTTTGCTATCTCATACAGCTCCCTCCGTGTCCTCCCATTATTTTGCTATCTCATACAGCTCCCTCCGTGTCCTCCCATTATTTTGCTATCTCATACAGCTCCCTCCATGTCCTCCCATTATTTTGCTATCTCATACAGCTCCCTCCATGTCCTCCCATTATTTTGCTATCTCATACAGCTCCCTCCATGTCCTCCCATTATTTTGCTATCTCATACAGCTCCCTCCATGTCCTCCCATTATTTTGCTATCTCATACAGCTCCCTCCATGTCCTCCTATCTTTTGCTATCTCATACAGCTCCCTCCATGTCCTCCCATTATTTTGCTATCTCATACAGCTCCCTCCATGTCCTCCCATTATTTTGCTATCTCATACAGCTCACTCCATGTCCTCCCATTATTTTGCTATCTCATACAGCTCCCTCCATGTCCTCCCATTATTTTGCTATCTCATACAGCTCCCTCCGTGTCCTCCCATTATTTTGCTATCTCATACAGCTCCTTCCATGTCCTCCCATTATTTTGCTATCTCATAAAGCTCCCTCCGTGTCCTCCCATTATTTTGCTATCTCATACAGCTCCCTCCGTGTCCTCCCATTATTTTGCTATCTCATAAAGCTCCCTCCGTGTCCTCCCATTATTTTGCTATCTCATACAGCTCCCTCCGTGTCCTCCCATTATTTTGCTATCTCATACAGCTCCCTCCATGTCCTCCCATTATTTTGCTATCTCATACAGCTCCCTCCATTTCCTCCCATTATTTTCCTATCTCATACAGCTCCCTCCGTGTCCTCCCATTATTTTGCTATCTCATACAGCTCCCTCCGTGTCCTCCCATTATTTTGCTATCTCATACAGCTCCCTCCGTGTCCTCCCATTATTTTGCTATCACATACAGCTCCCTCCGTGTCCTCCCATTATTTTGCTATCTCATACAGCTCCCTCCGTGTCCTCCCATTATTTTGCTATCTCATACATCTTCCTCCGTGTCCTCCCATTATTTTGCTATCTCATACAGCTCCCTCCGTGTCCTCCCATTATTTTGCTATCTCCTCCAGCTCCCTCCATGTCCTCCCATTATTTTGTTATCTCATACAGCTCCCTCTGTGTCCTCCCATTATTTTGCTATCTCATACAGCTCCCTCCATGTCCTCCCATTATTTTGCTATCTCATACAGCTCCCTCCGTGTCCTCCCATTATTTTGCTATCTCATACAGCTCCCTCCGTGTCCTCCCATTATTTTGCTATCTCATACAGCTCCCTCCGTGTCCTCCCATTATTTTGCTATCTCATACAGCTCCCTCCGTGTCCTCCCATTATTTTGCTATCTCATACAGCTCCCTCCGTGTCCTCCCATTATTTTGCTATCTCCTCCAGCTCCCTCCATGTCCTCCCATTATTTTGCTATCTCATACAGCTCCCTCCGTGTCCTCCCATTATTTTGCTATCTCATACAGCTCCCTCCGTGTCCTCCCATTATTTTGCTATCTCATACAGCTCCCTCAGTGTCCTCCCATTATTTTGCTATCTCATACAGCTCCCTCCATGTCCTCCCATTATTTTGCTATCTCATACAGCTCCCTCCGTGTCCTCCCATTATTTTGCTATCTCATACATCTCCCTCCATGTCCTCCCATTATTTTGCTATCTCATACATCTCCCTCCATGTCCTCCCATTATTTTGCTATCTCATACAGCTCCCTCCATGTCCTCCCATTATTTTGCTATCTCATACAGCTCCCTCCGTGTCCTCCCATTATTTTGCTATCTCATACATCTCCCTCCATGTCCTCCCATTATTTTGCTATCTCATACATCTCCCTCCATGTCCTCCCATTATTTTGCTATCTCATACAGCTCCCCCATGTCCTCCCATTATTTTGCTATCTCATACAGCTCCCTCCATGTCCTCCCATTATTTTGCTATCTCATACAGCTCCCTCCGTGTCCTCTTATTATTTTGCTATCTCATACAGCTCCCTCCATGTCCTCCCATTATTTTGCTATCTCATACATCTCCCTCCATGTCCTCCCATTATTTTGCTATCTCATACATCTCCCCCCGTGTCCTCCCATTATTTTGCTATCTCATACATCTCCCTCCATGTCCTCCCATTATTTTGCTATCTCATACAGCTCCCTCCATGTCCTCCCATTATTTTGCTATCTCATACATCTCCCTCCATGTCCTCCCATTATTTTGCTATCTCATACAGCTCCCCCCGTGTCCTCCCATTATTTTGCTATCTCATACATCTCCCTCCATGTCCTCCCATTATTTTGCTATCACATACATCTCCCTCCGTGTCCTCCCATTATTTTGCTATCTCATACAGCTCCCTCAATGTCCTCCCATTATTTTGCTATCACATACATCTCCCTCCATGTCCTCCCATTAATTTGCTATCTCATACAGCTCCCCCCGTGTCCTCCCATTATTTTGCTATCTCATACAGCTCTCCCCGTGTCCTCCCATTATTTTGCTATCTCACACATCTCCCTCCATGTCCTCCCATTATTTTGCTATCTCATACAGCTCCCTCCATGTCCTCCCATTATTTTGCTATCTCATACAGCTCCCTCCATGTCCTCCCATTATTTTGCTATCTCATACAGCTCCCTCCATGTCCTCCCATTATTTTGCTATCTCATACAGCTCCCTCCGTGTCCTCCCATTATTTTGCTATCTCATACAGCTCCCTCCGTGTCCTCCCATTATTTTGCTATCTCATACAGCTCCCTCCGTGTCCTCCCATTATTTTGCTATCTCATACAGCTCCCTCCGTGTCCTCCCATTATTTTGCTATCTCATACAGCTCCCTCCGTGTCCTCCCATTATTTTGATATCTCATACAGCTTCCTCCGTGTCCTCCCATTATTTTGCTATCTCATACAGCTCCCTCCGTGTCCTCCCATTATTTTGCTATCTCATACAGCTCCCTCCGTGTCCTCCCATTATTTTGCTATCTCATACAGCTCCCTCCGTGTCCTCCCATTATTTTGCTATCTCATACAGCTCCCTCCGTGTCCTCCCATTATTTTGCTATCTCATACAGCTCCCTCCGTGTCCTCCCATTATTTTGCTATCTCATACAGCTCCTTCCGTGTCCTCCCATTATTTTGCTATCTCATACAGCTCCCTCCGTGTCCTCCCATTATTTTGCTATCTCATACAGCTCCCTCCGTGTCCTCCCATTATTTTGCTATCTCATACAGCTCCCTCCGTGTCCTCCCATTATTTTGCTATCTCATACAGCTCCCTCCGTGTCCTCCCATTATTTTGCTATCTCATACATCTCCCTCCGTGTCCTCCCATTATTTTGCTATCTCATACAGCTCCCTCCGTGTCCTCCCATTATTTTACTATCTCATACAGCTCCCTCCGTGTCCTCCCATTATTTTGCTATCTCATACAGCTCCCTCCGTGTCCTCCCATTATTTTGCTATCTCATACAGCTCCCTCCGTGTCCTCCCATTATTTTGCTATCTCATACAGCTCCCTCCGTGTCCTCCCATTATTTTGCTATCTCATACAGCTCCTTCCGTGTCCTCCCATTATTTTGCTATCTCATACAGCTCCCTCCGTGTCCTCCCATTATTTTGCTATCTCATACAGCTCCCTCCGTGTCCTCCCATTATTTTGCTATCTCATACAGCTCCCTCCGTGTCCTCCCATTATTTTGCTATCTCATACAGCTCCCTCCGTGTCCTCCCATTATTTTGCTATCTCATACAGCTCCCTCCGTGTCCTCCCATTATTTTGCTATCTCATACAGCTCCCTCCGTGTCCTCCCATTATTTTACTATCTCATACAGCTCCCTCCGTGTCCTCCCATTATTTTCCTATCTCATACAGCTCCCTCCATGTCCTCCCATTATTTTGCTATCTCATACAGCTCCCTCCATGTCCTCCTATCTTTTGCTATCTCATACAGCTCCCTCCATGTCCTCCCATTATTTTGCTATCTCATACAGCTCCCTTCATGTCCTCCCATTATTTTGCTATCTCATACAGCTCACTCCATGTCCTCCCATTATTTTGCTATCTCATACAGCTCCCTCCATGTCCTCCTATCTTTTGCTATCTCATACAGCTCCCTCCATGTCCTCCCATTATTTTGCTATCTCATACAGCTCACTCCATGTCCTCCCATTATTTTGCTATCTCATACAGCTCCCTCCGTGTCCTCCCATTATTTTGCTATCTCATACAGCTCCCTCCGTGTCCTCCCATTATTTTGCTATCTCATACAGCTCCCTCCGTGTCCTCCCATTATTTTGCTATCTCATACATCTCCCTCCGTGTCCTCCCATTATTTTGCTATCTCCTCCAGCTCCCTCCATGCCCTCCCATTATTTTGATATCTCATACAGCTCCCTCCGTGTCCTCCCATTATTTTGCTATCTCATACAGCTCCCTCCGTGTCCTCCCATTATTTTGCTATCTCATACAGCTCCCTCAATGTCCTCCCATTATTTTGCTATCTCATACAGCTCCCTCCGTGTCCTCCCATTATTTTGCTATCTCATACAGCTCCCTCCGTGTCCTCCCATTATTTTGCTATCTCATACAGCTCCCTCCGTGTCCTCCCATTATTTTGCTATCTCATACAGCTCCCTCCGTGTCCTCCCATTATTTTGCTATCTCATACAGCTCCCTCCGTGTCCTCCCATTATTTTGCTATCTCATACAGCTCCCTCCGTGTCCTCCCATTATTTTGCTATCTCATACAGCTCCCTCCGTGTTCTCCCATTATTTTGCTATCTCCTCCAGCTCCCTCCATGTCCTCCCATTATTTTGCTATCTCATACAGCTCCCTCCGTGTCCTCCCATTATTTTGCTATCTCATACAGCTCCCTCCGTGTCCTCCCATTATTTTGCTATCTCATACAGCTCCCTCCGTGTCCTCCCATTATTTTGCTATCTCATACAGCTCCCCCCGTGTCCTCCCATTATTTTGCTATCTCATACAGCTCCCTCCATGTCCTCCCATTATTTTGCTATCTCATACAGCTCCCTCCGTGTCCTCCCATTATTTTGCTATCTCATACATCTCCCTCCATGTCCTCCCATTATTTTGCTATCTCATACATCTCCCTCCATGTCCTCCCATTATTTTGCTATCTCATACAGCTCCCTCCATGTCCTCCCATTATTTTGCTATCTCATACAGCTCCCTCCGTGTCCTCCCATTATTTTGCTATCTCATACATCTCCCTCCATGTCCTCCCATTATTTTGCTATCTCATACATCTCTCTCCATGTCCTCCCATTATTTTGCTATCTCATACAGCTCCCCCATGTCCTCCCATTATTTTGCTATCTCATACAGCTCCCTCCATGTCCTCCCATTATTTTGCTATCTCATACAGCTCCCTCCGTGTCCTCCCATTATTTTGCTATCTCATACAGCTCCCTCCATGTCCTCCCATTATTTTGCTATCTCATACATCTCCCTCCATGTCCTCCCATTATTTTGCTATCTCATACATCTCCCCCCGTGTCCTCCCATTATTTTGCTATCTCATACATCTCCCTCCATGTCCTCCCATTATTTTGCTATCTCATACAGCTCCCTCCATGTCCTCCCATTATTTTGCTATCTCATACATCTCCCTCCATGTCCTCCCATTATTTTGCTATCTCATACAGCTCCCCCCGTGTCCTCCCATTATTTTGCTATCTCATACATCTCCCTCCATGTCCTCCCATTATTTTGCTATCACATACATCTCCCTCCGTGTCCTCCCATTATTTTGCTATCTCATACAGCTCCCTCCATGTCCTCCCATTATTTTGCTATCACATACATCTCCCTCCATGTCCTCCCATTAATTTGCTATCTCATACAGCTCCCCCCGTGTCCTCCCATTATTTTGCTATCTCATACAGCTCCCCCCGTGTCCTCCCATTATTTTGCTATCTCACACATCTCCCTCCATGTCCTCCCATTATTTTGCTATCTCATACAGCTCCCTCCATGTCCTCCCATTATTTTGCTATCTCATACATCTCCCTCCATGTCCTCCCATTATTTTGCTATCTCATACAGCTCCCCCCGTGTCCTCCCATTATTTTGCTATCTCATACATCTCCCTCCATGTCCTCCCATTATTTTGCTATCACATACATCTCCCTCCGTGTCCTCCCATTATTTTGCTATCTCATACAGCTCCCTCCATGTCCTCCCATTATTTTGCTATCACATACATCTCCCTCCATTTCCTCCCATTATTTTGCTATCTCATACAGCTCCCCCCGTGTCCTCCCATTATTTTGCTATCTCATACAGCTCCCCCCGTGTCCTCCCATTATTTTGCTATCTCACATATCTCCCTCCATGTCCTCCCATTATTTTGCTATCTCATACAGCTCCCTCCTTGTCCTCCCATTATTTTGCTATCTCATACATCTCCCTCCATGTCCTCCCATTATTTTGCTATCTCATACAGCTCCCCCCGTGTCCTCCCATTATTTTGCTATCTCATACATCTCCCTCCATGTCCTCCCATTATTTTGCTATCTCATACATCTCCCTTCATGTCCTCCCATTATTTTGCTATCACATATATCTCCCTCCATGTCCTCCCATTATTTTGCTATCTCATACATCTCCCTCCAGGTCCTCCCATTATTTTGCTATCTCATACAGCTCCCTCCGTGTCCTCCCATTATTTTGCTATCTCATACATCTCCTTCCGTGTCCTCCCATTATTTTGCTATCTCATACATCTCCCTCCGTGTCCTCCCATTATTTTGCTATCTCATACAGCTCCCTCCATGTCCTCCCATTATTTTGCTATCTCATACATCTCCCTCCATGTCCTCCCATTATTTTGCTATCTCATACAGCTCCCTCCATGTCCTCCCATTATTTTGCTATCTCATACAGCTCCCTCCGTGTCCTCCCATTATTTTGCTATCTCATACAGCTCCCTCCGTGTCCTCCCATTATTTTGCTATCTCATACAGCTCCCTCCATGTCCTCCCATTATTTTGCTATCTCATACAGTTCCCTCCATGTCCTCCCATTATTTTGCTATCTCATACAGCTCCCTCCATGTCCTCCCATTATTTTGCTATCTCATACAGCTCCCTCCGTGTCCTCCCATTATTTTGCTATCTCATACAGCTCCCTCCGTGTCCTCCCATTATTTTGCTATCTCATACAGCTCCCTCCATGTCCTCCCATTATTTTGCTATCTCATACAGCTCCCTCCGTGTCCTCCCATTATTTTGCTATCTCATACAGCTCCCTCCATGTCCTCCCATTATTTTGCTATCTCATACAGCTCCCTCCATGTCCTCCCATTATTTTGCTATCTCATACAGCTCCCTCCATGTCCTCCCATTATTTTGCTATCTCATACAGCTCCCTCCATGTCCTCCCATTATTTTGCTATCTCATACAGCTCCCTCCATGTCCTCCTATCTTTTGCTATCTCATACAGCTCCCTCCATGTCCTCCCATTATTTTGCTATCTCATACAGCTCCCTTCATGTCCTCCCATTATTTTGCTATCTCATACAGCTCCCTCCATGTCCTCCCATTATTTTGCTATCTCATACAGCTCCTTCCATGTCCTCCCATTATTTTGCTATCTCATACAGCTCCCTCCATGTCCTCCCATTATTTTGCTATCTCATACAGCTCCTTCCATGTCCTCCCATTATTTTGCTATCTCATACAGCTCCCTCCGTGTCCTCCCATTATTTTGCTATCTCATACAGCTCCCTCCGTGTCCTCCCATTATTTTGCTATCTCATACAGCTCCCTCCGTGTCCTCCCATTATTTTGCTATCTCATACAGCTCCCTCCGTGTCCTCCCATTATTTTGCTATCTCATACAGCTCCCTCCATGTCCTCCCATTATTTTGCTATCTCATACAGCTCCCTCCATTTCCTCCCATTATTTTGCTATCTCATACAGCTGCCTCCGTGTCCTCCCATTATTTTGCTATCTCATACAGCTCCCTCCGTGTCCTCCCATTATTTTGCTATCTCATACAGCTCCCTCCGTGTCCTCCCATTATTTTGCTATCTCATACAGCTCCCTCCGTGTCCTCCCATTATTTTGCTATCTCATACAGCTCCTTCCGTGTCCTCCCATTATTTTGCTATCTCATACAGCTCCCTCCGTGTCCTCCCATTATTTTGCTATCTCATACAGCTCCCTCCGTGTCCTCCCATTATTTTGCTATCTCATACAGCTCCCTCCGTGTCCTCCCATTATTTTGCTATCTCATACAGCTCCCTCCGTGTCCTCCCATTATTTTGCTATCTCATACAGCTCCCTCCGTGTCCTCCCATTATTTTGCTATCTCATACAGCTCCCTCCGTGTCCTCCCATTATTTTACTATCTCATACAGCTCCCTCCGTGTCCTCCCATTATTTTCCTATCTCATACAGCTCCCTCCATGTCCTCCCATTATTTTGCTATCTCATACAGCTCCCTCCATGTCCTCCTATCTTTTGCTATCTCATACAGCTCCCTCCATGTCCTCCCATTATTTTGCTATCTCATACAGCTCACTCCATGTCCTCCCATTATTTTGCTATCTCATACAGCTCCCTCCGTGTCCTCCCATTATTTTGCTATCTCATACAGCTCCCTCCGTGTCCTCCCATTATTTTGCTATCTCATACAGCTCCCTCCGTGTCCTCCCATTATTTTGCTATCTCATACATCTCCCTCCGTGTCCTCCCATTATTTTGCTATCTCCTCCAGCTCCCTCCATGCCCTCCCATTATTTTGATATCTCATACAGCTCCCTCCGTGTCCTCCCATTATTTTGCTATCTCATACAGCTCCCTCCGTGTCCTCCCATTATTTTGCTATCTCATACAGCTCCCTCCGTGTCCTCCCATTATTTTGCTATCTCATACAGCTCCCTCCGTGTTCTCCCATTATTTTGCTATCTCCTCCAGCTCCCTCCATGTCCTCCCATTATTTTGCTATCTCATACAGCTCCCTCCGTGTCCTCCCATTATTTTGCTATCTCATACAGCTCCCTCCGTGTCCTCCCATTATTTTGCTATCTCATACAGCTCCCTCCGTGTCCTCCCATTATTTTGCTATCTCATACAGCTCCCCCCGTGTCCTCCCATTATTTTGCTATCTCATACAGCTCCCTCCATGTCCTCCCATTATTTTGCTATCTCATACAGCTCCCTCCGTGTCCTCCCATTATTTTGCTATCTCATACATCTCCCTCCATGTCCTCCCATTATTTTGCTATCTCATACATCTCCCTCCATGTCCTCCCATTATTTTGCTATCTCATACAGCTCCCTCCATGTCCTCCCATTATTTTGCTATCTCATACAGCTCCCTCCGTGTCCTCCCATTATTTTGCTATCTCATACATCTCCCTCCATGTCCTCCCATTATTTTGCTATCTCATACATCTCTCTCCATGTCCTCCCATTATTTTGCTATCTCATACAGCTCCCCCATGTCCTCCCATTATTTTGCTATCTCATACAGCTCCCTCCATGTCCTCCCATTATTTTGCTATCTCATACAGCTCCCTCCGTGTCCTCCCATTATTTTGCTATCTCATACAGCTCCCTCCATGTCCTCCCATTATTTTGCTATCTCATACATCTCCCTCCATGTCCTCCCATTATTTTGCTATCTCATACATCTCCCCCCGTGTCCTCCCATTATTTTGCTATCTCATACATCTCCCTCCATGTCCTCCCATTATTTTGCTATCTCATACAGCTCCCTCCATGTCCTCCCATTATTTTGCTATCTCATACATCTCCCTCCATGTCCTCCCATTATTTTGCTATCTCATACAGCTCCCCCCGTGTCCTCCCATTATTTTGCTATCTCATACATCTCCCTCCATGTCCTCCCATTATTTTGCTATCACATACATCTCCCTCCGTGTCCTCCCATTATTTTGCTATCTCATACAGCTCCCTCCATGTCCTCCCATTATTTTGCTATCACATACATCTCCCTCCATGTCCTCCCATTAATTTGCTATCTCATACAGCTCCCCCCGTGTCCTCCCATTATTTTGCTATCTCATACAGCTCCCCCCGTGTCCTCCCATTATTTTGCTATCTCACACATCTCCCTCCATGTCCTCCCATTATTTTGCTATCTCATACAGCTCCCTCCATGTCCTCCCATTATTTTGCTATCTCATACATCTCCCTCCATGTCCTCCCATTATTTTGCTATCTCATACAGCTCCCCCCGTGTCCTCCCATTATTTTGCTATCTCATACATCTCCCTCCATGTCCTCCCATTATTTTGCTATCACATACATCTCCCTCCGTGTCCTCCCATTATTTTGCTATCTCATACAGCTCCCTCCATGTCCTCCCATTATTTTGCTATCACATACATCTCCCTCCATTTCCTCCCATTATTTTGCTATCTCATACAGCTCCCCCCGTGTCCTCCCATTATTTTGCTATCTCATACAGCTCCCCCCGTGTCCTCCCATTATTTTGCTATCTCACATATCTCCCTCCATGTCCTCCCATTATTTTGCTATCTCATACAGCTCCCTCCTTGTCCTCCCATTATTTTGCTATCTCATACATCTCCCTCCATGTCCTCCCATTATTTTGCTATCTCATACAGCTCCCCCCGTGTCCTCCCATTATTTTGCTATCTCATACATCTCCCTCCATGTCCTCCCATTATTTTGCTATCTCATACATCTCCCTTCATGTCCTCCCATTATTTTGCTATCACATATATCTCCCTCCATGTCCTCCCATTATTTTGCTATCTCATACATCTCCCTCCAGGTCCTCCCATTATTTTGCTATCTCATACAGCTCCCTCCGTGTCCTCCCATTATTTTGCTATCTCATACATCTCCTTCCGTGTCCTCCCATTATTTTGCTATCTCATACATCTCCCTCCGTGTCCTCCCATTATTTTGCTATCTCATACAGCTCCCTCCATGTCCTCCCATTATTTTGCTATCTCATACATCTCCCTCCATGTCCTCCCATTATTTTGCTATCTCATACAGCTCCCTCCATGTCCTCCCATTATTTTGCTATCTCATACAGCTCCCTCCGTGTCCTCCCATTATTTTGCTATCTCATACAGCTCCCTCCGTGTCCTCCCATTATTTTGCTATCTCATACAGCTCCCTCCATGTCCTCCCATTATTTTGCTATCTCATACAGTTCCCTCCATGTCCTCCCATTATTTTGCTATCTCATACAGCTCCCTCCATGTCCTCCCATTATTTTGCTATCTCATACAGCTCCCTCCGTGTCCTCCCATTATTTTGCTATCTCATACAGCTCCCTCCGTGTCCTCCCATTATTTTGCTATCTCATACAGCTCCCTCCATGTCCTCCCATTATTTTGCTATCTCATACAGCTCCCTCCATGTCCTCCCATTATTTTGCTATCTCATACAGCTCCCTCCATGTCCTCCCATTATTTTGCTATCTCATACAGCTCCCTCCATGTCCTCCCATTATTTTGCTATCTCATACAGCTCCCTCCATGTCCTCCTATCTTTTGCTATCTCATACAGCTCAATCCATGTCCTCCCATTATTTTGCTATCTCATACAGCTCCCTTCATGTCCTCCCATTATTTTGCTATCTCATACAGCTCCCTCCATGTCCTCCCATTATTTTGCTATCTCATACAGCTCCTTCCATGTCCTCCCATTATTTTGCTATCTCATACAGCTCCCTCCATGTCCTCCCATTATTTTGCTATCTCATACAGCTCCTTCCATGTCCTCCCATTATTTTGCTATCTCATACAGCTCCCTCCGTGTCCTCCCATTATTTTGCTATCTCATACAGCTCCCTCCGTGTCCTCCCATTATTTTGCTATCTCATACAGCTCCCTCCGTGTCCTCCCATTATTTTGCTATCTCATACAGCTCCCTCCGTGTCCTCCCATTATTTTGCTATCTCATACAGCTCCCTCCATGTCCTCCCATTATTTTGCTATCTCATACAGCTCCCTCCATTTCCTCCCATTATTTTGCTATCTCATACAGCTGCCTCCGTGTCCTCCCATTATTTTGCTATCTCATACAGCTCCCTCCGTGTCCTCCCATTATTTTGCTATCTCATACAGCTCCCTCCGTGTCCTCCCATTATTTTGCTATCACATACAGCTCCCTCCGTGTCCTCCCATTATTTTGCTATCTCATACAGCTCCCTCCGTGTCCTCCCATTATTTTGCTATCTCATACATCTTCCTCCGTGTCCTCCCATTATTTTGCTATCTCATACAGCTCCCTCCGTGTCCTCCCATTATTTTGCTATCTCCTCCAGCTCCCTCCATGTCCTCCCATTATTTTGTTATCTCATACAGCTCCCTCCGTGTCCTCCCATTATTTTGCTATCTCATACAGCTCCCTCCATGTCCTCCCATTATTTTGCTATCTCATACAGCTCCCTCCGTGTCCTCCCATTATTTTGCTATCTCATACAGCTCCCTCCGTGTCCTCCCATTATTTTGCTATCTCATACAGCTCCCTCCGTGTCCTCCCATTATTTTGCTATCTCATACAGCTCCCTCCGTGTCCTCCCATTATTTTGCTATCTCATACAGCTCCCTCCGTGTCCTCCCATTATTTTGCTATCTCCTCCAGCTCCCTCCATGTCCTCCCATTATTTTGCTATCTCATACAGCTCCCTCCGTGTCCTCCCATTATTTTGCTATCTCATACAGCTCCCTCCGTGTCCTCCCATTATTTTGCTATCTCATACAGCTCCCTCCGTGTCCTCCCATTATTTTGCTATCTCATACAGCTCCCTCCGTGTCCTCCCATTATTTTGCTATCTCATACAGCTCCCTCCATGTCCTCCCATTATTTTGCTATCTCATACAGCTCCCTCCGTGTCCTCCCATTATTTTGCTATCTCATACATCTCCCTCCATGTCCTCCCATTATTTTGCTATCTCATACATCTCCCTCCATGTCCTCCCATTATTTTGCTATCTCATACAGCTCCCTCCATGTCCTCCCATTATTTTGCTATCTCATACAGCTCCCTCCGTGTCCTCCCATTATTTTGCTATCTCATACATCTCCCTCCATGTCCTCCCATTATTTTGCTATCTCATACATCTCCCTCCATGTCCTCCCATTATTTTGCTATCTCATACAGCTCCCCCATGTCCTCCCATTATTTTGCTATCTCATACAGCTCCCTCCATGTCCTCCCATTATTTTGCTATCTCATACAGCTCCCTCCGTGTCCTCCCATTATTTTGCTATCTCATACAGCTCCCTCCATGTCCTCCCATTATTTTGCTATCTCATACATCTCCCTCCATGTCCTCCCATTATTTTGCTATCTCATACATCTCCCCCCGTGTCCTCCCATTATTTTGCTATCTCATACATCTCCCTCCATGTCCTCCCATTATTTTGCTATCTCATACAGCTCCCTCCATG
Organism: Cepaea hortensis; assembly: GCA_963921405.1. Classification (NCBI taxonomy): domain Eukaryota; kingdom Metazoa; phylum Mollusca; class Gastropoda; order Stylommatophora; family Helicidae; genus Cepaea; species Cepaea hortensis. The sequence goes on along the minus strand of OY992876.1, from coordinate 148,081,245 downwards.
TCCTCCCATTATTTTGCTATCTCATACATCTCCCTCCATGTCCTCCCATTATTTTGCTATCTCATACAGCTCCCCCCGTGTCCTCCCATTATTTTGCTATCTCATACATCTCCCTCCATGTCCTCCCATTATTTTGCTATCACATACATCTCCCTCCGTGTCCTCCCATTATTTTGCTATCTCATACAGCTCCCTCCATGTCCTCCCATTATTTTGCTATCACATACATCTCCCTCCATGTCCTCCCATTAATTTGCTATCTCATACAGCTCCCCCCGTGTCCTCCCATTATTTTGCTATCTCATACAGCTCCCCCCGTGTCCTCCCATTTTTTTGCTATCTCACACATCTCCCTCCGTGTCCTCCCATTATTTTGCTATCTCATACAGCTCCCTCCATGTCCTCCCATTATTTTGCTATCTCATACATCTCCCTCCATGTCCTCCCATTATTTTGCTATCTCATACAGCTCCCCCCGTGTCCTCCCATTATTTTGCTATCTCATACATCTCCCTCCATGTCCTCCCATTATTTTGCTATCTCATACATCTCCCTCCATGTCCTCCCATTATTTTGCTATCTCATACATCTCCCTCCATGTCCTCCCATTATTTTGCTATCTCATACATCTCCCTCCATGTCCTCCCATTATTTTGCTATCACATACATCTCCCTCCATGTCCTCCCATTATTTTGCTATCTCATACATCTCCCTCCATGTCCTCCCATTATTTTGCTATCTCATACATCTCCCTCCATGTCCTCCCATTATTTTGCTATCTCATACATCTCCCTCCATGTCCTCCCATTATTTTGCTATCTCATACAGCTCCCTCCATGTCCTCCCATTATTTTGCTATCTCATACAGCTCCCTCCATGTCCTCCCATTATTTTGCTATCTCATACATCTCCCTCCATGTCCTCCCATTATTTTGCTATCTCATACATCTCCCCCCGTGTCCTCCCATTATTTTGCTATCTCATACATCTCCCTCCATGTCCTCCCATTATTTTGCTATCTCATACAGCTCCCTCCATGTCCTCCCATTATTTTGCTATCTCATACATCTCCCTCCATGTCCTCCCATTATTTTGCTATCTCATACAGCTCCCCCCCGTATCCTCCCATTATTTTGCTATCTCATACATCTCCCTCCATGTCCTCCCATTATTTTGCTATCACATACATCTCCCTCCGTGTCCTCCCATTATTTTGCTATCTCATACAGCTCCCTCCATGTCCTCCCATTATTTTGCTATCACATACATCTCCCTCCATGTCCTCCCATTAATTTGCTATCTCATACAGCTCCCCCCGTGTCCTCCCATTATTTTGCTATCTCATACAGCTCCCCCCGTGTCCTCCCATTATTTTGCTATCTCACACATCTCCCTCCATGTCCTCCCATTATTTTGCTATCTCATACAGCTCCCTCCATGTCCTCCCATTATTTTGCTATCTCATACATCTCCCCCCGTGTCCTCCCATTATTTTGCTATCTCATACATCTCCCTCCATGTCCTCCCATTATTTTGCTATCTCATACAGCTCCCTCCATGTCCTCCCATTATTTTGCTATCTCATACATCTCCCTCCATGTCCTCCCATTATTTTGCTATCTGATACATCTCCCTCCATGTCCTCCCATTATTTTGCTATCTCATACATCTCCCTCCATGTCCTCCCATTATGTTGCTATCTCATACATCTCCCTCCATGTCCTCCCATTATGTTGCTATCTCATACATCTCCCTCCATGTCCTCCCATTATGTTGCTATCTCATACATCTCCCTCCATGTCCTCCCATTATTTTGCTATCTCATACATCTCCCTCCATATCCTCCCATTATTTTGCTATCTCATACATCTCCCTCCATGTCCTCCCATTATTTTTCTATCTCATACATCTCCCTCCATGTCCTCCCATTATGTTGCTATCTCATACATTTCCCTCCTATGTCCTCCCATTATGTTGCTATCTCATACATCTCCCTCCGTGTCCTCCCATTATTTTGCTATCTCATACATCTCCCTCCATGTCCTCCCATTATGTTGCTATCTCATACATCTCCCTCCATGTCCTCCCATTATTTTGCTATCTCATACATCTTCCTCCATGTCCTCCCATTATTTTGCTATCTCATACATCTCCCTCCATGTCCTCCCATTATTTTGCTATCTCATACATCTCCCTCCATGTCCTCCCATTATTTTGCTATCTCATACATCTCCCTCCATGTCCTCCCATTATGTTGCTATCTCATACATCTCCCTCCATGTCCTCCCATTATGTTGCTATCTCATACATCTCCCTCCATGTCCTCCCATTATGTTGCTATCTCATACATCTCCCTCCATGTCCTCCCATTATGGTGCTATCTCATACATCTCCCTCCATGTCCTCCCATTATGTTGCTATCTCATACATCTCCCTCCATGTCCTCCCATTATGTTGCTATCTCATACATCTCCCTCCATGTCCTCCCATTATGTTGCTATCTCATACATCTCCCTCCATGTCCTCCCATTATGTTGCTATCTCATACATCTCCCTCCATGTCCTCCCATTATGTTGCTATCTCATACATCTCCCTCCATGTCCTCCCATTATGTTGCTATCTCATACAACTCCCTCCGTGTCCTCCCATTATGTTGCTATCTCATACATCTCCCTCCGTGTCCTCCCATTATGTTGCTATCTCATACAGCTCCCTCCGTGTCCTCCCATTATGTTGCTATCTCATACATCTCCCTCCGTGTCCTCCCATTATGTTGCTACCTCATACAGCTCTCTCCGTGTCCTCCCATTATTTTGCTATCTCATACAGCTCCCTCCATGTCCTCCCATTATGTTGCTACCTCATACATCTCCCTCCATGTCCTCCCATTATGTTGCTATCTCATACATCTCCCTCCATGTCCTCCCATTATGTTGCTATCTCATACATCTCCCTCCATGTCCTCCCATTATGTTGCTATCTCATACATCTCCCTCCATGTCCTCCCATTATGTTGCTATCTCATACATCTCCCTCCGTGTCCTCCCATTATTTTGCTATCTCATACAGCTCCCTCCATGTCCTCCCATTATGTTGCTATCTCATACAGCTCCCTCCGTGTCCTCCCATTATTTTGCTATCTCATACAGCTCCCTCCATGTCCTCCCATTATGTTGCTATCTCATACATCTCCCTCCATGTCCTCCCATTATGTTGCTATCTCATACATCTCCCTCCATGTCCTCCCATAATGTTGCTATCTCATACATCTCCCTCCATGTCCTCCCATTATGTTGCTATCTCATACATCTCCCTCCATGTCCTCCCATTATGTTGCTATCTCATACATCTCCCTCCGTGTCCTCCCATTATGTTGCTATCTCATACATCTCCCTCCATGTCCTCCCATTATGTTGCTATCTCATACATCTCCCTCCGTGTCCTCCCATTATGTTGCTATCTCATACAGCTCCCTCCGTGTCCTCCCATTATTTTGCTATCTCATACAGCTCCCTCCATGTCCTCCCATTATGTTGCTATCTCATACATCTGCCTCCATGTCCTCCCATTATGTTGCTATCTCATACATCTCCCTCCATGTCCTCCCATTATGTTGCTATCTCATACATCTGCCTCCATGTCCTCCCATTATGTTGCTATCTCATACATCTCCCTCCATGTCCTCCCATTATGTTGCAATCTCATACATCTCCCTCCATGTCCTCCCGTTATGTTGCTATCTCATACATCTCCCTCCATGTCCTCCCATTATGTTGCTATCTCATACATCTCCCTCCATGTCCTCCCATTATGTTGCTATCTCATACATCTCCCTCCATGTCCTCCCATTATGTTGCTATCTCATACATCTCCCTCCATGTCCTCCCATTATGTTGCTATCTCATACATCTCCCTCCATGTCCTCCCATTATGTTGCTATCTCATACATCTCTCTCCATGTCCTCCCATTATGTTGCTATCTCATACAGCTCCCCCCCCCATGTCCTCCCATTATGTTGCTATCTCATACATCTCCCTCCATGTCCTCCCATTATGTTGCTATCTCATACATCTCCCTCCATGTCCTTCCATTATGTTGCTATCTCATACATCTCCCTCCATGTCTTCCCATTATGTTGCTATCTCATACATCTCCGTCCATGTCCTCCCATTATGTTGCTATCTCATACATCTCCCTCCATGTCCTCCCATTATGTTGCTATCTCATACATCTCCCTCCATGTCCTCCCATTATGTTGCTATCTCATACATCTCCCTCCATGTCCTCCCATTATGTTGCTATCTCATACATCTCCCTCCATGTCCTCCCATTATGTTACTATCTCATACATCTCCCTCCATGTCCTCCCATTATGTTGCTATCTCATACATCTCCCTCCATGTCCTCCCATTATGTTGCTATCTCATACATCTCCCTCCATGTCTTCCCATTATGTTGCTATCTCATACATCTCCCTCCATGTCCTCCCATTATGTTGCTATCTCATACATCTCCCTCCATGTCCTCCCATTATTTTGCTATCTCATACATCTCCCTCCATGTCCTCCCATTATTTTACTATCTCATACATCTCCCTCCATGTCCTCCCATTATGTTGCTATCTCATACATCTCCCTCCGTGTCCTCCCATTATGTTGCTATCTCATACAGCTCCCCCCGTGTCCTCCCATTATTTTGCTATCTCACACATCTCCCTCCATGTCCTCCCATTATTTTGCTATCTCATACAGCTCCCTCCATGTCCTCCCATTATTTTGCTATCTCATACATCTCCCCCCGTGTCCTCCCATTATTTTGCTATCTCATACATCTCCCTCCATGTCCTCCCATTATTTTGCTATCTCATACAGCTCCCTCCATGTCCTCCCATTATTTTGCTATCTCATACATCTCCCTCCATGTCCTCCCATTATTTTGCTATCTGATACATCTCCCTCCATGTCCTCCCATTATTTTGCTATCTCATACATCTCCCTCCATGTCCTCCCATTATGTTGCTATCTCATACATCTCCCTCCATGTCCTCCCATTATGTTGCTATCTCATACATCTCCCTCCATGTCCTCCCATTATGTTGCTATCTCATACATCTCCCTCCATGTCCTCCCATTATTTTGCTATCTCATACATCTCACTCCATATCCTCCCATTATTTTGCTATCTCATACATCTCCCTCCATGTCCTCCCATTATTTTGCTATCTCATACATCTCCCTCCATGTCCTCCCATTTTTTTTCTATCTCATACATCTCCCTCCATGTCCTCCCATTATGTTGCTATCTCATACATTTCCCTCCTATGTCCTCCCATTATGTTGCTATCTCATACATCTCCCTCCATGTCCTCCCATTATTTTGCTATCTCATACATCTCCCTCCATGTCCTCCCATTATGTTGCTATCTCATACATCTCCCTCCATGTCCTCCCATTATTTTGCTATCTCATACATCTTCCTCCATGTCCTCCCATTATTTTGCTATCTCATACATCTCCCTCCATGTCCTCCCATTATTTTGCTATCTCATACATCTCCCTCCATGTCCTCCCATTATTTTGCTATCTCATACATCTCCCTCCATGTCCTCCCATTATGTTGCTATCTCATACATCTCCCTCCATGTCCTCCCATTATGTTGCTATCTCATACATCTCCCTCCATGTCCTCCCATTATGTTGCTATCTCATACATCTCCCTCCATGTCCTCCCATTATGGTGCTATCTCATACATCTCCCTCCATGTCCTCCCATTATGTTGCTATCTCATACATCTCCCTCCATGTCCTCCCATTATGTTGCTATCTCATACATCTCCCTCCATGTCCTCCCATTATGTTGCTATCTCATACATCTCCCTCCATGTCCTCCCATTATGTTGCTATCTCATACATCTCCCTCCATGTCCTCCCATTATGTTGCTATCTCATACATCTCCCTCCATGTCCTCCCATTATGTTGCTATCTCATACAACTCCCTCCGTGTCCTCCCATTATGTTGCTATCTTATACATCTCCCTCCGTGTCCTCCCATTATGTTGCTATCTCATACAGCTCCCTCCGTGTCCTCCCATTATGTTGCTATCTCATACATCTCCCTCCGTGTCCTCCCATTATGTTGCTACCTCATACAGCTCTCTCCGTGTCTTCCCATTATTTTGCTATCTCATACAGCTCCCTCCATGTCCTCCCATTATGTTGCTATCTCATACATCTCCCTCCATGTCCTCCCATTATGTTGCTATCTCATACATCTCCCTCCATGTCCTCCCATTATGTTGCTATCTCATACATCTTCCTCCATGTCCTCCCATTATGTTGCTATCTCATACATCTCCCTCCGTGTCCTCCCATTATGTTGCTATCTCATACATCTCCCTCCGTGTCCTCCCATTATGTTGCTATCTCATACAGCTCCCTCCGTGTCCTCCCATTATGTTGCTATCTCATACAGCTCCCTCCGTGTCCTCCCATTATTTTGCTATCTCATACAGCTCCCTCCATGTCCTCCCATTATGTTGCTATCTCATACATCTCCCTCCATGTCCTCCCATTATGTTGCTATCTCATACATCTCCCTCCATGTCCTCCCATAATGTTGCTATCTCATACATCTCCCTCCATGTCCTCCCATTATGTTGCTATCTCATACATCTCCCTCCGTGTCCTCCCATTATGTTGCTATCTCATACATCTCCCTCCGTGTCCTCCCATTATGTTGCTATCTCATACATCTCCCTCCGTGTCCTCCCATTATGTTGCTATCTCATACATCTCCCTCCGTGTCCTCCCATTATGTTGCTATCTCATACAGCTCCCTCCGTGTCCTCCCATTATTTTGCTATCTCATACAGCTCCCTCCATGTCCTCCCATTATGTTGCTATCTCATACATCTCCCTCCATGTCCTCCCATTATGTTGCTATCTCATACATCTCCCTCCATGTCCTCCCATTATGTTGCTATCTCATACATCTGCCTCCATGTCCTCCCATTATGTTGCTATCTCATACATCTCCCTCCATGTCCTCCCATTATGTTGCTATCTCATACATCTCCCTCCATGTCCTCCCATTATGTTGCTATCTCATACATCTCCCTCCATGTCCTCCCATTATGTTGCTATCTCATACATCTCCCTCCATGTCCTCCCATTATGTTGCTATCTCATACATCTCCCTCCATGTCCTCCCATTATGTTGCTATCTCATACATCTCCCTCCATGTCCTCCCATTATTTTGCTATCTCATACATCTCCCTCCATGTCCTCCCATTATGTTGCTATCTCATACATCTCTCTCCATGTCCTCCCATTATGTTGCTATCTCATACAGCTCCCCCCCCCCATGTCCTCCCATTATGTTGCTATCTCATACATCTCCCTCCATGTCCTCCCATTATGTTGCTATCTCATACATCTCCCTCCATGTCCTTCCATTATGTTGCTATCTCATACATCTCCCTCCATGTCTTCCCATTATGTTGCTATCTCATACATCTCCGTCCATGTCCTCCCATTATGTTGCTATCTCATACATCTCCCTCCATGTCCTCCCATTATGTTGCTATCTCATACATCTCCCTCCATGTCCTCCCATTATGTTGCTATCTCATACATCTCCCTCCATGTCCTCCCATTATGTTGCTATCTCATACATCTCCCTCCATGTCCTCCCATTATGTTACTATCTCATACATCTCCCTCCATGTCCTCCCATTATGTTGCTATCTCATACATCTCCCTCCATGTCCTCCCATTATGTTGCTATCTCATACATCTCCCTCCATGTCTTCCCATTATGTTGCTATCTCATACATCTCCCTCCATGTCCTCCCATTATGTTGCTATCTCATACATCTCCCTCCATGTCCTCCCATTATTTTGCTATCTCATACATCTCCCTCCATGTCCTCCCATTATTTTACTATCTCATACATCTCCCTCCATGTCCTCCCATTATGTTGCTATCTCATACATCTCCCTCCGTGTCCTCCCATTATGTTGCTATCTCATACAGCTCCCTCCGTGTCCTCCCATTATTTTGCTATCTCATACAGCTCCCTCCATTTCCTCCCATTATGTTGCTATCTCATACATCTGCCTCCATGTCCTCCCATTATGTTGCTATCTCATACATCTCCCTCCATGTCCTCCCATTATGTTGCTATCTCATACATCTGCCTCCATGTCCTCCCATTATGTTGCTATCTCATACATCTCCCTCCATGTCCTCCCATTATGTTGCTATCTCATACATCTCCCTCCATGTCCTCCCATTATGTTGCTATCTCATACATCTCCCTCCATGCCCTCCCATTATGTTGCTATCTCATACATCTCCCTCCATGTCCTCCCATTATGTTGCTATCTCATACATCTCCCTCCATGTCCTCCCATTATGTTGCTATCTCATACATCTCCCTCCATGTCCTCCCATTATGTTGCTATCTCATACATCTCCCTCCATGTCCTCCCATTATGTTGCTATCTCATACATCTCTCTCCATGTCCTCCCATTATGTTGCTATCTCATACAGCTCCCCCCCCCCATGTCCTCCCATTATGTTGCTATCTCATACATCTCCCTCCATGTCCTCCCATTATGTTGCTATCTCATACATCTCCCTCCATGTCCTCCCATTATGTTGCTATCTCATACATCTCCCTCCATGTCTTCCCATTATGTTGCTATCTCATACATCTCCGTCCATGTCCTCCCATTATGTTGCTATCTCATACATCTCACTCCATGTCCTCCCATTATGTTGCTATCTCATACATCTCCCTCCATGTCCTCCCATTATGTTGCTATCTCATACATCTCCCTCCATGTCCTCCCATTATGTTGCTATCTCATACATCTCCCTCCATGTCCTCCCATTATGTTGCTATCTCATACATCTCCCTCCATGTCCTCCCATTATGTTGCTATCTCATACATCTCCCTCCATGTCTTCCCATTATGTTGCTATCTCATACATCTCCCTCCATGTCCTCCCATTATGTTGCTATCTCATACATCTCCCTCCATGTCCTCCCATTATTTTGCTATCTCATACATCTCCCTCCATGTCCTCCCATTATTTTACTATCTCATACATCTCCCTCCATGTCCTCCCATTATTTTACTATCTCATACATCTCCCTCCGTGTCCTCCCATTATGTTGCTATCTCATACATCTCCCTCCATGTCCTTCCATTATTTTACTATCTCATACATCTCCCTCCATGTCCTCCCATTATTTGCTATCTCATACATCTCCCTCCGTGTCCTCCCATTATTTTGCTATCTCATACATCTCCCTCCATGTCCTCCCATTATGTTGCTATCTCATACATCTCCCTCCGTGTCCTCCCATTATGTTGCTATCTCATACATCTCCCTCCGTGTCCTCCCATTATTTTGCTATCTCATACATCTCCCTCCATGTCCTCCCATTATTTTGCTATCTCATACATCTCCCTCCATGTCCTCCCATTATTTTGCTATCTCATACATCTCCCTCCATGTCCTCCCATTATTTTGCTATCTCATACATCTCCCTCCATGTCCTCCCATTATGTTGCTATCTCATACATCTCCCTCCGTGTCCTCCCATTATGTTGCTATCTCATACATCTCCCTCCATGTCCTCCCATTATTTTGCTATCTCATACATCTCCCTCCATGTCCTCCCATTATTTTGCTATCTCATACATCTCCCTCCGTGTCCTCCCATTATTTTGCTATCTCATACATCTCCCTCCATGTCCTCCCATTATTTTGCTATCTCATACATCTCCCTCCATGTCCTCCCATTATTTTGCTATCTCATACATCTCCCTCCGTGTCCTCCCATTATTTTGCTATTTCATACATCTCCCTCCATGACCTCCCATTATTTTGCTATCTCATACATCTCCCTCCATGTCCTCCCATTATTTTGCTATCTCATACATCTCCCTCCATGTCCTCCCATTATTTTGCTATCTCATACATCTCCCTCCATGTCCTCCCATTATTTTGCTATCTCATACATCTCCCTCCATGTCCTCCCATTATGTTGCTATCTCATACATCTCCCTCCGTGTCCTCCCATTATGTTGCTATCTCATACATCTCCCTCCATGTCCTCCCATTATTTTGCTATCTCATACATCTCCCTCCATGTCCTCCCATTATTTTGCTATCTCATACATCTCCCTCCGTGTCCTCCCATTATTTTGCTATCTCATACATCTCCCTCCATGTCCTCCCATTATTTTGCTATCTCATACATCTCCCTCCATGTCCTCCCATTATTTTGCTATCTCATACATCTCCCTCCGTGTCCTCCCATTATTTTGCTATCTCATACATCTCCCTCCGTGTCCTCCCATTATTTTGCTATCTCATACATCTCCCTCCATGTCCTCCCATTATTTTGCTATCTCATACATCTCCCTCCATGTCCTCCCATTATTTTGCTATCTCATACATCTCCCTCCGTGTCCTCCCATTATTTTGCTATCTCATACATCTCCCTCCGTGTCCTCCCATTATTTTGCTATCTCATACATCTCCCTCCATGTCCTCCCATTATTTTGCTATCTCATACATCTCCCTCCATGTCCTCCCATTATTTTGCTATCTCATACATCTCCCTCCGTGTCCTCCCATTATTTTGCTATCTCATACATCTCCCTCCATGTCCTCCCATTATTTTGCTATCTCATACATCTCCCTCCATGTCCTCCCATTATTTTGCTATCTCATACATCTCCCTCCGTGTCCTCCCATTATTTTGCTATCTCATACATCTCCCTCCGTGTCCTCCCATTATTTTGCTATCTCATACATCTCCCTCCATGTCCTCCCATTATTTTGCTATCTCATACATCTCCCTCCGTGTCCTCCCATTATTTTGCTATCTCATACATCTCCCTCCATGTCCTCCCATTATTTTGCTATCTCATACATCTCCCTCCGTGTCCTCCCATTATTTTGCTATCTCATACATCTCCCTCCGTGTCCTCCCATTATTTTGCTATCTCATACATCTCCCTCCATGTCCTCCCATTATTTTGCTATCTCATACATCTCCCTCCGTGTCCTCCTATTATTTTTATTTTTCGCTCGCTTTGACCTCAAGCGTAGTCCATAGACACTACTTCTAGCAGCACTGAACTGAATTTTTGTGTGGATTAGCTTTCCCTATTACAAGTGTCCCTCGCCATCAGGCGAATCCACTCCGACTTCAGAAGTTCTTGTAATTTACGTCCCCAAGTCAAGGACGTGAAGTCACCATTTTAATCCACCTGACCGGCCTAGGGTTTGAAACCCTTACCTCGGATTCAGCACACCGGATGTTTAAGAACGTGCGTACTTATTCATTCGGCCACGCTGACCTCCCTCCCAATATCATATTTCTGTCTGTAATTCTTTTCTCTGTGTTTTAGGTCTCCTGCCATTTTGTTTGCCTTGAGGGTTCCAGACAATAGAGTGTGTAGTTACAGTATCCTCAGGTGTATGTCCCACCCTAGTTGCGCGCGATTTGGCAGCAGGCCGTGTTGCATTGGTGTCGCGTTGGTATCGGAGCCGGTCGTTCAAAAAGCAATGGCAAACTACTGAACGTAAACTTGCCAAGGGATCACAACGGCAACTGGTGTTGACTGCGATGTCCTATAAAAGGATATGCAAAAAAAAAATGTCCCATTCATTCGTCACCTTTTGGTTCACTGGGATTTGCTTAGTTCACTCCATGAGCTCCACGTTGGTGATTCTACCATGTCATTGTAGCCCCACTATTCGTGGCAGCGCAGAGTCTCGTAGCGGGCGAGAACTGGGAGCGGTTCGTCCCCCGCTGGTGACTTGCGGGATAACTGATCCGGCCGCTCAGAAAGCAATGGCAAACTACTGAGCGTAATCTTGCCAAGAAATCAACAGACAGCTGAAAGATGCTGCTGTTGACAGCGATGTCCTGTAAACGGATATGCCAATAAATAAAAAAAATTCGTGGCAGACACCAGTTAGTGAATATTTGTAGTTTATCAGTCATTCTTTTAGAAAATAAAACACTTATGTACGTTAACTCTTGCGAAAAAGATGAGATAATCAACACAGACACTTACATACCTTACCTTACAACAAACTCCAATGTTGTTTGTCCATCAAGAATGATGATGACCATTCATTTCATCCAGTGGGGTTGAAGGTGTGGAGCCGTGGGTTCTAAGATGGCTGATAAGGCCTATTTTGGCTCGAAATGTTCTTTGACAATGTGGGCAAAGAATGCTTGATGTCTCTGGAGGAGGATTTCCTGCAGTAGTTTTTCTGTCCTGCCTTTTCTTCACAGCTCTTGCAGTCCTGGTTGCCTCACACGTGACTGCACCTTTGCGCAATGATGCACGCCACGAATTTCGGTCTCTGGCTGCAGCCTCCCATGTGTCATGATGAATTCCAAAAGCATTCAGTGAAATTTTCAGAGTGTCTTTAAAACGTTTCCTCTGGCCACCTTGGGAGCGTTTACCACAACGCAGTTCACTGTAGAAAATTCGTTTAGGGAGCCTGTGATCTGGCATGCGAGTCAAGTGACCAGCCCAGTGAATCTGATTCTTCATCAGTAGAGTGTGGATACTGGGCATGGATGCTCTTTCTAGGACTTCAGTGTCTGGAATCTTGTCTTGCCATTTAATCTCCAGTAGCTTCCTTAGGCAGACTGTGTGGAAGTGGTTTAGTTTCCTAGCGTGTCGCTGATAAACAGTCCAGGTTTCACAAGCATATAGCAGTGTGGATAATACAACTGCTTTGTAGACTTTTAGCTTTGTTTGCAGGCTTATTCCAGTTCTGTCCCATACATTCTTGTACAGTCTACCAAAGGCTGCACTGGCCTTGGAGATTCTTGCATACACTTCGTCATCGATTGTGGCAGCTTGTGACACGGTGCTGCCAAGATAGGTGAATTTGTCCACAACACTTAGTCTATGATCATTCACTTTGATATTCGGCACAGTGTGATTATTCCCTGGAGCTGGCTGGTACATAACTACAGTCTTCTCCAAGTTGATATTGAGCCCAAAGTTGGCACAGGCATGTGAGAAAGCTGAAACATTATGTTGCATGTCCGCCTCTGAGTTGGCGTATAGAGCGCAATCATCAGCAAACAGGAGCTCTCTGACGGTGCCGCTGCCAATTTTGGTTTTAGCTTTCAGCCTTCTGAGATTGAATAACTTTCCATCCATACGGTAGTTGATGTCTATTCCAATGTCGTTGTTCTCGAAGGCATTCATCAACATGGCTGAAAACATGAGGCTGAACAGTGTTGGTGCCAGGACACATCCTTGCTTCACTCCATTGATGACAGGAAAGGGTTCAGACAGTTTCTTGTACAGTCTACCAAAGGCTGCACTGGCCTTGGAGATTCTTGCATACACTTCGTCATCGATTGTGGCAGCTTGTGACACGGTGCTGCCAAGATAGGTGAATTTGTCCACAACACTTAGTCTATGATCATTCACTTTGATATTCGGCACAGTGTGATTATTCCCTGGAGCTGGCTGGTACATAACTACAGTCTTCTCCAAGTTGATATTGAGCCCAAAGTTGGCACAGGCATGTGAGAAAGCTGAAACATTATGTTGCATGTCCGCCTCTGAGTTGGCGTATAGAGCGCAATCATCAGCAAACAGGAGCTCTCTGACGGTGCCGCTGCCAATTTTGGTTTTAGCTTTCAGCCTTCTGAGATTGAATAACTTTCCATCCATACGGTAGTTGATGTCTATTCCAATGTCGTTGTTCTCGAAGGCATTCATCAACATGGCTGAAAACATGAGGCTGAACAGTGTTGGTGCCAGGACACATCCTTGCTTCACTCCATTGATGACAGGAAAGGGTTCAGACAGTTCACCATTTTCCTGTACTCTTGCCTGCATGCCGTCATGAAATAGCAGCACTATTTGGACAAACTTTCGTGGACAGCCATATTTTGCCATAATCTTCCACAGTCCTTCTCTGCTGACCGTATCAAAAGCCTTGGTAAGGTCAATGAAAGTGGAGAACATTTCGCAGTTCTGTTCCTGACATTTCTCTTGCAGCTGCCTTGCAGCGAAAATCATGTCAACAGTTCCACGTTCTTTTCTGAAGCCACATTGACTCTCAGGAAGAAGACCTTGATCGAGATGGGCTGTAAGGCGATTGAGAAGAATTCTGGCGAGTATCTTCCCTGCAATTGAAAGCAAGGAGATGCCTCGGTGGTTGTCACAGGATTGGCGGTTTCCTTTACGTTTGTAAAGGTGGACTATTGACGCGTCCTTAAAATCTTGTGGCATGGTCTCGTTCATCCATATGTTTGTGAAGAGTTGGTGAAGCTGCTCTGTTAGGACCGGCCCACCTGCCTTGTATATCTCTGCTGGGATGGAGTCAGGACCAGGTGCCTTGCCGCTGGAGAGTTGCTGGATGGCTTTGTTTATTTCCACTATGGTTGGCAGGTCATCAAGTGTCTCATTGGTGGGAACTTGAGGAAGGCAGTTGATGGTTTCATCATCGAAGAAGGAAGTTGCATTTAAGATTTTGCTGAAATGCTCTGCCCAGCATTGGAGGATTTCTTTCTTATCGGTGACCAATGTTCCCCCGTCTGCACTGAGGAGGGGAACTATGCCTGGTGATGAAGGACCATAGACCGCTTTCAGTGAGTCGTAGAAGTTTTTCATATCATGTCTGTCAGCAAAGCCCTGAATTTCATCAGCTTTGCTGCTCAGCCAGGGGTCCCGCATGTGCCGAAGTTTCTGCTGCACTACTCTCTGAATGTTCTTGAAAGCATCTTTTTTTGATGTTGACTTTGGGTCATTCAAATGTGCCTTGAGGAGAAAATGTTTCTCGGCCAGCAATTGGTTGATGTCTTCGGAATTTTCATCAAACCAGTCTTTATGCTTTCGGGGGGCTGGACCCAGGATTTCCATAGCAGTGTTGTAAATTGTGTCCTTTAGGGCTCTCCATTCTGTTTCTGTATCCTGTTTAGCTTCAGCATTGGGCTTGAGGCGGTCTTCCAGCATATTTTCAAACGACTGCTGCATTTTCTTGCTGTTTAGGCGGGTGACATTTAGCTTTGTTTGCATTTTCGCCCCTTGAGGACGCCGTGGTGGCCTGATGTGGATGTTCATTTTCGAGACAATGAGACTATGGTCTGTCCAGCATTCGGCACCACACATGGATTTTGTCACTCGAACGTCTTGTCTGTCACTCCTCCTGACGATGACATAGTCAATGAGGTGCCAGTGTTTCGAGCGAGGGTGCATCCACGATGTCCTATTTCTCATGGGGAGACGGAAAATTGTGTTCGTAATCAGGAGATCATGTTCGGCACATGTCTGAAGGAGGCGGAGTCCATTGCTGTTACAATTTCCGACTCCATGCTTTCCAATAATGCCACTCCAAGAGGTGGTGTCCGTGCCTACTCTGGCATTGAAATCCCCAAGGAGTATAAGTTTGTCTCCTTTGGGAACAGATGTTAATACATTGTGCAGGTCCTCATAGAACTTGTTCTTGACATCATCTTCGTTGGTCATAGTTGGTGCGTAGACACTCACAATGGTTGCGTGCTTCCTTCCATTCAGCAGAGGCAACTTCATGGTCATGAGCCTGTCGTTTATAGCCTTTGGAAATCCAGCTAATTTGCCGACCAGGGCCGACTTAATGGCAAATCCCACACCGGATTGGCGTCTTTCCTCGCTTTTCCTTCCACTCCAGAAAAATGTGTAGCCGGCACCAATTTCACAGATTTGGCCTTCTTCTGCAAGTCGTGTGCTATGGAGGTGAGCAGTGTGTTCCTATAGAGGGCTGCTCAGTCGCTCAGGGGGCTTCCGAATCCCACTGCTGCTCCGGTCAGTAGAAGACGACCATATGGCCTGAGCCGCCTGTGTGCAGGTCTGCGACTACGGCTGCCAGCGTACCCACGCCTGCCGCTTTGCCGCTCGCCCATCGCCACAGGGCTTGAAGGTGATATGTGACGTTGGATGAAGAATGACTTGCGCGATGAATTGGATTAAAGTGAGGAAGAGTTGCGCAATTCGTCGACCTCACTCTCTCGCCTGAGTCCATCTGAGTCCAGTGGCAAGACAAGTCGAGACGATTGGAGACGAATACAGGTGCAGTGGATGACCAGGGCGCTCTACGTGCCTTGCCGTGCTCATTACGTTCCACAACG
The DNA here is from genome assembly GCA_963921405.1 of Cepaea hortensis. Taxonomy (NCBI): domain Eukaryota; kingdom Metazoa; phylum Mollusca; class Gastropoda; order Stylommatophora; family Helicidae; genus Cepaea; species Cepaea hortensis. The sequence goes on along the minus strand of OY992876.1, from coordinate 148,065,062 downwards.
CTTTGCAGGTAAACGCCGTCTTGCCCGTTGAATCAGGAATGATTTCTTCCGCGCAGTCTGCCGAATCCTGTCTTCACATGCTGGGTAGGCATACCCTAGTTTACCTCTTGGTTTGACACCAAATCGGATACCCATGCCTGGTTTAGCCAGCTTCTCACAGCTGTTGCCCGGGGGGTGGCCGCTGTCGCATGCTGACAGCTACTAGGAGCCACAGGCACGAGCTGGGTGTCAGACTTGGACCAGTGGGGGATGGTCCTGAAAGGACATGAGAGCCATCCTTACCAAAGGCAACATAGGGAGCCTGTGATCTGGCATGCGAGTCAATTGACCAGCCGAGCGAATCTGATTCTTCATCAGTAGAGTGTGGGTACTGGCTAACAAACACTAATAATACACTATATATACACTATGGATACACTAACAAACTCCAATACGGCAAACGCAAATCACAAGGGACGAAATCAAAGATGATTTTTAAAAAAAGAATTAGATAAAAATAATGTATACCACAACACAACGAATCCGCGTTTCGATAATAATAATCTTCACTGGGAACAACATAAACAGGTCTAAAGACAAACGTGACATTAGGAAAACCAATAACATTAAAACATAAAAAGAAAAAGTGACGGTATGAACAGTTGCTGGTTATATTGCTGACATACTTGTAATTGTTTCATATGTTTCTAAACCACAAAGTAGTGCCGATTGACTTTGGAGTTAAACATTCTATGTGTAAAGCTAAGTTTAAAGCGCTATTAAGTTGCACTACAACGTTGATTTCTTGTTCAGAAAGCAATGGCAAACTACAGAACGTGCAATTGCCTAGGAAATCAATCTGGTGTTGATCGCAACGTACCGCAAAGGACATACAACATTAACTTTATTTGACCTCCCCTAATTTGCATACAATTACATTGCATTTGACCTCCCCTAATTTGCATCGAATTATATATCATTCGACAAAGCAAATTGCTAGGGGGCTTCACGAAAGTACTCAGAATTGATCATCTTGTCAACTGGCATCTCACATCCGAAGACAGTCTGCATTTGTTGCGCATGTCATGAGAAAGGGAAAGCTGGAGAACGTCGTCACAACGGGAAAGTTAGAGGGTAGGAGAAACAGGGGAAGACCCAGAGATAAGATGTTGGACAGTTTGATACCATGGCATGAGGAAGGCTGGTATCAGCAACGATTAGCAGGACACGAGACAGAAGGTTGTGGATAGACATGATCACCAGCTACACGCGGCATGGGCTATGAAAGAAACAATACCAGTTAGATACAGATGCATCATCATCATCACTATCATAATCATCATTATCCTCTTATCTTGTTCCTCTTGTACCTTGCGGTGTCGAGATGAAGCATAAAGGTACAGATTCCGCTGTACAAAAACAAACAAAAAGTTGGACCTCGTTCAACTAGCTGTCGTGTCTAAGTTATATTTGAGGTCAATTGATTTGGAAATTTTCTTGATAATATCTGCGGATAAATTTTCTCTCTGTTGCAGCATATTTACTGTTTGTGTTGTCAGCTGGGGATTTGGACTGGGCAGTTTGTGGCGTTTTCTTGCTCAGAACCGACAAGAGTATATATAATATATCCTGATCTTAGGCGTCAGGTCTGAGTCAGATGTGACTGAGTTATCGGGTGACAGTAGACGGTAGTGCCTGCTTTCTGTTAGCACTGAATGTTGGGCGGGGCTCACCACACCTGGCACCCCACATTGTGCTTTATCCTGGTGCAAGGAAATGCATCCTAAAGATTAAATGTCAAGGCAGGACAGACTAGGCCTTCAGCCTTGTCTTGCAACTGGTCAAGGATCGAAGCTACGACAGGCGAATAGTTAGAGTACTGCTTTGCTGAACCGGCAGCTTCTGCAGCTTGTATCGTTCCAGATGTATTGGTGCTACTTTTCCTCTGTAATAAACTACGCAGGCCGAGCGAGGGATCATGTTGCGTGGGCAACACATGGTCTCCACCGGTCAGCCCAGGTTTTGTGGTATGGATAAATATAACATTCGCTACCGCCACAGTTGTTGTTGTTATGCCTTGTTAGAAGCACAATGTTATAAACTGTCATCTGTAAAGACAGCAAAGTGGCAGTGGTGATCGCATAACCTTCCACCAGTATTCCGCATTACTGTTCACCCATTATTGATTTGACTAGCGCAAACTTTATTTACTTAATAAAAATGAAATGCTTTCCTTCAACGAAATTTACAACAGGTTAGTTTCTTTTATGAGACAAAATCCATGCTTGATTGTATCAACCATGCCGAACACAATCCCTTTGTGGTCGATGTTTGTTACTCGTAAAATCCGAACCTACTTTGTAAAGTTATTACAACTAATTGTCAAAAGTCCCATGAGAGCGTTGTTCGTTGTATTCGATACATTAAATTTCTCTTAACTAGGCTTAGTTAGAGAGCACGCTAATGTAGGATTAGTCTCAGAAATTGACTTTTTGATGGGACTGTAGCCAACTACACGTCAACAGCAGGTTTGTTTGTACACGCATTTGCTGTATAGAGGGCTTGCTTTAGAGTTCGGCTGGTGTAGTTAATGTGGCTGATTTAAAATAAAGCTAGGCGTTTCTTCTTCTTCTTCTTCTTCTTCTTCTTCTTCTTCTTCTTCTTCTTCTTCTTCTTCTTCTTCTTCTTCTTCTTCTTCTTCTTCTTCTTCTTCTTCTTCTTCTTCTTCTTCTTCTTCTCCTCCTAATTCTTCTTCTTCTACAACTACTTCTACTACCACCAACATCACTACTCCTACTACTACTACTACTACTACTACTACTACTACTACTACTACTACTACTACTACTACTACTACTACTACTACTAATACTACGACTACTACTACTGCTGCTGCTGCTACCACCACCACCACACTATTACTACTACTACTACTACTACTACTACTACTACTACTACTACTACTACTACTACTACTACTACTACTATTACTATTACTACTACTACTACTACTACTACTACTACTACTACTACTACTACTACTTCTATTCCTCATCCTACTCCTCCTCCTCCTCAATCTTCTTGTCCTTCTTTCCGTCCTCCTTCTTCTTCAACCTTCAATGACATCCATCCTCACACTCCAACACGTGTTTTCCTGGACAAATCCGTATGTCTGTTACAGGTCCTGCTGGGTATTTCAAGACTGTTGGTGTCAGTGAGGAACCGTGCAGCACAAACTGGCGATGATCATCTTTAGAAACGGGATGCATCTGACGGCAGAGCTCTGGAGTCTGGCAGTCTGTCCCGCCCGTTCAGTCGAAGGTACGTCATAGGTCAAAGACATACGTGTGCACCGGCAGACGGCAGTTTTTGTTTTCCTTTTAAGTTCATAAACTGTTACCATGTCTACTCTCTGGGCTGATTTTTGTGTGTGGATTAGTCATACGAACCCACTCTCATTTATGAGGTTCTTGTGATTCACGTCTCCGAGTATGAGGATTGTTGTTTGTTGGAGACGCCGGAAATGTGAAATCTGAACATTGTTGGTCGATTATGGCCATTGGTCGTTTAGTGTGGCTAAGGGGTCGTGAACGTAGTCATAATTCCGACATACCGGGTTCGAAGTGAACCGCAGGCTGTGTGAAAAGAGACCGCTTTATGGTGATTTTCACAGGGACATGAGCGTCGGCTGTTTTGTGGCAGTGGCAAACTCATCATCATCATCAAGTGCCATGCCAGCTGGCGTAGTCGTTCATGACTCTCCACAGATCTCGGTCTTGTATATAAATTATATACAACAGTAAGAAAGAGACAAACAACTTTATTATTTATTATATATATAATATAATGTTCTAGTTTCATTAGCCTCTTTCAGGCAATCGTATACACAGTATTGGTGGCTGATAACGCAACAGACCTACAACAATTGTTGGACACTGTAGTAACAGAGAGTGCAAGGAAAGGACTCTCCTTGAATATCAAGAAAACAGAACAATGGTGATATCAAAGAAAATGGTGACACAAAAATGTGACATAGAAATAGAAGGAAACATTCTTAACCAAGTGGATAATTTTAGATACCTAGGGACATTTATAACATCAGATGGAAGATTTACAACAGAGATTAAGAGCAGAATAGGGCAGGCAAAAGCCGAATTTCAGAAAATGAAGAGTATCTTGTGCAATAGGTCACTATCACTGAGTGTAAGAAAGAGAGTGCTGAAATGCTATGTAGAACCAGTTTTGCTGTATGGCAGTGAATCTTGGAATGTAAATGAACAAATTAAGAAGAAATTAGAAGCAACCGAGATGTGGTTCCTGAGACGAATGTTGCGAATTCCTTGGACTGCTAGAGTAACTAACGATGACTGCCTGAAACAGGCTAATGAAACTAGAACACTGTATACAACAGTAAGAAAGAGACAAACAGCTTTCTTCGGTCATGTAATGAGAAGAGAGGCATTGGAGAACATCGTGACAACTGGAAAGATCGAGGGGAAGAGAGGCAGAGGCAGACCAAGAGAAATGATGCTGGACGGATTGAGACGGTGGCACGGAGGAATATCAGCAGCAGAGTTGATCCAGAAAACCAAAGACCGAGATCTGTGGAGAGCCATGAACGCCTACGCCAGCTGGCAGGGCACTTGATGATGATGAGGCAATCGTCGTTAGTTACTCTGGCAGTCCACGGAATTTGCAACATTCGTCACATTATCCACATCTCTGTTGCTTCCAAGTTTTTCCTAATTTGTTCATTTAAATTCCAAGATTCACTGTTTTACAGCACAACAGGTTCTATATAGCACTTCAACACTCTCTTTCTTACATTCAATGATAGTTGCACACAATGATAATGGCCAACTACTTAACGTAAAATTGGGGAGAAAATCACAAACATTCAGAAAATGTTGGGGTCGATTGTGGTGTCCTATAGAAGGACAAGCAGCTAACTTTATGTTGGCTGAGCCACTTTCTTATTTTATAGATAACTGATTATTGTGTTTCTTCGTGGTGTTATTGAGGAATTCTGCCAGCATATTTTGTCCAATTTGCCAATTTTTGTGTTTCTTCGTGGTGTTATTGAGGAATTCTGCTAGCATATTTTGTCCAGTTTGCCAATTATTGTGTTTCTTCATGATGTCGTTGAGGGACTCTCCTAACAGACTGTGTCTAGTTTGCCAATTATTGTGTTTCTTTATAGAGTTGTTGAGGAGCTCTGCTAGCATATTTTATCCAGTTTACCAATTATTGTGTTTCTTTATGATGTTATTGAGGAATTCTGCTAGCATATTTTGTCCAGTTTGCCAATTATTGTGTTTCTTCATGATGTTGTTGAGGGACTCTCCTAACAGACTGTGTCTAGTTTGCCAATTATTGTGTTTCTTTATAGTGTTGTTGAGGAGCTCTGCTAGCATATTTTATCCAGTTTACCAATTATAGTGTTTCTTTATGATGTTGTTGGTGTCAGGTCTTAGTCAGATATGACTGAGCTACCGCATAACAGTAGACGGTACCACCTACTTTCTGTTAGCGCCGAATGTTGGGCGGCGCATTCCAAACCCGACACCCCACCTTGTGCCAACGGTTTTGGGCGGAGGAGTGCAATTGGGAGGATACAAGCCTAGTGCGAGGTAACGCAACCTAAAGACCACATGTCTTGGCAGAGCAGACCAGGCCCTAAGCCTTGGTAGGCAACTGGTCTAGGATGGAAGCTCCGATAGGCGGACAGTTAGAGCATTGTTTTGCTTTTCCGGCAGCTTCTGCAGCTTGTCTTGTTCCAGTCGTATTAGTGTTACCTTTCTTCTGGAGTAAACTAGGCAGGCCGAGAGAGGGATCATGCTGCATGGGCAACACATGATCTCTACACTCAGCCCAGGCTTTGTGTTATGGAGAGGTTTGTTCCATTTTACGAACTATTGTCTGTCGAGACGGCAAGGTGTCAGCCAGCCAGCCAGCCAGCCAGCCAGCCAGCCAGCCAGCCAGCCAGCAAGCCAGCCAGCCAGCCAGTCAGTCAGTCAGTCAGTCAGTCAGTCAGTCAGTCAGTCAGTCAGCCAGCCAGCCAGTCAGTCAGTCAGTCAGTCAGTGAGTTAGTCAGTCAGTCAGTCAGCCAGTCAGTCAGTCAGTGAGTCAGTCAGTCAGTCAGTCAGTCAGTCAGTCAGTCAGTACCTAGTTAGGTATTGAAGTCGCGGAAGTTTAGTAGCTAGACGCTTGCCTGTCCACCAATTTGTCATATGTTGGAATGTGCATTCATGTGAATGTTTACAACTGACCTGGGATTACAGGTCCTCATCATCATGTGCCATGTCGATAAGCTTGGCCGGGTCATGTTTCGCCATCTCACACGATCACCATGAGTCGTGAAACCGTACCGGGCGAGACTGTTCCTATGCAGCACCCATTTACGCTGTTTCGCTATTTCTCTATGAATTGACGGAACATGATTTTCTAAACATTTGTAAAGAATATAGTTTTCCATAGCTTTCCTTCCCAACAGTGACCATACTGGTCGATGACCGTAGCCAATGTTTCCAAAATGAGACCCTCTGCCTACCGTCGTGAAATTGAAGACCATAACCTACAACTATCTGGCGGCTGCGCTTCAACTCCATCCACCACCTGCACCCATGGCTTCACGTAATCCTGATTCACAAGGGGGAGGGGGGAATAAACAGATACTCCCTGTGATCATGGGTGTCCAGTAGGCTAGCGGAGGGAAGATGGCACCTTATTTCTGCTTTAATACATCTACACAGCCTAAACTGGGTACCAGGACATAAATCTTATCATGCACCAATACCCCACCGAGCTATGCAGACCCAGACCATCTGTCCACCTGCTCATTTGCCACGACACCAGGATATCCTGGGGAAAGCATCCAACAGATGCTCTCTATTTCTGATTTTTTTAAAAATGGAAGTCTGCGCTTCTTCCATAGCATGCCTGTTTTCACCTTTCTCATCATACTTTGTGAGTTTCATTCTGAGAATTCACAATCAACCAACCAAATAGTCTGTCAGCCAACCAACCAGCAAATCTGACACTCTAATAAATGCGAACATTGAAGAAAACTGGCGCATATACAGAATGATGTCTCGAAATTTAAAATAATGTGACCATATTAAATGTCACACACTGGCTTTGAAAAAAAAAAGTGATGAAAGTCGTGGTTCCTCAAAAATTAGGCAGACTGACCAGCAGAAAGAGGGGAACAGGACACCGAAGACACCTTGGGCAGGAGGGTGCATGAGGCAGGAGAACTAGCAAGTGATCGAGACATGTTCCTTCAGACTATGATGACAGCGATGTTCTACAAAAGACCTTTCACGTGATGACGAATGTGTCCCTGGAATTATACCTTATCCAATACCTTCTATAAATGCTAATCAATATCTGCGAATGTATTTCTCGCTATCTGAAGACAATTAACACCAATACATTTCATAATCCTATTATATTGACGGCTTCTTTATTTGTTACTCATTGCGTTGCACATAACTCACGAGTGCACCTGTACGGTGGGTGGATTTTCCCGAGTGCAACAACCCGCACGAAATGAACTCTACTAGAATGAGGGGCAAGAATGCATGTCATGACAATTCATGCCACATTCACCTCAGCTCATAACCCTGTGGGATAGCCCTCGCATGTACGTGCAGACAAAACCACGCAATACTTCGGAATTTGGGTTAGAAAAACAACTCTTGAACGGTCGTAAATCTGTCTTGTTGTTTGAGTGTTTTGTGTAGTGTTTCTTATTGTGATTGACCGTTTAAGGAATGGGTACTGCCATGTTCGTACTGTGTATGTTTTTCTCGTTTGTTGCATCCGTTCTTATACACAAAATATTTACATTTTTACATGTCGCTCTCTTATCTAAGAGGTGTGTATAATCATCGTTTACATACGTCCTAGATTAGAGGGAGGCACGTAAAATATACAATCATTTTATGTAAATGCTGTTATTTTGAGGCAGGTGCAGAAATTCAGATATCTAGGTACAAGATAACATTACATGGAAGATGCATTACAGAAATAAAGAACAGAATAGAAATTTAACAACTTCCTTCTATCAAATGAAGAACATTGTACGCAATAAGTCCGTGTCATTGGAGGTTAAAAAAAGAACTCTTGCATTTTACATAGAACCAGTTCTAACATATGACTGCCAATACTTGACAGTTAGTAAACAAGAAAAAGAATCTCTTGAGGCCTCATAGATGCGGTTTTAAGCTCAAAATTCATTTGGACAGACAAAATAAGTAACTAAATGTTGCGAAGTAGGCTAAGACGCAAAGACAACGTATCACAAACATCAGAAAGAGGCATTCATCATTTGTTCTAATATTATGTGACGAGAGAAACTGGAACGTGTTGTGACAACTGGAAAGATTCATGGAAAGAGAGACAGAAAAGACAACGAGAAAATATTATTGGCAGCCTTTTGCCATGGCGAGAGAAGGTATCAGCACACCAGGAACTGATACATGCAGCTGGAAATCACCAGAAGTAGTGAAGCATATTCGCCCGCGCCAGTCGGCACGATATGTGATGATGATAGCGATGATATTGACGACATAATGTAACCTTACATGATCAGTCATATGTGTCTATGATGTGTTGCTCATCTGTGGAAGCCCCGTTTGAACAAAAGCCACTTAAGGGGCGATCAAATGCACCTTGGGGAAAACAAGAGTGCCCTTGGGAAAACCCACGTTATGATGGCATACATAGCGTGCATCTTTGTGTAACTTGAACATCTCCTCCAGTGACATGTGTGAGTTTGAGTGTGTGTGTGTGAGAGAGTGTGTGTGTGTGTTTGTGTGTGTGTTTGAGTGAGTGTGTGTGAGTGTGTGTGTGTGTGTTTGTGTGTGTGGGTGTGTGTGTGTGTGTGTGAGAGAGAGAGAGAGAGTGTGTGTGTGTTTTATGTGAATGTGTGTATATGAGAGTGAGTGAGTGTTTGTGAGAGTGTGTGTGTGTGAGAGTGTGTGTGTGTGTGGATGTGAGCGTGTGAGTGTGTGTGTGTGTGTGTGTGTGTCAGTGTGTGTTTGAGTGAGTGTGTGAGTGAGTGTGTATGTGTGAGTAAGTGAGTGTGTGTATGAGAGAGTTTTTGTGGATGTAAGTGTGAATATGTGTGTGAATGTGTGAAAGTGTATGTGTGTTTGGATGTGAGTGAGTGAGTGAGTGAGTGAGTCAGTCAGTCAGTCAGTCAGTCAGTCAGTCAGTGAGTGAATGAGTGAGTGTAAGTGAGTGTGAGTGTGTGTGTGTGTTTATGTTTGTGTGGATGTGAGTTATAGACCATTTCTCAATCACTACAGTAGAACAATGGGGTATGTGAGTTGAAAGCTACAGAACAATTCTTAGAACGTCGTTGACCAAGAATAAGAAACAATACAGACATTCTACAAAAAGAACAAGCAATACAAACATTCTACAAGAAGAATAAACAATACAGACATTTTACAAAAAGAAGAAACAATACAGACATTCTACAAAAAGAACAAACAACACAAACATTCTACAAGAATAAGAAACAATACAGACATTCTACAAAAAGAACAAACAATACAGACATTCAACAAAAAGAACAAACAAAACAGACATTCTTCAAAAAAGAACAAACAATACAAACATTCTACAAGAATAAGAAACAATACAGACATTTTACAAAAAGAACAAACAATACAGACATTCTACCAAAAGAACAAACAATACAAACATTCTACAAAAATAACAAACAATACTAACATTCTACAAGAATAAGAAACAATACAGACATTTTACAAAAAAAATAACAAACAATACAGACATTTTGCAAAAAGAACAAACATTACAAACATTCTACAAAAATAACAAACAATACAAACATTCTACAAGAATAAGAAACAATACAGACATTTTACAAAAAAATAACAAACAATACAGACGTTCTACAAAAGGAACAAACAAAATATTCTACATAAAAAGCAAACAATACAGACATTCTACAACAAGAACAAGAAATAGAAACATTCTACAAGCATAAGAAACTATACAGACATTTTACAAAAAGAGCACTGGCTCATAAAGTATATCATCTCTTGGAAAATGAAAGTCCACATTCAGTGGGCGTGTCATGAGAAGAGGAAAGCTGAAAGTCCACATTCAGTGGGCACGTCATGAGAAGAGGAAAGCTGAAAGTCCACATTCTGTGGGCGTGTCATGAGAAGAGGAAAGCTGAAAGTCCACATTCTGTGGGCGTGTCATGAGAAGAGGAAAGCTGAAAGTCCACATTCAGTGGGCATGTCATGAGAAGAGGAAAGCTAAAAGTCCACATTCAGTGGGTATGTTATGAGAAGAGGGAAGCTGAAAGTCCACATTCTGTGCGCGTGTCATGAGAAGAGGAAATCTGAAAGTCCACATTCAGTGGGCGTGTCATGAGAAGAGGAAAACTGAAAGTCCACATTCAGTGGGCATGTCTTGATAAGAGGAAAGCTGGAGTCTGTCGTCACAACAGGGAGGCTGGAGAGGAAAGAGGCATTGGAGGCAAAGATATGAGGCAGTTTGACATCATGGCGTGGAGGAACATCGGTATCAGAAGTGATTAGCAGCAAAAGAGGCAGAAGGTTGTGGACAGACATGATCACCAACGCTACACGGCATGGACTATAAGATGAAGTTATACTAAACCTCGCATTGCATTGATGTACACAACGGTATGAGCGATGTCCGTAAAAGGCCATGCAATTAACTAAATGTACAATATAAACAACAAAACAAATAGGTATCTGTACAACTACCGGCCTGTGTTAATTTTGTATTGCCTTTGTATATGAATGTTTGTCGTGTTTTCCTTTATAGTGTCGTCCCTGGAGTGAGGGGAATCAACACCCACATTATTTATAACCACATATCATTATTCTGGAGAATCCACTAGATTCCGTCCACAACACTCCGTCAGTCACTGGATACCTCTTTCTCTCTCCCTCTCTCACCACTGGCTCATGCCCCCTCTCACACTTCCCCAAAACAACATACTAAACAACTCTAGCTTCCAAAAATCAATAACATATTAATTTAATGAAGAAAAGTGTATGTATGTGAGAAGTGTATGTGTAGAATGTATGTCGTATACTCTAGTGTGTCTGCAGAATCAGACCGAACAGCTCAGGAGCAAAGTCTGATCATCCTGGTAAGGACCACACGACATCATCATAGTTCAGCACAAAATGACCTCACCAAAACGATGTGTCCCTCCTGCTAGATGTTGACTTCCTCCAGTAGCTTTTTGATAACCCCGATACCTGGTCACCAATCACGGATATAGTCCGATACTTATCCTGAATCGATCATACACAATGTTACCAAAGGTCCTTAAAGTTCTGAGACATAACAATCCTTGCATCGTGAAAACACGGACCACTGTCCCTTGTAATAACATGGTTCATTTCTAAATGTCCTAGAGTTTCACCATTACACAGTTATTGTTTACAGTCCCACAGGAATCTAATAATTTAGTAAAAACGCCAGGTTCATTGTTCCTGTTTCCTAGATAATCACTATTGTTCTTTCTACATAAATAATCACTATTGTTCTTTCTACATAGATAATCACTATTGTTCTTTCTACATAGATAATCACTATTGTTCTTTCTACATAGATAATCACTATTGTTTTTGTTACATGTGGTATGGACAAATAATCTCACTATTGTTCTTGTTCCATGTGGTATGGAAAATAATCTCACTATTGTTCTTGTTCCATGTGGTATGGAAAATAATCTCACTATTGTTCTTGTTCCATGTGTTATGGAAAATAATCTCACTATTGTTCTTGTTCCATGTGGTATGGAAAATAATCTCACTATCAACTTCCATGATTCCAATCAGTAGGAAGTCTTCTGCCGGATACTTATATGTTTCGGTTCAACAAAGCCGTGTTCCTTCAGACCCTTTTTATCATGGGCCCAGTGCAAAGGCCGCTGAAAAAATCTTCCCGCACTAATTTATCCATGATCTGAAATAGTGATGTTTCAGCTTGTTTTCTTCATAACCTGAGGGGAACCTGTGAAAGAGAGAACACACCTGGTGAGAGCAACCGGATACTGACCCCTATTAGATGAGTGTAGGCCGACGGCCTCACTCAGATATATAACAGTGAACCAAACTCTGTCATGGGACAGAGGAGCTCATCACATCGGTCTGAGTTAGAGTAAGACAAGGAAAGACCAAATGTAAAGTGCAGAACCCCAGTAGACACCCCACTGGAAGATCCCACTATTGGACATTTCCCCTATCCCCCAACCATCCTGAATCTTTCTACAAATCATCCCACTTTACTATTCCCAACCAGCTGAGCTAATTGACCTCTCACACTAGTTAGTTTTAACAATGCGATTGCCTACTGTCGCCGACACTCCTTGAATACCTAACCACAAAGCAACAACATTATGCTCAAGTCCTAAGCTCTATCTATCACTAGACTGTTCTACATTATTTACATCTAAATGCTAGCTAGTGAATACCTTATGAAAACTCAGCTCTATCCTGAATCGAATCTACACTTTGCCACGAAAGACACATGTTCCTCAACGTTAATTGATACAAAACACAATAGATTCTTTTCTATATTAGAACAGAGCTAGTCAAACACTTCAGCTTAGGTCAAATCTCTTGTTCACACTAGCGGCAACAAGTTATGTTTTCATACAGTCGGGGATTGTCCGAGTGACGTCATTCGATGTCAACAACAGGTGGCCCCAGCGGCAGACAATCTGTTCCCAACTTCACAAGAATAGTTGTCACCCCTTCTACAACTGACGCAACAGTCTTTTCTTCTCGAAGGACGACACATCAAACAATGCCGATAAATTTCCCGTTTCCTAGGGAAATCTCAAAGACTGGTAGTTTCGTTTGATCGGACGTGTTTCCCCACTAGTAACAAACAATTGCAGCTGTGAATACAGACTGTCTCTGTAAGTCTATCATCTTATCGTTAACTACAGTGGTCCCGTGACAATGTTATAGACGTGTTCTAAGAACATCTTGGGTACAGAAAATAACAAATGTATCCATACTTCAAGAGCTGAATGTTGAAGGGGGTTGGCTATTAAAACGATAAGACAAAGAAAATTGAAATATTTTGGTCACTTGAAACATCACGAAAGATTGGAGAGAACAATAATGGAGGGGTATATGCCTGGGAAGAGAGGAAGAGGAAGGCCAAAGAGAAGATGGGTGCAGGATGTGGCGGATGATCTCCAGATGGGTGTATCGGACACTGGACATTTTGCTCATGATCGAGAGGTTTTCCGGAAGGTTGTTATGGGAGCGAGGTTCTGCAAAGGACATGCTACTGAATGAATAACGAGGGTAAGTTAATAAGTAAGTCGCAAATGGCTGTAGAAAAATAATTACACATGATAACAACTTGAAACCAGTTTATTTTTATACATATTGTCATTATTGTCCCTTTATTTAGAGGAGCGGCTGGCCGAGAGGCTAGAACGCCGGACTCTCATTCGGGAGGCCCGGGTTCGATCCCTCGGTAAGGTGTCGGATTTTTTTCTGTCGGGGGCAAAAAGAAAATCCTAACCTGCACAGTTCGCGGCGACTGCACTAGCCAGGCGGCCTTTATTCCTCAGGCTCAAAGACCCCTCTGCCATACACCGCAAGGTACTAGGGGAGACTGGGGAGAAATGGACATAGGGGAGAAATGGACCACCCCCTCTCTGGCCCCTGGCTGTGATGCAATGAAAGTGAAACCATAATAAGTTTGTTTTCCACATCAAACATAGTCCGAATTTTTCATTTGCCATCGACTTCCCGCACAGGTCGTTCCCACGCAAAGTTTGAAAAATTTTCTGCACTAAAGTTTCTTTTTCCAATTCCAGACACCATCGTAAAGCAGACGCATAGTCAGGAATCAGGACAAGGTAATTACGTTAATATCTTTATTTACTTGTTATTTAAGAGTTCATATAAAAAATATAGCATATAATATTAGATGTAAGAGACTTTATGGCTGAATAGTTTAATACATTGATGGGGGAGAAATGGACCGGTTCATTTCTCCCCATGGTTCATTTCTCCCCATAGAAGAAATTGACAAGACAGTCTGTTGTTATTAAAAGTGTTGAAGATTGCATTCGAATATCAGCATTATTGATTCTTTTTAATACTGGGGCCTAAATCTAGACCAATAAAACTGTTAACAAATTTGATTTCAGTGATTTATTAAAGATGCACGCCATTCGTGCTATGATCAGTATTTCTTTGCAAATGATAGGCCTACCATTCTAAATGTTATATAATTCTGTCACTCTTTTGTTTCAGATGCCAAGATTGTACATCAGAAACACCAACAAGGGTCTCGTTACGGAGGAACGTATGAGAGAAGCTGTTAATGCTGTGAAAAATGGAATGAAAGTGAGGAAAGCTGCAAGGGAGTACGGCATTGCTCGCTCTACCCTCAATAACAATCTTACAAAAGACAGAGAAGGAAATGGCCTGCCTACTAGACTCATACCAAATTATAGGCATAGCCTTGTTTTCACAGCTAAGCAAGAAGCTGATTTTGCTAGTTACTTGAAAGATTGTGCAAGAATGTTCCATGGACTCACAACTAAAAACGTTCGTATTTTGGCGTACGAGATGGCGAAAGTCAATAACACTGCACATCCTTTAACCTGGGATGAGCAAATGTTGGCAGGGAATGACTGGCTTTGTGGATTTTTGCGACGGAATCCCGAGCTGACCATAAGGCAACCTGAGGCAACATCTCTGGCTAGAGCTACAGCTTTCAACAAACATATTATTTGCACCTTCTTCAACATTGTGAAGGAAACCATTACAAAACTAAATGTGAGTGGAGCTCAAATCTACAATTTGGATGAGTCAGGTCTGACCACTGTACAGAAAGTGCCAAAAGTAATTGCCCCACGAGGAGTGAAGCAAATAGGCCAGGTGACATCCAGAGAAAGAGGAGAACTGGTCACAATCTGTTGCATTGTGTCAGCTGCGGGTCACATTATCCCTCCAGTTTTTGTGTTTCCCAGAAAATTTTTTAAGAATTTTATGCTTGCTGGAGCACCTGAAGGTTCCCTTGGCCTTGTGAATGAATCAGGTTGGATGACCCGTGATAATTTCGTCAAAGTTATAAATCACTTCATTAAGCATTCAAGACCTTCCAAAGACTTCCCTTTGATTTTGATCTTGGACAATCACGATTCCCACATTTCATTTGAATCACTTGAACTGTGCAAGAAAAACAACATTCATGTGATCACGTTGCCACCACACACCTCATCTAAAACTCAGCCCTTGGACCGTTCAGTTTTTGGACCCATGAAGTCGGTCTACAACAATGCGTGTGATTAATGGATGATGAAAAATGTTGGGACACCACTGACAATCTATCAAGTTGCAAATCTAGGAGGCCACGCTTTTCTTATGAAATCTGGCAACTCCCATTAACATTCAATCAGGCTTTGCAGTGTCAGGTATTTGGCCCTTTAACGAAGATGTTTTTACAGAAGATGATTTTATGCCTTCAGAAATAACGAACAGGCCCATCAGCAAGGACAGTGAAAATGCCACTTTAGAAAGCAATGAACAGACAGGATCAGCATCTCCACATTGTGGTACCAGCACAGATCAAACTGCACAAGAATTTCATGAAAATCAGAAAGAGTGTAATGTTGAGAACCTTGTAGATGACTTGCAGGAAATATCAGGGAGTCTTCAACATAAAGCTACTTCTTCCTTTACTTCGCCTCATGTTTTCAGAGGACTACCAAAAGCTGGTCCGCGAAAAGATTCAAATAATATGAGGAAAAGAGGAAAAACTATGCTGGCTACTTCTACGTCAGAAATGGATCGAATTATGGAAAGAGCGGTGATGAAAGAAAAGGCAGCAAAAGTTCCACCCAAAAAGGCAAAGAGACAGCTGCTGAAAGAACTTGATGTTGATTCAGATCCAGAAACTGACATTTCGTTTTGTGATGACACAGATTCTGATGTTTCATTTGGTGAAAATGAGGAGTGTACGGTTAGCTTGACTGGTGTGAGTGAGGTTTTTGAAGGCCAGTGTGTGCTATGTGAATATGGAACAAAGAAGACTTGTGTTTACTATGTAGGAATTGTAAGGGGAGACATTGATGATGATGGTGATGTTGAGGTAGAGTTCTTGCGCAAGAGTGAGAAGGTTGCTGGTAAATTTGTTAAGCCTAAGGTA
Source organism: Cepaea hortensis (assembly GCA_963921405.1). Taxonomy (NCBI): domain Eukaryota; kingdom Metazoa; phylum Mollusca; class Gastropoda; order Stylommatophora; family Helicidae; genus Cepaea; species Cepaea hortensis. The sequence goes on along the minus strand of OY992876.1, from coordinate 148,048,874 downwards.
GAAGATGTCGCCAGTGTCTCAATTACATGTATTAAAGCACAGCTTACTAGATCTACAATCACTGGAACCACTTCTAGGACCAAAGATGGCTATGTCTTCAAAGAAAGTCTTGCAGGCATAAATGTTCGATAAAACTTTATATTAGATTAATATATCATATTAAACTTTTTTACTGTCGCTTAAAATAATAAAAAAAAAACTGCAAATATCATTTTAATGATTATTTATTTCTTATAGCAATATGGATGAGTTGTTGCTGCTTCTTTTTAAAAAAGGTCCATTTCTCCCCACTATGGTCCATTGCTCCCCACGTGCTGGTCCATTTCACCCCAATGGTGGTCCATTTCTCCCCATGTTCATATACATTTTTGAAATGCATTTTGTACAGAAACATATAGAAATAGATTGCTAAATGTTTTCCCCTTTTAAAATAAATGAATGTACAACATTTTAGTCATGGTTTTGTTATGTTTCGATAAAATCTGTTCCGGTGATGAGCAAAAATTGAAAACTACAAAATTGCTGGTCCATTTCTCCCCAGTCTCCCCTATATTGGCAGTAAATGACAGTTTTTTATGACAGTCCCTTTATTTAGCAACATAATTTCCACCAACATTGATGCCCATCGTTTTATCAGTCCTCCCAAACCGGATGCATTATGTTGCGAAATAAAGGGACAATAATGACAATATGTATAAAAATAAACTGGTTTCAAGTTGTTATCATATTTAGTTATTTTTCTACAGCCATTTGTGACTTACTTATTAACTTACCCTCGTATATCCAGCCGCAGCCGTTATTTTTGTTAACTAAATGCATGTCAAGAATTGTCGTGCCAGTTGGCCCGTGTTGTAACACGTGGTTTGACCTTAGAAATGATCCTTTACAGTGAAGAATTCGAATCCTGCGTCCCCTAATGTCCTCAGATAGTCTACAATCTAGCTCCTCTTCTAATATATCATTGATTCTTGGAGGTGCTCTCTGGAGATACGTGCTTTGTGCGACGCTTTCGGCAAGCCGCCCTGTGCAAAGAGACCGAGCGTTATGTGATAAAACCCGGTGCAACTAAATCGATCTTCTTGTCGTTTAAACCTGTTTATACATAATTGCTGTCTAATATATGCTATCTTACTTTGTTAGAGTTCGATAAGTCATTATTGGTTGGCTTTATGATTCACGTGCCGTGCAGCGAGAAACACGTTCAGCTCACGCGAACCATACAGACTTAACAAATCTGACCGTCCGGTATCCTGTGTTAAAAACCCCCGTGAGGGTGGAGGGGTTTCGTTTTTAAATTCGACCCAGTCTAACAAGCGTATGAGCCTGGGGAGGAGGAGGACTTTGCGGAGCGGAAAAAGAAGAAAACCAAGAACAAGAAGAACAAGAAGTACAAGAAGAACAATAACCAGAAGAACAAGAGGGCTAAAATATACTACTAGACCATTGGTTCCGTCAATGCGGACAATCATTGGGTGTTGTTGGCCGTGTCAAGAAGCCTACATCCATTGTGTAATGCTTTGAAGCACACATTGACAATCACTACCGAATAAGGAGCACTTGTATATAAAAACTGGTTAGCAATGTCACTCAAGTTCATCTGAAGTGTTTGATTGTGTATCTGCATTGTCCACGAATACAATAGCACTTTAATTCAAAAGATGTTTTCCGTAGTCAATTGAGTTGAGTTGAGATGATTCAAAAACCGACATCACAGCACTCGGGACTTTCATATAAGTGGTCCTTCCTCCTCTGCAACAGCCAGCGACGAGTCCAATACTAATGGTACCAGTAACAGATTGATTATGTGTCCATCCGGCCTTTCCCAGGAGTTTTGAGCGTCGGCTAAATCCTCTGACCGCTCCCTACGTCAATATTCTCTCCGGGCTATGATGATCCCATTCTTCTGCACTATACACAAGATTCGAAAGGGCCCCGTCCACATCTGCCTTATCATTCACCAATACCCCACCAAGGGGTGCAAACCCAGCCAATCTGTCCGCCTGCTCGTTTCCCACCACACCAGCATGTGCTGGGGGGGGGGGGGGATTGAACAGATGCTCTCACATTTTGACTGTCGAATGGAAGCATGCCACTCTGCGTGAAGCATGACTCTTCAGCTTTCTCATCATACCTCGTGAGTCCATTACAGTCACGCCGTGGGTGTGTTGTTTGTCCTCCAGCCAGCGGAACGTCGCTGTGACTGCCTCCACTTCCATTCTCAGACTAGATGTTGTGGTATCATACGCCAGGCTCTTCAAAAACCGTCCACTAATCTTCGCCACGAAACACCAGCACTTATTCTACATCCTAGCACAGAGCCACCAGTGTTGATTCGCCAGGTCGCGAATTGTTGTGGATCAATGGTTGCACCTCCCATTCATTTCAGCCTGCCGGCCAATCCCTGCATTCCCGGTCCAATGTTACTATGACCCTGAAAAGATCTGCCGTTTCCTCTGGCATTCTGGCCCACTTCTCTCCTTAACCCCATTCTCCCCATGTTCTCAAGCGTGGTGAATTTGAATGATAATTACATATACAATAGATTGCACGATTTATTGCCTCACATATTAGCTGTATCTCGACAAGTACGTATAGCAGAAATCAAACAACATAAGTTAAAGCAATAGGATAATTCCGTCTCGCTGAAATATACAACACACAAATTCACACTGTACATTAATTTTGATATTCATTACTGGCTAAATATGGCAATTAAAATATCATTAAGTTAGTTGCATTACCTTTGCGGAACGTTGCAATTAACTCCAACATGTATTGGAAGTTTTGTTTGAGTAGTTAGAAAGGCGCAATTCGGTTATATTTTGGTGGAGCCTCCACCATTTGACCTTGACCTCGGTTGATTTTCACTCCCCCTCGGTCATATAGTTGGGTGGGTATGTAGGGGTGGTATCTAGGTCATATCTAAGGGCGATGATTCTAAGATTTTATGTTTCTAAGGGCAGATAACTATTGAGTGGTTGTATACAAATTTTAATTAATTATTATAAAATAAAATAAAATAAATAAAAATAAAAATAAATAACGACGGGGTGCGGGGTGGTGGCGAGGGGTGGGCGCGTGGGGTGAGGCTAAGCGGTTCGGGTTTAAACACTATCAGGTATATAATAATTTTTTATTAAATCATGTATAAACAATACAATGCATATTAAATAAGTAGCGGCATAGTGGAAAATTCTGGAAGGTAGTACCGGCGAGTTATACGTCGGCAAGTGTGGGAAAATCTCCGGCGGGTGTGACGGTGGTCGGTTCATAACGGACGTGGAGGGGGTGCATACGGAAAAGTCATTAAGTAACGGGTTGTAAAAACGTGGGTGAGTGGTGTGTTAAAATATTTTGAACTGTTAGCGCATTGGTGATGTACATTAGTACGAATAGAAGGAATAGGTGCGGTGGGGATAGTAGTGGGTATGGGTTAGTGAAATTAGTTGATAAGGGTGGTTATTAGTGCTATGTAGATGTTCATAGTAGCTTATTCACTAACATAACACATGTTACAAATGAAACCTTGAAAGCTAAAGATCGCTGATTGTAATGGATATAGTGTAGTATCATTCGGTGGTAAGGGGTGGGTACCAGGTATTAGTGGTCAACAGATGGTCAAGTAGTGGTCAAGTGAGGAAATTTTAGGGAAAAGTGGTTATAATGATAGGGTGATGCTTAAAGGGTGGTAAATTAGTGGTCAAGTAGTGGTCAAGCAGTGGTCAAGTAGTGGTCAAGTGGTAGTCAAGTGAGGAAATTTTAGGGGAAAGTAGTTGTAGTGATATGGTGATGATTAAAAGGTGATAAATTAGTGGTCAAGCAATGGTCAAGTGGTGGTCAAGTGAGGAAAAGTTTAGGGAAAATTGGTCGTAGCGACATGGTGATGATTAAAGGGTGGTAAATTAGTGGTCAAGTAGTGGTCAAGTAGTGGTCAAGCGGTGGTTAAGTGACGAAAATTTTAGGGAAATTTTAGGGAAAAGTGGTTATAATGATATGGTGATGATTAAAGGGTGGTAAATTAGTGGTCAAGTAGTGGTCAACCAATGGTCAAGTAGTGGTCAAGTGATGAAATTTTAGGGAAAAGTGGTTATAATGATATGGTGATGATTAAAGGGTGGTAAATTAGTGGTCAGGTAGTGCTCAACCAGTGGTCAACCGCTCAAGTGAGAAAATTGTAGGGTATGGTACGTGTAGTGAAACAGAGATGGATAAATTAAGTAGTGACGTTGTCAAGTAGTGATCAAGTAGCGGGCAAGTAGCGGGCAAGTACTGGTCAAATGGTCGAGTGACCACTTAAATTGTAAGGGAAAGTACGTGTAGTGAACCTGTGTTGGTTAAAGTGATCGATGACGTGCTCAAGTAGTGGCCAAGTAGTTGTAAATGGTCGAGTGACTACTTAAATTGTCGGTGAAAGTAGGTATAGTGACATGGTGATGATCAAGAGTTGGTCAAGTGGTGTTCAAATAGTGGTCAAGTAGTGGTCAAGTAGTCGAATGACCACTTAAATTATAGGGTATGGTACGTGTAGTGAAACGGTGATGGTAAAATAAGTAAGGCCATAGTCAAATAGTGGTCAAGTACTGGTGAAGTAGTGATCAAGTGGTCGAATGACCACTTAAATTGTAGTGTATGGTATGTGTAGTGACATGATGATGGTTAAAGTGATCGATGACATGATCAAGACGTTATGCCGACTGCTAAGTTCAGAAAGTAATGTCCTTACTATCGGCAATTTCCCTGACAGGAGCGCCTCGAGCACTGATTTTGTATTGATCAATAGCACCTAGTGGTACAGTCAACACACATGGACAATAGTTACATCCGGTCAAAGATGGCGTCGCACCCTATCACACATGGGTAATTGCTACAACCAAACTACGTCTCATTCACTAAAACTGGTCAAATATGGTGTCACATCCGGTCACAGGGGTAATGGGACATCTGAGACACGTGGTTAAGAGGGAAACTATAGAAAAAGGGTGTCCTACCGGTTGTCGAGTCAGGGAACCTAACGTATGATGATCACTGTGTATAGAAGTGAATACACTGCATCATCAACACTGCATCATCAACACTGCATCCGAGGGGTAAAATGGTCACCCCCTTCTCTCTCTCTTTTCTATAACCATGTAGTCCTAGTGTTATCCGGTTACACCAAAGGACACCCGAGCATCAACACAACAAACTGCCCCGATTCAACCTTAGGCAATGCACGTAACATGACAGGTCACATGTCCGCCGTCATAAGCAGCGACGTTATCACGTATCAAATTAGACATCCACACTTTCATTTCCTTTCTATGTGGCCATAGTGTCTTTACATCTTTCTCCAGAAAGCCATTTCCAAGACCAATATATGTTTTTTAGTGTACCTGCTCAGTGCCACACTTCACAACCAGACAAAAGTACACCTTCTATGTACCAATTCAACCGTCAAATAAGAAAATATGTTAAACAAAATATTAAAATTATTGGTCAAATACAGAAATATCTCGTCCAAACTTATAAAAAGTACGAACATGTGTTAACCTAGTGGGGAAAATATCAATCAAGTAGGAAAGTTTGTTAGTCAAATAGAAAAAATATTGACCACATAACGATATATCTTGTCCACACTTATGAAAAGTAGGGAAATTTGTTAGTCAAATGAGGAAAAAAAAAGATTAACCAAGTAACGAAATACCCCCACCAAACTTATGAAAAGTACGAAACTTTGTTAAGCAAGTATGAAAATGTATCGACCAAACAGAGAAATATATCACCCAAACTTATAAAAACTAGGAACATATTTTAACCAAATGGAAAATATCTTGGCCAAATAGGAATATTTGTTAGCCAGATGGGGAAAATATTGTCCAAGTAACGAAATACATCGTTCAAACCTACGAAAAGTAGGAAACTTTGTTAATTAAATGTGAAAATTTTGGCCAAATTTCAACCAAACTTATAAATATTTCAACTAAACTTATAAAAAAGTAGGAACATTTGTCAGCCAAATGGGAAAAATGTCGGCCAAATACAGAAATATAGCAACCAAACTTATAAAAAGAAGGAAAATATTGACCAAGTAACGAAATATCTCGTCGAAACTTATAAAAATATAGGAAACTTTGTTAACCAAATGTGAAAAAACAAAACAAATATTGATCAATTAAAAAAATAACTCCTCCAAATTTATGAAAAGTACGAAACCTTGGTACCCAAATGCGACAAATGTAGGTCAAATACTGAAATATTTTGTCCAAACTTATGAAAGGTAGAAAATTGTCTTAACCAACTGGGGTAAATATTGCTCAAACTAAGAAACATGTCGACAGAAGTAGGAAATTACGTGAACCAAAGTAATAAAATTGTTGGCCAAATAGGAAAAAGTATCGGTCAAACTTATAGATGTCTCGTTTAAACTTATAACATGTATGAAAATTTGTTAGGTAAAGGTGAAAAATATTGGCCAAGTAATGAAATATCGCATCCGAACTTATAAAATGTACGAGTTAACCAAAGGCGAAAAGGCCAAAATACAAAATGTCTCGACCAAGCTTATAAAAATCTAGGAAAAAATATTACAACTAAAATATTGATCAAAAGGTATAAATCCAAACATTATAAAAATAACCAAATGTGAAAAATATCGTCCAAAGACAGAAATATTTCAACTAAACTTATAAATAAATCAACAAAACTTGTGAAAATTTTTGGTCAAGTACAGAAATAGCTATGGAAAAAGTAAGTCCACAAAACTAAGAAAAAAAATTTAACTTCTGTAGTCAAATGTGTCTTGAAGTTTTATCTGAAAAGACATTTCACAATACATAATCACCACCACTTTCCTTGTTTTACGTTACCGAAGGCCTTCACCGTATCTGGTACAGAAACCCTTATACATCACTCATCTCTCCACACTCTTGGTTTCTTTCTAATACAAAGTGGTCACATCACCAAGAACTTCAAACCTCCATTGTACACGTGCTCCATTGAAACACCCATGACAGTTAACAACATGTATGGCCATGTAATCTGTGAGTCCATCGGGGATAGTTCATACGAGTACTCGTCACCAAAGATCCATTTCCCATGGCTGACATCTTCAACTTGCTATACCACATCTTATTCTAACATATACTTTACATGAAATTTCCCAAATTTGGGGATCTATTAAAGAATACGTAATGAGATACACAAAGACACCAAGAACATATCAGACAAAACAACTCACAAACCAGACTTAGAACTAAAACTTAAACCATATCAGATGAACCACCCAACAAGTACTACTAGAACTCAAAACATAACGATATTAAGGAAACGCATACTTACACATTGTCAGACATTAGATTTAAATCCCCTACTACTAACATATCACTGGTGTCGAATTCCCGTTTCACAAAAACACCCTCTTGTCAGTTGTTAGTGAAAACCATTACACCAGTCCAGATTTGTGACTCGTAGAATCTACACTCACACAGGATCTATTAAAGAATACGTATGAGATACACCAAGACAACAAGAACATATCATACAAAACAATTCACAAACTAAAACTTAAACCATATCAGATGAACCACCCAACAAGTACTACTAGAACTCAAAACATAACGATATTAAGGAAACGCATACTAGTTTATTTCTTTTTATAACTGTTTTAATATGGCAGAGAGAAACATGGTAATTAGACTATATCTGCCTTCTTCACTGCTGTCCTTTTTTCGATGACTTTTCTTCTGTGCTTGTCCTTCAGGACTGGATTCAAAATTTTTTTCCAAGTCTTGTACACCCATTTCAAAATGCTCACTTTCTCTGATTACATGGTGCCAGTTACCATTGCATTCTTCGGTGCCAACAGTATGGACTGTCAAGAAGTGAGGTTCTGGTGCAAAATTAATCTGTGGAGGTAAATAAAACACATTGAAACTTACAAGACGGCCACACATACTACTTCACTAAAGAAAAAACAGTAAAAAAAATATTCATGATGAGAAGTGGTAAAAGGCATCAAAAACAGACTGTCGACATTCTATTGGTCACGTCTTGAGAAAAGGTAAAGGTATAGTCACTGGTGGTTTGTAGTATAGAGAGATGTACATAGAAAACATGTATAGCAGCTAGGTCTTCTGTATTAGACATGTTTACAAAAATACACATGTGAACTATGATCATTACTACCCATACACACCTTCTTCTTTGATGACGAACACCTTCGGACACCGACAATAGGATAGTTTTCGTTCCACAACACATTAATTTTCTTGAGAGACTCTGGGGCATGACTACTATCCAAAAGGTCAATATCTTCATCTGAAGACGAATCATCACCCCAAGCAAAGGTTGTCTCTGGTACATTTAAGGCTGGCTGGGTGCCACGAGTAGATTTCTGGCAGAAATCTTTTTTCTTTCGATTGATTATTTTTGTAAGTGTGGTTGAGATATTTCTTATTTTGGTCTTTTCATACTTGGTTAACTCCTAATTTTTATACATTTGACTGAAATATTTCTGTATTTGTCATAACTTCTTCTAAGACTTTGTTCATGTCTGTTAATGTAAGCTCTGTTCCATCAAGAAAAAAGACAACGTCATGAATACAACCCACTAAAGAAAATCAACAAAAATCTTGGTTTCAATATTTATTCATCAAAACAGTTTAGTGATATATCGTAAGAAAGAATCAATGACATACATATTTTGGTGATTAAATATTGAAACCAAGATTTTTGTTGATTTTCTTTAGTGGGTTGTGTTCATGACGTTGTCTTTTTTCCCCTCGGATGCAGTGTTGATGATGCAGTGTTGATGATGCAGTGTATTCACTTCTATACACAGTGATCATCTTACGTTAGGTTCCCTGACTCGACAACCGGTAGGACACCCTTTTTCTATAGTTTCCCTCTTAACCACGTGTCTCAGATGTCCCATTACCCCTGTGACCGGATGTGACACCATATTTGACCAGTTTTAGTGAATGAGACGTAGTTTGGTTGTAGCAATTACCCATGTGTGATAGGGTGCGACGCCATCTTTGACCGGATGTAACTATTGTCCATGTGTGTTGACTGTACCACTAGGTGCTATTGATCAATACAAAATCAGTGCTCGAGGCGCTCCTGTCAGGGAAATTGCCTATAGTAAGGACATTACTTTCTGAACTTAGCAGTCGGCATAACGTCTTGATCATGTCATCGATCACTTTAACATCATCATGTCACTACACATACCATACCCTACAATTTAAGTGGTCATTCGACCACTTGATCACTACTTCACCAGTACTTGACCACTATTTGACTATGGCCTGACTTATTTTACCATCACCGTTTCACTACACGTACCATACCCTATAATTTAAGTGGTCATTCGACTACTTGACCACTACTTGACCACTATTTGAACACCACTTGACCAACTCTTGATCATCACCATGTCACTATACCTACTTTCACCGACAATTTAAGTAGTCACTCGACCATTTACCACTACTTGGCCACTACTTGAGCACGTCATCGATCACTTTAACCAACACAGGTTCACTACACGTACTTTCCCTTACAATTTAAGTGGTCCCTCGACCATTTGACCAGTACTTGCCCGCTACTTGATCACTACTTGACAACGTCACTACTTAATTTATCCATCTCTGTTTCACTACACGTACCATACCCTACAATTTTCTCACTTGAGCGGTTGTCCACTGGTTGAGCACTACTTGACCACTAATTTACCACCCTTTAATCATCACCATATCATTATAACCACTTTTCCCTAAAATTTCCTCACTTGACCATTGGTTGACCACTACTTGACCACTAATTTACCACCCTTTAATCATCACCATATCATTATAACCACTTTTCCCTAAAATTTCCCTAAAATTTTCGTCACTTAACCACCGCTTGACCACTACTTGACCACTACTTGACCACTAATTTACCACCCTTTAATCATCACCATGTCGCTACGACCAATTTTCCCTAAAATTTTCCTCACTTGACCACCACTTGACCATTGCTTGACCACTAATTTATCACCTTTTAATCATCACCATATCACTACAACTACTTTCCCCTAAAATTTCCTCACTTGACCACTACTTGACCACTAATTTACCACCCTTTAAGCATCACCCTATCATTATAACCACTTTTCCCTAAAATTTCCTCACTTGACCACTACTTGACCATCTGTTGACCACTAATACCTGGTACCCACCCCTTACCACCGAATGATACTACACTATATCCATTACAATCAGCGATCTTTAGCTTTCAAGGTTTCATTTGTAACATGTGTTATGTTAGTGAATAACCTACTATGAACATCTACATAGCACTAATAACCACCCTTATCAACTAATTTCACTAACCCATACCCACTACTATCCCCACCGCACCTATTCCTTCTATTCGTACTAATGTACACCACCAATGCGCTAACAGTTCAAAATATTTTAACACACCACTCACCCACGTTTTTACAACCCGTTACTTAATGACTTTTCCGTATGCACCCCCTCCACGTCCGTTATGAACCGACCACCGTCACACCCGCCGGAGATTTTCCCACACTTGCCGACGTATAACTCCCCGGTACTACCTTCCAGAATTTTCCACTATGCAGCTACTTATTTAATATGCATTGTATTGTTTATACATGATTTAATAAAAAATTATTATATACCTGATAGTGTTTAAACCCGAACCGCTTAGCCTCACCCCACGCGCCCACCCCCTCGCCACCACCCCGCACCCCGTCGTTATTTATTTTTATTTTTATTTATTTTATTTTATTTTATAATAATTAATTAAAATTTGTATACAACCACTCAATAGTTATCTGCCCTTAGAAACATAAAATCTTAGAATCATCGCCCTTAGATATGACCTAGATACCACCCCTACATACCCACCCAACTATATGACCGAGGGGGAGTGAACATCAACCGAGGTCAAGGTCAAATGGTGGAGGCTCCACCAAAATATAACCGAATTGCGCCTTTCTAACTACTGATTTGTTAGGCAATTTTTACGTGCGTTAGTCTGTTAATACTTTCTGAACAGCTGATGCCCAGACCCTTTAAATCAACGCAAAGCTAACTACTCCCAAATCGCCGCAGTCTGATTCCGAACTCTCGAAACCGTATGTTCTGTATTTGTGAAACTGCGTTCACTAACCCCCAGTAACACTTGGAGGGAAGATTCCTGATATTCATATACATAGTGTTTGCTCTGGTGACGACTGGTCCTACATAACTCAGTAAAACATGGAACGAGTACTCCTGATATTCACATAATAGTGGCTCGGTGTCGACTGGTTCTACAATAGCTGACTCAGTAAAACATGGAGCGAAGATTCCTGATATTCATATAGTAGCGGCTCGGGAACCGACTGGTCCTTCAATAGCTGACTCAATAAAACCTGGAGCGAAGATTCCTGATATTCATATAATAGTGGCTTGAGAGGCGACTGGTCCTATAATAGTTGACTCAGTAACACCTGGTGCGAGAATTCCTGATATTATATAGTAGAGGCTCAGGAGCCGACTAGTCCATACAAATATGGATCTAGCATCATCTGCATAATGCGTCATAAGGCCTGTAAAAGTGTCCTCTACTTATGTTCTTACTTACTGACTTTTAAAAAACCTAACATTTCGTGCAGTACTAGCAAGATTTTAAGAGATATATCACGCATGTGGTATACGTCATCAGCCATCACCACTTTTCATAGAAATTGAGAAAAATGGGTCTAGGCAGACGCTCCTTATAAGAACTGAGAGTAAGGTTGAAATGAACACAACGATTGGATGGCGAAGTCCCAGTCTGGCCAGCTGGAAACCCGCCGGAAAGTAGTTGTCACTTGTGAGAAAATTGTCAGAGAAACAAGTCCCTTTCCTAACCTTGGGGAGGTTTATCCTAGTGCCCAATTTCGCCCTCTGCGCCACCGGTAAGCTTGTGAATTCATTGTAAATACTATGATGTCCCTCTAGATGCTTGTAGGAGACATGTATTATTAGTTATATGTGGATTGTGAAATTAAGAGATCAGAGCCTCATTGAGAGGATAGTCTGACTTGCTCGCCTTCTGCATAAATGACATGCTTATTCTGCTGGAAAGTGTTGCCATATTTAGCGTTTCGCCTGCTATGAGTGATTTTGCTCTACGCATGTGAACGTTATCTCACTCACAGTGCATATTTGCAATTTCCTATGGCTGTGGGACCGTTCCCTATGGACGCAAATTATTGCACAATCTTCCTCCAAATGTGGAAGGTTCTTGATAGTCTGTGTTTCACAACTCCTGTGTTTAAATTGTGTGATTAACATGTGATCTTATTCATGAAGATATTGAGAGGTTTTGAGGGAGGAGCATGTTGTCCCCATGAGATTTATTGCTCATTAAGGGAGGCAGCAGGAAGCACCATGTGTCCTCTTTATGCAGGAAGTGCCATAACCGCCAGCATGGCACAATTAAGGGTAACGGCCTGGAGTAATATTTTAAGTTCAGTGACTTGCTAAAAGCGTTCTTGTAAATGCCATAATGCAATTAGTTCCTGAAGTAGGCACTTCTTATTCTTGATGCATTGGGTGAGTTTTGAAAACAGCGTTCTCAAAACCTCCCGGCTTCTAAGTGCCAGGAGAGGGAAGAACAATGTATTTTGTGTGCGATCTTTGCTCAGGCCCTGGTGCATATCTATTAGGTAGCTCTCATGATAGTTCATGTAATGATCATAATTGTTCTCATTTGTGTGTGTCTTACATTTAAAATGTGGATTCAGGATTGTTTCTTTAACTGCTGGGGGAAAAGTGAATTTTTCCCAGTGGAACTAGGCAGATGAATTGATAATGATGGTGATGGGGATGATTTTGTGAACCGAGTCTAACCAGAGGGGAATAAAGACTGGGCTTTGTATTATAATATAACGGTATAATGGCGACGCGATGACTCGTTGTCTTGAGGGAGACACTGTTCAGTGTTTTTCTGTGGATTCCCTATGGAAATTCCCGTGAAATTCGTGTGGATAGTGTTTTTCCTTTGGATTATGTGATGTTATTTCGTGTTCGTTAATTGGAAGTGTTCAAAAGAAGCCACGGAAGGCAGGTGGTGGATGAAATTATGAGGGCAGCCGACAGATATTTGTTGGTTATGGTCTCGAGTTTCGCGACGGCAAGCTTTCTCTCTTTCGAGAGACACTGATTGCGGTCACCCGGCCAGTATGGTCACTGCCATAGAGGAAAGCAACGGCAAACTACCTCTTTGAAATTGCCTAGTTTATTATGAAGGAAGAACGAAGTACCACAATGTAATATACAAGTAAATGGGAATATTCTTCAACAAGTGAATCGGTTCAATTATCTCGGAACAGTCATAACATCTGATGGCAGATGCCTTGAAGAGATTAGAACAAGAATCGCCATTGCGAAAGTAGCCTTTAGCAAGATGAAAAACATTCTGACCAATAAAATGATGTCAATTGAAATGAGAAAAAGAGTGTTGAGGGGATACATAGAGCCTGTTCTTTTGTATGGATGTGAAACTTGGACAATGTGCAGTCAAGCTGAAAAACATCTGATGGCTGCAGAAATGTGGTTTCTGAGGAAAATGCAAAGAATACCATGGACAGATAGAAAAACCAATGACCAAGTACTACAAGAGACAAATGAAAATCGTAGAATGATTAGAGAAATTAGACGTAGACAGTCAAAATTTTTTGGACATGTTATGAGAAGAAATGGACTGGAGAACTTAGTGACAGCTGGCAAGATCGAAGGGAACAGACCAAGAGGAAGACCGAGAGGAAAATACCTGGATGGCTTGGCCACATGGCATGGACGAGACAGGAACACTGAGCTGATCCACGACTCTGGTGATCGAGTGAAATGGCGAATCATGACCGCCCACGCTTTCCGGCTTGACACATGATTGATTGATTGATTTGTATTATAGACGGGGGATGATCACATATATATCATGATGACTTTGTCTCAATATGCTTATGTCACCACGCCTTTGTCTTATTGTGATGTTTATGTCACGCCAAGAGGCCTGTGTCTTGATTGGATGATATCGTCGCAACTGAGGCACCTATTTCAACAGGAGGACCGTATCACAACCGGATTCCCCTTATCACAACATGTCTTTGTCCAAATGCAACACTGTCACAACAGAACAACTTGGTCTCATCTCTATGACCTTATCTTGTTCTGCTGTCCTGATCTGGTAGAAGTTTATATCATTGTAAAATCATAACATCAAAGGTGGGGGGGGGGGGGGGGTGTTGATGTTTTGTTTTGTAATGACATTTGATTTTATACAGTTGTGTATAAAAGTTATTTTGCATTTTTATGACAGCAGGGGGCTGGATGGTGGAGTTGCCTGAAGCTCATGATGCCTAGCCCTATTGTCTTGTCAACGGTGGGCTAATGAAGAGTTGGAAGCCTGACTGGTAGGAGGGTCTCCATTTCTCGCAGGAGACAAGAGGAATGATGATTCTAAAGAAATGACCCCCCACTTCATGGTCACACAGCATATGTCTGGCAGCCCAATAGCTTATCATCATGAGGAATCATACCAACGGGTGAAGTAAGAGGTTGTGATGCTCAGATATTACCCTGAACACCAAGGACAATCAACATCATGGTTTATGAGTTAGGAAACTCACCATGTAATGTCTTCAAGAGCAGTTACCTGTTATCAAGATTGATTGCCCTACCTCAAAACTCTTAGGTTTGGTATACCAGGATAGATAAACCCTAAGTGCTCAACTGCCTGTTTTCTATCAGCCAAATCCCAGAGGATTAACAGTTGTTGGTTAAAACCCCAGGGGGTTGATTAAACCACCTTGTTCATTGATTATTAAATTGATAGAGAGAAGAATTATTGTCAGTGTTTCTGAAGGATTTTTCTACATTACTGAGGGATGTGTTTGCACTACTGATGGATTTGTCTGTCATACTGGGGGATTTATGTCCACCAGTATACCCAGAGAGTGGTGCCAGCCCTGTTCAGAATTTACAGTTTATTATGTAGAGAAAGCTGCACTGATATCATCGAGTATGGGATGGCCTTATCGACATGAGACGGGTCGTGCTGAATTGCCTTGTTGACAATAGTTGAGTTTCTGATATTATTAACCAGAGGTGCTGGACGATCGTCATCTTTTTCATTGTATTCAATAATGTAGGGAATTACATTCTGCCTAGACTGATGAGGATCTTCTATATTGTTTGACTGACCCCAGCCTCAGCTTCACTGGGCCATACAGCCTACTTAGGTTCTCAGGTCATGGTTATGTCCTCTCTGGATCTCCCTATGAAAGCGAATAACAGGGCTGAGCCAAGATGGTTGCCAGTGCTGTTGACTTTCCCTAAATCAAATCATTGATGGAAAGGGATATGTTACAGAAGAAGTTTTCCCAGTGCAGGTTGAGAGAAAGTATCATTTTGAAAAGACTATTTTGGTGGATTTATAGATGAGAGACTGTTATCATCAATATGCAGATAAATTCTAAGAATTATTGATTTAATAATTTATGCTTTGTTGACTGGTAATTTTGGGGTAAAATATCAGAGAGTATACACTGAAGCTGTCATTCATGTGTTTCTAATTGATAGAGGGGATTTAATATACACAGGCCAGACAGAGAATTTCCCCAAAACCCACGACATGAAATCAATAAATGGTTGGGTTAAAACCTGGAATTTGTATTTATAACTTGTAGAAGTTTTGTTCAAAAGTGATGTTCACATTTGTTATGTAATACTATTTACATTAGTATTTGATCATGGTGGGGAGGGTCTGTTATCATCAATATGCAAAACCCACCACGTGAAGTCAATAAATGGTTGGGTTAAAACCTGGAATGTGTATTTATAACTTGTAGAAGTTTTGTTCAAAAGTGGTGTTCACATTTGTTATGTAATACTATTTACATTAGGATTTGATCATGGTGGGGAGAGACTGTTATCATCAATATGCAGATAAATTCTAAGAATTATTGATTTAATAATTTATGCTTTGTTGACTGGTAATTTTGGGGGAAAACATCAGAGGGTATACACTGATGTTGTCATTCATGTGTTTCTAATTGATAGAGGGGATTTAATATCCACAGGCCAGACAGAGAATTTTCCCAAAACCCACCACGTGAAGTCAATAAATGGTTGGGTTAAAACCTGGAATTTGTATTTATAACTTGTAGAAGTTTTGTTCAAAAGTGATGTTCACATTTGTTATGTAATCCTATTTACATTAGGATTTGAACATGGTGGGGAGGGATCCATACACATAGACTCATCATAATTCTATATGGAGTGAGCTTTCTTCCCCTGGGTGTCTATGGTAGATTTCCCTGATCAATTCGCCTTCCACGGGAAGCTCTTTCTTTACAAAAACCGTATAGGACTTGAATACATTAGGTTCTGTTCTTTACGTTGGGGGTTCAGAGCCATTCATAGGCTTCCTAAGGAAGGATGATTAATATTGATAACCCATCCGGGATACCCCTAGTCTTCCGAGCCACTTTTCTCTTTAAAAAAAAAAACACCACAACGCCAATCCTGATGTAATTAAGCGAATCATGCACAGTTAGCAGAAAAGTAAGGAAGTATATGGAAGCTGCAGAGATGTGGTTTTATATTTGAATAATAACACCGCGGACGGGTAGAAATGTAACTACGATATTTTCTGAGGACCATGAAAAGAAGATTGGCAGTTCACGAGAGGCAAGGCCTTGGACAGATATGATCACGAACTAGGGCCGTGCAGAGCTATGATACAGAGAGACGGCAGCATTAGGTTGCAAGGTAAGGGGGCTGCATAAACAGCGAAGGAGTGGCGGCATATACTGGAGAACTTCGTGACAGCTGGCAAGATTGAGGGGAAAAGTATAAGGGGAAGGCAGAGAGAGGCTTGGCCACACGGCATAATCTAGACAAGAACACAGAGCTGATCCACGACTCTGGTGATCGTGTGAGATGGTGAAACATGACCGTCCCCGCTTATCGACACGGCCCATAATGATGACGAATGACTGCTGCAAACGAAACAACAAACGTACACTCAGGAATACCGTTTTGGAATTAAAAAGAAAAAAAGAAAAAACAAGACATAACTACAAAACAGGATAGACTTAGAGTATGACGCTTAAGAAAGCATAATAGCTGCATATCACACACATAAGTGTGGTGGAGGAATTCAGACTTGACGCGAGGGAGACTGTGCTAAATGTCAACATCTGTGTGTGTGTGTGTGTGTGTGAGTGTGTGTGTGCGTGTGTGTGCGTGCGCGCGCGTGCGTGTGTGTGTGTGTGTGTGCGTGTGTGTGTGTGTGTGCCTGCCGAAAACAGGATCTGTAAATTGACCAGTAGAATGCCAGGAGGAGGCGTGACGCCACTGGTACATGTGTACTATGTGTCACATGACATTACACATAGAAATGGTGACGTGAGGAAAGTGAGCCGTCAAGAAAGCGGCGATGCCAACCGGATCAGTTTGATGAAGAAAACATATAACGTTAACAATACCGGTGAAAACGACAAAAAAACACTGAGATACAGTATCCTGGCCGTCATGGTCGAAAAGCAATGCAGATTAAAGATGGGACAACACAACGAGTTCAAGAACCAGCGAAAATTGATATATGCAGGATTTAAGTTGGGCAAGCGTTGTTGTCCACTTGTTTCTGCGTGAAGCGTGGGTTTTTTGTCGTGGTGACGGTGAGAATCCGGTCTGCCTACAGCGTTCCGGTTTTGTTTTTTGCTATGTTTCCCTCCAATGTGCAGGCGTCACATGAAGCATTACACATAAAATTGGGGAGGCGGGAACTGGAGACAATCCATTTCGTATGTTCTAGAATTGTTCTTGTTTCGTTTGCTTTCTTTGAACTCAGACTTAGTCCATACACGTACACACATTTGAAGTGCCCTGGACTGATTTTTACGCGTCGATTAGCTCTCCCTATTGCCAGTGTCCATCGCCATCAGGTAAACCCACTACGGCTTCATGGGTACTTATAATTGACGTCCCCGAGTCAAGGACGAGAGATCCACATCCTGGTCCAACTGACCGGTGTAGGAGTTGAACCCGCTACCTCGGCATCAGTACACCGGATGTTTAAGAACAAGCGCTCTTGTCCATTCGGCTATGCTGACCTCGTATGTCCTAGGATCGATTCTGAAAGGTTGGCTAGTGCATGCTCCAGGATATTCATTCATTCATTCATTCATTCATGCGTTCATTCATTTAATTGCATCACCTTTGCAGAACTTTGCTCCCATAACAACCGTCCGGAAAACTTCTCGGTCATAAGCAAGATGTCCCGCGTCCGATACACCCATCTGGAGATCATCTGCCACATCCTGCACCCATCTTCTCTTTGGCCTTCCTCTTTCTCTCTTCCCAAGCATATACCCCTCCATTATTTTTCTCTCCAACAATTTCATGGCGTTTCAAGTGATCAACATATTTTAATTGTCTTTGTTTTATTGTCTTTAGTAGCCAACCATCTTGAATATTTAGCTCTTGTGGTATGGATACAATGGTTCTTTTCTGTATCCGAGATATTCTTAGAACCCGTTTATAACATTTATATTCAACGGCAATTTGCGATGTTCAGCTTGTTTAGTAAGTGTCGAGGTCTCACAGGCGTATGTTGCAATGGGAAAGAGACAGGTTTTAATTATGTAGGTCTGTCTGTTCTACCCCACAATTTATTCAATTACTTTAGTTTGTTAAGAGACAGGACAAAATATAATGTTGCATGTCCTAGGATGGATTCCCATAGATCGGCTAGTGCATGCTCTAGTATCAACAGGCAAGACAAAATATAATGTTGCATGTCCCATGATGGATTCCCACAGATCGGCTAATGCAGTGGTTCTCAACTGGTGGGGAATTCCCCCCCCCCCGGGGGGGAATTTAGGGTTTCCAGGGGGGGGGGGGGGAGGGGGATTAAGATTATTTCAAGATCGCATTAATACAAGAACCAGTTACTTGATATTGTTTTTCCGTCTAAATTTTACGGTTCTGTACTTCTCGCCCTAATGAAATTCGTTGTATAACGTAAGTAGACCCGCAAATCACGTTTTATGTAGATGTCTAGACTTGTTCTAGTACGTGTTATTAAATTTAGCTTCCATTTTTATGTATACTGTGTAAGGGTGGGGGGATTTATAGGGAGGAAATTTGAAAAGGGGGGGGGGGAGGGAATGACGTTCTGAACATATGGGTGGGGGGCATGGGTCAAAAAAGGTTGAGAACCAATGGGCTAGTGCATGCTCCAGAATCTACAGACATGATAAAATATAATGTTGCATGTCCTTTGCAGGACGTTGCGATCAACCCCAGCACCATGTTGATTTTTCTAGACAAATTCAATAGTTTGCCATTGCTTTCTGAATGAGAAGTCCCTCCTCGATCATCAGCGCACATGAAATTCACACGCAAGCACAGCAGCCAGGCATGTTACCTGATTGGAAGAACATATTCACACGCAAGCACAGCAGCCAGGCATGTTACCTGATTGGAAGAACATATTCACACGCAAGCACAGCAGCCAGGCATGTTACCTGATTGGAAGAACATATTCACACGCAAGCACAGCAGCCAGGCATGTTACCTGATTGGAAGAACATATTCACACGCATGTTACCTGATTGGAAGAACCTATTCACACGCATGTTACCTGATTGGAAGAACATATTCACACGCAAGCACAGCAGCCACGCATGTTACCTGATTGGAAGAACATATTCACACGCAAGCACAGCAGCCAGGCATGTTACCTGATTGGAAGACCATATTCACACGCATGTTACCTGATTGGAAGAACATATTCACACGCATGTTACCTGATTGGAAGAACATATTCACACGCAAGCACAGTAGCCACGCATGTTACCTGATTGGAAGAACATATTCACACGCAAGCACAGCAGCCAGGCATGTTACCTGATTGGAAGAACATATTCACACGCATGTTACCTGATTGGAAGAACATATTCACACGCATGTTACCTGATTGGAAGAACATATTTATACGCAAGCACAGCAGCCACGCATGTTACCTGATTGGAAGAACATATTCACACGCAAGCACAGCAGCCACGCATGTTACCTGATTGGAAGAACATATTCACACGCATGTTACCTGATTGGAAGAACATATTCACACGCATGTTACCTGATTGGAAGAACATATTCACACGCATGTTACCTGATTGGAAGAACATATTCACAGGCATGTTACCTGATTGAAAGAACATATTCACAGGCATGTTACCTGACTGGAAGAACATATTCACAGGCATGTTACCTGATTGGAAGAACATATTCACAGGCATGTTACCTGATTGGAAGAACATATTCACAGACATGTTACCTGATTGGAAGAACATATTAACAGGCATGTTACCTGATTGGAAGAACATGTTCACACGCATGTTACCTGATTGGAAGAACATGTTCACACGCATGTTACCTGATTGGAAGAACATATTCACAGGCATGTTACCTGATTGGAAGAACATATTCACAGGCATGTTACCTGATTGGAAGAACATGTTCACAGGCATGTTACCTGATTGGAAGAACATATTCACAGGCATGTTACCTGATTGGAAGAACATATTCACAGGCATGTTACCTGACTGGAAGAACATATTCACAGGCATGTTACCTGATTGGAAGAACATATTCACAGTCATGTTACCTGATTGGAAGAACATATTCACAGGCATGTTACCTGACTGGAAGAACATATTCACAGGCATGTTACCTGATTGGAAGAACATATTCACAGGCGTGTTACCTGACTGGAAGAACATATTCACAGGCATGTTACCTGATTGGAAGAACATGTTCACAGACATGTTACCTGATTGGAAGAACATGTTCACAGACATGTTACCTTATTGGAAGAACATGTTCACAGGCATGTTACCTGATTGGAAGAACATGTTTACAGGTATGTTACCTGATTGGAAGAACATGTTCACAGGCATGTTACCTGATTGGAAGAACATGTTCACAGGCATGTTACCTGATTGGAAGAACATATTCACAGACATGTTACCTGATTGGAAGAACATGTTCACAGGCATGTTACCTGATTGGAAGAACATGTTCACAGGCATGTTACCTGATTGGAAGGACATGTTCACACGCATGTTACCTGATTGGAAGAACATATTCACAGGCATGTTACCTGATTGGAAGAACATATTCACAGGCATGTTACCTGATTGGAAGAACATGTTCACAGGCATGTTACCTGATTGGAAGAACATGATGTAATATTAGTTCAATAAGCCGCAAGTTTGAATTATTTGTCTTGGTTTGATTTTGTTTAATTTTTTAATCATTTATTTAAGTGTCCCTTTATTGCACGCAATGATTCTTCAATGAGTGATTCATAGCCCCTCCTCCACTTCCAACAATCATGCGAAGAGAATCTCGACACAGTGCACCAACTCATAACACAGGCGAGGAGCCAACTTTACATATACCAGAATTATATGCTACATTGCGAGCAACCCGAATCACAGGTTGATTTTATAGGAAAGTGTACGCCCAGTAGTTTGCCATTGCATTGTGCACGCGAAGTCCAACTGACCGGGGTAGGGGTTGAACCCCGTACATGGCCATCAGTGAAATAGAAGTTCAAGCGCAAAGTGCATTAAGCCCCGCTACCAGGCTGTAAAACAACCTGAGAATTATTGCTACTTCCTGCAAAGGACTGCAAGATGTCTATGACTAAAACCACACATGCTATATACTGTGTCAGTGCAGAATCTAGGAGTCCACAAGAAGGCGTAGCAAAATGTCTATGACTAAAACCACACATGCTATACACGTGTCAGTGTAGAATCTAGGAGCCCACAAGAAGGCGTAAGAAGCGTCTTTTAACTGGTGCTGTGCCACAGAATTATATATCGCCACATGTGACCTCCTATTTGTTCAGATGGACGATATATCGCCATGCTCGAGTCATCATATTATTTGTTTTGTTTCGTGTTTCAATTAATTAGAAACATATCCTTTACATTACGTAGCAGTCAACAACAGCATTTTTTGGCTTATATGATTTATGTTCAGTGGTGCCCCATTGCTTTCTGAACGACTGGCACTCATACCATTTTATGGAAACCAACGCAAGACGGTCTGCTTCCAAATCGTACCCAGTTGTGTTTCGAACGTGGTATGTGCGATTACGAACTGCATCCACGCTGACGTTCCGTGTTTCGTGGTATCTTCCGCAACATCAGTGCTCAGTGAACTGACATTTACAATATCATACTTGTTCTTGTAACTGTGTACCATGTCTGGTCCAAAACTATTTTTTGCTTGGCACCGAATCCGTTAAGTGGCTTCTGGTGTATTAGAAGTTCAATCAGTGTGTCATGTTGTTTGTCTATCAAGAATGTTGCTGGCCATTCCAGTGAGGTTTAAAGTATGGAGCCGTGAGTTCTAACATGGCTGGTAAGGCCTATTTTGGCTCGAAATGTTCGTTGACAATGTGGGCAAAGAATGATTGACGTTCCAGGAGGAGGAACACAGCTCTTGCAGTCCTGGTTGCTTCACTAGTGACTACATCCTTGCGTAATGATGTACCCCACGAATTTCGGTCTTTGGCAGCAGTGTCCCAAGTGTAACGCATACCGCGTTAGAAACACTGCAACTGGCCAATTGGAAGCAGTCCGCCTTGCGTTGGTTCCCATACAATGGTATGAGTGCCGGTGGTTCAGAAAGCAATAGCAGACTACTGAACGTGAAATTGCCAAGACATCACTAACAGCCAAAACACTGGAGTTGACTGCCATGTCCTGTAAAGGATATACACCTATATAACTAATAGATTCAGTGCCAAAGAAAAAGTAGGCTTGGACCTAACAAACATGGATGGCGGAAAATTGGAAGTAGGGGTGTGTCACAGCTATAACTTAAAAATTGTTAATATGGTAGCAGATATGTTGTATTATATTTCAAATTAAAGGGGTGTATAGGGTAAACTACTGTATATAAGCCCATGGCAGATATGAGATGTCATTTAAGACGATTAATCATCCCATGCACTAAATCAATTAAGATTCAGACTTGTGGGGAAAACGCGCGCGATTATCTCCGCCTGGGATGTTGTCGTCTGCTAGTTGCCCCTGGCTAGCCTTGAACTTCCCAGGTCTTGTGCTCCCATCCCAGACATTCCAAGTCAGGGAGTAGGTCACGAGGTGCTGCCGTGGCATTGTTCCTGTTACCTGGCTGCTCTCATCTGAATGTTGCGTGACCCTGGCTAGGCGTTGCGATCAACACCACGGTGATATTCTAGGAAATTTTACATTCAGTAGTTTGTCATTGTTGGTCTGCATAGGTAGAGGCTTAACTTGAGGGCGTTTGAACTTCCGGTAAGTTGATGACGCGGTAGGAAGGAGTGTGTGTGTGTGTGTGTGGGGGGGGGGGGGGGGGAAGAGGGGTTTGTTTCCTACACCGGCCCGTTGGGTCTAGATGTTGTCGCCCCATTGAGAAAGCTATGGCAAACTCATCATCATCATATGCGATGCCGATAAGAGTAGGCAGTCATGTTTGGCCTTCTCACACGATCACCAGAGTCGTGGATCAGCTCCGTGTTTATGTCTCGACCATGCAATGTTCCCAAGCCATATATATATTTACCTCTCTGCCTTCCCCATGTTCATTTCCCCACAATCTTTCCAGTTGTCACCAAGTTCTCCACTTTATTTATTCCCATAACGTGCTCAAACAAATGTTGACTGATGAGGTATAATTTATCTAACCAGTTTACAGTTTAAATTTGTTTCTTGCAGGACTTGCTCGTTGGTTTTTCTGTTTGCCCTAGAGAAGACTATAGTTAAATTCCAAAGCTGTGGTAACTGGTCGGTATTTAATGGTCATTTAGACCGCCTTGTGTTGGTTTTTATGAAATGCTATGAGGCCGGTCGTTCAGAAAGCCATGGAAAACTACTGAACGTAAACTTGCCAAGAAATCACGAACAGCCAAATAATTCTGGGTTTGGCTGCCACGTCTTGTAAAAGATATACAATGTTTCTAGTGATTAGTAAGGTTCATCATCGACGCACTCCGAAAAGAGTCATAGGTGCTCCGCTCTCCTCCTAAACATCCCCGCCATCGTTTATCAACTGATCACACCAGTTCAACTTTTGTGAACTTCATCATCATGTGTCATGTCGGTAAGCGTGGGCGGTCATGTTTAGCCATCTCACACGATCACCAGAATCGTGGACCAACTCTGTGTTCTTGTCTCGACCATACCACGTGGCCAAGCCATCCAGGCATTTACTTGTCTGCCTCTCCCGTTGTTCTTTTCCCCTAAATCTTGCCAGTTGTCGTCAAGTTCTCTAGTTTAATTCTTCTCATAACGTGCTAAAAAGACATTTGACTGTCTACGTCTAATTTCTCTAATCTGTTTGCGGTTTTGATTTGCCTCTTGTAGGACTTGCTCGTTGGATTTTCTGTCTGTTCATGGTATCCTTAGCTTTTTCCTCAGAAACCACATTTCCACTGCCATTAAATGTTTTACAATATGTCTGCGCATCGTCCACGTTTCACATCTATACACAAACTTTTGTGGTCTTGGATACTATTTCGAGACGTGTTAATCGTTTTGTGTACTTATTTCAGAAATTCGCAGTGTTCCTGCCCAGAAGCTATCCTGCCCTCAGGGAGGCGAACAACATGCATCAGGTGCTTCCTCACCTGCCACTGTATGAAGGCACTTTTCCCAACCGTTGAGTCTCTATCGTTGCCTCCACACCGGCGGTTCGCCATTGACCAATATATGTCATTGCCACCACATTGTCTGTTGTAGGTCTCAATCACCCTCTCAAATAGTACACTACCAATGTCTGGTATTCCATCTCTCTATCAGACAGTACACTTCCAATATATGTTATTCCATCTCTGAGTCAGATAGTACACTTCCATTGTATGGTATTCCATCCCTCAGTCAGACAGTACACGTTTAATTTCTGGTATTCCATCTCTCAGTGCGATAGTACTCGTTCAATGTCTGATATTCCATCTCTCAATCA
The DNA here is from genome assembly GCA_963921405.1 of Cepaea hortensis. Taxonomy (NCBI): domain Eukaryota; kingdom Metazoa; phylum Mollusca; class Gastropoda; order Stylommatophora; family Helicidae; genus Cepaea; species Cepaea hortensis. Next base: position 148,023,822 of record OY992876.1, on the reverse strand, counting down.
GACATAAACTTTTAATGTATGGTATTCCATGTCTCAGTAAGAGAGTACACGTCCAATGTCTGGTATTCCATCTCTCTATCAGACAGTACACTTCCAATATATGTTATTCCATCTCTGAGTCAGAAAGTACACTTCCATTGTATGGTATTCCATCCCTCAGTCAGACAGTACACGTTTAATTTCTGGTATTCCATCTCTCAGTGCGATAGTACTCGTTCAATGTCTGATATTCCATCTCTCAGTCAGACGTAAACTTTTAATGTCTGGTATTCTATCTCTCAGTAAGAGAGTACACTTCCAATGTCTGGTATTCCATCGCTCAGTCAGACATAAACTTTTAATGTCTGGTATTCCATCTCTCAGTAAGAGAGCACATGTCCAATGTCTAGTATTCCATCTCTCAGTAAGAGAATACACTTCGAATGTCTGGTATTCCATCTCTCAGTAAGAGAGTACACGTCCAATGTCTGGTATTCCATCTCACAGTAAAAGAGTACACGTCCAATGTCTGGTATTCCATCTCTCAGTAAGAGAGTACACTTCCAATGTCTTGTATTCCACCTCTCAGTAAGAGAGTACACTTCTAATGTCTAGTATTCCATCTCTCAGTAAGAGAGTACACTTCCAATGTCTAGTATTCCACCTCTCAGTAAGAGAGTACACTTCCAATGTCTAGTATTCCATCTCTCAGTAAGAGAGTACACTTCCAATGTCTGCTATTCCATCTCACAATAAGAGAGTACACTTCTAATGTCTGGTATTCCATCTCTCAGTCAAACAACACACGTCCAATGTCTGGCATTCCATGTCTCAGTAAGAGAGTACACTTCCAATGTCTAGTATCCCATCTCCCCACAAATTAATACAGTGCGGATGTCTGGTCTCCCAGAAACCTATACGACAGTCACCATTGAATGACTAGTATCAAATCTCCCTCTCAAATAGAGCCATATAGACGCCAGGAAGGTCAACTCCCTGTCAGTACCAAAAGAACTAACTATTATACATTGTATTGCACTAAACCAGTCAACGGAAACGAATGGGTAGTCAATGAAGGTTAAACGTTAATTGCATGACCTTTTCAGAACATCGTACCCAACCCCCGCATTTATTGGTGTTTGTGATGTTCTAGGCAATGCTACGTTCAGTAGTTAGCCATTGCCTTCTGAACAGCTGACGCTTACGCTGTTGAGAAAAACTGACGCAAAACGACCCATTCGTACTTCGAAGCTGGAATGATGGTATTGCGAAACTGCGTTGAATATCCTTATGCTAAAGACATCGATGTCAATGGAGATGTATGGAGTTGACAGTGGTCTCTTGGGGAGAATGTGGAGTTGACAGTAGTCTCTGGAGGAGATATGTGGAGTTGAAAGTAGTCTCTTGGGGAGAATGTGGAGTTGACAGTAGTCACTTGTGGAGATATGTGGAGTTGACAGTAATCTCTTGTGGAGATATATGGAGTTGACTGTTGCTTCTGGGGAATATGTGGAGTTGACAGTAATCTCTTGTGGAGATATGTGGAGTTGACAGTAGTCTCTGGGGGAGATATGTGAAGTGGACAGTAGTATGTGGGAGAGATATGTGGAGTTGACAGTAGTCTCTGGGGGAGATATGTGAAGTTGACAGTAGTATCTGGGGGAGATATGTGAAGTGGACAGTAGTATCTGGAGAAGATATGTGGAGTTGACAGTAGTCTCTGGGGGAGATATGTGAAGTGGACAGTAGTATATGGGGGAGATATGTGGAGTTGACAGTTGTCTCTGCGGGAAAATATTTGAAGTTGACAGTAGTCTCTGGGGGAGATATGTAAAGTGGAAAGTAGTCTCTGGGGGAGATATGTGGCGTTGACAGTATTCTCGGGGGGAGATATGTAGAGTTGACAGTAGTCTCTGGGGGAGATATGTGGAGTTGACAGTAGTCTCTTGGGGAGATATGTGGAGTTGACAGTAATCTCTTGTGAAGATATGTGGAGTTGACTGTTGCTTCTGGGGAATATGTGGAGTTGACAGTAGCCTCTGAGGGAGATATGTGAAGTTGACAGTAGTATCTGGGAGAGATATGTGGAGTTGACAGTAGTCTCTTGGGGAGATATGTGAAGTGGACAGTAGTATCTGGGGGAGATATGTGGAGTTGAAAGTATTCTCGGGGAGAGATATGTAGAGTTGACAGTAGTCTCTGGGGGAGATATGTGAAGATGACAGTAGTCTCTAAAGGAGATATGTTGAGTTTACTGTAGTCTCTTGTAGAGAAATGTGGAGATGACAGTAATCTCTGGGGGAGATATGTGGAGTTGACAGTAATCTATGGGGGAGATATGTGGAGTTGACAGTAGTCTCTGGGGGAGATATGTGGAGTTGACAGTAGTCTCTGGGGAAGATATGTGAAGTGGACAGTAGTATCTGGGGGAGATATGTGGAGTTGACAGTAGTCTCTGGGGGAGATATGTGGAGTTGACAGTTGTCTCTGCGGGAAAATATTTGAAGTTGACAGTAGTCTCTGGGGGAGATATGTAAAGTGGAAAGTAGTCTCTGGGGTAGACATGTGGAGTTGACAGTATTCTCGGGGGGAGATATGTAGAGTTGACAGTAGTCTCTGGGGGAGATATGTGGAGTTGACAGTAGTCTCTTGGGGAGATATGTGGAGTTGACAGTAGTCTCTAAAGGAGATATGTGGAGTTTACTGTAGTCTCTTGTAGAGATATGTGGAGTTGACAGTAATCTCTGGGGGAGATATGTGGAGTTGACAGTAATCTCTGGGGGAGATATGTGGAGTTGACAGTAGTCTCTTGGGGAGATATGGGGAGTTGACAGTAGTCTTTGGGGGAGATATGTGGAGTTGACAGTAGTCTCTTGTGGAGATATGTGGAGTTGGCAATAGTCTCTTGTGGAGAAATGTGGAGTTGACAGTAGTCTCTTGGGGAGAATGTGGAGTTGACAGTAGTTTTTTGTGGAGATATGTGGAGTTGACAGTAGTCTCTTGTGGAGATATGTGGAGTTGACTGTTGCTTCTGGGGAATATGTGGAGTTGACAGTAGTATCAGGGAGAGATATGTGGAGTTGACAGTAGTCTCTGGGGGAGATATGTGGAGTTGACAGTAGTCTCTGGGGGACATATGTGGAGTTGACAGTAGTCTCTTGGGGAGATATGTGGAGTTGACAGTAGTCTCTGGGGGAGATATGTGGAGATAACAGTAGTCTCTGGGGGGATGTGGAGTTGACAGTAGTCTCTGGGGAAGTTATGTGGAGTTGACAGTAGTCTCGGAGGGAGATGTGTAGAGTTGACAGTAGTCTCTGGGGGAGATATGTGGAGTTGGCAGTAGTCTCTTGGGGAGATATGTGGAGTTGACAGTAGTCTGGGGGGAGATATGTGGAGTTGACAGTAGTCTCTTGGGGAGATATGTGGAGTTGACAGTAGTCACTTGTGGAGATATGTGGAGTTGACAGTAGTCTGGGGGGAGATATGTGGAGTTGACAGTAGTCTCTTGGGGAGATATGTGGAGTTGACAGTAGACTCGGGGGGGGGGGGAGATATGTGGAGTTGACAGTAATCTCTGCGGGAGATATGTGGAGTTGACAGTAGTCTCTGGGGGACATATGGGGAATTGACAGTAGTCTCTGGGGGAGATATGTGGAGTTGACAGTAGTCTCTTGTGGAGATATGTGGAGTTGACAGTAGTCTCTTGTGGAGAAATGTGGAGTTGACAGTAGTCCCTTGGGGAGAATGTGGAGTTGACAGTAGTCTCTTGTGGAGATATGTGGAGTTGACAGTAGTCTCTTGTGGAGATATGTGGAGTTGACAGTAGTCTCTGAAGGAGATATGTGGAGTTGACTGTAGTCTCTTGTGGAGAAATGTGGAGTTGACAGTAGTCTCTTGTGGAGATATGTGGAGTTGACAGTAGTCTCTTGTGGAGATATGTGGAGTTGACTGTTGCTTCTGAGGAATATGTGGAGTTGACAGTAGTATCTGGGAGAGATATATGGAGTTGACAGTACTCTCTGGGGGAGATATGTGGAGTTGACAGTAGTCTCTGGGGACATATGTGGAGTTGACAGTAGTGTCTTGGGGAGATATGTGGAGTTGACAGTAGTCTCTGGGGGTGATATGTGGAGATAACAGTAGTCTCTGGGGGGATGTGGAGTTGACAGTAGTCTCTGGGGAAGTTATGTGGAGTTGACAGTAGTCTCGGGGGGAGATATGTAGAGTTTACAGTAGTCTCTGGGGGAGATATGTGGAGGTGACTGTAGTCTTTTGTGGAGAAATGTGGAGTTGACAGTAGTCTCTGGGGGAGATATGTGGAGTTGAAAGTAGTCTCTTGGGGACATATGGGGAGTTGACAGTAGTCTCTGGGGGAGATATGTGGAGTTGACAGTAGTCTCTTGTGGAGAAATGTGGAGTTGACAGTAGTCTCTTGGGGAGAATGTGGAGTTGACAGTAGTCTCTTGTGGAGATATGTGGAGTTGACAATAGTCTTTTGTGGAGATATGTGGAGTTGACAGTAGTTTCTTGGGGAGATATGTGGAGTTGACGGTAGTCTCTGAAGGAGATATGTGGAGTTGACTGTAGTCTCTTGTGGAGAAATGTGGAGTTTACAGTAGTCTCTGGGGGGAAATATGTAGAGTTGACAGTAGTCTCTGGAGGTGATACGTGGAGTTGACAGTAGTCTCTGGGTGAGATATGTGGAGTTGACAGTAGTCTCTGGGGGAGATATGTGGAGTTGACAGTAGTCTCTGGGGGAGATATGTGGAGTTGACAGTAGTCTCTGGGGGAGATATGTGGAGTTGACAGTAGTCTCTTGGGGAGATATGTGGAGTTGACAGTAATCTCTTGTGGAGATATGTGGAGTTGACTGTTGCTTCTGGGGAATATGTGGAGTTGACAGTAGCCTCTGAGGGAGATATGTGAAGTGGACAGTAGTATGTGGGAGAGATATGTGGAGTTGACAGTAGTCTCTGGGGGAGATATGTGAAGTTGACAGTAGTATCTGGGGGAGATATGTGAAGTGGACAGTAGTATCTGGAGAAGATATGTGGAGTTGACAGTAGTCTCTGGGGGAGATATGTGAAGTGGACAGTAGTATATGGGGGAGATATGTGGAGTTGACAGTTGTCTCTGCGGGAAAATATTTGAAGTTGACAGTAGTCTCTGGGGGAGATATGTAAAGTGGAAAGTAGTCTCTGGGGGAAATATGTGGCGTTGACAGTATTCTCGGGGGGAGATATGTAGAGTTGACAGTAGTCTCTGGGGGAGATATGTGGAGTTGACAGTAGTCTCTTGGGGAGATATGTGGAGTTGACAGTAATCTCTTGTGAAGATATGTGGAGTTGACTGTTGCTTCTGGGGAATATGTGGAGTTGACAGTAGCCTCTGAGGGAGATATGTGAAGTTGACAGTAGTATCTGGGAGAGATATGTGGAGTTGACAGTAGTCTCTTGGGGAGATATGTGAAGTGGACAGTAGTATCTGGGGGAGATATGTGGAGTTGACAGTATTCTCGGGGAGAGATATGTAGAGTTGACAGTAGTCTCTGGGGGAGATATGTGAAGATGACAGTAGTCTCTAAAGGAGATATGTTGAGTTTACTGTAGTCTCTTGTAGAGAAATGTGGAGATGACAGTAATCTCTGGGGGAGATATGTGGAGTTGACAGTAATCTCTGGGGGAGATATGTGGAGTTGACAGTAGTCTCTGGGGGAGATATGTGGAGTTGACAGTAGTCTCTTGGGAAGATATGTGAAGTGGACAGTAGTATCTGGGGGAGATATGTGGAGTTGACAGTAGTCTCTGGGGGAGATATGTGGAGTTGACAGTTGTCTCTGCGGGAAAATATTTGAAGTTGACAGTAGTCTCTGGGGGAGATATGTAAAGTGGAAAGTAGTCTCTGGGGTAGACATGTGGAGTTGACAGTATTCTCGGGGGGAGATATGTAGAGTTGACAGTAGTCTCTGGGGGAGATATGTGGAGTTGACAGTAGTCTCTTGGGGAGATATGTGGAGTTGACAGTAGTCTCTAAAGGAGATATGTGGAGTTTACTGTAGTCTCTTGTAGAGATATGTGGAGTTGACAGTAATCTCTGGGGGAGATATGTGGAGTTGACAGTAATCTCTGGGGGAGATATGTGGAGTTGACAGTAGTCTCTTGGGGAGATATGGGGAGTTGACAGTAGTCTTTGGGGGAGATATGTGGAGTTGACAGTAGTCTCTTGTGGAGATATGTGGAGTTGGCAATAGTCTCTTGTGGAGAAATGTGGAGTTGACAGTAGTCTCTTGGGGAGAATGTGGAGTTGACAGTAGTTTTTTGTGGAGATATGTGGAGTTGACAGTAGTCTCTTGTGGAGATATGTGGAGTTGACTGTTGCTTCTGGGGAATATGTGGAGTTGACAGTAGTATCAGGGAGAGATATGTGGAGTTGACAGTAGTCTCTGGGGGAGATATGTGGAGTTGACAGTAGTCTCTGGGGGACATATGTGGAGTTGACAGTAGTCTCTTGGGGAGATATGTGGAGTTGACAGTAGTCTCTGGGGGAGATATGTGGAGATAACAGTAGTCTCTGGGGGATGTGGAGTTGACAGTAGTCTCTGGGGAAGTTATGTGGAGTTGACAGTAGTCTCGGAGGGAGATGTGTAGAGTTGACAGTAGTCTCTGGGGGAGATATGTGGAGTTGGCAGTAGTCTCTTGGGGAGATATGTGGAGTTGACAGTAGTCTGGGGAGGGATATGTGGAGTTGACAGTAGTCTCTTGGGGAGATATGTGGAGTTGACAGTAGTCACTTGTGGAGATATGTGGAGTTGACAGTAGTCTGGGGGGAGATATGTGGAGTTGACAGTAGTCTCTTGGGGAGATATGTGGAGTTGACAGTAGTCTCGGGGGGGGGGGAGATATGTGGAGTTGACAGTAATCTCTGCGGGAGATATGTGGAGTTGACAGTAGTCTCTGGGGGACATATGGGGAATTGACAGTAGTCTCTGGGGGAGATATGTGGAGTTGACAGTAGTCTCTTGTGGAGATATGTGGAGTTGACAGTAGTCTCTTGTGGAGAAATGTGGAGTTGACAGTAGTCCCTTGGGGAGAATGTGGAGTTGACAGTAGTCTCTTGTGGAGATATGTGGAGTTGACAGTAGTCTCTTGTGGAGATATGTGGAGTTGACAGTAGTCTCTGAAGGAGATATGTGGAGTTGACTGTAGTCTCTTGTGGAGAAATGTGGAGTTGACAGTAGTCTCTTGTGGAGATATGTGGAGTTGACAGTAGTCTCTTGTGGAGATATGTGGAGTTGACTGTTGCTTCTGAGGAATATGTGGAGTTGACAGTAGTATCTGGGAGAGATATATGGAGTTGACAGTACTCTCTGGGGGAGATATGTGGAGTTGACAGTAGTCTCTGGGGACATATGTGGAGTTGACAGTAGTGTCTTGGGGAGATATGTGGAGTTGACAGTAGTCTCTGGGGGTGATATGTGGAGATAACAGTAGTCTCTGGGGGGATGTGGAGTTGACAGTAGTCTCTGGGGAAGTTATGTGGAGTTGACAGTAGTCTCGGGGGGGAGATATGTAGAGTTTACAGTAGTCTCTGGGGGAGATATGTGGAGGTGACTGTAGTCTTTTGTGGAGAAATGTGGAGTTGACAGTAGTCTCTGGGGGAGATATGTGGAGTTGAAAGTAGTCTCTTGGGGACATATGGGGAGTTGACAGTAGTCTCTGGGGGAGATATGTGGAGTTGACAGTAGTCTCTTGTGGAGAAATGTGGAGTTGACAGTAGTCTCTTGGGGAGAATGTGGAGTTGACAGTAGTCTCTTGTGGAGATATGTGGAGTTGACAATAGTCTTTTGTGGAGATATGTGGAGTTGACAGTAGTTTCTTGGGGAGATATGTGGAGTTGACGGTAGTCTCTGAAGGAGATATGTGGAGTTGACTGTAGTCTCTTGTGGAGAAATGTGGAGTTTACAGTAGTCTCTGGGGGGAAATATGTAGAGTTGACAGTAGTCTCTGGAGGTGATACGTGGAGTTGACAGTAGTCTCTGGGTGAGATATGTGGAGTTGACAGTAGTCTCTGGGGGAGATATGTGGAGTTGACAGTAGTCTCTGGGGGAGATATGTGGAGTTGACAGTAGTCTCTGGGGGAGATATGTGGAGTTGACAGTAGTCTCTTGGGGAGATATGTGGAGTTGACAGTAATCTCTTGTGGAGATATGTGGAGTTGACTGTTGCTTCTGGGGAATATGTGGAGTTGACAGTAGCCTCTGAGGGAGATATGTGAAGTGGACAGTAGTATCTGGGAGAGATATGTGGAGTTGACAGTAGTCACTTGGGGAGATATGTGAAGTGGACAGTAGTATCTGGGAGAGATATGTGGAGTTGACAGTATTCTCGGGGGGAGATATGTAGAGTTGACAGTAGTCTCTGGGGGAGATATGTGAAGTTGACAGTAGTCTCTAAAGGAGATATGTTGAGTTTACTGTAGTCTCTTGTAGAGAAATGTGGAGATGACAGTTATCTCTGGGGGAGATATGTGGAGTTGACAGTAATCTCTGGGGGAGATGTGTGGAGTTGACAGTAGTCTCTGGGGGAGACATGTGAAGTTGACAGTAGTCTCTGGGGGAGATATGTGGAGTTGACAGTAGTCTCTGGGGAAGATATGTGAAGTGGACAGTAGTATCTGGGGGAGATATGTGGAGTTGACAGTAGTCTCTGGGGGAGATATGTGGAGTTGACAGTTGTCTCTGCGGGAAAATATCTGAAGTTGACAGTAGTCTCTGGGGGAGATATGTAAAGTGGAAAGTAGTCTCTGGGGTAGACATGTGGAGTTGACACTATTCTCGGGGGGAGATATGTAGAGTTGACAGTAGTCTCTGGGGGAGATATGTGGAGTTGACAGTAGTCTCTTGGGGAGATATGTGGAGTTGACAGTAGTCTCTAAAGGAGATATGTGGAGTTTACTGTAGTCTCTTGTAGAGATATGTGGAGTTGACAGTAATCTCTGGGGGAGATATGTGGAGTTGACAGTAATCTCTGGGGGAGATATGTGGAGTTGACAGTAGTCTCTTGGGGAGATATGGGGAGTTGACAGTAGTCTTTGGGGGAGATATGTGGAGTTGACAGTAGTCTCTTGTGGAGATATGTGGAGTTGGCAATAGTCTCTTGTGGAGAAATGTGGAGTTGACAGTAGTCTCTTGGGGAGAATGTGGAGTTGACAGTAGTTTTTTGTGGAGATATGTGGAGTTGACAGTAGTCTCTTGTGGAGATATGTGGAGTTGACTGTTGCTTCTGGGGAATATGTGGAGTTGACAGTAGTATCAGGGAGAGATATGTGGAGTTGACAGTAGTCTCTGGGGGAGATATGTGGAGTTGACAGTAGTCTCTGGGGGACATATGTGGAGTTGACAGTAGTCTCTTGGGGAGATATGTGGAGTTGACAGTAGTCTCTGGGGGAGATATGTGGAGATAACAGTAGTCTCTGGGGGGATGTGGAGTTGACAGTAGTCTCTGGGGAAGTTATGTGGAGTTGACAGTAGTCTCGGAGGGAGATGTGTAGAGTTGACAGTAGTCTCTGGGGGAGATATGTGGAGTTGGCAGTAGTCTCTTGGGGAGATATGTGGAGTTGACAGTAGTCTGGGGGGAGATATGTGGAGTTGACAGTAGTCTCTTGGGGAGATATGTGGAGTTGACAGTAGTCACTTGTGGAGATATGTGGAGTTGACAGTAGTCTGGGGGGAGATATGTGGAGTTGACAGTAGTCTCTTGGGGAGATATGTGGAGTTGACAGTAGTCTCGGGGGGGGGGGGGAGATATGTGGAGTTGACAGTAATCTCTGCGGGAGATATGTGGAGTTGACAGTAGTCTCTGGGGGACATATGGGGAATTGACAGTAGTCTCTGGGGGAGATATGTGGAGTTGACAGTAGTCTCTTGTGGAGATATGTGGAGTTGACAGTAGTCTCTTGTGGAGAAATGTGGAGTTGACAGTAGTCTCTTGGGGAGAATGTGGAGTTGACAGTAGTCTCTTGTGGAGATATGTGGAGTTGACAGTAGTCTCTTGTGGAGATATGTGGAGTTGACAGTAGTCTCTTGTGGAGATATGTGGAGTTGACAGTAGTCTTTGGGAGAGATATGGGGAGTTGACAGTAGTCTTTGGGGGAGATATGTGGAGTTGACAGTAGTCTCTTGAGGAGATATGTGGAGTTGACAGTAGTCTCTGAAGGAGATATGTGGAGTTGACTGTAGTCTCTTGTGGAGAAATGTGGAGTTGACAGTAGTCTCTTGTGGAGATATGTGGAGTTGACAGTAGTCTCTTGTGGAGATATGTGGAGTTGACTGTTGCTTCTGAGGAATATGTGGAGTTGACAGTAGTATCTGGGAGAGATATATGGAGTTGACAGTACTCTCTGGGGGAGATATGTGGAGTTGACAGTAGTCTCTGGGGACATATGTGGAGTTGACAGTAGTCTCTTGGGGAGATATGTGGAGTTGACAGTAGTCTCTGGGGGTGATATGTGGAGATAACAGTAGTCTCTGGGGGGATGTGGAGTTGACAGTAGTCTCTGGGGAAGTTATGTGGAGTTGACAGTAGTCTCGGGGGGAGATATGTAGAGTTTACAGTAGTCTCTGGGGGAGATATGTGGAGGTGACTGTAGTCTTTTGTGGAGAAATGTGGAGTTGACAGTAGTCTCTGGGGGAGATATGTGGAGTTGAAAGTAGTCTCTTGGGGACATATGGGGAGTTGACAGTAGTCTCTGGGGGAGATATGTGGAGTTGACAGTAGTCTCTTGTGGAGAAATGTGGAGTTGACAGTAGCCTCTGAGGGAGATATGTGAAGTGGACAGTAGTATCTGGGAGAGATATGTGGAGTTGAAAGTAGTCTCGGGGGGAGATATGTAGAGTTGACAGTAGTCTCTGGGGGAGATATGTGAAGTTGACAGTAGTCTCTAAAGGAGATATGTTGAGTTTACTGTAGTCTCTTGTAGAGAAATGTGGAGATGACAGTAATCTCTGGGGGAGATATGTGGAGTTGACAGTAATCTCTGGGGGAGATATGTGGAGTTGACAGTAATCTCTGGGGGAGATATGTGGAGTTGACAGTAGTCTCTGGGGGAGACATGTGAAGTTGACAGTAGTCTCTGGGGGAGATATGTGGAGTTGACAGTAGTCTCGGGGGGGGGGGGGAGATATGTGGAGTTGACAGTAATCTCTGCGGGAGATATGTGGAGTTGACAGTAGTCTCTGGGGGACATATGGGGAATTGACAGTAGTCTCTGGGGGAGATATGTGGAGTTGACAGTAGTCTCTTGTGGAGATATGTGGAGTTGACAGTAGTCTCTTGTGGAGAAATGTGGAGTTGACAGTAGTCCCTTGGGGAGAATGTGGAGTTGACAGTAGTCTCTTGTGGAGATATGTGGAGTTGACAGTAGTCTCTTGTGGAGATATGTGGAGTTGACAGTAGTCTCTTGTGGAGATATGTGGAGTTGACAGTAGTCTTTGGGGGAGATATGGGGAGTTGACAGTAGTCTTTGGGGGAGATATGTGGAGTTGACAGTAGTCTCTTGAGGAGATATGTGGAGTTGACAGTAGTCTCTGAAGGAGATATGTGGAGTTGACTGTAGTCTCTTGTGGAGAAATGTGGAGTTGACAGTAGTCTCTTGTGGAGATATGTGGAGTTGACAGTAGTCTCTTGTGGAGATATGTGGAGTTGACTGTTGCTTCTGAGGAATATGTGGAGTTGACAGTAGTATCTGGGAGAGATATATGGAGTTGACAGTACTCTCTGGGGGAGATATGTGGAGTTGACAGTAGTCTCTGGGGACATATGTGGAGTTGACAGTAGTCTCTTGGGGAGATATGTGGAGTTGACAGTAGTCTCTGGGGGTGATATGTGGAGATAACAGTAGTCTCTGGGGGGATGTGGAGTTGACAGTAGTCTCTGGGGAAGTTATGTGGAGTTGACAGTAGTCTCGGGGGGAGATATGTAGAGTTTACAGTAGTCTCTGGGGGAGATATGTGGAGGTGACTGTAGTCTTTTGTGGAGAAATGTGGAGTTGACAGTAGTCTCTGGGGGAGATATGTGGAGTTGAAAGTAGTCTCTTGGGGACATATGGGGAGTTGACAGTAGTCTCTGGGGGAGATATGTTGAGTTGACAGTAGTCTCTTGTGGAGAAATGTGGAGTTGACAGTAGTCTCTTGGGGAGAATGTGGAGTTGACAGTAGTCTCTTGTGGAGATATGTGGAGTTGACAATAGTCTTTTGTGGAGATATGTGGAGTTGACAGTAGTTTCTTGGGGAGATATGTGGAGTTGACGGTAGTCTCTGAAGGAGATATGTGGAGTTGACTGTAGTCTCTTGTGTAGAAATGTGGAGTTTACAGTAGTCTCTGGGGGGAAATATGTAGAGTTGACAGTAGTCTCTGGAGGTGATACGTGGAGTTGACAGTAGTCTCTGGGTGAGATATTTGGAGTTGACAGTAGTCTCTGGGGGAGATATGTGGAGTTGACAGTAGTCACTGGGGGAGATATGTGGAGTTTACAGTAGTCTCTGGGGGAGATATGTGGAGTTGACAGTAGTCTCTTGGGGAGATATGTGGAGTTGACAGTAATCTCTTGTGGAGATATGTGGAGTTGACTGTTGCTTCTGGGGAATATGTGGAGTTGACAGTAGCCTCTGAGGGAGATATGTGAAGTGGACAGTAGTATCTGGGAGAGATATGTGGAGTTGACAGTAGTCTCGGGGGGAGATATGTAGAGTTGACAGTAGTCTCTGGGGGAGATATGTGAAGTTGACAGTAGTCTCTAAAGGAGATATGTTGAGTTTACTGTAGTCTCTTGTAGAGAAATGTGGAGATGACAGTAATCTCTGGGGGAGATATGTGGAGTTGACAGTAATCTCTGGGGGAGATATGTGGAGTTGACAGTAGTCTCTGGGGGAGACATGTGAAGTTGACAGTAGTCTCTGGGGGAGATATGTGGAGTTGACAGTAGTCTCTGGGGGAGATATGTGGAGTTGACAGTTGTCTCTGCGGGAAAATATTTGAAGTTGACAGTAGTCTCTGGGGGAGATATGTAAAGTGGAAAGTAGTCTCTGGGGTAGACATGTGGAGTTGACAGTATTCTCGGGGGGAGATATGTAGAGTTGACAGTAGTCTCTGGGGGAGATATGTGGAGTTGACAGTAGTCTCGGGGGGGGGGGGAGGAGATATGTGGAGTTGACAGTAATCTCTGCGGGAGATATGTGGAGTTGACAGTAGTCTCTGGGGGAGATATGTGGAGTTGAAAGTAGTCTCTTGGGGACATATGGGGAGTTGACAGTAGTCTCTGGGGGAGATATGTGGAGTTGACAGTAGTCTCTTGTGGAGAAATGTGGAGTTGACAGTAGTCTCTTGGGGAGAATGTGGAGTTAACAGTAGTCTCTTGTGGAGATATGTGGAGTTGACAATAGTCTTTTGTGGAGATATGTGGAGTTGACAGTAGTTTCTTGGGGAGATATGTGGAGTTGACGGTAGTCTCTGAAGGAGATATGTGGAGTTGACTGTAGTCTCTTGTGGAGAAATGTGGAGTTTACAGTAGTCTCTGGGGGGAAATATGTAGAGTTGACAGTAGTCTCTGGAGGTGATACGTGGAGTTGACAGTAGTCTCTGGGGGAGATATGTGGAGTTGACAGTAGTCTCTGGGGGAGATATGTGGAGTTGACAGTAGTCTCTTGGGGAGATATGTGGAGTTGACAGTAATCTCTTGTGGAGATATGTGGAGTTGACTGTTGCTTCTGGGGAATATGTGGAGTTGACAGTAGCCTCTGAGGGAGATATGTGAAGTGGACAGTAGTATCTGGGAGAGATATGTGGAGTTGAAAGTAGTCTCGGGGGGAGATATGTAGAGTTGACAGTAGTCTCTGGAGGAGATATGTGAAGTTGACAGTAGTCTCTAAAGGAGATATGTTGAGTTTACTGTAGTCTCTTGTAGAGAAATGTGGAGATGACAGTAATCTCTGGGGGAGATATGTGGAGTTGACAGTAATCTCTGGGGGAGATATGTGGAGTTGACAGTAATCTCTGGGGGAGATATGTGGAGTTGACAGTAGTCTCTGGGGGAGACATGTGAAGTTGACAGTAGTCTCTGGGGGAGATATGTGGAGTTGACAGTAGTCTCTGGGGGAGATATGTGGAGTTGACAGTTGTCTCTGCGGGAAAATATTTGAAGTTGACAGTAGTCTCTGGGGGAGATATGTAAAGTGGAAAGTAGTCTCTGGGGTAGACATGTGGAGTTGACAGTATTCTCGGGGGGAGATATTTAGAGTTGACAGTAGTCTCTGGGGGAGATATGTGGAGTTGACAGTAGTCTCGGGGGGGGGGGAGAGATATGTGGAGTTGACAGTAATCTCTGCGGGAGATATGTGGAGTTGACAGTAGTCTCTGGGGGAGATATGTTGAGTTGAAAGTAGTCTCTTGGGGACATATGGGGAGTTGACAGTAGTCTCTGGGGGAGATATGTGGAGTTGACAGTAGTCTCTTGTGGAGAAATGTGGAGTTGACAGTAGTCTCTTGGGGAGAATGTGGAGTTAACAGTAGTCTCTTGTGGACATATGTGGAGTTGACAATAGTCTTTTGTGGAGATATGTGGAGTTGACAGTAGTTTCTTGGGGAGATATGTGGAGTTGACGGTAGTCTCTGAAGGAGATATGTGGAGTTGACTGTAGTCTCTTGTGGAGAAATGTGGAGTTTACAGTAGTCTCTGGGGGGAAATATGTAGAGTTGACAGTAGTCTCTGGAGGTGATACGTGGAGTTGACAGTAGTCTCTGGGTGAGATATGTGGAGTTGACAGTAGTCTCTGGGGGAGATATGTGGAGTTGACAGTAGTCTCTGGGGGAGATATGTGGAGTTGACAGTAGTCTCGGGGGAGATATGTGGAGTTGACAGTAGTCTCTGGGGGAGATATGTGGAGTTGACAGTAGTCTCTGGGGGAGATTGTTGAGACCGAGCTTTATGGCATAATACCTGGTGCAATAAAGTCAATCCTCTTCTTTCTTTCTTTCTTTCTTTCTTTCTTTCTTTCTTTCTTTCTTTCTTTCTTTCTTTCTTTCTTTCTTTCTTTCTTTCTTTCTCTCTTTCTGTCGTGCTTTTTCAATATCTCTTTCTATCTCTGTCTCTCTCTAACTCTGTCT
>OY992876.1:147911185-148003685 GCA_963921405.1 Cepaea hortensis | reverse complement strand
GTATGCAGTTCTGTGTCTGTTAGTTCAGAGTGCCATTGTTGGCATATTGTTGGTACAGTGTGCAGCTCTGTGTCTGTTAGTTCAGAGTGCCATTGTTGGTACAGTATGCAGCTCTGTGTCTGTTAGTTCAGAGTGCCATTGTTGGTATAGTATGCAGTTCTGTGTCTGTTAGTTCAGTGTGCCATTGTTGGTATAGTATGCAGTTATGTGTCTGTTAGTTCAGAGTGCCATTGTTGGTAGAGTATGCAGTTCTGTTTCTGTTAGTTCAGAGTGCCATTTTTGGTAAAGTATGTAGTTCTGTGTCTGTTAGTTCAGTGTGCCATTGTTGGTACAGTATGCAGTTCTGTGTCTATTAGTTCAGAGTGCCATAGTTGTACAGTGTGTAGTAAGGATGTTCATTTGAAAACCGTTCCAATGCCTTTATTATAAAAGCATGAAAGAAACATTAACAGGTGTTGTAGAATTAAACAAAGCATTAATTTGAATGAATTATGCACCATGGGTTGATCAGAAGACGTCGCCGTAGGCATTCAGGCAAGCATCCCATTGCTTAGGTAGTCGGCGAATGCCGCCCGCAAAAAAGGATTGTGGTTGCTCACTGAACCAAGTGTTTACCACGTTCATTACGTCTGCATCTGTGCGAAATCGTTACCCCTTGAGAACTTTTTTAGAGGTCCAAACAAATGAAAATCACATGTTGACAAATCAGCATACCTCGATGAATGTCCACTGGTCGACATCCTTCAAATGAAAGAAACTGAATCACCGCTTTTTGAGCTTCTTTGGGCGGATTTTGGATCAACCCGGCAAGTTTCTCAACGATCAGAAACAGAACCTATGCATCATGGGGCGATAAGCACGTGCTCTTTTATTCATTGGTCAGTACTTATCACATGACTATGACATGATCATGTTCAACGTAGGCGATTACGCGTGATGCGGCACGATCGGATTTCAAATGAACGCAACTTATAGTTACGTGTCGGAGCATGTACTTTTGTGTCTGTTAGTTCAGAATGCCATAGTCTACAGAGTATGTAGATTTGTGTCTGTTAGTTCAGGGTGCCATAGTCGATACAGTATAGTATGCAGTTTTGTGTCTGTTAATTAAGAGTGCTATAGTCGATAGAGTATGTAGTTTTGTATCTGTTAGTTCAGAGTGCCATAGTCGTACAGAATGTAGTTCTGTGTCTGTTAGTTCAGAATACCATAGTTGATAGAGAATGTAGTTTTGTGTCTGTTAGTTCAGAATACCATAGTCGTGCAGTATGTATTTATATGTCTATTAGTTCAGAATGCCATAGTCGATAGAGTATGTAGGTGTGTGTCTGTTAGTTCAGAGTGCCATCGATAGAGTATTTAGTTCTGTGTCTGTTATTTCAGAACGCCATATTCATACAATATGTGGGTTTGTGTCTGTTAGTTCAGAATGCCATAGTCGATGGAGTATGTAGTTCTGTGTATGTTATTTTAGAATGCCATAGTTTTACAGTGTGCAGTTTTGTGTCTATTAATTCAGAGTGCCATAGTCTATTGATTATCTAGTTCTGTGTCTGTTAGTTCAGAGTGCCATAGTCGATAAAGTATGCAGTTCTGTGTCTGTTAGTTCAGAGTGCCATGGTCGATAGAGTATGTAGTTTTTTGTCTGTTAGTTCAGAGTGCCATTGTCGTACAGTATGTAGTTCTGTGTCTGTTAGTTCAGAATGCCATAGTCGATAGATTATGAAGTTTGGTGTCTGTTAGTTCAGAGTGCCATAGTCGATAGAGTATGTAGTTTGGTGTCTGTTAGTTCAGAGTGCCATAGTCGATATAGTATGTAGTTCTGTGTCTGCTAGTTCAGAGTGCCATAGTCAATACAGTATGTAGTTTTGTGTCTTTTAGGTCAGAGTGCCATACTCGATAAAGTATGTAGTTTTGTGTCTGTTAGTTCAGAATGCCAAAGTCGATAGATTATGTATTTCTGTGTCTGTCAGTTCAGAGTGCCGTAGTCGATAGAGTATGTAGTTTGGTGTCTGTTAGTTCAGAGTGCCATAGTCGATAGAGTATGTAGTTTGGTGTCTGTTAGTTCAGAGTGCCATAGTCGATAGTAGTAATACATGTTGTAAATCCCTCGCAATGAGGCATAAAATACCTCATATACAAAGAAAAAAGAAGGAGGTGCGGGAGGTGGAGCATAATTTATGCATAATCGATTGGTGTGCGCCGGCTGATACGGGTTGATGTATTTGTATCTTTGGTAAGATCGGTGAACATCTGTGAGCAAAAAGTCGATATTGCCGGCAGTTGAATATTAGTGTCGGGGTCGAGGGAGGTCGCTGGTGCCATCTGTTGTTTTTAATTACGGGCGGTGTCGGAATAAAATAATAAGAGCAGAGAAAGATGTGTAGGGTGGGTTGGTAAGTGGTGAAAGACGGGGTGGGTATGAGTAGTTGGTCATAGTGGGATATCACCAATGTGTAACAGGGGTTCTAGTTACTGCCATTGCGCTTGACAGGTTCGAATCTCAAGGTGTGGTTGAGGTAGTGTGGTGGTGGTCGAGTTGTAACGGAGCTAGGTGGTAGCATTGGTGGTTCGAATCACGCTGCTGGTCGATAACGATGTCCGCCCTAGACGGGTACTTTTTAAATGGCTACTAAGGGATGGTGAGGACTGGTGAGGGATGCCGCTGCCTCCCTCGCCCTCGTGTTGGGTTGTGATCTGGGTCCTTCCAAGCTTTGTGTTTTCCTAGATCGATATTTTTTTATTGTCTGTGGGTTAAAAATGAATGTAAATGCCAGTTGTTGATATTAATCGGGGTATGTGTAACAAAGCACAGGTCGCCTGATACAGTACTCTGTATTGTTCATACTCCCAGTCATCCTAACTGTGGCACCAGGGGTCTATGCCTCATGGCTCGTGGTGGGGTCCATGCCTCCCTCGTGTTGGGTTGTGACCTGGGTTCTTCCACGCTTCGTGTTTTTCCTAGATCGATATTTTTTTTTTTGGATTGTCTGTGGGTTAAAAAAGGATTTAAATGGCCGGTAAATTATGCAAGGTAGTTGGTGATATTAATCGGAGTATGTGTAACAAAGAAAAGATCAATTGAACTAGGTGGGTAGGCTCAGTAAAGACGAGTTCGATAACGGCGGCGGCATCGTTCCTAATTGTTTCACAAGCTGTGACCAGCTGTAGAACCCTTCCTTGTCTTCACATTTGTATGGTAACACCGTCGCATTGGAGATGCGCGTGATAAAGCTGTCAGCCATGGTAAAGAAGGAAAAAAAATAATTATCTTCCCGTTTGTATAGACGTACACAAGCTAGTTGGTACCATATGCCCCCTCATATGGAGGTGATAGGTTCGAAGCTCGATTCTTTATCGTTGGTAAGTGTATGGGGTGCGTAGATGGGCATAGGGGATGTGGTGGGATATCACCAGCGTGTAACTGGGGTGTCTCTTGGGTGCCCTACCATGCAACAGGTTCGGATCTCACTGTGTGGTGGGGTAGTGTGGTAGTGGTCGAGTGTGTAACGGGGCTAGGTGGTGCCGTAGGCATCGTTTGAGAGTCGATTCACGCCGCGGTTCGATAAGGATGTGCACCCTAGGCGGCTCTTTTTAAGCGTATACTAAGCCGTAAATGGATACCAACGGTGTCTAGTTGCTGCCATAGCGCTTGACAGGTTCGAACCCTACTGTGTGATTGGGTAGTGTGGCAGTGGGCGAGTGTGTAACGGAGCTAGGTGTTATCATTGGCCGTTCAAAGCACACCCCTGGTCGCTAACTATAGCCAACATAGGCCCCCGATGTTCGAATCCAGCTGTGTCGCTTTGCTTTTTCCTCAAAAATCCTCCGTTCCAAAGCCAGCAGATTCAGCGTAACTGTTCAGTGGCTTCACATTCATACAAAAGTACAGGTTCTATGTAGCACCGCAACACTCTTTTTCTCGTAGAAATTGGTATCGTTTTATTGGTCAATATGTTGTTCATCTTCGCCATGGCGATTCTTGTTCTATTCTCTTCAAGGCATCTCCCATCAGCTGTTGTGACTGTTCCGAGATACTTGTATCTATTCACTTGTTTCAGAATGTTCCAATTTGCACGTATATTACATTGTGGTATTTCGTCCTTCCTATTGACGATCATAATCCGTGTCGTTTTATAATTTAATTATAACCCTAGTTGTTCACAGTGTACAACAACCACCTCTACTAAATATTGCAGATCCTACGCAGTGTCTGTTGATTACATAAATTATATGAAGGCAGTTTACAAGTTAAATTAGATCAAGACATTTTATTACAGAAATTTAATGAAGACATTTGACTAGAAATATTTAATAAAGCTACGAAAAAACAGAGATCTGCCGCTATGAGAAAATCAAATAAGTATGTTAATGTCAGTTCCTGTGATCATATTTAGCAGAATTATTCTGAATTGTATATGCATATTTAGCTTTAAGGTGAAATCAATACTGCTGTACCGAGCGGAAACAAGAAGAACGACTAAAACAACTACTAATAAACAACAAACATTCATTAACTGGTGCCCATGTAGTTCATCCTTGGCGTTCATGTCTCATTCAACAATTAGTATAATGTCTGAAGTCAAATTTGCGGCTTCAAAATATGTGTTCATATCATATTTATATATGAAGATATATATTCAAGGTGATTTTAAAGGACAAATTCCCTCATGTCACACGCTTCAAAAGACATATTTCGCTCAAACTTAAACATTAAGAGTGGAAAAGAGTATGTTGTAGATACTGTTTTTTCCTTTGTTTCTAGTGGGACTTGATCATTTGTTGTTCTATCTGGGCATGGTATGTATATTTTCACCACATCTTCACTGATGTTTTTCATCTTGTCTGCTCATTGCCCACGCTTCACAGGAGGCATACAAAAGTACAGATTCTATGAAAGACAGAGACAATTTGCAGCTATTATTAAACAAAATGACAAATCGGAGGTCAGCTAATATGTAAGTATTTGTAAATAAGGATACACAACGCTGTCTATTATATAACGATAACAAAGGTATTTAGTTGTAGAAAACTACCGTGCCTCCCACGCAAACGGCGGTAGGCTAGTGACTATGTTTAGATTAGCTGTGATGGCACCAGCTGGAGATATTAATCAGCTACCTGGTACCCAGTGAAGATGACACGATAAACGAGGCGGTATAGGTCGCGTGGCCCTCAACAAAACCAACAATGAAAAAAAAATGGTAATGAAACGTTGCGTCGCCGCGAAGCATTATTTTAGAAACCAAAGATTACAATGGATCTGAGAGGCTAATAATAGACAGTCTAAGCCTACCAGAAAGAGGTGTCTTATACACTAGGTACTAACGACAGACAGCTGGTCAAGAAGAAGCAATGCTCATATACACAGTATATAAAGTTATGCCTAAATAAACCTTAGTTTAAAGAATTCAAGTACATTATTACAAGTTAAATTACATAATAAAACAAATACAGTAATATGTATACAATTATAAAAACAAATAGAAAAAAAAAAACCCACCATTGTTACATTAGCAAATAAGTGAAAAACACAACGGTATGAATACATTGGTGTATTAGTTACACACAAATGGTACATACAACATGCCCTTATGTCAGCGTAATGGCCTAACTGTTAAATCACGTGACCGCTATCTGTTCTATATCGCGACCAAAATACACTGATCGCCCCTCACGTCAGCGTAACAGACTAACACTTAAATCAAGCGCCCACTATCTACTCTATATTGTTGCCAACAATTATGTGCATGCTGCCATCCTTTGATGTGAGTCTGATTGATGAAGCCTGTCAGGAAACAACCATGGAGACATAGTAAAAGTGTAGGAAAAATACAACTCCAAGCGTATTGACTCTCGGTGTATCGTTATTCACATAACGTTTCCTGTTTCCTGCTCCAGTCTATTGTTGTAAAATCTTACCAAGGTGGACACTGTGGACGAAATCTACATGAGTGAAGTAGGATAGACACGGTTGTCATATGTGTCTTATAGGGATTGGTCATTGGTTTTTTAAAACTTATCGATGGAAGAGAAGGACCCTTACACTACAAAGAGAATAAACATTTACATTAATAATACCCATAACAAACACATGACCATCTACACTAGCTGTGACAAAAGTGACAGTCTGCTTAGAGAAAACAGCGAATTTTCAACGAAAACATAGTCTGTGTGTTATCTCCTTGGAAACGTAAATCTGGTTATATTTAAATCACTCTATGCACTCATGTCTCCCATGAAAACTAGCGTAATGTCTGAAGAAGTCAAATTTGAGGCTTCAAAATATGTTTTCGTAGTATATGTATATATGAAGATATATACATGTGTTTTCTAACAACAAATTTCCGCATGTCGCGCTTTACATCCATACACAAGTATAGGTTCTATGAACGACACAACACCTACAAGTTGCTAACATTGGCACCGAGTTACCAACAGCATTTCTGTCTAGAGTCAATACCACACGACAAGACAATGCTTTTTCGGCCTCTGATTGAGCACAATAGATATAAACATAATTATGCAATTACCTCTTTACCACACTACCGAGAAAGTTAAAAATATCATTTTAAATACGCTGACGACCATAGTAACACAACCATTTAATTCTGCTTGCTCACTTTGTGTAATACCCACACCTACTATAGATTGCAGAAAATACTCATTTCTACAACCAAGGTAAAAAATATCGGTCAAACTTATAAATGTCTCGTCCGAAGTCATAAAAAGAAGGAAATAATGTTAGCCAAATGTGAAAAATATCGGTCAAACTTATAAATGTCTCATCCAAACTTATGAAAAAATAGGAAAATTTGTTAACCTAAGGAGAAAAAATATTGACCCTATAAAGAAACATTTACAACAAACTTATAAATATTAGGAAAATTTGTTAACCTAATGAGAAAAAAAAAATATCGACATAGAGAGCAATATTTCATCTAATCTTATAAAAAGTAGGAAAATTTGTCAACCGAAATGGGAAAAGGTCGGTCAAATACAAAAATATCTCAACAAATTATAAAAAGTAGGAAATAATAGGGGCCAAGTAAAAAATAGCTTACCCAGATTTATAAAAGGTAGGAAAATGTGTTAGCCAAAAGGGGAAAATATTGATCAAACTAAGAAACATGTCGACCGAACTAGGAAAATAAGTGAACCAAAGTAATAAAAATGTTGGGTAAATACAGAAATATGTTGACCAAACTTAAAATATCGCTGCTAAACTTATGAATACTAGGAAACTTTGTTAAACAAATGTGAAAAAATATCGACCAAACTTATAAAAATCTCCGCCAAAATTACGAAAAGTAGGAAACTTTGTTAACCAAAGTTGAAACTATATCGGTCAAACTTATAAATGACTCGTCCGAATTCATAAAAAGTAGGAAATAATGTTAACCAAAAGGGGCAAAATATTGACCAAGTAAAGAAATGTCTCGTTCAAAATTGTTAAAAGTAGGACAAATTTGTTAACCAAAGGTGAAAAAAGATCGGCCAAACAGATAAATATTTCAACTAAACTTAAAAACAATAGGAAAAATGTTGCTTCTATAGTTATGTCAAACGTGTCTTGATCTTTTATTTGAAAAGACATTTCACAAATACATAATCAGCAACGTCAGCACTTTCCCTCTTTTACATTACTGAAAGCTTCAACTTATCATTCCAGAGTTTCTGTTTAAGAACCACTTATACAGACTAATCACTCATCACTCCATACTCTTGATTTTTTTTTCTTTATAACACAAAGTGTCTCTGTCTTTCATAGATAGCTTCACAGCTTTTCCATGTCACACCACCAAGAGCTCCAAACCTTCGTTGTACATGAGCTTCAACGACATAGTAATAACAACATTTATGGCAATGCAGTCTATGGCTCCACCTGGGATAGTTTCGATATCATCTGGGTATTCGTCAGCAAAGATCCATTTCCCATAACTGATATCTTCAACTTCCCATACCACAATGTCTGCTATACTACTCTTCGATTGTTCCAGCTCTCAATACTGCAGGTGTTTTCTAGAAGTCTAGTGAAAATATCATTTCTCACTTTTTCCACCTCTATTTCAGTGTGTCATTTCACAACCAACCAACAGTGTCTGTTACGAGGTCGGTCTTTCTTAATACAACATCTGCCCTATTGACCCCTTGAATACCAGCGAATACATCTTCTAACCAATTTTCAACGTTTCATACCACTTAACACTAACATTCTCTTTGCTTACAACACAACCGGTTTTCTGCTGACTGGGTAAATTTCCCAACCAATTGGAGACAAATCGACTCTCCCCTATCTGACAAGACCCTTTATTAGACAATGACTATGAGCATCAACCAGGATGGTCACTGCTAAAAAGGATACCAATAACAAACGATCTTCTTTACAGATGGCTATAGAATTATGATGCTATTCAGTGTTACAATGAGAAGAATAAGGAAGACAATAAAGGTTGAAAAGAGGTGACGAGTAGTAAGGATGTATGGAAGGAAAAGAGACACAATAGGCAAGATATATATTAAGAACACTAATAGATAGATCAAAATAGAAGAGAAAAGGCTTAATCAAGTGGATAATTTTATATACTTGAGGTCATTTATAACCTCAGATGGTAGGTACACAATAGAGCTTATGAGCAGAATACGGCCAACAAAAGAGGTATTTCGGAAAATGAAACGTATCTTAGGTGATAAGTCACTATCATTGAAGTAACAAATAAATAAACTTTCAACAATAAAATTACAAAAATTAAAAATTAATTTTCGACAAGAAAATTTAACAATTAAATTGCTACCAGAAACATTCAAAGTAGAAACAATAAAGAGAAATTTACTGTATAAATTTTCTTGTCGAAAATTAATTTTTAATTTTTGTAATTTTATTGTTGAAAGTTTATTTATTTGTTACTTCAATGATAGTGACTTATCACCTAAGATACGTTTCATTTTCCGAAATACCTCTTTTGTTGGCCGTATTCTGCTCATAAGCTCTATTGTGTACCTACCATCTGAGGTTATAAATGACCTCAAGTATATAAAATTATCCACTTGATTAAGCCTTTTCTCTTCTATTTTGATCTATCTATTAGTGTTCTTAATATATATCTTGCCTATTGTGTCTCTTTTCCTTCCATACATCCTTACTACTCGTCACCTCTTTTCAACCTTTATTGTCTTCCTTATTCTTCTCATTGTAACACTGAATAGCATCATAATTCTATAGCCATCTGTAAAGAAGATCGTTTGTTATTGGTATCCTTTTTAGCAGTGACCATCCTGGTTGATGCTCATAGTCATTGTCTAACAAAGGGTCTTGTCAGATAGGGGACAGTCGATTTGTCTCCAGTTGGTTGGGAAATTTACCCAGTCAGCAGAAAACCGGTTGTGTTGTAAGCAAAGAGAATGTTAGTGTTAAGTGGTATGAAACGTTGAAAATTGGTTAGAAGATGTATTCGCTGGTATTCAAGGGGTCAATAGGGCAGATGTTGTATTAAGAAAGACCGACCTCGTAACAGACACTGTTGGTTGGTTGTGAAATGACACACTGAAATAGAGGTGGAAAAAGTGAGAAATGATATTTTCACTAGACTTCTAGAAAACACCTGCAGTATTGAGAGCTGGAACAATCGAAGAGTAGTATAGCAGACATTGTGGTATGGAAAGTTGAAGATATCAGTTATGGGAAATGGATCTTTGCTGACGAATACTCAGATGATATCGAAACTATCCCAGGTGGAGCCATAGACTGCATTGCCATAAATGTTGTTATTACTATGTCGTTGAAGCTCATGTACAACGAAGGTTTGGAGCTCTTGGTGGTGTGACATGGAAAAGTTGTGAAGCTATCTATGAAAGACAGAGACACTTTGTGTTATAAAGAAAAAAAAATCAAGAGTATGGAGTGATGAGTGATTAGTCTGTATAAGTGGTTCTTAAACAGAAACGCTGGAATGATAAGTTGAAGCTTTCAGTAATGTAAAAGAGGGAAAGTGCTGACGTTGCTGATTATGTATTGTGAAATGCCTTTTCAAATAAAAGATCAAGACACGTTTGACATAACTATAGAAGCAACATTTTTCCTATTGTTTTTAAGTTTAGTTGAAATATTTATCTGTTTGGCCGATCTTTTTCACCTTTGGTTAACAAATTTGTCCTACTTTTAACAATTTTGGACGAGATAGCATCATAATTCTATAGCCATCTGTAAAGAAGATCGTTTGTTATTGGTATCCTTTTTAGCAGTGACCATCCTGGTTGATGCTCATAGTCATTGTCAATTAGTCTTTACTTGGTCAATATTTTTCCCCTTTTGGTTAACATTATTTCCTACTTTTTATGAATTCGGACGAGTCATTTATAAGTTTGACCGATATAGTTTCAACTTTGGTTAACAAAGTTTCCTACTTTTCGTAATTTTGGCGGAGATTTTTATAAGTTTGTTCGATATTTTTTCACATTTGTTTAACAAAGTTTCCTAGTATTCATAAGTTTAGCAGCGATATTTTAAGTTTGGTCAACATATTTCTGTATTTACCCAACATTTTTATTACTTTGGTTCACTTATTTTCCTAGTTCGGTTGACATGTTTCTTAGTTTGATCAATATTTTCCCCTTTTGGCTAACACATTTTCCTACCTTTTATAAATCTGGGTAAGCTATTTTTTACTTGGCCCCTATTATTTCCTACTTTTTATAATTTGTTGAGATATTTATGTATTTGACCGACCTTTTCCCATTTCGGTTGACAAATTTTCCTACTTTTTATAAGATTAGATGAAATATTGCTCTCTATGTCGATATTTTTTTTTCTCATTAGGTTAACAAATTTTCCTAATGTTTATAAGTTTGTTGTAAATGTTTCTTTACAGGGTCAATATTTTTTCTCCTTAGGTTAACAAATTTTCCTATTTTTTCATAAGTTTGGATGAGACATTTATAAGTTTGACCGATATTTTTCACATTTGGCTAACATTATTTCCTTCTTTTTATGACTTCGGACGAGACATTTATAAGTTTGACCGATATTTTTCACCTTGGTTGTAGAAATGAGTATTTTCTGCAATCTATAGTAGGTGTGGGTATTACACAAAGTGAGCAAGCAGAATTAAATGGTTGTGTTACTATGGTCGTCAGCGTATTTAAAATGATATTTTTAACTTTCTCGGTAGTGTGGTAAAGAGGTAATTGCATAATTATGTTTATATCTATTGTCCTCAATCAGAGGCCGAAAAAGCATTGTCTTGTCGTGTGGTATTGACTCTAGACAGAAATGCTGTTGGTAACTCGGTGCCAATGTTAGCAACTTGTAGGTGTTGTGTCGTTCATAGAACCTATACTTGTGTATGGATGTAAAGCGCGACATGCGGAAATTTGTTGTTAGAAAACACATGTATATATCTTCATATATACATATACTACGAAAACATATTTTGAAGCCTCAAATTTGACTTCTTCAGACATTACGCTAGTTTTCATGGGAGACATGAGTGCATAGAGTGATTTAAATATAACCAGATTTACGTTTCCAAGGAGATAACACACAGACTATGTTTTCGTTGAAAATTCGCTGTTTTCTCTAAGCAGACTGTCACTTTTGTCACAGCTAGTGTAGATGGTCATGTGTTTGTTATGGGTATTATTAATGTAAATGTTTATTCTCTTTGTAGTGTAAGGGTCCTTCTCTTCCATCGATAAGTTTTAAAAAACCAATGACCAATCCCTATAAGACACATATGACAACCGTGTCTATCCTACTTCACTCATGTAGATTTCGTCCACAGTGTCCACCTTGGTAAGATTTTACAACAATAGACTGGAGCATGAAACAGGAAACGTTATGTGAATAACGATACACCGAGAGTCAATACGCTTGGAGTTGTATTTTTCCTACACTTTTACTATGTCTCCATGGTTGTTTCCTGACAGGCTTCATCAATCAGACTCACATCAAAGGATGGCAGCATGCACATAATTGTTGGCAACAATATAGAATAGATAGTGGGCGCTTGATTTAAGTGTTAGTATGTTACGCTGACGTGAGGGGCGATCAGTGTATTTTGGTCGCGATATAGAACAGATAGCGGTCACGTGATTTAACAGTTAGGCCATTACGCTGACATAAGGGTATGTTGTATGTACCATTTGTGTGTAACTAATACACCAATGTATTCATACCGTTGTGTTTTTCACTTATTTGCTAATGTAACAATGGTGGTTTTTTTTTTTTCTATTTGTTTTTATAATTGTATACATATTACTGTATTTGTTTTATTATGTAATTTAACTTGTAATAATGTACTTGAATTCTTTAAACTAAGGTTTATTTAGGCATAACTTTATATACTGTGTATATGAGCATTGCTTCTTCTTGACCAGCTGTCTGTCGTTAGTACCTAGTGTATAAGACACCTCTTTCTGGTAGGCTTAGACTGTCTATTATTAGCCTCTCAGATCCATTGTAATCTTTGGTTTCTAAAATAATGCTTCGCGGCGACGCAACGTTTCATTACCATTTTTTTTTTCATTGTTGGTTTTGTTGAGGGCCACGCGACCTATACCGCCTCGTTTATCGTGTCATCTTCACTGGGTACCAGGTAGCTGATTAATATCTCCAGCTGGTGCCATCACAGCTAATCTAAACATAGTCACTAGCCTACCGCCGTTTGCGTGGGAGGCACGTTAGTTTTCTACAACTAAATACCTTTATTATCGTTATATAATAGACAGCGTTGTGTATCCTTATTTACAAATACTTACATATTAGCTGACCTCCGATTTGTCATTTTGTTTAATAATAGCTGCAAATTGTCTCTGTCTTTCATAGAATCTGTACTTTTGTATGCCTCCTGTGAAGCGTGGGCAATGAGCAGACAAGATGAAAAACATCAGTGAAGATGTGGTGAAAATATACATACCATGCCCAGATAGAACAACAAATGATCAAGTCCCACTAGAAACAAAGGAAAAAACAGTATCTACAACATACTCTTTTCCACTCTTAATGTTTAAGTTTGAGCGAAATATGTCTTTTGAAGCGTGTGACATGAGGAAATTTGTCCTTTAAAATCACCTTGAATATATATCTTCATATATAAATATGCTATGAACACATATTTTGAAGCCGCAAATTTGACTTCAGACATTATACTAATTGTTGAATGAGACATGAACGCCAAGGATGAACTACATGGGCACCAGTTAATGAATGTTTGTTGTTTATTAGTAGTTGTTTTAGTCGTTCTTCTTGTTTCCGCTCCGTACAGCAGTATTGATTTCACCTTAAAGCTAAATATGCATATACAATTCAGAATAATTCTGCTAAATATGATCACAGGAACTGACATTAACATACTTATTTGATTTTCTCATAGCGGCAGATCTCTGTTTTTTCGTAGCTTTATTAAATATTTCTAGTCAAATGTCTTCATTTAATTTCTGTAATAAAATGTCTTGATCTAATTTAACTTGTAAACTGCCTTCATATAATTTATGTAATCAACAGACACTGCGTAGGATCTGCAATATTTAGCAGAGGTGGTTGTTGTACACTGTGAACAACTAGGGTTATAATTAAATTATAAAACGACACGGATTATGATCGTCAATAGGAAGGACGAAATACCACAATGTAATATACGTGCAAATTGGAACATTCTGAAACAAGTGAATAGATACAAGTATCTCGGAACAGTCACAACAGCTGATGGGAGATGCCTTGAAGAGATTAGAACAAGAATCGCCATGGTGAAGATGAACAACATATTGACCAATAAAACGATACCAATTTCTACGAGAAAAAGAGTGTTGCGGTGCTACATAGAACCTGTACTTTTGCATGAATGTGAAGCCACTGAACAGTTACGCTGAATCTGCTGGCTTTGGAACGGAGGATTTTTGAGGAAAAAGCAAAGCGACACAGCTGGATTCGAACATCGGGGGCCTATGTTGGCTATAGTTAGCGACCAGGGGTGTGCTTTGAACGGCCAATGATAACACCTAGCTCCGTTACACACTCGCCCACTGCCACACTACCCAATCACACAGTAGGGTTCGAACCTGTCAAGCGCTATGGCAGCAACTAGACACCGTTGGTATCCATTTACGGCTTAGTATACGCTTAAAAAGAGCCGCCTAGGGTGCACATCCTTATCGAACCGCGGCGTGAATCGACTCTCAAACGATGCCTACGGCACCACCTAGCCCCGTTACACACTCGACCACTACCACACTACCCCACCACACAGTGAGATCCGAACCTGTTGCATGGTAGGGCACCCAAGAGACACCCCAGTTACACACTGGTGATATCCCACCACATCCCCTATGCCCATCTACGCACCCCATTCACTTACCAACGATAAAGAATCGAGCTTCGAACCTATCACCTCCATATGAGGGGGCCTATGGTACCAACTAGCTTGTGTACGTCTATACAAACGGGAAGATAATTATTTTTTTTTCCTTCTTTACCATGGCTGACAGCTTTATCACGCGCATCTCCAATGCAACGGTGTTACCATACAAATGTGAAGACAAGGAAGGGTTCTACAGCTGGTCACAGCTTGTAAAACAATTAGGAACGATGCCGCCGCCGTTATCGAACTCATCTTTACTGAGCCTACCCACCTAGTTCAATTGATCTTTTCTTTGTTACACATACTCCGATTAATATCACCAACTACCTTGCATAATTTACCGGCCATTTAAATTCTTTTTTTAACCCACAGACAATCCAAAAAAAAAATATCGATCTAGGAAAAACACGAAGCGTGGAAGAACCCAGGTCACAACCCAACACGAGGGAGGCATGGACCCCACCACGAGCCATGAGGCATAGACCCCTGGTGCCACAGTTAGGATGACTGGGAGTATGAACAATACAGAGTACTGTATCAGGCGACCTGTGCTTTGTTACACATACCCCGATTAATATCAACAACTGGCATTTACATTCATTTTTAACCCACATACAATAAAAAAAATATCGATCTAGGAAAACACAAAGCTTGGAAGGACCCAGATCACAACCCAACACGAGGGCGAGGGAGGCAGCGGCATCCCTCACCAGTCCTCACCATCCCTTAGTAGCCATTTAAAAAGTACCCGTCTAGGGCGGACATCGTTATCGACCAGCAGCGTGATTCGAACCACCAATGCTACCACCTAGCTCCGTTACAACTCGACCACCACCACACTACCTCAACCACACCTTGAGATTCGAACCTGTCAAGCGCAATGGCAGTAACTAGAACCCCTGTTACACATTGGTGATATCCCACTATGACCAACTACTCATACCCACCCCGTCTTTCACCACTTACCAACCCACCCTACACATCTTTCTCTGCTCTTATTATTTTATTCCGACACCGCCCGTAATTAAAAACAACAGATGGCACCAGCGACCTCCCTCGACCCCGACACTAATATTCAACTGCCGGCAATATCGACTTTTTGCTCACAGTTCACCGATCTTACCAAAGATACAAATACATCAACCCGTATCAGATGGCGCACACCAATCGATTATGCATAAATTATGCTCCCCCACTTCCCTACTTTGAGCTTACTATTTTATTCCGGCACCTCCCCGCACCTCCCGCACCTCCTTCTTTATTCTTTGTATATGAGGTATTTTATGCCTCATTGCGAGGGATTTACAACATGTATTACTACTGTCGATATAGTATGTAGTTCTGTGTCTGCTAGTTCAGAGTGCCATAGTCAATACAGTATGTAGTTTTGTGTCTGTTAGGTCAGAGTGCCATACTCGATAAAGTATGTAGTTTTGTGTCTGTTAGTTCATAATGCCAAAGTCGATAGAGTATGTATTTCTGTGTCTGTTAGTTCAGAATGCCATAGTCGATAGAGTATGTAATTGTGTGTCTATTAATTCAGAATGCCATAGTCTATAGAGTATGTAGTTCTGTGTCTGTTAGTTCAGATTACCATAGTTGATAGAATATGTAGTTTTGTGTCTGTTAGTTCACAGTGCCATAATCGTGCAGTATGTAATTTTGTGTCTGTTAATTCAGTGTGCCATGCACGTACAGTATGTGATTCTGTGTCTGTTAGTTCAGAATGCCATAGTCGATAGAGTATACAGTTCTGTGTCTATTAGTTCAGAATGCCATAGTCAATAGAGTATGTAAGTAGTATGTCATGTGGTATTTGATTATATTTTTAGGATCCACATCCTCCTGGTGACGTAGTATTTTACTATATAAAAAGTCATGATCCTTTGCTCTGACGTCAAAAAGCGGATCCTTCGGCGACCGCATTTTCAAGGGATGCAACCCATGAATAAATAATCGAACGTATTTTTGCACTGTTACTTCCCTTTTTGTGTGACAAATTGTACATGTGTAAAAATTATATATTTGCTGGTATTAGTGATTGTAGCGGACCGGGGCTGAAAAAACTATCGTCATACTAGTGATGCTGTCCTATAGTTACAGTGCTCTTCCTCCTCGGTTTTTTTTTCTTTTTTTTTTCGTCTTCTTTCTTTATCTGTATTGGGCATAAAGCTATCATCATTCCATTGGTGCTGTGTAAAGCTTAGAGTTACAGTGCATTTCTTCAGGGTGGTCTAGGGTGCGGCCGGCGTGGGGGTGGGGGCTCCGGGGTGGGGCGCGGGTGTCATTGTGTGGGGTAGGGCTAGGTGGCTCGAACCTCAGGTCAAGACTGGTGTCATATGAAAATCGTAATAGGTAAGCATGTAAATATGACAGTTATTTGATCTGTAGAGGGTTGTACTAGTGTAAACACTATCATCATACGGGTTACAGATGAAAACCTTAAAAAGTGAAGTTGGACAGTGTTATTGATTGTAGCTGCTATAACTTAGTGAAAAGTGGTGGTCAGGGGTGGGTAGCGGCTATTAGTGATCTGTAGAGTGTCGTAGTGGCTTTTTCACTATCAGCATACGGGTTACAAATGAAAACCTTAAAAAGTAAAAATGACCGATAATATTGATTTTAGTGGGTATATCTTAGTGAAATTCATTGGTAAAAGGTGGGTAGCGGTGATTACTGATCTGTAGTGTGTCGTAGTGGCTTGTTCACTATCATCATACGGGTTACCAATGAAAACCATAAAAAGTAAAGATGGTCGATTATATTGATTGTAGCGGGTATAGCTTAGTGAAATTCGTTGATAAGGGGTGGGTAACGATTATTAGTGGTCTGTAGAGTATCATAATATTGTAAACACTATCATCATAGGGTTACAAATGAAAACCTTAAAAAGTAAAGATGGCCGATATTATTGATTGTAGGTGGTATAACTTAAAGAAATTCGTTGGTAAGGGGTGGGTAGTGGTTATTACTGGGCTTTAGTTTGTCGTAGTGACCTATACACTATCATCATATGGGTTACAAATGAAAACCTTAAAAGTGAAGATGGTCGGTGTTATTGCTTGTAGGTGGTATAACTTAGTGAAATTTGATGGTAAGGGGTGGGTAGCGGTTAGTAGTGGTCTGTAGATGGTCACAGTGGCTTGGTCACTATCATCATAGGGTTACAAATGAAAACCTGAAAAAGTAAAAATGGCCGATATTATTTATTTTAGCGGGTATAGCTTAGTGATATTCAATGGTAAGGGGTGGGTAGTGGATATTAGTGATATGTAGAGTGTCGTAGTGACCTATACACTATCATCATAGAGGTACAAATGAAAACCTTAAACAGATAAAGAGGCCATTATTATTGATTTTAGCTGGTGTAGTTTAGTGAATTCGTTGGTAAGGGGTGAGTGAGTGGGGGTGTAGATAGATAAGTGCATCTGATCGCTATTAAGGGGTGAGCGAGTGGAGCAGTTGCTAGATAAATACGGCCGGTCCTTGATAAGAGCCGGAGGAGATGCTAGATAAAGACTCTCTGTCGATGGTACAGGGTGGGTGA
The DNA here is from genome assembly GCA_963921405.1 of Cepaea hortensis. Lineage (NCBI taxonomy): Eukaryota > Metazoa > Mollusca > Gastropoda > Stylommatophora > Helicidae > Cepaea > Cepaea hortensis. Next base: position 147,985,784 of record OY992876.1, on the reverse strand, counting down.
ATAGAGGAAAGGCTAGATAGGTGCTTCTGATCATTGTTAAGTGGTAGTGGAGTGGTGAGGTGACTAGATAAATACGTTGGGTCCTGGATAAGACCCAGAGGTTAAGTCTCATAGTAAGTCTAAACAATGAACTCGTAGATGGCTGATCTGAGGGTGACAGCTTGCGTGACTCACCACTGGGATATGTCGGTGGGATTGAACGTACGTGAACGTGTTCAGACATGTCTTTGGGGAAAACCCGAGGATGACTCAAAGCGTACTGACCACGATAAACCTGCTTTAACATGTCTAGACATGTTTTATATGATGAATTAGCCGCACAGTCTGTATAAAAAGGATCGCAAAGGCGTCCTAAAGACACTGCATTTGCAACAAGGCCTATCGAAAACAGCTCACCGAAGAAATTGTTGTGGTAAGTAGCACTGTGTGTATGCTATATTGTCTTGTTACACGTCGTCAAGTCGGTATAGTGCTGTCACTAGTGTATATCTCAGAAGCTACATGAGGTAATTAACAAGAATACACCGCTAGGTATAACCGCCCGATATAGGAATACTAATACAAATACTAATGACGATCGTATATAAAAAAGCATCATAAATTACAATCATCAGCTTCACTTTCGCCGTCAAGTGACGTGGGGGAGAAATGGCGCATCACAGCTCGATGGGTGGTACTGAATAGTGTCAGGCCAGTTGATTGTCTGTATTCTCAAGCGTTCTCTGCTGTAATCCGGTAGGGTAGCTGCTGTGGTGTATTCCAATTGTATACATATGAAACATACTTTTCATTAAAGTATGCTTTTTCTGTTCACTAAAAAGTAATATGCTATTTTTCATCAACAGATTCAAACCAAGACGGCCAGCCCCTCATTTACACGTCGACCACATCGATTCTGGAGCGCACAAAGGTATGTGTATATATCAGGTCTCCATTAAGTGTAGTGTAATATATAGGTGTTTACACCTATGTCCTCTGTCTGCGCAGTGTATGGAAACTTGCTTACTCAACAATTCAGTATTAATCATTTCCCCACTCACTCTCCAGAGTGAAAAAAAATGTGCTGACACAAGAGAACCTAGAGTCATGCTCTGTGGTAACTAATGTAATAAATGAATGTATATCACTAATGTACAAGATCTCAAAATACTTTGTCTCTTCAAAATGTGTCAAAACTTCATAAAGGTCAATTATGTGGTGTAAAATTCAGTATATGCGCTTTTACTGTCCCTTGTTATATCATCTTTATTCTGTCTCCAGACTGAAAATTTGCAGATACAGAAAACGCTCGAGACTATTGAGTGGCTTAAAAGAAGTGAAATCTCGAGGCTATTTACAAGAAGTGAAATCTCGAAGTAGGTGGGGGAATTCAAGCTAGCATGCATTATTTGAGGATGAATGGAAAAACCTAAGTTCTCTTGTCTTCTTATGTCGTAAAATCATGTGATGAGAATAGTTTACCTTAAACCTGCATGTCTGACTAGCAAATATTGGTTTTAATGTCTCTGTCCAGTCAATTGGTTGTGTTGAGTCTGGTCGATGAAAAAGATTGTAGGTTGATATATGTTTGTTGATGTTCTGATGTGTCTTAAGGTAGGGCCAGATGTCTCTATATTTCTGCTGGATTTCGTCGTCGGGGATTTTGTCTACGGTATTTAATTCCTCATCTATCTCTACTTCCTCAGCTATCTCTATGTCTGCTTCCTCTGCTTCCACTTGGTCAAGTTTCTGTTTTTTAGATGTCTGTGTGTCTGCTGGTGCTTTCCTTTTACGCGATGTAGTGTCTGGTGCTGAAGTGTCCATGTTTGAGTGTGTAGTGGTCACTTGTGTTGGTGCAGTTGATGTCTAGTGATCAGTTTTTATGTGTCGTTGTAGGTTGTCTTTCCTTTTGTATATATTGCCACAGATGTGGCATGTGTGAACTGTGGTTTTGTGTACATTGTTAATATGTCGTATAAGATTGGTTTTTTCAGTGAATTCTTTACCACAGATATAGCAGAGATAGATATTTTTCTGACTAGTGGCCATAATGATAGAGAAGAAAAGTAGTGGTGAAAAGACAATAGGTAGTTTCTGGTGTTAGATAATGGTTTGATAGTAACTCAGTAATATTGTCCAACCCATGTGTAGCTTCGAGTATTAAATAATGGGTCGATATTCAACGAAATAAGCTCGTATAGCTCCAATAGATAAGGTATAGTGACCCCTATAAAATTTGTAATTTTCCACGCTTCTTTTACAGTTGTTGTAAATACTGGACGTCAAATAGCTGTGAAGAAAGACCCCCCCCCCCCCCTCCCACCCAAAAAAGAGCATTACAGATATTTTACAAACATGTAACAACCATGATGATAGCCTATCTACAGAACATATTTCATATCATATAAATTGTTAGGAAATATCAAAAGAAAGAGGATTTGAGGTTTGTGATGTCCCACATAGTAAATTATTTCATTTTTCTTTTATCCTTACAGAGGGTCTACTCCATGACTATATTTTTGTGGTGATGGTTAACAACGCCTTGGTTCGTAATTCTGATCTTTGTGCTATTTTATATTGTATGACACAGAGTTGTACTATATTAGTGAGAAATGTAGAATACATTTATTGATGCCCACCACTTAGGGATGAAAATATTTAGTGATGACCAATAGTTAATGAGCAATAATGAAAGCATACATACCAATATTTTGTGGTAAACCTTCGTTGTCTTCCGTTCTGATACACAGCTCAATAACTTCGAGATTTCACTTCTTGTAAATAGCCTCGAGATTTCACTTCTTTTAAGCCACTCAATAGTCTCGAGCGTTTTCTGTATCTGCAAATTTTTCAGTCTGGAGATTGAATAAAGATGATATAACAAGGGACAGTAAAAGCGCATATACTGAATTTTACACCACATAATTGACCTTTATGAAGTTTTGACACATTTTGAAGAGACAGAGTATTTTGAGATCTTTTACATTAGTGATATACATTCATTTATTACATTAGTTACCACAGAGCATGACTCTAGGTTCTCTTGTGTCAGCACATTTTTTTTCACTCTGGAGAGTGAATGGGGAAATGATTAATACTGAATTGTTGAGTAAGCATGTTTTCATACACTGCGCAGACAGAGGACATAGGTGTAAACACCTATATATTACACTACACTTAATGGAGACCTGATATATACACATACCTTTGTGCGTTCCAGAATCGATGTGGTCCACGTGTAAATGAAAGGCTGGTCGTCTTGGTATGAATCTGTAGATGAAAAATAGCATATTACTTTTTAGTGATCAGAAAAAGCATACTTTAATGAAAAGTATGTTTCATATGTATATAATTGGAATGCACCACAGCAGCTACCCTACCGGATTACAGCAGAGGACGCTTGAGAATACAGACAATCAACCGGCCTGACACTATTCAGTACCACCCATCGAGCTGTGATGCGCAATTTCTCCCACACGTCACTTGACGGCGAAAGTGAAGCTGATGATTGTAATTTACGATGTTTTTTTTTTTTTATATACGATCGTCATTAGTATTTGTATTAGTATTCCTATATCGCGCGGTTATACCTAGCGGCGTATTCTTGTTAATTACCTCATGTAGCTTCTGAGATATACACTAGTGACAGCACTATACCGACTTGACGACGTGTAACAAGACAATATAGCATACACACAGTGCTACTTACCACAACAATTTCTTCGGTGAGCTGTTTTCGATAGGCCTTGTTGCAAATGCAGTGTCTTTAGGACGCCTTTGCGATCCTTTTTATACAGAATGTGCCGCTAATAGATCATAGAAAACATTTCTAGACATGTTCAAGCAGGTTTATCGCGGTCAGTACCTCTGAGTCATCCTCGGGTTTTCCCCCAAAGACATGTCTGAACACGTTCACGTACGTTCAATCCCACCGACATATCCCCTTGGTGAGTCACGCCGGCGGTCACCCTCAGATCAGTCATCTACGAGTTCATTGTTTAGACTTACTATGAGACTTAACCTCTGGGTCTTATCCAGGACCCGACGTATTTATCTAGCCACCTCACCACTCGACTACCACTTAACAGTGATCAAAAGCACCTATCTAGCCTTCCCCTATTCACCCACCCTGTACCATCGACCGAGAGTCTTTATCTAGCAACTCCTCCGGCTCTTATCAAGGACCGGCCGTATTTATCTAGCAACTGCTCCACTCGCTCACCCCTTAATAGCGATCAGATGCACTTATCTATCTACACCTCCACTCACTCACCCCTTACCAACGAATTTCACTAAGCTACACCAGCTAAAATCAATAATATCGGCCTCTTTATCTTTTTAAGGTTTTCATTTGTACCTCTATGATGATAGTGTATAGGTCACTACGACACTCTACAGATCACTAATATCCACTACCCACCACGTACCATTTAATATCGCTAAGCTATACCCGCTAAAATCAATAATATCGGCCATTTTTTACTTTTTCGGGTTTTCATTTGTTACCCTATGATGATAGTGACCAAGCCACTGTTATCATCTACAGACCACTACTAACCGCTACCCACCCCTTACCATCGAATGTCACTAAGTTATACCACCTACAAGCCATAACACCGACCATCTTCACTTTTAAGGTTTTCATTTGTAACCCATATGATGATAGTGTATAGGTCACTACGACACACTACAGCCCAGTAATAACCACTACTTACCCCTTACCAACGAATTTCTTTAAGTTATACCACCTACAATCATTGGACTTTGCCGACGACATAGTGCTTTTGAGTTCAACACACCCGGATGCCCAAGAGAAAATAAACCACCTCCAAAATGTTTCAGGGCAAATTGGTCTCCAAATTAACACCACAAAAACAAAGACTATTGATCTTACCAACAGTTCAGATGACACCAAATTGAACAGCTATGTTCTTGAAAAAGTCAACAGCTTTACATACCTAGGAAGCAAAATGACGTCTACAGGGGACTCAACACCAGAAATATCATCTAGAATCGCACTGGCATCTAGTGCTTTCAATAAACTGTCAAACATCTGGAAGTCAAAGACACTTAGCAAACACAAAACTTAAAATCTTCAACTCTTGTGTGATTCCAGTGTTAACGTATGGATGTGAAAGTTGGAAATCAACAGTAGCTTTAGATAAAAAAAAAATAGACAATTTTCAGAACAAATGTCTTAGAAGACTTCTAAACATCCACTGGACAGACTTCAGAACCAATTCGCAAATAAGACAAGAGACTAAGCAAGATACAGTATCCAATTTCATAAGAATACGCCGTTAGAACTACATCGGCCATGTACTCAGAATGGACAAGTCAAGACTCCCCTACCAAGCCCTCATATGGTCACCAGTAGGGAAAAGAAAACGGGGAAGACCAAGAGAGACCCTGCGTAGAACCATCATTAGAGAAGGCTCATTCAATGGCCAAGTAAATATCCAAGATCTACAACAGGTAGCAGCGAACCACCAAGCATGGAGAGACAGGACTTCTGCTCTATGTGCCGCCCTAGGCTCAAGAGGAAAGACTAACTAACTAACTAACTAACTAACCTACAATCAATAATATCGGCCATCTTTACTTTTTAAGGTTTTCATTTGTAACCCCATGATGATAGTGTTTACAATACTATGATACTCTATAGACCACTAATAATCGTTACCCACCCCTTATCAACGAATTTCACTAAGCTATACCCACTACAATCAATATAATCGACCATCTTTACTTTTTATGGTTTTCATTGGTAACCCGTATGATGATAGTGAACAAGCCACTACGACATACTACAGATCAGTAATCACCGCTACCCACCCCTTACCAATGAATTTCACTAAGATATACCCACTAAAATCAATATTATCGGTCATTTTTACTTTTTTAAGGTTTTCATTTGTAACCCGTATGCTGATAGTGAAAATGCCACTACGACACTCTACATATCACTAATAGCCGCTACCCACCCCTGACCACCACTTTTCACTAAGTTATAGCAGCTACAATCAATAACACTGACCACCTTCACTTTTTAAGATTTTCATCTATAACCCGTATGATGATAGTGTTTACACTAGTACAACCCTCTACAGATCATATAACTGTCATATTTACATGCTTACCTATTACGATTTTCATATGACACCTGTCTTGGCCTGAGGTTCGAGCCACCTAGCCCTACCCCACACGCTAACACCCGCGCCCCACCCCGGAGCCCCCACCCCCACGCTGACCGCCCCCTAGACCACCCTGAGGAAATGAACTGTAACCATAAGCCTTACACATCACCAATGGAATGATGATAGCTTTATGCCCAATACAGATAAAGAAAGAAGACGAAAAAAACGGGGGAAAAACGAGGAGGAAGAGCACTGTAACTCTAGCACAGCATCACTAGTATGATGATAGTTTTTAAGCCTCGGTCCGCTACAATCACTAATACCAGCAAATATATAATTTTTACACATATAACATTTGTCACACAAAAAGGGAAGTAACAGTGCAAAAATATGTTCGTTTATTTATTCATGGGTTGCATCCCTTAAAAATGCGGTCGCCGAAGGATCCGCTTTTTGACGTCAGAGCAAAGGATCATGGCTTTTTATATAGTAAAATACTACGTCACCAGGAGGAGTGGATCCTAAAAATATAATCAAATACCACATGACATACTACTTATGTAGTTTTTTGTCTGTTAGTTCAGAGTGCCATAGTCGATAGAGTATGTAGTTTTGTGTCTGTTAGTTCAGAGTGCCATAGTCGATAGAGTATGTAGTTTTTTGTCTGCTAGTTCAGAATACCAAAGTTGATAGAGTATGTATTTCTGTGTCTGTTAGTTCAGAGTGCCATAGTCGATAGAGTAGTAGTTCTGTGTATATTAGTTCAGAATGTCATAGTCGATAGTGTATGTAGGTCTGTGTATATTAGTTCAGAATGCCATAGTCGATAAAGTATGTAGTTTTTTGTCTGTTAGTTGAGAGTGCCATAGTCGATAGAGTAGTAGTTCTGTGTATATTAGTTCAGAATGCCATAGTCGATAGAGTATGTAGTTTTGTTTATATTAGTTTAGAGTGCCATAGCCGATAGAGTATGTAGTTTTGTGTCTGTTAGTTCAGAGTGCCATTGTCGTACAGTGTGTAGTTCTGTGTCTGTTAGTTCAGAGTGCCATTGTCGTACAGTGTGTAGTTCTGTGTCTGTTAGTTCAGAGTGCCATTGTCTTACAGTGTGTAGTTATGTGTCTGTTAGTTCAGAGTGCCATTGTCGTACAGTGTGTAGTTCTGTGTCTGTTATTACCGTTGTTTTAGTCTACATCCCTCTTGTTGTTGGATCTGTATACTTGTTTTAATGCCTCTCACGCTTTGACTTGCGTTTTCCCTCATTAGGCGGGTGACGTATTAACATTGTCCTGCGGAAAGAGACTGGGTCGTATGAGATGAAACCCAGTGCAATTAAATATATTGTTGCCTTTTAAACCTTTGTAAACTGTAAGGCATCATATGGAGAACATTCTGTAGAGGAACTCTACTATTCCAAATGTTTTATACAGGGTGAATATTTGATGACTGTGTAATGTTAGAAAATATTGCCGGTCCAAGTTTTGTATTTACCTATTATGTTGTATGAACTTTACAGAGGGTGAATACAAAAACTTGGACCCGCAATATTGTCAAACACTGTTTAGTCATTAAAAATACACAACATAATTGGGATTTGTTGCAACGCGTTTGGTATTTTTCACTGTTGAAGCCTCTAGAAACAGCAAGTGAACACAGAAAATACTAAACCGTTGAAGACAGACATAATGTACTGTTACGTAATTGTGAACGAAATGTATTATTAAAATGACCATCCGTAGCATAACAAGTCCTACAAGAACCAAATGAAAATCGTACATTGATTAGAGAAATTGGAAGCAGACAATCAAATTTTGTTGGTCACGTTATGAGAAGAAATTAATTGGAGAACTTGGTAACAACTGGCAAGATCGACGGGAAGAGGAGAAGTGGAAGGCAGAGAAGTAAATGCCTGGATGGCTTGGCCACATGGTATGGTTGAGACAAGAACACTGAGCTGATACACGACTCTGATGATCGAGTGTGATGGCGAATCATGACCGCCTCCGCTTATGATGAATGAATTAATATAACAGAATGTTGGTATAATGTATCACAGGAGTACCAGCTATGTGGATTAGAGGGTTACGAAAGCAATTCGCAATCACGCATACCGCGTTCGAAACACAGCTGCCGACGATTCGGAAGCAGTCCGCCTTGGGCTAGTTGCCATACAATGGTACTGAACAGTAAACTTGCCACGGTATTATCATCATTATCACGTGCCGTGCCGATGTGCGTGGGGGGGGGGGGGGGGTCATGTTTCGTCGTCTCACATGATCGCCAAAGCTATGGATCAGCTACGTATTCTTGCCTCGACCGTGCCATGTAGTCAAACCATCTAGCTATTTACGTCTCTGCCTTTCCCTGTTCTTTTCCCCTAAATCTTGTCAGTTGTCACCAAGTTCTCTACATTTATTTCTTCTCATCACGTGCCCAAATAATGGTGACTGTCTACATCGGCTCAGTGGCGAAGGGGTTAGGACGCAGTTCGCAATCCTGCATCCCGTGTTCAAAACACAGCTGCGGGTGATTTGGCAGGCAGACAGACAAACAGATAGACAGACAAACAGACAGAGCAGCAGAACAAGAACAAGAATACAATGGTGATAATGATGACGACGACAGAAACTATGACGACAACCAGAGCGACGATGATGTGCTAAAAATTTAGCCAGGAAATCAGTTTTTAGCTGTAAACATTGTCTGCCCAACATGTGCTGTCAATTTTGCGTCGTTTTCAGAGTGGAGACACAGGGTCCAAGAGGAACAAGATGAGATGGGATGAGATGTATCACTTTAAGTGCAGAGAACACCTTACTCTAGTCTGGCTATTTTGACATCTCATGATTAATTATTCCATTTCATACTTGACACCTTCGTCACACCGTACCAGGACGCGCAAGCTCCGTCCTACTCCCGCCACGCTTGGGGAATCCTAGACATTAATTTCAAACTAAAATTAGCGCTTATTGAAACGTTTCAACAGGCATGACGCCAGTAATGACGTCAAGGGAGTTTCTGTAATGAGATAGTCGATGGCGTCTGTTGTTTCAACGAATCTGACCTTCAACTTTGGCGCTGAGCAACCCCCAGACACAAATGCAAATCTTACATTCCCGTAAATAATTCTGCCATAACTTAATTACACAACTGTTTTTAGAACTTGGGGGAGGTTTCTCAGAATTGTTGATGGAGTGAAAGTTCTCATTAACCGTATTTCATTTAGACCAGGCTTTCTGAAAGGTTTTTTAATCGCTGAAAGATATGTAAAACGGAAGCTATTATTTTGAATAACGAAGACACAAACAATATATTGCACGATTTATTGCCAGGCATATTTCGCTGCATCTCGTCAGGTACATACTGCAGAAATCACACAACTTACGTGAATTAACTAGATAAATCCTTCAAGTTGAAATATACACATATTCGCACAGTAATGTCATTTATCTACCACGGTAATTTTAAGCTGACTAACATGTCTTTCTGTTTGCACAATTCTGGCTTGCGTTGATTGATCATAATTGCTTCTGCAAATTTTAACAAGCGAGTATTTTGTGTGTTAAACAAAACGCGAAAGGCAGTGTCTCTGTCAACCACATGGCCGCTCTCGACAATATGCCTACCAATTGAAGACGCCGGGAGCTTCCGGTGTGTCAGCCCCACGAGGCTAGCATCTCCTGTGTTTTGTATCTTGTTGACCCATTGAGGTATGTGTTCTGACACTCGTTTGTTAAGCTGTCTCTCTGTTCTACCAATGTAGAAGGCCTGGCATCTACATGTGAATTGGTAAATACAATTGTTTGTGGCGTACAGAGGAACAGGCTCTTTGACTGCTGGTGTAGGAACCGGTACGGTTTTATATCTAATGACTGGAGTTGCAGCACAGAATGTTCGGCCTACTGCTGTAGTAAGCCGGTCTTGTAGACGTTGCATTACGTCATCCCCTCGAAAGGTTAGCTGGATGAATACCTTGAGTTTAGGGATTGTAGTTAAGTCTGGTTTTGGTTTGGGCTGTTGGCAGTGGCGCTTTATAAATCCTGTGGAGTACCCATTCAGGTGTAAGACATTCTTCAGAGTTTCAAATTCCTCTGTCAGTGTGTCCTGGGTGCATATCTTTCTAGCACGGTCAAACAGGGTCCGTACTAAGCCCCGTTTGTACTGGACTGGTGTGAAGCTCTGAAAATTTAGGTATTGGCCAGTCCATGTTCCTTTGCGATACACCGATCTTTGAATTGTGCCGTCTGCTCTACGTCTCATTAGAATATCTAGGAACGGTAACGCTCTCGATATTTCATACTTTCTAAATCTTATTGTACTGGCGAGCAGCAATGCTGCAAAGTCATTCAACATGCCAACTGTTAACAGAACTTCGATAGTAAATAACAAGTGAAGGAAAATAATTCCATCTTGAATTAACATATTTTTGATAAATTAAATAACTATTGTTTGTGTGTGTGTGTGTGTGTGTGTGTGTGTGTGTGTGTGTGTGTGTGTGTGTGTGTGTGTGTGTGTGTGTGTGTGTGTGTGTGTGTGTGTGTGTGTGTGTGTGTGTGTGTGTGTGTGTGTGTGTGTGTGTATTTTTGTTTCTTAATACTTCAAGTATTTTTTGTTTTGAGGGGGGGGGGGGGGAAGCTTCAAGAGAATTATCTGCTTCTATATTATCACAAGCCGGTCTCTCTGGCCGAGGTGTTACACCACTTTCTCCGTAATCCCGTTTATCACGCAGAGTCTCGTAGCGGGCGAGAACTGGGAGCGGTACGTCCCCCTCTGGTGACTTGCAGGATAACTGAGCCGGCCGCTCAGAAAGCAATGGCAAACTACTGAGCGTAATCTTGCCAAGAAATCAACATACAGCTGAAAGATGCTGCTGTTGTTGCGATGTCCTGTAAAAGGATATGCGAATTTAAAAAAAATACATTATCACAAATTCATTTTTTAATGAGAACGTATGCTGTATTTTAATTCACTCAGCGTGCCATTAAAAGTCCATAGGTTGTCGACACCTGTTCTACACACTGTTGTGTCTCAGATCGAATTTCATTAAAAGCATAAACCATAACACGGAAGCTTACGAAATGTGAATCCCCACTAGCCAAAGAGGATGTCTTGGATGGAATGAAGGTAACAGATGTTCTGTTTCTGCGTGAGCTTCTCTTCTAAATTGCTGGATAGTACGAAAAGTTCATGAGACCAGATGGAAGACGCGGTCCAGAAATTAAGAGCGGAATTAGGCAAGTAAAAGCTGCATTTCATAAAATGAAAAATATATTATGCTTAATGTTGCTATCAGTGAGTGTCAGAAAAAGAGTACTGAAATGTTATATAGAACCTGTTTTGCCTTATGGCAGTGAATCACGGAACCTGAGTTAACAAATTAGGAAGAACTTGGAAGCACAGAGATGTTGTTCCTAGAACGAATGTTGCGAATAGCTTGGACTGCCAGAGTAACTTACAATGATTGATTGAATGAGGACAATTAAAGTGGAACATTGTATACAACAACAGAGAGAGAGAGAGAGAGAGAGAGAGAGAGAGAGAGAGAGAGAAGAGAGAGAGAGAAAGAGAGAGAGAGAGAGAGGGGGGGCATTCATTTGACATATTATGAGAAAAGAAGCGCTGGAAAACATCATGACGACAGGAAAGGTCAATGGAAGAAGATGCAGAGGCAGAAACGAGAAATTATGCTGGATGGACTGAGACGGTGTTATGGAGGAATATCATCAACAGAGCTGATCCTGACCACACGTGACCGAGATCTGAGAGAGACATGAAAGCAGTTGGCATTGCACACGATGTTAATGATGATGATGGTGTTGATGATGACGACGACGACGACGATGACGACGACGACGACGATGATGATGATGATGATGATGATGATGATGATGATGATGATGATGATGATGATGATGATGATGATGATGATGATGATGATGATGATGATGATGATGATGATGATGATGATGATGAGAAATTCAGTCACTGTGTCAGATCACTGTAGGTACACGTCCAGCTACATCTCCTAGTGGTACAGTTCCGAAAATAAAAACAAGAACATCTACTGACACAAGTGTGGAACTCTGCACTTGAGTAGAGCAAGACACACGCTTGTCCTGACAGTCGAAGGCGGTGCCCACAAACTACTCAGGCTGATGTGGAGACAACTGGAGTCAAATACAGTGTCTTCCAACCAGTGTATTTATGAGCTTCTTCTTCGTCTTCTTCTTCTTCTTCTTCTTCTTCTTCTTCTTCTTCTTCTTCTTCTTCTTCTTCTTCTTCTTCTTCTTCTTCTTCCTCTTCTTCTTCTTCTTCTTCTTCTTCTTCTTCTTCTTCTTCTTCTTCTTCTTCTTCTTCTTCTTCTTCTTCTTCTTCTTCTTCTTCTTCTTCTTCTTCTTCTTCTTCTTCTTCTTCTTCTTCTTCTTCTTCTTCTTCTTCTTCTTCTTCTTCTGCTGCTGCTGCAGCTGCTCCTGCTGCTGCTGTTGATACTACTACTACTACTACTACTACTACTACTACTACTACTACTACTACTACTACTACTACTACTACTACTACTACTATTACTACTACTACTACTACTACTAATACTACTACTACTTCCACTACTACTACTACTACTTCTGCTGCTACTACTACTACTACTACTACTACTACTACTACTACTACTACTACTACTACTACTACTACTACTACTACCACTACCACCACCACCACCACCACCACCACCACCACCACCACCACTACTACTACCTCCTCTTCTTCTTATTCTTCTCTTGCTCTTCTTCTCTCGCTTTGAATTCAAGCGGTGTCCATATACGTGGGAAAATATTAATACAATTTGGTGGAACTGCGGTAAAGCTGTGAAAATGTAAACAATATAAAATGACACACTATGAAGACTGACTGCTATAACACACAGGATTATGAAAAAACACACTATGACGACTGACTGATATAAGACACAAGCACATAAACACGTCCATACACACTCAAACAAACGCAGACACGTACATACAAGAAAGGTAATTTTCAGAACAAAGACATATGAGTCCTTGTAGCAAGGATCACACCACGCCATTCCACAGCTGTAAGCGTGTACTCTGTCACTCTACTACCGAGACCACTAATTATCTTCAATATGATAACGAATGTGTAGATTCTTATCTGTAAGCGGTTAGGCCCGTCTTACATTCGACAGTTCCAATCACTCATCTTTCGTTCATCAACAGTGCATGATGCATTCACATAGAAAAAAAAAGTCAAATGAATGTTGTAAGCATAAACAATGCATATTCTCATGTTATGTGACACATTCCCCGCTCCCACACACATATCCCGCACCAACCCAAATACATATCCCTCACCTACTCACACATCACCCACCCATACCCACACATCCCCCACCCACCACGCATCCCCCACTCACCACACATCCCCACTCATCCCTCCACCCACTCACAGATCCTGCCACCAACCCAGACATCTCGCACCCACCCACATACACATCCCTCACCCACTCACACGCATCTTCCCACCCACTCACACATACCCCAATCCACTCAAGCTAACCCACACACACATGCTCCACCCACCTACACAACCTACAACTACACACACATACTGCTCAAACACGCACATCCCGCACCAACACACATATCCCTTACCCACTCATACATCAACCACCCATACCACACATCTTTCCTTCAATACACACATTTCCCCGCCCACCCACACATTTCACAACCACCCACACACACCCCACAACCACACATGCATCCCCCACCGACACACATTTCCCCACCAACACACATCTCCCACGCAAACACCCCCCCCCCCACACACACACACACATCCCCCACCTACCAATACCCACACATCCCCCAGTCGCCAAAACCCACACATCCCACTACCCACCAACACCCACGCAAACACACCAACCCAAACTCACATCCTCCTCCCACACATCCCTCACCCACCCACACTTCCCATCCATATTCACATCCCTCCACCCACCAACTCACTCATATCCGCACCCCCTACACATCCCCCAAAAACCCACACATCCCACACCTCTCCACCCACCTACTCACATCCCCACCCGCACACATCTCCCCACCCACACACTTCTCCCATACTCCAACACACCTCTCCCACCCACCCACACACCTCCACAATCCACACATACACTCCCTATCCACACATTCCCTCACCCACACACAAACACCAACCCAGACACACACACATCCCCAACCCACACACATCTTCCATCCATATACACATCAGCCACACCCATCCCCCAACTCATACACACATCCCCCACACCCCCTACACACATCCTCACACATACCATCCACATACCCCCACCCACACATCTCCACCCACACATCCACACCCCCACCAAAACCCACCCACTCACACACACCGCCCCAACTCATACACACATCCCCCACACCCCCTACACACATCCTCACACATACCATCCACATACCCCCACCCACACATCTCCACCCACACATCCACACCCCCACCAAAACCCACCCACTCACACACACCACTTTGCGTGAATGCTGACGACAATTGTCAGTGTATGGGTGTGTAAAGTGCGGGAGTTTGTTCATACTAGTTTCAGTGATTATGTGAGGCATCATGTAAGTGTCTAGATCTGACGATGTGTGTGTGAGAGTGTGAATGTGAGGGATGTATGTGTGGAGGGTTTGTGAGTGGGAGATGTGTGATGGGTGAGGGATGTGTATGTGGGTGGAGGATATTGGGGTGAAAGTGTGCGGGTGTTGGTGGGTGAGGTCTTGTGTTGCTGGGGAATGTGTATGTGGGTGGGTGGTGTGTGGCTGGTGTGTGGGTGAATGAGTATGTGTTGCAGTGAGAAGATGTTTATGGGTGGGTGGGTGGGTGAATTGGTGTGTGGCGGTGGGAAGATGTGTGTAGGTTGAGGGATGGGTGTGTGATGGGTGTCGGGATGTGTTTGTGGGTGGGGGATATGTCTGTGTGGGTGTGGTGTTTGAGTGGGTGGAGGATGTATGTGTAGGTGGTGAGCGTGTTTGTAGGTGAGGGATGTGTGTGTGTGGGTGGGAGATGGTGGGAGGGGGAATATGTGTGGGTGGGGATGTGCATATGTGTGGGTGGGATATGTATATGAGTGGGGTGTTTTGTGGGTGGGGAGATGGGTGAGGGTATGTGCGTGGATGGGGGAATTTGGGATGTGCAGAAGGGTAAAGCACGTATGTGAGGGTGGAGGATGTGTGTTTGGCTGGGTGGTTTGGCTATGTGAATGTGGGTGGGTAGATGGGAGATATATGTTTTGATGGGTGGGCGGGGGGTGTGTAGGTGTGAGTGGTTGTGGGATGAGTACGTGGCTGGATAAATTTGTGTGGGGATGAGTGTATAGGTTGGTTATGTATGTGTGTGTGGGAAGATATGTGTGGGTGGGGGATGTGGGTCGGGGTATATGTGGATGGTGGGGTGTGTGTGTGGGTGGGAGGTGTGGCTGGTGATTGGGGTGTGTGGGTTGGTGGTGGAAGATATGTGAGTGAGTGTGTGTTGGTGGGTGGGGGATGAGACAACGAGAGATTTAGTGTGTGTGTGAAAGAAAGAAAAGAAATAAAGAGAGATAGAGAGAGTTGAGCGCATGTATGTCATGTGACGTGCTATTCCATATTTTTTTCTGCATACTCATCATACATATCATTTTTACTGCCACTTGATTTTTAACACACACTGACAAAACATTTTGCATTGCTTATTCCATCATGTTTATGTCAATTTTAGGAATCAACTTATTGTATCGCATCACTATTTGTTTTTAACGCTACACAATGTATGTGCATAATTTGCTCTCCATTTTACACATTTTTGTGAGAATTCTGACGATAAGTGTAGGTGTGTGTAAAGTGTGGGAGTTTGTTCACATTAGCTTCAGTGATTATTTGAGGCATTATGTGTGTGTCTAGATGTGAGGATTGTGTTTGTGTTGGGGATGAGTTTGTGGGTGGGGTTATGTGTGTGTGGGTATATGTGTGTGGGTGAGGAATTTTGTGTGGCTGGGTGGTGGATGGAGAGATGTGTTGGTGGGTGGGGGAATATGTGTGTGGATGAGGGATGTTTCTGGGGGGGGGGGAATGTGAGTGGGTCGGTGGGGGTGTCAGTGTGGGTGAGGGATGTGTGTGAGTGGGTGGGTATTGGTGGGGGTGTGGATGTGTGGGTGGGGATGTGTGGGTGGGGGTATGCGGATGGTATGTGTGAGGATGTGTGTAGGGGGTGTGGGGGATGTGTGTATGAGTTGGGGGATGGGTGTGGCTGATGTGTATATGGATGGAAGATGTGTGTGGGTTGGGGATGTGTGTGTGTCTGGGTTGGTGTTTGTGTGTGGGTGAGGGAATGTGTGGATAGGGAGTATATGTGTGGATTGTGGAGGTGTGTGGGTGGGTGGGAGCGGTGTGTTGGAGTATGGGAGAAGTGTGCGGGTGGGGATATGTGTGCGGGTGGGGATGTGAGTAGGTGGGTGGAGGGATGTGAATATGGATGAGAAGTGTGGGTGGGTGAGGGATGTGTGGGAGGAGGATGTGAGTTTGGGTTGGTGTGTTTGCGTGGGTGTTGGTGGGTAGTGGGATGTGTGGGTTTTGGCGACTGGGGGATGTGTGGGTATTGGTAGGTGGGGGATGTGTGTGTGTGTGGGCGGGGGGTGTTTGTGTGGGAGATGTGTGTTGGTGTGGAAATGTGTGTCGGTGGGGGTGCATGTGTGATTGTGGGGTGTGTGTGGGTGGTTGTGAAATGTGTGGGTGGGCGGGGAAATGTGTGTATTGATGGAAAGATGTGTGGTATGGGTGGTTGATGTATGAGTGGGAAAGGGATATGTGTGTTGGTGCGGGATGTGCGTGTTTGAGCAGTATGTGTGTGTGGTTGTAGGTTGTGTAGGTGGGTGGAGCATGTGTGTGTGGGTGAGCTTGAGTGGATTGGGGTATGTGTGAGTGGGTGGGAAGATGCGTGTGAGTGGGTGAGGGATGTGTATGTGGGTGGGTGCGAGAGACAGGAGACAAATGAACATCGTAAACTGATTAGAGAAATTAGACGTAGACAGTCAAAATTTTTTGGACATGTTATGAGAAGAAATGGATTGGAGAACTTGGTGACAACTGGCAAGCTCGAAGGGAACAGACCAAGAGGCAGACCGAGAGGAAAATGCCTGGATGGCTTGGCCACATGGCATGGACGAGACAGGAACACTGAGCTGATTGATCCATGACACTGGTGATCGAGTGAAATGGCGAGTCATGACCGCCCACGCTTTCCGGCATGGCACATGATTGATTGATTGATTCACGCAAAAATTGTTTTTAAAAAATGGATAAAAATTGTGCATGTAAATTCTGTAACGTAGAAATTAGTGATGCAATTCAACTCTCACTTTTTTCTTACGCTCTCTCTCTCTCTCTCTCTCTCTCTCTCTCTCTCTCTCTCTCTCTCTCTCTCTCTCTCTCTCTCTCTCATTCACTCACACTAACTCTCTCAATCACTCTACAGTAATGTGCATGTGTTCGTATTATAAATTATATTATCACGTAGCATACAAAATGTTAATATGAAAAATGAGAATACTCAAAACAATATGGAATCAAGTGGAATTCAAAATGATAATATGAAAGATGAGAATACACAAAAAATATGGAATAGCATGTTACATGACATGCGTGTGCTCAACTCTCTCTCCCTTCTTGTATGCACACACACACTCACACACATGCTCACTCACACACAAACACATCCACCCCCGCCAACCCACCCACACATCCACCACCCACACCATCTCTCGCACCCACCAGCACACGGATATCCACCCAAGCATCTCTCACCCAGATATATATTATCACCCATCCCCTAACCCACATACACTCACCCATCCACACATCTCCCCACACACTCAACCACCCATCCTCCAACCACGCATCCCTCAACTACAACACCCTCACCCGCACACATATTCCCAACCCACCCACACACACATAACTCACCCACTCACACATCCCCCACAAATGCATCCCCCACCCACACATCCCCACCACACACTCATCCCCCATCCACACTCTTATCCTCCACCCTCATCCCACACCCTACAACACACCCTCACCCATACACACAACCCCGACACCCATCCCCCATACCACCTATACACACACCCCCATACACCCACTCACACACTACCACAATAGGGAAGAGGCCAAGGGGAAGACCGAGAAGTAAATCTCTGGATGGCTTGGCCACGTGGCATGGTCGAGACAGGAACATGGAGCTGATCCACGACTCTGGTGATCGAGTGAGATGGCAGAACATGACCGACCACGCTTATCGGCATGGCACATGATGGATGGAAGGTTCCTATTCGTATTCTTCAAGGTGTTAATGTAGTATGTCCTTTTCATGACGTAGCAGTCAAATGTAGAATTCCCTCCCTGGCTGGAATGTCGTTCAATGTCCGCGACATATACCCAATACCTTTCCGTCTAGCGATATAAATACCACAGTACATGCAATGTAAGCGTGACACGCAGGAAGTCGAACCTGATGTGCAGAAGGCGGAGGCGGACACCGTAGGGTCTGACCTACTTCACCAACTAATATATTGTTGCCCAATTCCTCAGTATTGTTATCAAATTCACTAATACAACCTCCAGGCAACATAGCTTTGTGCACTCGTGATCGTACTGAAGTCAACAAGCCCGACCTCGTCCCGTTAGACAGGGTCCTTCTGTTAGGAACTCCCGGATACTCTCGTAAGGTGACCTGGTAATAACCTGGTCAGAGACCGCCTACGGGTATTATGTGTCCTCGAGGAACTGCATAATACCTTTCTGGTACAGTTGAAGACGTTTCGTTTGGGGCAACAACAAAATTTGCAAATTGTGCCGTAGTGTTTGTAGTGTTGTAAAGTACAAGTAGTATTGTAATGTGTAAGTAGTGTTGCAATGTGCGTAGTGTTGTAATGTGTTTAGTGTTGTAATGTGCAAGTAGTGTTGTAATGTATGTAGTGTTGTAATGTGTGTAGTATAGTAATATGTATAGTATTGTAATGTGTGTGGTGTTGTAATGTATGTAGAGTTGTAATATATGTGGTATTGTAATGTGTGTAGTGTTGCAATGTGCAAGCAGTGTTGTAATGTGTGTAGTAATGTAATGTGTGTAGTGTTGTAATGTGTGTAGTGTTGTATGTAATGTGTGTAGTATTGTAGTGTGTGCAGTGCTGTAATGTGTGTAGTATTGTAATGTGTGCAGTATTGTAATGAATGTATTGTTTTAATATGTGTAGTGTTGTAATGTGTGTAGTGGTGTAATGTGCGTAGTGTTGTAATGTGAAAGTAGTGTTGTAATGTGTGTAGTGTTGTAATGTATGTAGTGTTGTAATAAGTGTATTGTTGTAATGTATGTAGTGTTATAATGTGTGTAGTGTTGTAATAAGTGTAGTGCTATAATGTATGTAGTGTTGTAATGTAAGTAGTGTTGTAATGTATGTAGTGTTGTAATGAGTGTTGTGTTGTAATGTGTGTAGTGTTATAATGAGTATAGTATTTTAATGTGTGTAGTGTTGTAATGTATGTGGTGTTGTAATAAGTGTAGTGTTGTTATGTGGTGTACTGTTGTAATAAGTGTAGTGGTGTAATGTGCGTAATGTTGTAATGTGCAAGTAATGTAATGTGTGTAGTGTTGTAATGTATGTAGTGTTGTAATGTGCAAGTAATGTTGTAATGTGTGTGGTGTTGTAGTGTATGTAGTGTTGTAATAAGTGTTGTATTGTAATGTGTGCAGTGTTGTAATGAGTGTAGTGTTGTAACGTGTGTAGTGTTGTAATGTGCAAGTAGTGTTGTAATGCGTGTAGTGTTGTAAGGTGTGTAGAGTTGTAATGAGAGGGAATTGGTGTACTGTGTGTAGTGTTGTAAGGAGCAAGTAGTGTTGTAATGAGCAAGCAGTATTGTAATGAGCAAGTAGTGTTTTAATGAGCAAGTAGTTGTGTAATGTGTGTAGTGTTGTAATGAGCAAGTAGTGGTGTAATGGGTGTAGTTATGTAATGGCAAGTAGTGTTGTAATGTGTGTAGTGTTGTAATGAGCAAGTAGTGGTGTAATGTGTGTAGTGTTGTAATGAGCAAGTAGTGTTGTAATGAGCAAGTAGTGGTGTATATGCAAGTAGTGGTGTAATGTGTGTAGTGTTGTAATGAGCAAGTAGTGGTGTAATGTGTGTAGAGTTGTAATGAGCACGTAGTGGTGTAATGTGTGTGTAGTTGTAATGTGCAAGTAGTGTTGTAATGAGCAAGTAGTGGTGTAATGTTAGTTAGTTAGTTAGTTAGTCATCAGATCATCCTCATTGCACATCGAACCATTCAGTCCATACGTGCTCGGATCCCCTCCTCAGCAAATTCTGCAGCGTGTATCGGCTATCGACACCAGTTCTGTGTTTGTTTATCAATCTTCTTTGGCTCCCTGCGTAGTGTTCTTGTTTGGCCACCCCTCTTTTAATTTGCTGTTCTCGCAGTCTGGCCATGGTTGTAGATTCACAGTCATCACTTAATTCTAGCAAAAATCTTACTTCTAGTAGAGCATTCAGAATGTCAGCCTGGTCCATGGCGCGTCCGCCCTCCACAGTAGCGTTACCTGCGAGCTTGTCAGCCCGCCCATTCACTTGTACTCCGGCATGCCCTGGCACGAAGATGAAACTAATCTTTGCCAGCCGAGACCGCTCCAGAGACAGCAACCATTTTCTTCGGATTCCCCCCCCCCCAATCTCTATCCTCTGGAGCATGTTCATTGAGTCGCTAAGGAAACATGCCCTAGTGAATGTCTGTGTCTCGAGCCATGTTATTGCTTTACTTACTGCCATAACTTCCATAGCCAGGCTACTTGTGGTCTGAGCAAAAACACCAGAGTCCTCCTTCACAATTCTCCCTCCGGCCTGAGCCGTAAAGGCCCATGAGCTTCTCACATGTCGGACGACCGACCCATCTGTGTAAATGACAGCATCACCGTCTAGCGAATTCTCGAAAACCAACGCTTGTACTTCCGCCTCCACAGCTGCCTGGTTTTCTTGTCTGCATTTTCTGTCTAGTTGGATGCAAACTGAAAAGGATGTGCAGAATTCTGTTGGCACTTGTACCCACTCCTCGCCAGGTTCTAAGTCCTCAAAGGAACAAACCTATTGAAGAATGTCTTCGGCTTGACCCATCCACGACCGTCCTCTTTTTAACCTGCTGTCCTTCACCTTCATAATTTCACTATGCAGTGGATGTTGTGTGTTTGCGTTAACTCTGAGGTAGGCGCGAGCTCTTCAGACTTGTATTCTGTCTTCAAAGGTTGGAAAATCAAGAAGGTAGCGCATCGCCCTGCATGCTGTATCTCTTGTACATCCAAGAATAATGAGCATAGCTTCATTCTGTATCCTTTCCATTTTTTTCTATCTGCTTACGGCTGAGAGTCAGGATTGCCATCGCATACTCAAAAACAGACATGACCAGCCCTTTGTATAGAAGACATAGATGGCGCTGCTCACAGTTTGCTGCAGTCAATCCCCGCTTGGCCTTTGTTATCACCTGGTCTATGTGCTCATTATAAGCAAGGTTTCGATCAAACCGTATCCCCAGGTAATTCATTGCCTGCGTTCTTTCCACCGTCTTTGAACACAGATTTACAGTTGGTGGAGTGTTGACAATATGATTATTCAACGGGAACCAAGTCACTGTTGCATTTGTTGGGTTGATCATTGCCCCAGCCTCAACACACCAAGTACTTATGCGATTGAGTTCGGTTTGTAGTTCCACGGTAACCTGATCTCTATCCTTACCCTGGCGATACACTAAAACATCGTCGGCATATGACAATGTCCTGCCAGGTCCAATGATCTGCTCACTGGTGATTCTCACAGTGTGGGCGTTGAACAGTACCGGAGATAATGGTGATCCCTGTGGTAGGCCAGGATATATTGTTGTTGGTTCCGACGTCCAACTGCCACATCTAAAAACTGCTTTCCTTTGGAAGAGGGCTGCAGCGATTCAAATAAGGAGGAAAGGACTTATTTTGAGTTCAAGAAGCTGAAGCATTAAAAAATCCAATGGTACTCTGTTGTACGCGTCCTCAAGATCAATTGCTGCAGCAAAGGTTTCAATGCCTGAGTGGAAACCTTCATAGACATAATGGGCAAAAACTGCTGCATTGGTCCAGGTTTCTCTTTTTGCTTCTCTAGCTGGCTTGATATTTTCCTGGCAATTAACTTCTCCAGCAGCTTGCCTATTGTATTCTGCATGGTTATAACTCGATATTCCTGAATTTTTGTGTGGTCTTTGCCAGGCTTCGGCAAGGGAATCAGATAGCTGTGCAACCACTCCTCCTTGATGCTAGCACTCCCTATACTGTTGTTGTATATGTTTGCTAGTCCCTCTAGCTCGTTGTCGGTACACCTATTGATGTCGTTGTATCGTATGCCATCTGGCCCTGGAGCGCTGTTTTTTTATCGTCGAAGCACAGCCTTAATTTATTTCACTGTCACTGTGTCTTCATCCGAAGTGTTCTGGGCCTTGCACCTGTCTGACGTGACCTCCTTGGCAAGATTTCGGCCTCTCATGTCTGTCTGGTTGCTCTGCTCTAGATAGCGTTCAAAGAGGGCTTTACCCTTGTCCTCGTCAGTCCTCTACCAGATTAGGTCAGCACCTTGGAAGTCAGAAATGCTCTTATTCTTGACTACCCCGTTCATTCTTTTATATAGTCGCCAGAACAATTTCAGTGACTTATCTGTGCTTACTCTTTGACACACCTCTGCCCAAAATGTGTGTAGTGTTGTAATGAGCAAGTACTGGTGTAATGTGTGTAGTGTTGCAATGAGCAAGTAGTTGTGTAATGTGTGTAGAGTTGTAATGTGCAAGTAGTGGTGTAATGTGTGTAGTGTTGTAATGTGTGTAGTGTTGTAATGTGTGTAGTGTTGTAATGAGCAAGTAGTGTTGTAATGTGTGTAGTGTTGTAATGAGCAAGTAGTGGTGTAATGTGTGTAGTGTTGTAATGAGCAAGTACTGGTGTAATGTGTGTAGTGTTGCAATGAGCATGTAGTGGTGTAATGTGTGTAGTGTTGTAATGAGCAAGTAGTGGTGTAATGTGTGTAGTGTTGTAATGAGCAAGTAGTGGTGTAATGTGTGTAGTGTTGTAATGAGCAAGTAGTGGTGTAATGTGTGTAGAGTTGTAATGTGAAAGTAGTGTTGTAATGAGTGTAGTGTTGTAATGAGTGTAGAGTTGTAATGTGTGTAGATTTGTAATGAGCAAGTAGTGTTGTAATGTGTGTAGTGTTGTAATGAGCAAATAGTGGTGTAATGTGTGTAGTGTTGTAATGAGCAAATAGTGGTGTAATGTGTGTAGTGTTGTAATGAGCAAATAGTGGTGTAATGTGTGTAGAGTTGTAATGAGCACGTAGTGGTGTATTATATGTAGTGTTGTAATGAGCAAGTAGTGTTGTAATGTGTGTACTGTTGTAATGTGTGTAGAGTAATGAGCAAGTAGTGTTGTAATGAGTGTACTGTTGTAATGTGTGTAGAGTAATGAGCAAGTAGTGTTGTAATGAGTGTACTGTTGTAATGTGTGTAGAGTAATGAGCAAGTAGTGTTTTAATGTGTGTACAGTTGTAATGAGCAAGTAGTGTTGTAATGAGTGTAGTGTTGTAATGTGTGTAGAGTAATGAGCAAGTAGTGATGTAATGTGCAAGTAGTGTTTTAATGAGTCTAGTGTTGTAATGTGTCTAGAGTTGTAATTGCAAGTAGTGTTGTAGTGTGCAAGTAATATTGTAATGTGCGAGTGGTGTTGTAATGTGTGTGGTGTTGTAATGTGTGTAGAGTTGTAATGAGCAAGTAGTGTTGTAATGTGCAAGTAGTGTTATAATGTGCAAGTAGTGTTAAAAAAAAAGTCGCTTAAAAGTCGACAGGGTCGACTTCATTGCACCGGGTTTTATCCCATATGGCTCCGTCTCTTTCCGCAGCACGGAAAGCGTCGCACAAAGCACGAACTCCGTAGCTTTTAGCGACGACCCACAGGAGTCTCCGAAACATTTAACTCGTAAACCGAAGGACCCGGCCCGTAATCGAACCCACAACCTTCGGAGCACGAGTCAAACGGCTTGACCACTTCGCCACAGAGACTCAGTGTTGTAATGAGCAAGTAGTGTTGTAATGTGTGTAGTGTTGTAATGTGCAAGTAGTGTTGCAATGAGTTTAGTGTTGTTATGAGTGTAGTGTTATAATGTGCAAGTAGTGTTGGAATGAGTGTAGTGTTGTAATGTGCAAGTAGTGTTGTAATGAGTGTAGTGTTGTAATGTGTATTATTTGTGAACGACTGGCAAGAGAAGGTCCACCAGACAGACGGATGGAGACGGCTTGTATCTGCAGCAAAGAACCTCAATGGCTCGGAATACTGAAGAAGAAGATCAGTATTATTTGGCGCTCAGAGAAGGAGAAGAAGCAAGTAGAGACTAGAGGACGCACTAGACAACATAAAATTTGAAAGCTATAATTACCGACCGGGATCGAACCTGTCACCTTCAAATTACGACGGCGCCTCGCTGCAGGACAAGTGTACTTCGACGCAAGACCAACTGGGTCAACTAGATCAACAGTGGAATATGGAAGAACAAATTAGGAGGAGCTTGGCGACAGTGTGGTTGTGGTATCTGAGGTGAATCGAACAGAGAATAGCCAGAGTAACTAACAATGATTTTTATATGTCTGGAAGAGACTAGGTTTAAAATACAAGTGGGTCGTCTCCATTGCACCGGGTTTTATCCTATATGGCTCGGTCTCTTTCATCAGAGCGTTCTCCCCAGCGCACGAACTCCTTAGCTCCAGCGACTACCCTCAGGAAGCCCTGAGAAAATTGCATTCGTGAACCGAATGACGTAGCCCAGAACCTACCCCACAACCGTCGGAGTGCGAGGCAGGCGGCGTGACCGCTTAGCCACGGAGACTTCATGAAAGATACTAATGACAGTAAAAAGTTTATGAAACAAACGTAAAACAGTATACGAAACAAAAGTAAACAAGTATACAAAACAAAATTAAAACCGTATACAAAACAAACATAAAACAGTATACGAAACAAAAGTAAAACAGTTTACAGACCAAAAGTAAAACAGTATATGAAACAAAAGTAAAACAGTTTACGAAACAAAAGTAAAACAGCTTATGAAACAAAAGAAAAACAGTATAAGAAAAGTAAAGCACTTTACGAAACAAAAGTAAAACAGTATACGAAACAAAATTTAAAACAGCTTATGAAACAAAAGAAAAACAGTATAAGAAACAGAAAGTAAAACAGTTTGCGAAACAAAAGTAAATCAGTATACGAAACAAAATAAACAAACAACGCTCTTTAATTATTTACTGAGTTTGAAATATTAGAGAGCATCGTGACGACTGGTAATACAGTGACACGCATGGCAACGGCGTCGTGTCTCTCCCCAGATCTCGGCCCTTGGTCTTGGGGGGGGGGGGGGGGGTGATAATCCCTCTGGTCATGTCTGAGACCACCAGGAATCCGTTCTCTCAGTCTACTCCTGCGTTTTTACAGATGATCTTTCCAGTCGTGGCATCAGTGGTCCTGGTTCCGCCATGACCTCTGGCAGGATGATTTTCTCCGACCAGAACCGCACTGGGTCGACTCAGCCTCACACGCTGAGTACTGGAAAATGTTCAAAATCGATAGCATCTGTTGAATATTTTCCTAGGACATGCTGGTGTGATGGGAGACAAGCAGGTGGCTGTGTCTGCACAGTGGAGAGGGGTATTGGTGCATGATAAGGTAGACGTGATCGGGGCCCTTTGGGATTGATTGATTGATTGATTGATTGATTGATTTAGGAACCGACGTCACAGCATTCGGAACATTCCCATAAGCGCGCAGTCCCCATCCGTGTGTATGGTGCGGGAATCACGACCTGGAGAGAACGGTGCTGAGAATGGTAACCAGATGATCTGGCCGATATTCAGGACTCCGAGGAAAGGCCAGACAGACATATAAACAGACTACTACTGATATAATTAGTGTTGTGACTCTTCGCTGGCTGTTGAAGATGAGGACGGAACACGTATGGGAATGTGCCGTGCGTTATGATGTCAGTTTTTGAACAACTAAACTTTCATAATTTTCTGGTAACTATCTGGGAAGGAAAAAGTCGACGAAAACAAAACTGAATTCCTCACCTCATAATGTGCACTGGAATATGTGGGGTGCCTAACATTGTACATTCAACGGAAGTATCTCCCATGACTAACTTTACCTATGTAACAACCTCTTCTCCTCTTGTCCCCAAGTACTTAATGCTCTGTTCATTTTTTTTTTTTTTTTTTTTTTTTTTTTTTTTTTGTCGTTTACATTTGAATATATTGAGTTTTTGCTTTAAAAAAAAAAATTGGTTGGCTGGGTCTGCACTGGTGCATGATAAGACAGACGTGATCGGGGCCCTTTGGGGCCGTGTGTATTGTGCGGGGGGAAATAAAGATCATCTGAGTTGTATAGCTTGTCATAAGTCGAAGTACACTTGTTCCTGCAGCGAGGCACTGTCGTTATTTGAAGGTGACAGGTTCGAATCCGGGACGGTAACTATAGCTTTCAATTGTTAAGTTGTCTAGTGCGTCATCTAGTCTCTACTTCTGTCCACTACTTCTGTGAGAGCCACACAATACATGTGTGTTTATTTATGACCTGTCATAAATATATGTACTTGCATAAATCTATTGCACGTGTATTGTCAATCATTCGCATACTTGAACAGCGGGAACGCCTCAACATAATAAGAACATAGATTAAGATAAACACATTAGTTCCTTGTCAACATGTTGCGTTCTCGTTACTAAGGGGCCAACACTTGCGCAATGAAACCAGCTCGCACAGCTACAACTTGTAACTATAAAGAAGCGTTGTCTTTGGGAGACGGTAGGTTCGATTCCCGCTGTGGTCACTATAGTTTTCCATTGTTATGTTGCGTATTCTCTAATCTTTATTTCTTTCCTCTATTTATATGAATGCTAATCAGTAACTGTGTGTTTATTTCTCAAACTAGTTCTAGGGTTATCCAAACACTGATATTTCTGAAGCTAGTTCTAGGGGTATCCAAACACTGATATTTCTCAAGTTAATTCTAGGGTTATCCAAACACTGATATTTCTCAAGCTAGTTCTAGGGTTATCCAAACACTGATATTTCTCAAGCTAGTTATAGGGTTATCCAAACACTGATATTTCTTAAGCTAGTTCTAGGGTTATCCAAACACTGATATTTCTACTGAATCAAAATAAAGTATTCCTTCAGTACATTTAAAAACAGAAGCCACAAACAATATGTTGCACGATTTATTGCCTTGTATATTTGACTGCATATCGGTTCTAGAAAAACTGGGAATGAAAAGAGAGTTGATGAAAGAAATAAAAAAGAGACAAGTGAAATATTTCGGCCTGATAATAATACTCTTATGCTTGCTTGCTTGCTTGTGTTCGCTGGCTGTGAACTCCAGCGTGAAGTCCTGTATGTCGGATGGATACATCCTGTTGTCCAACATCAGTGTGATGTCATACCGGACCTGAGGGTTGCGTGAGTATCCGTTGTCCCATGTCTGGCTTATTGGTGTGCAGACTGGTGGTTCCTCGCCGCGCAGGCAAATACTCTCCGGCTTCGGAGGAATAATACTCTTATAAAAACCACACTGGAGGGCAAGGTTGAGAACAAGCGAGCAAGAGGTAGACAATGATACAAGTGGGAAGATAACATCAAGAGATGGGCGAACACCAATCTGACAGAATGTACAGTCAATGAGAGAGAGAGAGAGAGAGAGAGAGAGAGAGAGAGAGAGAGAGAGAGAGAGAGAGAGAGAGAGAGAGAGAGAGAGAGAGAGAGAGAGAGAGAGAGAGAGAGAGTTGGGGATCCATTCATTATGAAGACGGCACTTTATAGATTGTTTGATATTTGAATGCGATTCGTTGGGTGATCAGTTAATTGCCTTAGCAAATAGGCCGACCCAGCCGGTTTTTATGCAAATAGAAAAAGTTATTGTTATATTTGAAATTACCATGGGATAACAAATGCACCATATTCGAACAATGCCTGTGACTATGTTTTAATTGTTTCAGCTTAACTATTACTTATTTATACACGTCATATGATATATAACTCGGTAGTATGCACTTGAAGATATGCAATGAAATATGCAGGCAATAAATTCACGCAACATATTGTTTGTCGCTTCTGTATTTAAAAATTAATAAATCAGCCAGTCTTGTTTATTACATACATGTTTCTCATAAAATAGAGCCGGTACTAGGCCGGATATGTCAGTATGGTTGTTATTTGGCCTGTGATTGGTCAAAATAAAACTGAGACCCACGGTGATATTTCATTGGTTAGAGAGCAAACATTATTTGCTCTATATTTTTTCTTACTACCTGATAGGTTTAAATACTGGTGTGTTCACCCATGCAACCCTTTACCATATGTTCAGAACGTCATCCCCCCCCCCCCACCCTTTCGAATTTCCTCCGTATAAATACCCCCATCCTTACACAGTATACATAAAAATGGAAGCTAAATTTAATAACACATACTAGAACAAGTCTAGACATCTACATAAAACGTGATTTGCGGGTCTACTTACGTTATAAAACGAATTTCATTAAGGCGAGAAGTTCAAAACCGTAAAATTTAGAAGGAAAAACAATATCAAGTAACTGGTTCTTGTATTCATGCGATCTTGAAATAATCTTAATTCCCCCCCCCCCCTCCCTGGAAACCCTAAAATCCCCCCCCCCCCTGGGGAGGAATTCCCCACCGGTCGAGAACCACTGCTCTAGAGCGGCCAGTAAGCCCCAACATCGAACCCTCCCCCACTGCGCCCAGGCTATTGTCAGCGTGTCTAAACCGTTACACTAACCCCGCTGCTATTACGTCTTAAGACATGTAATGCGATTCTGTCCTTGTTTTGTCTTATTTTTATTTTAAAGTTAGTTGCATTTCTATTCAGGACGTAACAGTCAACCCCAGCATTGTTAGGCTGTTCGTGATTTCTTGGCAAGTTTATGTTCATTAGTTTGCCATTGCTTTCTGAACGACCGGTACTCATTCCATTTTATAAAAACCAACGCGACGCGATCCGCTGCCGAATCTCGCGTGGCTATGTTTAGAACGCGGTATGCGAAATTACGGGACAACGTCCGTAAACCTTCGCCATAGAGCCGGCTTACTTCTATGAGTGCCCATCAATACCTTTGCATTATACCCATGTTTGCGTCCTAAGTGATTCAATGACCGTCATCCGAAGGGTCCTGGTCGGGTCTGTATGCAGACAGTATGCACGCTGCGGAGGTCTGCTGCCGTAAGCATAAGCAGCGTCATCTTCGACCCAGGACCTGCGGGATTTGAGGGAAATGAACGAGCTGGAAAACTTGCTGGCTCTGCATCCCTTGCAGATTGTCAACCATAGATCGTGCTGATATTATTAATGCCCTCAGAGGAGCGCAATTGGGGGATTATCCTGGTGCGAGGAAATTCAACCTAAAGACTAAATGTCGTGGCAGAGCAGACCAGGCCATAGGCCTTGGTTGGTAACAGGTCTAGGATCGAAGCTCCGACTCGCGGACAGTTAGAGCATTGCTTTGCTGATCCGGTAGTTTCGGCAGCTTGTCTTGTTCCAGATGTTACCTTTCCTCTGGAGTAAACTAGGCAGGCCGAGAGAGGGAATCATGCTGCATGGCAACACGTGGTCTCTGGAGTAAACTAGGCAGGCCGAGAGAGGGAATCATGCTGCATGGCAACACGTGGTCTCTGGAGTAAACTAGGCAGGCCGAGAGAAGGAATCATGCTGCATGGCAACACGTGGTCTCTGGAGTAAACTAGGCAGGCCGAGAGAGGGAATCATGCTGCATGGCAACACGTGGTCTCTGGAGTAAACTAGGCAGGCCGAGAGAGGGAATCATGCTGCATGGCAACACGTGGTCTCTGGAGTAAACTAGGCAGGCCGAGAGAGGGAATCATGCTGCATGGCAACACGTGGTCTCTGGAGTAAACTAGGCAGGCCGAGAGAGGGAATCATGCTGCATGGCAACACGTGGTCTCTGGAGTAAACTAGGCAGGCCGAGAGAGGGAATCATGCTGCATGGCAACACGTGGTCTCTGGAGTAAACTAGGCAGGCCGAGAGAGGGAATCATGCTGCATGGCAACACGTGGTCTCTGGAGTAAACTAGGCAGGCCGAGAGAGGGAATCATGCTGCATGGCAACACGTGGTCTCTGGAGTAAACTAGGCAGGCCGAGAGAGGGAATCATGCTGCATGGCAACACATGGTCTCTGGAGTAAACTAGGCAGGCCGAGAGAGGGAATCATGCTGCATGGCAACACGTGGTCTCTGGAGTAAACTAGGCAGGCCGAGAGAGGGAATCATGCTGCATGGCAACACGTGGTCTCTGGAGTAAACTAGGCAGGCCGAGAGAGGGAATCATGCTGCATGGCAACACGTGGTCTCTACAATTCAGCGGAGGCTTTGTGCTATGTAGAGATATAGTTGTAAAGTCTGTGTTTGTTTGTTGAAGCAGACTGTAACAAACTATCGTCTGTCAAGACGGCCAGGTGAGAGTCAGTATTAATGCCCTTAGATAGATAACGAGATGGGAAGACTTTGAGGCCAGTGAATCCACATCGTTGTCTAAATGTGAGACATGGTAGTAAGAACTGACACGGCCAGACACGAGAGGCATATCTGGAGAATGAGGGGTCTCGTCAGCCAACACAGAACTGGCACTTTTAGCAGCCATACGCTGATGTGTATGTTGAGGCCGGGGGAGGGGGATCTCAGCATATATGGACTTGTCCGGAGTGCAAGGATGTTACCCCAACAAATAACTAACCAAGCTCTGAATGTATTTCACCATACAACCTTTTTTTTAATCCTTAGCCAGATAACTAATTAACTCAACTCTGAATGTATTTACCACACAACTATTATTAGCTGCTTTCTCGATTAATCATTCGTATAATTCTACGCGGACTTTCAGAAAGATAAATACTTTTATGTGTCTACAAGCCTGAGGTGGCCATTGAGTATCATAGCAACCATCCAACCAATCGTCCGAGCTGTAAATCTGTCAAATGTTAAACAGTGATTGTTTCAGCAATTAAGATAGACATTTAAGTAAGCTGTGACATGGCCAGGACATGATTAGACAGGGTCCAGACGTCATAAATCGGCGAAATAGGTCGGCGTCTCTTATCAAATGTGCACCAGGTGGCCCGCAGAAATCAAGGTCAGACATTCTGAGGTGGGTCTGTTTCAAGCGGGTCAATGAAAAGTGTATTAAACGCTGAAAATAGCAAATAAACAAGATTGTAAATTCGTGGGGTTATTATCTATGGCGTTGCTACAAACACAAACACTTGGGGTCGCGTATTGACGCAGATAGCCTAGATACACAAGATAACAGTACTGTATCTATGCGCCTATTGATAGGTAAATATCTTGCTGGCAGTAACAGTACAACTGTAAGATCCTTTTCCACGTCTTGAGGTGTTTTTTTTTGGTTTTTGTTGGTATATGGTGCTAGTTTCATATTTCTAAAGGCCAATGGGCACTCGATAGATGATGTGGTTAACATCACACTGACCGACTTTATTTCTCACACATTTTCTTGGTACTTACTAGGGGACATCAAATAACAACATTAAATGTTTTTTTGTTTTTCTTGGTGTGTTTGAATACATTCTGAAAAAGTACAGGATTCGATGTAGTCACCGCTGCGTTCAATGGAAGTTCTCCAGCGCCGATAAAGTGCGTGGATTCCTGTAGAAAAATCGACTCTAGGGTCACTATTCTGCGTGCCTGGCCCAGTCGTGAACAGTCTATCACAGAAGTCGCGTCGTTTTGAAACTTTCTACTCCACTCATACATTTGCTGGACTGACAGGAATGCATCACCATATTGGACCTTCATTCGCCGATGAATTTCTATAGGTGTCACTCCTTCACTGATGTTTTTTTTTTTTTTAAACGGATAATAAAACGCTGCTCCTCTATGGTGCATGTCACTAGTGGAGCGGCCATCTTTAAACTGTCCTTATGGCGTCACTGTGTTTGTCTGCACCGTGAAGTCACGATCTTAACCCTCTTTATATCCTTAACAATAATATTGACAGGTTACAAGACGATGGCGCGGTT
This sequence comes from Cepaea hortensis, assembly GCA_963921405.1. Lineage (NCBI taxonomy): Eukaryota > Metazoa > Mollusca > Gastropoda > Stylommatophora > Helicidae > Cepaea > Cepaea hortensis. The sequence continues at coordinate 147,953,454 of OY992876.1, read as the reverse complement.
ATTGTAATGTATAATACTCTTTACATCCTTAACAACAATATTGACAGGGCACGGTTATTGTAATTTCTATCACTCTTGACATGCTCTTGAAAGTTCTCCAGCGCCGATAAAGTGCTTGGATTCCTATAGAAAAATCGACGCTAGGGCCACTATTCTGTGTGCCTGACCCAGTCGTGAACTGTCTCACAGAAGTCACTCTTGACAACATTATCGACAGGTTACAAGACAATGGCAGAGTTATTGTAATTTCTCTCACAATTGTAGCCAATCTTTTTGGCGAAGGCCTTACGGACGCAATTTGTAAGCCCACTTACTCACGTTCGAAACACAGCTGCGACCGCTTTGGTAGCAGACCGCGTTTCGCTGGGTTTTAACGAGTTGGTGTGGGAGCCGGTCGTTCAGAAAGCAAAGGCACACTTATTTTTTTTTCTTCATATCCTATTTACAGAACATCGTTGTCAACAACAGCATTTAACTGCTGTTTTTGATGTCTTGGCAAGTTTACGCTCAGTAGTTTGCTCCCAAATCGGTAGCAGCTGTGTTTCGAACGCAGGTAAACGGACTCACGAGCGTCCGCACGCCCTTAGCGAAATGGCAAACTATTGAACGTAAAACTTGCCAAGACAGCGTTGATTTTGTTGACAGCGATGTCCTATAAAAAAATTATATGAAAAAAAAAAAATCACACGTGTGATGTTTTCTTGTGAAGCTCCCTCGTTTTTCAGGCGAAGTCGACCTAATAAACACAAGATGGATCACAGGTAATGAGTCAGCAGATTCACAACAAGCACACGACAAACGGCGAAGAGGCAATCATACATTAGGCGCTGCCTGGGACAGTATAGAGTGACACCAGTTGTTACTTTCGTTGTTCTTAAAGGTAGTTACTTTTGTTGTGCCTACTTTTGTAGTCATTAACAGTTGTGACTTAGATTATAAGTGTCAACGTCATTACAAGATAATAAAATTTAGCACTGTGTCAACGTCTAGAGGTATTTGAAAGTGAAGGGTTCAAGACAGGTAGATAGTGCGAGCATAGATGAGACATAAACTCATGAGTCAATAAGATATAATTTATTACGTTAGGATATAATCACAATAACAATAATGTCTCATAAGCGTTCGTTCTTGCACACATTCATAACATATCATAATATGGCGATAATTCAGCAATACGTTACAATAAAGCCACTACGCTCTCGTATCACAGCCACACACAAAAGCACAAGTCACACGGCTCAGGTATTCAAATCCTGAAGTCCCAGGTATAGTCTATCCTGTCACACTCTCAATCATGCATCCTCTCTCTGTCAAGTCCAAAGCCCGCCTGGCTTCCCCTCGACTGCCCGGTGGTCACGAGGTATCTGTCCCTCGTGCCGCCCGTGGGAAGTCAGGTGTCTCGCATACGTCTGGTTAAGGCTAGGCGTATTGCGTACTTCTATTCAAGGTGACACTGACTTTCACGGGTACAGTGCGGTCTTCAGCATCTAGGCTATTCTCTTCCCTCCGTACTCACCCCCTGTCCTTATCTCTATCGTCTGTCCTCTTTTCTATCCCCTATAGGACCTTGACATACTTCCCCTTCTCCACTCCTGTGTGGTGTATTCTTTTAATTAGTCTGTACTAATTATGTCAAAGCCGGTCTCTCTGGCTGAGGGGTTACAACACTTTCTCCGTAATCCCGTTTATCACGCAGAGTCTCGTAGCGGCAGAGAACTGGGAGCGGTTCGATCCCCGCTGGTGACTTGCGGGATACTGAGCCGGCCGCTCAGAAAGCAATGGCAAACTACTAAGCGTAATCTTGCCAAGGAATCAACAGACAGCTGAAAGATGCTGCTGTTGGCAGCGATGTCCTGTAAAGGATATGCACACACAAAATAAAAATTCTGTCAAGGACCTAAGGGAAGTAATTATTATCCCTATGATATATAAGGGGCAAGGGCAGTAATATGGTAAGTGGGAACTGTTTGATGTCTATGGAGACACTAGCAACTAATGTTACATACATATAATGTCATCTTGGGTGGTTGTCAAAAAGTCTATACTCTCGTCAATCTTACTATCCAGATCGAAGTAACGAAACGTCTCACATTGTGAACTTTCGTCCACAAATGCATCCTTCTCAGACATCCAAAATGATGCCATGGACAATGGCTCCTTTTACAGAGACTCATCAAGGTCATCCTTGGTCCCATTAAGATTGCTTGCAACCCATTGTCCCCAAATGTTTCTATTTAACTGTATAAAATATTTTTTTTTTACTCCCGTATGTTGGCAGTGTATGTACTAGACATATTTTGTTCCCATACAAAATTACTTAAGTCCCTTGTTATCTTGTAAGTGTTGACTAATCTCCCATGATTGTCCTATTAAAGTGGATGCACTTTATCTGTTTTTGTTGAGTGTTTAAGAATTATATTTACAATAGTGTGTTTAATATTTGTGCTAGCTGCATGTGTTATAGTGTGTGAAGTTTATAGTTATCTAAGTGTCAAAGGCTAGAATTTCTAACGTCATGATCCACAGTATATGTGTAATTCATGAGGTAGACTTTCGAGCTATGATTCTTAGATTCATTATTTATTTGGTCTAACTATTATGTTATAAGATACTTATAAAAATCTAAAATGAACAACATGTATTACAAAAACGTATACAATATACAAGCACAAAGCTTGTTGCGTACAATTTGCACGCTGTGAAGACCATACATTGTTTTTCATTCATGTACTCTGTCTTTCACACGTCTTTCATTCACATAAAGTCATTTTAAATCCTCCTGTTAAAATTACAAATGAAGTTTAGGAATAATTATTGCCAATGTGAAAAAAGTGTTGGCAGCGAATTAAATTTGAAAAAATGATTTTAACAACGCGATTAACAAATAGCAAATGAAATTAAATTTAGGCTTAATATAGCCGTGACTTGCATTAAGTTTATATGAAAAATAAGTGAATTTATATATCATATGTACAAATTACATTATATTATACAAATATTCTAATTTAAATTAACTAATTACGTTGCTGGTCCATCTGATGAAGTCTCCGATGAAGCATGTAGTTCGTAGGTGTCACAAGTTCGTCGCTTGTTGTCGTTGGAAATGTTCTGTCCTAATTCATTATAAGTTTAGCGAGATCGTCCCAATGTTGGAAATGTTATGTCCCATTTCATGATAATTTCAAAAGAAATGTTTCAATGTAGAAGATTCGTTACAGTGTTCTGGCGACTTTAGAATGTCGTTGTTTGGTAGATGCATCTAAATAAAATATCACAGTTTGTAGACTCGGGCAAACTCATTGGTGTCTTATTCATCTGACGACTCAGGCATTCTTATCAAAAGGTCTGGTAAAATATTTTTTCGACCCATTCATATGTTCAATGTCATAGCTAAAATCGTGGAGTATTAAGGCCCACCTTGCGATTCTGTTGTTCTTTGGTGTGCCCTGTTTGATTACAAGTAGCGGTGAGTTGTCTGTTTGGATGAGAAAGTGGGTGCCTCTGAGATACTTCTCAAGTTTCAGGACACAATAGACCACACTCAGACCTTCAAGTTCTGCAATGCTGTATCTCTTTTCTGCCGGTTTGAGCTTGCGGCTGACGTAGAGAATTGGATGCTCGATTCCGTCCTGCTTCTGCATTAACATTCCTGATATAGAAGTAGTGCTGGCATCTGTTTTCAATATAAACTGAGTGTTAATATCTGGGAGACGAAGAATGGGTGGATTGGAAAAAATCAATTTCAATTTCTTGAAGGCGTCATCTAAATAGGCACTCTTACAAATGCACTTAATGCAAAATTTAATGATTGAATATGGAATAAGGGTCATGGATATTGTCAAAGTGGGTGTGAATTTATAATACAAATATGTTAAGAATACATTGACCATTTTACACCAATAATAATGAATAGACATAATGGTGGTATTTGCAAATTTAGAATGAAATATTGTTGACTGATTCATTAGTAAGGTGGTGATTATCACAGAAAATTCGTTTGCACAAAGGATTACGATTAACGATAACCTCTGATGTATTAGCAGTGCTGTTGTTAGTCTAGTTAATAATAGCAGTATTGTGAGTAGTTTACACCCGTGAAATCTCAACTCTGGTGATTTCGGGTGTTTAGATCTGTGTTTTGCGTTGTGTCTATTAGAGAAGGTATTGTTGTCGCTGTCAGTACAACTGGTGGGTGGTAACTCTGTATTGACCTTGTAAATTGTTTCCCTGCTGTTAAGTGTTGAGGAAAGTCGTTGTTTGTTGCTGTTTTTGCGATAATCCGGTTTGTTTGTATGTGGGAATTGGCAATTTAGTTTCCTTCTTAAGTTAATTGTTTGCGTTGTTTTATTTGCATGCTGTTTGTATGCATGGGTGTTGTCTTGCGTGTTAATTTGGTACTGGTGAAAAGTTCTGTAGATTTGTTTGTAGTATTGGTGACCCTTTTGTTTGTCACTGAGTGATGATAAACTTGGGCGGAACAAGTGTAATGAAATCCATGTGTTTCTTGTCTAGCTTTGTCACTGGTAGTCTCTATTTGAGTTTTTACTTGTTTGTCCTCTTTTTGGTATTTATAATTTTGTTCACTTGCAGTAGGTTTCTTTACTGCCTCATTGTTGCAATACTTTTGTTCCCAAATTTTAATGTCTTTGATGGAACAATTTTTGACATCGGGAAGATTCCCAATAATAAGATCTGCGCACGGGTTATCCAATACCGCACAGATTACATGACCTGATAAGAATGGTGTGTCAATTTCTGTCAGTGCCAGAGGATATTTTTCAATATTGCCTGCAAATGTGCGACATGTTAAAAGTCTCCTATGTAGTCACTGTCTTGTATAAATGTTTTCCTGACCCCATTCAAGGTCGCTCCGCTATCGCGAACGATTTTGCATGGCTGTTTGGTTATAAAGCCTTTGTGGAAGTCTAGTTTGCCTTTTGATGTTAAGGCGGCGTTTGCACTTTCATTTGTGATTGGGATGGTGTGACCACACTCCAAAATATTGTCTGAATGAAATTTCTTACAGGTGTTACATTCATCAAAGTTAAATATATTTATAACCTCTAAAGCATTAACATTCTCATGCTGACTTTCATTCTCTGCCTCATTCTCATCTTCACCTGATGAAGTATCAATCAAAATAGCATTTGCTTCTTTTAGCATGCCACGACCCTCACAGTTCGAGGGAAAATGGCCATAAGCCCGGCAAAAGAAGCATTTAACAGCTCTTTTGTACTCTGTACGCTTTGTCTTTTGCTTGTTTATCATCATTTCTAGGTGATGTTTATAATTCGGGTTCTTATCACACATCGAGTAATCATCGTGTGCTAATCTGCAATATTTACATGTTGAGTACTTTCCTTTAGCTTTATTCCTATTCTGAAATGGTGTTGGTTTTGTTACATTTATAGCAGCTGCTACTCATTCTGATTATCATTAAGAATAAAGATGTCTCTGTTTGCTTAGAAAAATGCATTACCTTTTTGTTCAATGTCATGAATAGTCTGACAATCACTTTGTTGCAAACATTTGGAGAACGCTGTTGGTAATGATGTTATAATCTTGTTTATAATCATTAAGTCTTTTAATTTATCGAAGCTTTTCTCTACTTTTGCTGAGTTAATCCATTTAGTGAAAACATCTTGTGTTGTTGAGACGTAATCTATGAATCTTTTATTAGCTTTTAGGCTTAATTTAGCAAACTGCATCTGATATCCAGCAGTGTCTAATGAAAAATGTTGCATTATCCTCTGTTTGATGTAATCATAATTTCTTCTTCAATCTTGAGGTATCGTTTCTATTACTTTCAATGGCTCTAGAGCTAAATTTCGCATGTATATATGTAGGCCCAATTCTCCTTTGCAATGTTATGGTATTACATTAAACATTCAAAATTTTCTGTCCATGCGCCGATTGAGTCTCCAGAACAAAAGGGTTTTACTATTCCTTTGAACTTATTAAATTTCTGTTCTTCTTCCTTGCTTTTTAATTTATTCATTGAAATCTCTACGTTAGAGTCAATTTCTAATTGCTTTACTCTCATTTGTGTTTCTGACTCAATGTTCTTAGCCTCTAATTCCAATTCTTTCTGTCTTATGGCTGCTTCAGTTGCTTTGTTAGTTGCCTCTATTTCTAACTTTTTGTTAGCTGCTGCTGTTTCTAATTCTTTCTGTTTTATGGCTGTTTCAATTTCTAACTTTTTGTTAGCTGCCTCTATTTCTAGTTTCTTCTGTTCACGTTCTAAAGCTCTTTCTTGTCGTTCTTGTTCTTTCTCTTCTCTTAGAAAGTTATCTGCATGTGTCTTTTCGCTCCAATCTGCTAGCTTATCTCCTGTGTATCCTAGCTGTTTGCCTAATTTAATACACTTTTCTAGAGTCGACATTTTAGAATTTTACAAAATTATTTATGTACACAAAAAGATTATGTCCTTTGGGAATTAATTATGAAATATATTGGTTGGTTATTTACCTTTTAGTAAGATTACAAAATGGTACATCAAATTTACGTGCGTGAAACAAAATGGGTGACTATTTAGAATTGCAATCAAAGAAATAAAGTTTAACTTTTCTGCTTTTAACGAGTGTTGCTCCAGCACTGCTTGTAACTTCTGTTGTAGTTTCTTTCGTGGTTTCTGCAATTTGTTTACAGATAATACATTTACTACATCACCCTGTTATAGGACAGAAAAACATTAATATCGTCGTATAGTCATGTCCATGTCAATGCCATGTAATGAGAGAGAATTATATTAGCAATTAGTTTTAGAATAGACTTCATAGTGGATCAGGATAAGCATATATATATAATTAGATCGTCGTTGTCGTGTGTATGTTTACAATTTTATTCGGCTAGTCCAAGAGCTGTCACAGTTATTTTATCTGTCTTAGGACTCGCCAAAACGGACGTTTTCACCCATAGTTGACCTGTCAACGTCTAGAGGTATTTGAAAGTGAAGGGTTCAAGACAGGTAGATAGTGCGAGCATAGATGGACATAAACGCATGAGTCAATAAGATATAATTTATTACGTTAGGATATAATCACAATAACAATAATGTCTCATCAGCAATCGTTCTCGCACACATTCATACCATATCACAATATGGCGATAATTCAGCAATACTTTACAATATAGCCACTACGCTCTCGTATCGCAGCCACACACACAAGCACAAGTCACACGGCTCAGGTATTCAAATCCTGATGTCCCAGGTCTAGTCTATCCTACCACACTCTCAAGCACGCATCCTCTCTCGGTCAAGTCCAAAGCCCGCCTGGCTTCCCCTCGACTGCCCGGTGGTCACGAGGTATCTGCCCCTCGTGCAGCCCGTGGGAAGTCATGTGTCTCACATACGCCTGGTTAAAGCTAGGCGTATTGCGTACTTCTATTCAAGGTGACACTGTCTTTCACGGGTACAGTGCGGTCTTCAGCATCTAGGTTATTCTCTTCCCTCCATACTCTCCCCCTGTCCTTATCTCTATCGTCTGTCCTCTTTTCTATCCCCTATAGGACCTTGACACACTGTTTAGCAGAAAGTGAAATGAACATTGCTGACGACATAAGAAATTATACGTGGTCACATAGATGAAATTAATCAAATTCAGGTATCAACATACAAGAATCAAAGACATTATGATGAAAATTCAACATATTGAAAGCGTTAGAGCAGCCCTGAGCCCCAATCAACTTCTTTGTGAACTTTGTACTATATGTCGGAAATTCTGCAGATCTGACATTCTAGCAATCATCTACCTGAAAAAAAAACAACATTGTTTACGTCAGTAAAAAAGATATCCAGTGCACACCGCACTGCAACAACCAATAAATAAATACTACTAAGTGAATATGTGCTCCAACCAAGGAGTGAAAGCAAAGCAGTAGTAAGCAAGGCGCATTTACCAACATTTTCGGCGGCTCAAATTACCAGGGAGGGACCCTATATATTTTACTACTACTACAGTCTAATTTCACCTGGAAATTGTTGGGAAAGTAATATCTAGAATTTTTCTGCGCAGTCTTAAAGTCCTGGGAAATCAAGTCTACCCCGAATTACAGTGTGGTTTCCGACAGAACCGGCCTACCATTGATATGATATTCACAATGCGACAAATGCAAGAAAAATGCCGTGAACAGAATCAACCACTGTTTATTGCCTTCATCGACCTCACAGAGGCATTTGATTTGGTCAGTCGTGAGGGTCTGTTCAAGGCAATAAAGAACATTGACTGCCCACAAACTCTTCTGTCTATTGTGGAATCTTTCCACATAGGCATGAAGAGTATATTCAAGTTTGATGGTGCAACTTCAGAAGAGTTTGAAATCAAGAGTGGAGTTAAGCAAGGTTGTGTACTTTCTCCCACCCTCTTTTGGAATATACTTTTCCCTTCTACTGAAATATGCCTTTCGTGATCAGGATGACGGTATATACATTCACTCACGCTCAGATGGTGGCCTCTATAATACTCATAGATTGAAGGTCAAGACCACAATTAGCTGGGTACTAATCAGAGAGTTGCTTTTTGCAGATGCTGCAATTAGGACCCACTCTCAGTAAGAATTACAAAGTCTATTATCTGCATTCTTCAATGTTTGTTCTGAATTTGGTTTATCAATTAGCAAAACGAAGACACAGATTATGTTACAAGGTACACATGGGGTACCATCAATCTTTAGTGACGACGCCGAACTGGAGATAGTAGATCATTTTACATATCTAGGATCAGCGGTAAATAGCAAATTATCCCTAGATCAGGAAATCATCATCAGGATTGGTAAGGCAGAAGCAACAATGAACAGGTTAACAAAAAGAGTCTGGGAGAACAGGAACCTTACTGCCAAAACAAAAGTCCTCGTCTACCAAGCCTATGTCCTTAGTACTCTTCTTTATGGCAGTGAAACCTGGACAACTTACTCACACCAAGAGAAATGTTTAAACAGCTTTCATATGCGGTGTCTGCGAAGAATACTTGGTATTAAGTGGCACGACAAAATCACAAATACTGAGTATTGGAAAGATCAGTTTGAAGCGACGGTTTGTTCCATGCTCAGTCTTCGTAGACTTAGATGGATAGGAGATCTTAGGAGGATGGATTATGGTAGAATATCAAAGGACATCTTTTTTGGTGAATTATATATGGGTAAGAGATCTTGCCGGTCTCCGTGGCCAAAGGCTTGCAAACTCCGTTCGTGAGTCGCTTACCAGGCGTTCGAAACTCAGTTGCGACCGATTTGTGTTGCAGACCATGTCGCGTCGAGTTATTACGTGCTGGTTTGGGAGCCGGTCGTACAGAAAGCATTGGCAAACTACTGAAAGTAAAATCTTGCCTAGTACATCAACAGCAGCTGGAAATGCTGATGTTGACTGCAGCGTCCTGTAAAGGATATGCAACATTTAAAAAAAAAAGAGAGATCTCAGTGTTGGTCTCTACTACGATATAAATATGTGTGTAAACGGGACATGATTGATACAGGCATTGATAATGCACATTGGGAGCAAGTCGCCGCTGAAAGTGTTGCTTGGAGGGCACATATCAGAAATGGAATAAAGACAAGGGAGAAAATTATTGCAGATAAGTCACACACCGAGCGTGTGAGACGTAAGATGATGCATGATGGTGGAAATAACCATGTGTTTACATGTATCCACCGTGGACGAACATTTAAAGCGCGAATTTGCCTTATCAGTAACATTCACTACCGCCATGGGTTGTAGTTATTATGCCTTTTTGAAGCACAATGTAACAATCTATCTTATGTCCAGGCGGCAAAGTGCCAATTATTACATTTAGTTGCGATATATCAGGTCTTTTAAGATATGACAGAGCTACCGTGTGACAGTAGACGGAACTACCTGCTTTCTGTTAGTGCCGAAGGATGAGCGGCGCTCGCCAAACCCGACACTCCGCATTATGCCAACAGCTTCGGGAAGAGGAGCGCAACTGAGAGGTCACAAGCCTTATCCTGGTTCGAGGGAATGCAACCTAGAGGCTAAATCTCATGTTAGGGCAGACCATGTCCTAAGCCTTAGTTGGCAACTAGTCGAGAATTAAAGCTCCGACAGGCAAACAGCTTGAGCATAGCGATGCGGATCCGGCAGCTTCTTCAACTTGTCTTGTTGGATATGTATTAGTGCTACCTTTCTTTTTGGAGTAAACGAGGCAGGCCAAGAGAGGGATCATGCTGCATAGGTAACACATGGTCTCTACATTTCAGCCCAGGCTTTGTGATATGGAGAGGTATAACTCCATCACTGGTCTTACCGATGTAAGGTTGTAGTTATGTTTTTAGCACAATGTAACAAACTATCGTCTGTCAAGACTGCAAAGCGCCAGTTTTTTTTTTTTAAATACTGCCATTATTTCTGCGTTCCGATTATTTAAGCTGAAACCCACTGTTTTCGCTGTCTTTAACTACTGTATCTATCATTTTCTGTCGTTCCTTCTGACTTGTCGCTATTAAGACAACATCATCAGCATAATATACGTTATTTATATCATGACCACAAATTGCGATCACCAGCATATTTTCTATGGATCGCAACATAAATTCACAGTACAATGGACACAAATCAGAGTAAATACACGTCCTTGTCTGAGATATTTTTATGCACTGAAATATTCCAAAATGGTTTTTGAATATAATGTCTGCTGTTTGCTGCAAAAAAATGCCTTTGTTATTCACATATCTGTTCCATCCTGAGAAAGTTAACTGGAACCACATGGGGAGCCAGTGGGAAAATACTTAGCAAAGTTTATCAACAGAGCATACGACCACACCTGGAATACGGGTCAACTGCATGGTGTTCGGCAGCAAAAACCACACTACAAGAGCTGGACAAAGTGCCAAATCAAGCTCTTAGAGTCATCACAGGAGGGATGAAATCAACCCCTATAGTAGCAATGGAGAAAATGGGGAGGACACAAGCTTTAAGAGAACGCAGAGATACAAAAACACTAATACAAGCAGAAAAGTTTCTGAGATTGCCAGGCCACCCTATGAAGAACAGATTTGAAAACTTAGCTATGGGGCGGTTAAAAAGAAGTAGTTTCATCCACCAGGCCAAACAACTCTGCAGAGAAACCATCGATCTTCCCACAGTTGATATCCCCCTGACAACTATTCCAGAGCGAACCCCGTGGAAAGATGAACATAGAATATCACTACAAATCCAGTCAAAAGTGAGAGGAATATTTGACAAGGAAGAACAGAACAGTGTACAGCGCAGAACAGCCACTCTCAGCTTCCTTGATGACGAATACCCACAGGACCTCTGGATCCGAGTCTACACAGATGGGTCAGCACAAAATGCTGTTCGAAATGGAGGAGCGGGAGTGTATATAGAATACCCAAATAACACTAGAGACACGGCCAGAATTCCAACAGGAAAGTACTGCCATAATTATGATGCTGAAATTGAGGCAATCAAGATAGCCACAGAGAAATTACAAAATACCAGCCATGGTACACAATCTGTGGTGATATTGACAGATGCAAAATCCGTAATAGAGGCGCTCCTGTCTGGGAAATTGCCAGTTCTGAGGACACTACTTTCTGAACTTAGCAGTCATCGTAAGATCACCATACAGTGGATACCATCCCACTGTGGAATCCCCGGAAACGACAGAGCTGATCGATTGGCTAAGGAAGGAGCACAAGAAGAACAACCAGATGTGCCTATTACATACCACCAAAAGAACAGAATGATCAAATCAGTCAGAAGGCCACCAAACCTTACTCAAGACGACTACCTCGTTATGGACAGACCAGAACAGGTCATTCTTCTGCGCCTCAGAACAGGACACAATAGATTTCGCAACCACATGTATACAAAATTCAAGATTGGTGACTCAGCCATGTGCACATGTGGTGCAGCAGAGCACATACTCCAGGATTGCCCAAACTACAACATATCCAGGCGAACCTTCTGGCCTAGAGAGACAACAGTGGAAGATAAACTCTATGGACCGCTGAATGAACTAAAAAAGACTGTTAGATTCATACAAGAGACAACATTGCAGTTATAAACATAATTTAGGCGAACGAAAGAAGAAGAAGAAGACATATCTGTTCCATCAATGTCTAATTGTTCTAGTAGTTTGATTATTTCCTCGTGTTTCACTTTGTCAAACGCTTTGTGTAGTCTATAAACCATATGAACAGACCTATTTTTACATGTATAGCTCTTTCTAATTGCGTCCTAGGAATATAATTAAAATCGCGTGTGCCCTTTCCCTCCATAAATCCACATTGTTCATCATTAATTTCTGGTGTAATCTTGTGTCTGACTCTTCTCATTATTATTCTCATCATTAATGTCTTGTGTAATCTTGTGTCTGACTCTTCTCATCATTATGTTTAGTTACTGGTGTAATCATGTGTCTGACTCTTCTCATCATTATTTTTAATTACTGGTGTAATCTTGTGTCTGACTCTTCTCATCATTATTCTCATCATTAAAATCATCATTATTCACGTCACTAATGTCTGGTGTAATCTTGTGTCTGACTCTTCTCATCATTATTCTCATTTCTAATGTCTGGTGTTGTCTTGTGTCTGACTCTTCCCATCATTATTCTCATCACTAATGTCTGGTGTAATCTTGTGTCTACTCTTCCCATCATTATTCTCATCAATGAAATCATCATTATTCTCATCACTAATGTCTGGTGTAATCTTGTGTCTTACTCTTCCCATCATTATTCTCATCAATGAAATCATCATTATTCTCATCACTAATGTCTGGTTGTAATCTTGTGTCTTACTCTTCCCATCATTATTCTCATCATTAAAATCATCATTATTCTCATCACTAATGTCTGGTGTAATCTTGTGTCTGACTCTTCTCATCATTATTCTCATCACTAATGTCTGGTGTTATCTTGTGTCTGACTCTTCTCATCATTATTCTTATCATTAATCTCATCACTAATGTCTGGTGTAATCTTGTGTCTGACTCTTCTCATCATTATTCTCATCATTATTCTCATCAATAATGTCTGGTGTAATCTTGTGTCTGACTCTCCTCATCATTATTCTCATCACTAATGTCTGGTGTAATCTTGTGTCTGACTCTTCTCATCATTATTCTAATCATTATTCTCATCATAATTCTCATCATTATTCTCATCACTAATGTCTGATGTAATCTTGTGTCTGACTCTTCTCATCATTATTCTCATCATTATTCTCATCACTAATGTCTGATGTAATCTTGTGTCTTACTCTTCCCATCATTATTCTCATCATTATTCTCATCACTAATGTCTGGTGTTATCTTGTGTCTGACTCTTCTCATCATTATTATCATCATTATTCTCATCACTAATGTCTGATGTAATCTTGTGTCTGACTCTTCTCATCATTATTCTCATCACTAATGTCTGGTGTAATCTTGTGCCTGACTCTTCTCATTCACATTGTTCATAACTAATGTCTGGTGTAATCTTGTGTCTGACTCTTCTCATCATTATTCTCATCACTAATGTCTGGTGTAATCTTGTGTCTGACTCTTCTCATCATTATTCTCCTCATTATTCTCATCACTAATGTCTGGTATAATCTTGTGTCTGACTCTCCTCATCATTATTCTCATCACTAATGCCTGGTGTAATCTTGTGTCTGACTCTTCTCATCATTATTCTCATAATTATTCTCATCATTATTCTCATTATTCTCATCACTAATGTCTGAAGTAATCTTGTGTCTGACTCTTCTCATCATTATTCTCATCATTATTCTCATCACTAATGTCTGTGACATATTCACCTATCCATCATTTTCAGCGCGTCAACGTTACACAGCAACCCAGAGATTATCGAAACAATTACAGCACCGTAGAACATCGAACGCACTAAGCGATACTAATGACAGACAGATGCCAGGATAAGAATAGAAGGGTTAGCGTCAACAGAATAGAATGTGACTGGTAGAGACACATCACGTGGATATAGCGTCCCCCAGCTTGGGCGCCGCTTTAATAAAACCGCGCACTTCTATGACTTCAGAGCGAGCGAGCAGTCGCCAAAGCTATGTGTTGTCCAACTTTCAAACTTTTACAACGGGCAGTTTGATCTAGTCTGAGGTAAGCGCGTGATTCTCAGATCTAAGTGGTACCAAGATGTATAACGTAAAGGTATCCAGTGTTGTGCGTCCAATGAATTGTATTTTTGATAAAATAAATCTCTGAAAATGTGAAAAACTGCCGATCGCAACTTCAATACTGGCGCCACTTCCCCGGCGAAACCGACATCTTATAATTTCTCAAAACTGCAAAACTCTGACTTTCTACACTACATCTAACAACTTCACTATGTGCATATGACTATAATCTATCACAGAATAATGTACAAGATGAAATTTCCAATGCACTCAAATGCTTTTCATCAAAAACTTCTAGGAAAACGTTTCTGCAGAGATAGTCAGCTGGTGCAAACGAAACACTACCTTGCTTAAAAATGTACTTAATTCTGTCTATTTTGCAATCTAAAGAAATGAAACAGGAATTATACTCTTCCTTTTCTCTTTACGGATTGAAAACAAATAGTATTTGATAGAAATTAGTTTATTCATGTGTCAGATTTTATTTAGACAACGCACTACATCAACTGCATTGCTTAAAATAGGTTTATGTTCACAAACGTCATTTGTGATAGCCGACCTACTTAATCTGCTCAGACTAACGGGTGATAATTACCTTGGTCTATAGCCAACTGTGTCGCCAACAGAATGGACATGATATGCACTGGTAAAAGATGTAGGAGAAGTATAAGTAGACAGAGAGGAGGAGAGTATTAGGGAAAAATACTTTAAGTAATAATTTTTTTCTAATATATTGTGTCATGACCTTGTATAGATTACATTTTGTAACAAATACACATCAGAAATTCTGTATGTTGGACATGAACCACAATAAAAGCACACTAGATGAGTTAAACTCATATTAACTGATGTAGATGTGAGGACAATTAGTACAAGCTATGGAACCCCACACAACAGAAGTTAACTCAACACAATACACTTCACACCACACACCTCCACACCACAACAGCAGGAACAAGGAAATGATTTAGAATAGGAAGTAGTTGCCTTGGAAAGTACAGATAAACAATTATATACACAATGTAGAACAAATAGAGTAATGTGGATGTTTAAATGTATGCCATTTATACAAATGCATCTCATACTTGTGTTGATCTTGCCTGTCAGCTTGATTACCATGATTCAGGGAACATCACATTATCACTCTTATCTGTGTCTGACTGTACACTACTCACTGAACTACAGGTCCACTGAGGAAATGCATACAGCAGGTACCAGACAACAGAAGCTGCATCCAGTGTAATAATCTCTGACCCACCCCAAAGTAACACAACAATACTTCTTCTGATCTTATCATTTTTGTTTTGTTATGTTGTGTTCACACTATGAACATGCTGTAAAGGATTATACATACCTGTATGAATTTTAAACAGTGATGTCTTGGTGCCACACCTAACCAACAAGGAGGGAAGAGGAGTGAATGAGATGATCAACACCTGTGATGGCAGATGACTCCAGCCTTAAGCAGAGAATGAGAAGTCTTCAGTGAAGCTAAACTGGCCCAACCTGAAGTGGATCCATCAGACCATGGACCCAGGCTTATCCACATCTCATCACACCAGGTTTTCTTATCACTCCCACAAACTTCACCCTCTCAGAAAATGATTTTCTTGAATTATTGTTGGATGTAGAAATTGTTAACTATAACACATTTTGGTAGTTAAAATATCTCACTACACAATGAATGTTATTATTTATTGACTGACTATACTTGGTCCTATGAAAGTTTTTTTTTTTCTATTTCATTCTGTAAATGTTAACAGCTGATGAAAGAACAAAGAAAATGTCAAATAGGCCAAAAGAAACTGGCACAGTCAATAAATTTGTTTAAATGTGAAGATCTCTTCCACTTAATTTGTCAGTCCAAACTATCTGTGGGAAAATCTCTATCTTGTGTGTGGAACATGTCTCAATGCTCCCTTGTGTTTGTTGAATGTTTAATTAACAGATACACATTCACATAAGATAAATTCTTAGTTGGAGAGAGAGAACAGGAGACTCTTCATCTTTAACTGTTCCAAATCCATGTTATATTGCACCTGATTCTTATTGAGAAAGTCTTTTCAGACAATTTCTTAAGATGGAAGAAGGGGGTTCGTGAGCTATACCATTAAATACCAGGTGGAAAGACAGGGGACAAACCTAGTGATGACTTTTCTATTAAAAGAGGACCACACACCCTTAGACAAATAACCAAATCCGAGTCTGTAAATCTTTCAAGGGTCGTATTCTTGATCTATTTACATATAAGAAGAGGATGGGGCCCAGCTACCTTTAACAGAGATGGGTCATGCACTTTAGTGATTGCCAGTCCCTTCAAAATATACGACATATATTGGATGCCCGTCCCGGACTTTGAAACCCAGCAGACAGTTTAGATAACTATTATCCTAGATGATAAACCCTGGGAATAGATAGATATCTGACGAGGGATTCTAAACTATAGTAGATCAGTGACACTAGATGTGAACAGTATTCATGTGTGAATTGGTGACATTGTACTTGTTTTGAACAATTATAGAAATTGTTACACAGATTTAGATTTCCAACTTTGTCATGTTTACATATGTTGAATAGACATCATGTGTGGTACTGATTGACTTCCATATGATATGATTGACAATTATAGAGGTTGTTAAACAAATTAAGATTTTTAACTTTGTCACTTCACATATGATAAATGAACATCATGTGGGGTACTGATTGACCTCCATATGATATGAATGACAATTATAGATAGAATATGGCAAGTGACTGATCATTTCTTCTGAAAAAAGGAGGGCCTCTTTCAAATAGGTCTATATTTCAGAAAAAGGTGTTCCAGAGGAAATAGAGTGAGAATTTACCATCTACAACATTTCTCTTTCGAGAAGATGTCTTTCTATAGAGGAATTTGGACTTAGAGAATTTCATCACCGACTGGGGAAAATTTTTCTCCATAGGGAAATCTCTATCAAAATTTCAGGTTCTTTTGGGAAGAGTGCAATCATTCTGGGTACTTCTTTGCTTCTGTCTTTAGCTTGAGGAGCATTGACAGAAAGACAAGAATTTAAGTTGCAATTATTTCTTAGGTCAGATTCTCGTGGTGTATAAGAACTATTTTACTTGGGTCAGCGGACATTAGTTAGTTTTTGCTTGTTAATATTGTGCATGTTATGCTGTATAATTTCAGATCCGGGAAGTGACAGGCTTACCCAGACCTGAGCAAACTGCACAGTATTATTTTTTTTTACAAAAAGATAGGGTAGACAAAAATAGAGCATGGCCGAGGCTGCTAAGTTCCGTGCCCAGACAGTTGAAATAGGCAAGCTATGCAATTTAGACGGCCCTGAGCTGGCTAAATTTGTATCAGATGAATTTGACAGGAGGGAGAAACTGCAGGCTGAAATAGCTGAGAAGGAGAGGAAGTTGCAGGCTGAAATCGCTGAAAAGGAGAAGCAACGCCTACAATCATATGAATTAGAACAACAGAAACTTCAAGCTGAAATCGCTGAAAAGGAGAAACAACGCCTACAAGCTTATGAGTTAGAACAAAGGAAACATGAAGATGAAATAAGGGATAGGGAACGAGAACGTCAACATCAACTGGAGTTGAAAAGAATGGAGACTGATCTGGAGATCCGAAGACTAGAGGGAGGGATTCCCCCCACCCCCTCAAACTCACTAGGTTTTCCAGTGACAGAACAACATTCCAACGTCTCGTACCAAAATTCCGGAGCGATGTCATTTCCACTAGAACCATTTAATGAACAGACGGACAATGTCGAGGCTTTTTTATCACGTTTCGAACTTATGTGCGTCAGTTGTGGTCTAGAACAGGAAAAATGGGCGACGAAACTATCGCAGGCTTTAAGGTCTACCTCGTATGACGTGTTCTCTAGACTCACTCGAGAAGAACAACAGGATTACGAAACACTCAAAAAGGCACTCTTGAGCCGATTCGAAGTGGACGGGGACTCTTACAAAGTTCGATTCAAAACCGCAAGGAAAGAACCGGGCGAAAGTTATGCGCAATTAGTTGAAAGGCTGAAATCTTATGTTCAACGATGGGCAAGTCTGGGTAGGTTTGATGAGAGTTTCGAAGGGCTCCGAGAGATGATCATCATAGATCAGCTAAAAGGAAAGATGTCGAATGAAATGAAAGCATTCTTAACCCAGAACGGAGCTGACCGACTAGAAAGCATCATCATCCTAGCCGAGAGATTTGAGAAATCTCAGAAGGAAATCGGAGGTAAGGGACGTTCGGCCAACATTCCCCCTCAGGATAAAACTTCAAAAGCAAAGGAAGGTGATGGCAACTTAGGCACCAAGAAAAATGGGAAAACCAAAAACATCCCTCAGAACACAGCCCAAACAACAGCGAAGGAGGAAAAATTATTCTGCACTAATTGTAAAATTAAAGGACACACATTGAAGAATTGTAGGAAGAAGCCACCTCCACACACAGCTGCTTGTTTGGCCAGCCGAAGAGAGAAAGGAGTGAACACTGATGAAACGTCCAACCAGACACCTCATAAAGACACCGCATCTCATCTTCCGGTTGTCGAGTCCATATTGCTGAATGGATTCAAGACGACCTGTCTCTATGATACCGGGTTATCGTACGACTGTGTTGTATCATCATCCTTAGTTCACCCGGAACAGGTGACAGAGGAGATCGTCGAATTACAGGGACCCCTGAAGAGCTCTGCGACTATGTCTCTTCCGGTGGCAAAGGTGAGCATAGCATCTCGTTATGTCACTGGGACAATCAAGGCTGCAGTCTTAGAAGATCCTATATATCCCGTAATTCTTGGCTGTAGATTTATAATTCTAGGAGAACCTGTTCAACCTGTGGCGATGTCGACGATGACAACTCGATCCCAGACGAAAAAGACTCCGGAAACAACTACGCCAATCCCTCGAAAGGAGGAACTGAAGAGGGCACAAGAAGCCGATAGCACCTTGGAACCCTGCTTCAGGAAACTGCCTAAATCACATTTACCTCCACGTAAAGGTGAGCTGTTTATGAAGTCAGCACTTCTATACAGGAAAGCAGGGAGAGCTGGACAAGAGTTCAACCAACTTGTTGTACCAACTCCACACAGGGCTCAGATTCTTGAAATGGGCCACAGTCTACCCTTTAGTGGGCATATGGGTATCAACGCCACTACACAGCGCATTGCAACTCACTACTTTTGGCCAGGGATGAACGCAGACATACAACGGTTTGTAAAATCATGCCCACAGTGTCAGAAAGTATCACCAAAACACCGGACACCACCGGCAATGTTGGGTGATCTGCCCATAACAGGAATACCGTTCGAGAAGGTAGCTGTAGACATAATCGGACCCCTCTCCGCAACGAAGAGGCGAAATCGATTCATATTAACGCTTGTGGACACAACGACCATGTGGGCCGAAGCGGTTCCTATGCCAAGCTGTGACTCCAAACACGTTGCTGAAGCATTATTAGGAATATTCACACGTCTAGGATTCCCCCAAAGAATCTTGACGGACAACGGTTCACAGTTTCGTAGTAAACTTATGGAGGAGACATTTAGACTTTTTCATTCACGCCATATCTTTAGTTCACCATATTACCCGCAATCCAACGGACTTGTGGAGCGGTGGAACGGGACCTTGATTAGTATTCTGCGCAAAATTGCCCAGGAGAATACGGAGGATTGGGATTTGTATTTACCCGCAGCACTATTCGCTTATAGGGAGGTACCCCATCACTCAACAGGTTTTGCTCCAGCAACATTGTTGTTTGGACGACCAATCAAGGGGCCATTGGAGGCATTGCTACGAACATGGACTGATGATCATACAGACGATACAGTCGTGACTGCATCTACGTATGTTGCCGAGTTGAAGAATCGTTTACAACACAGTTGGAAACAAGCGAATGTCAATCTACGTAAAGCCAGACGAAGAATTGCTAGCTACTTCAATCGCAAGGCAAAAGATAGAGAGTTAGAGGTGGGAGAGAAGGTGATGTTGCTGCTTCCAACCAGTCAGAATAAGCTGCAAATAGGATGGAGAGGACCTTATGTAGTGACGGAGAAAATCTCACGTACCAACTACAAGATTTCTGTCAAAGGCAAGATGAAAGTATTTCACATAAACCTTCTGAAGAAATATAATGAAAGACCCTCAACCACCGAACCTGCACATCTGATGGCCATGAGTGTGGCTACTGAAGTCGAAGAAGGATCAACAATGGGAGTCGAGTACCCACTGCAAGCCAAAGAAACCTTTAAGGATGTGGAAATTAATCCCAACTTAACAAAGGATCAGCAGGAGCAGATTCGGGAACTTATGGTTATGTATGCAGACGTACTTACAGATAAGCCAGGAAGAACTGATTTGGAGGAATTTGACATGAAGTTAAATGACACAGTGCCTGTGCGAGTCAAGACTTACCCAGTTCCTTATGCAAAGCAAAAGACTTTAGAGGAAGAAATACAACAGCTACTCACCGCAGGAATAATTTCACCATCTGAATCACCTTACAGTGCCAGCGTCGTATTATTGAGAAAGCCAAGTGGAGAACATAGATTGTGCATCGACTATCGACAGCTCAATGCTATTACTGAATTTCAAGCAGAACCTCTGCCTGATCAGAACAAACTCTTCACAGCACTCAACCGAGCGAAGTACTTTACTAGGATTGATCTCAGTAAGGGATATTATCAGATTCCTGTAAAGGAGGAGGTTAGACCATGGTTAGCTTTCAGTACGCCTGGAGGACACTATGAGTTCAACGTACTTCCATTCGGATTAAGTAATGCTCCTAGCGTTTTTACACGTACGATGAGAAAATTACTTGACCCACTACAACATCCAGACATTAGTCACTTTATGGATGATATACTGATCGCAACTGAAACATTTGACAAGCATGTAGAAACACTACATCTTTTGTTCAGACGACTCAGAGAAACTGGATTAACGGCTAGGCCAAAGAAATGTCAAGTAGGATTCCAAGAATTGGACTTTTTAGGTCATAAGATATCTCATGGACTAATAACTCCACAGGAAGGAAACGTGGACAAACTCCAGAGAGCACCTCGTCCAAAGACAAAGAAGGATGTGAGATCATTCGTATCTTTGGGTGGATTCTATCAACGATACATTAAAGACTTCAATACTCTGTCAGCACCTTTAACGGATCTTACCAAAAAAGGGAACCCAGAGAAAGTCAATTGGTCTGCTGAATGTGAGATAGCTTTCACAGCACTCAAACAAGCCTTAACCAATCACCCAGTTTTACATCTGCCAGATCTCAACCAACCATTCGTACTGCGTACAGACGCCAGTGACATAGGAATTGGGGCAACGCTGTTGCAGAGAAAAGGAGATGAAAAATCAGAGCTATTCCCTGTAGCTTATGCCAGCAGGAAATTGAATGCAGCGGAGAAGAATTATAGTGTTATCGAGAGAGAATGTTTAGCTCTCGTATGGAGTGTACAGAAGTTTCAGGCATACCTATATGGAAAACACTTCACTGTACAATGTGATCATCAACCACTTATGTTTCTCGCAGCATCCAAAAATTTGAATGCAAGACTTATGAGGTGGTCACTACTTCTACAACCATACTCGTTCCAGATAGAATATGTCCCTGGAAAGATGAATGTGGGAGCAGACTTTCTAAGTCGACACCCAGTGTCTGATGAACCAGGTCAATCAGATACAGGAGAGAATACATTGGAGTAAATCATATAGAAAAAGCTTGACCACTGTAAATGCTGGAAACTTAGTTCCATACCCTAGAACAATCTGGAGTGGGGCTATGTGACATATTCACCTATCCATCATTTTCAGCGCGTCAACGTTACACAGCAACCCAGAGATTATCGAAACAATTACAGCACCGTAGAACATCGAACGCACTAAGCGATACTAATGACAGACAGATGCCAGGATAAGAATAGAAGGGTTAGCGTCAACAGAATAGAATGTGACTGGTAGAGACACATCACGTGGATATAGCGTCCCCCAGCTTGGGCGCCGCTTTAATAAAACCGCGCACTTCTATGACTTCAGAGCGAGCGAGCAGTCGCCAAAGCTATGTGTTGTCCAACTTTCAAACTTTTACAACGGGCAGTTTGATCTAGTCTGAGGTAAGCGCGTGATTCTCAGATCTAAGTGGTACCAAGATGTATAACGTAAAGGTATCCAGTGTTGTGCGTCCAATGAATTGTATTTTTGATAAAATAAATCTCTGAAAATGTGAAAAACTGCCGATCGCAACTTCAATACTGGCGCCACTTCCCCGGCGAAACCGACATCTTATAATTTCTCAAAACTGCAAAACTCTGACTTTCTACACTACATCTAACAACTTCACTATGTGCATATGACTATAATCTATCACAGAATAATGTACAAGATGAAATTTCCAATGCACTCAAATGCTTTTCATCAAAAACTTCTAGGAAAACGTTTCTGCAGAGATAGTCAGCTGGTGCAAACGAAACACTACCTTGCTTAAAAATGTACTTAATTCTGTCTATTTTGCAATCTAAAGAAATGAAACAGGAATTATACTCTTCCTTTTCTCTTTACGGATTGAAAACAAATAGTATTTGATAGAAATTAGTTTATTCATGTGTCAGATTTTATTTAGACAACGCACTACATCAACTGCATTGCTTAAAATAGGTTTATGTTCACAAACGTCATTTGTGATAGCCGACCTACTTAATCTGCTCAGACTAACGGGTGATAATTACCTTGGTCTATAGCCAACTGTGTCGCCAACAGAATGGACATGATATGCACTGGTAAAAGATGTAGGAGAAGTATAAGTAGACAGAGAGGAGGAGAGTATTAGGGAAAAATACTTTAAGTAATAATTTTTTTCTAATATATTGTGTCATGACCTTGTATAGATTACATTTTGTAACAAATACACATCAGAAATTCTGTATGTTGGACATGAACCACAATAAAAGCACACTAGATGAGTTAAACTCATATTAACTGATGTAGATGTGAGGACAATTAGTACAAGCTATGGAACCCCACACAACAGAAGTTAACTCAACACAATACACTTCACACCACACACCTCCACACCACAACAGCAGGAACAAGGAAATGATTTAGAATAGGAAGTAGTTGCCTTGGAAAGTACAGATAAACAATTATATACACAATGTAGAACAAATAGAGTAATGTGGATGTTTAAATGTATGCCATTTATACAAATGCATCTCATACTTGTGTTGATCTTGCCTGTCAGCTTGATTACCATGATTCAGGGAACATCACATTATCACTCTTATCTGTGTCTGACTGTACACTACTCACTGAACTACAGGTCCACTGAGGAAATGCATACAGCAGGTACCAGACAACAGAAGCTGCATCCAGTGTAATAATCTCTGACCCACCCCAAAGTAACACAACAATACTTCTTCTGATCTTATCATTTTTGTTTTGTTATGTTGTGTTCACACTATGAACATGCTGTAAAGGATTATACATACCTGTATGAATTTTAAACAGTGATGTCTTGGTGCCACACCTAACCAACAAGGAGGGAAGAGGAGTGAATGAGATGATCAACACCTGTGATGGCAGATGACTCCAGCCTTAAGCAGAGAATGAGAAGTCTTCAGTGAAGCTAAACTGGCCCAACCTGAAGTGGATCCATCAGACCATGGACCCAGGCTTATCCACATCTCATCACACCAGGTTTTCTTATCACTCCCACAAACTTCACCCTCTCAGAAAATGATTTTCTTGAATTATTGTTGGATGTAGAAATTGTTAACTATAACACATTTTGGTAGTTAAAATATCTCACTACACAATGAATGTTATTATTTATTGACTGACTATACTTGGTCCTATGAAAGTTTTTTTTTTTCTATTTCATTCTGTAAATGTTAACAGCTGATGAAAGAACAAAGAAAATGTCAAATAGGCCAAAAGAAACTGGCACAGTCAATAAATTTGTTTAAATGTGAAGATCTCTTCCACTTAATTTGTCAGTCCAAACTATCTGTGGGAAAATCTCTATCTTGTGTGTGGAACATGTCTCAATGCTCCCTTGTGTTTGTTGAATGTTTAATTAACAGATACACATTCACATAAGATAAATTCTTAGTTGGAGAGAGAGAACAGGAGACTCTTCATCTTTAACTGTTCCAAATCCATGTTATATTGCACCTGATTCTTATTGAGAAAGTCTTTTCAGACAATTTCTTAAGATGGAAGAAGGGGGTTCGTGAGCTATACCATTAAATACCAGGTGGAAAGACAGGGGACAAACCTAGTGATGACTTTTCTATTAAAAGAGGACCACACACCCTTAGACAAATAACCAAATCCGAGTCTGTAAATCTTTCAAGGGTCGTATTCTTGATCTATTTACATATAAGAAGAGGATGGGGCCCAGCTACCTTTAACAGAGATGGGTCATGCACTTTAGTGATTGCCAGTCCCTTCAAAATATACGACAATGTCTGATGTAATCGTGTGTCTTACTCTTCCCATCATTATTCTCATCATTATTCTCATCACTAATGCCTGGTGTAATCTTGTGTCTGACTCTTCTCATCATTATTCTCATTATTATTCTCATCATTATTCTCATCATTATTCTCATCACTAATGTCTGATGTAATCTTGTGTCTGACTCTTCTCATCATTATTCTCATCATTATTCTCATCACTAATGTCTGATGTAATCTTGTGTCTTACTCTTCCCGTCATTATTCTCATCATTATTCTCATCACTTATGTCTGGTGTTATCTTGTGTCTGACTCTTCTCATCATTATTCTCATCATTATTCTCATCACTAATGTCTGGTGTAATCTTGTGTCTGACTCTTCTCATCATTATTCTCATCACTAATGTCTGGGGTTATCTTGTGTCTGACTGTTCTCATCATTATTCTCATCATTATTCTCATCAATAATGTCTGGTGTAATCTTGTGTCTGACTCTTCTCATCATTATTCTCATCATTATTCTCATCAATAATGTCTGGTGTAATATTGTGTCTGACTCTCCTCATCATTATTCTCATCACTAATGTCTGGTGTAATCTTGTGTCTGACTCTTCTCATCATTATTCTCATCATTATTCTCATCATTATTCTAATCACTAATATCTGATGTAATCTTGTGTCTGACTCTTCTCATCATTATTCTCATCATTATTCTCATTACTAATGTCTGATGTAATCTTGTGTCTGACTCTTCCCATCATTATTCTCATCATTATTCTCATCACTAATGTCTAATGTTATCTTGTGTCTGACTCTTCTCATCATTATTCTCTTCATTATTCTCATCACTAATGTCTGATGTAACCTTGTGTCTTACTCTTCCCATCATTATTCTCATCATTATTCTCATCACTAATGTCTGGTGTAATCTTGTGTCTGACTCTTCTCATCATTATTCTCATCACTAATGTCTGGTGTTATCTTGTTTCTGACTCTTCTCATCATTATTCTTATCATTAATCTCATCACTAATGTCTGGTGTAATCTTGTGTCTGACTCTTCTCATCATTATTCTCATCATTATTCTCATCAATAATGTCTGGTGTAATCTTGTGTCTGACTCTCCTCATCATTATTCTCATCACTAATGTCTGGTGTAATCTTGTGTCTGACTCTTCTCATCATTATTCTAATCATTATTCTCATCATAATTCTCATCATTATTCTCATCACTAATGTCTGATGTAATCTTGTGTCTGACTCTTCTCATCATTATTCTCATCATTATTCTCATCACTAATGTCTGATGTAATCTTGTGTCTTACTCTTCCCATCATTATTCTCATCATTATTCTCATCACTAATGTCTGGTGTTATCTTGTGTCTGACTCTTCTCATCATTATTATCATCATTATTCTCATCACTAATGTCTGATGTAATCTTGTGTCTGACTCTTCTCATCATTATTCTCATCACTAATGTCTGGTGTAATCTTGTGCCTGACTCTTCTCATTCACATTGTTCATAACTAATGTCTGGTGTAATCTTGTGTCTGACTCTTCTCATCATTATTCTCATCACTAATGTCTGGTGTAATCTTGTGTCTGACTCTTCTCATCATTATTCTCCTCATTATTCTCATCACTAATGTCTGGTATAATCTTGTGTCTGACTCTCCTCATCATTATTCTCATCACTAATGCCTGGTGTAATCTTGTGTCTGACTCTTCTCATCATTATTCTCATCATTATTCTCATCACTAATGTCTGATGTAATCGTGTGTCTTACTCTTCCCATCATTATTCTCATCATTATTCTCATCACTAATGCCTGGTGTAATCTTGTGTCTGACTCTTCTCATCATTATTCTCATTATTATTCTCATCATTATTCTCATCACTAATGTCTGATGTAATCTTGTGTCTGACTCTTCTCATCATTATTCTCATCATTATTCTCATCACTAATGTCTGATGTAATCTTGTGTCTTACTCTTCCCATCATTATTCTCATCATTATTCTCATCACTTATGTCTGGTGTTATCTTGTGTCTGACTCTTCTCATCATTATTCTCATCATTATTCTCATCACTAATGTCTGGTGTAATCTTGTGTCTGACTCTTCTCATCATTATTCTCATCACTAATGTCTGGGGTTATCTTGTGTCTGACTGTTCTCATCATTATTCTCATCATTATTCTCATCAATAATGTCTGGTGTAATCTTGTGTCTGACTCTTCTCATCATTATTCTCATCATTATTCTCATCAATAATGTCTGGTGTAATCTTGTGTCTGACTCTCCTCATCATTATTCTCATCACTAATGTCTGGTGTAATCTTGTGTCTGACTCTTCTCATCATTATTCTCATCATTATTCTCATCATTATTCTAATCACTAATATCTGATGTAATCTTGTGTCTGACTCTTCTCATCATTATTCTCATCATTATTCTCATTACTAATGTCTGATCTAATCTTGTGTCTGACTCTTCCCGTCATTATTCTCATCATTATTCTCATCACTAATGTCTAATGTTATCTTGTGTCTGACTCTTCTCATCATTATTCTCTTCATTATTCTCATCACTAATGTCTGATGTAACCTTGTGTCTTACTCTTCCCATCATTATTCTCATCATTATTCTCATCACTAATGTCTGGTGTAATCTTGTGTCTGACTCTTCTCATCATTATTCTCATCACTAATGTTTGGTGTTATCTTGTGTCTGACTCTTCGCATCATTATTCTCATCATTATTCTAATCATTAATGGTTGGTGTAATCTTGTGTCTTAATCTTCTCATCATTATTCTCCTCATTATTCTCATCAGCATTGTCTGATGTAATCTTGTGTCTTACTTTTCTCATCATTATTCTTAGTTGCAGCTTGCCAGACGTCTCAATGGCGATGCGCTTATGAATGCAATTCGTGAACATACAGCATTCGAAACATAGCTGTTGGCGATTTGGCAGCAGACCGCCTTGCATTGGTTTCCGTACAATGGTATGAGTGCCAATCGTTCAGAAAGCAAACTAGTCAACTTAAACTTATCCAGGAATCACAAACAGCCAGACGATGCTGGAATTGACTGCTACGTCCTGTAAATGCCATGCAACTAACTAACAGCCTTGCCATATGACTCTAGGAAAGTATTGTGTGATGTTCTTCACATTCTAACCACTTTGTTTCGTTTGAATTTTAATCGGTGGTTAGGAATTTACCAACTATTCCAGATGACGTTTAACGACGTTGTCATTATTTTCATCTCATCTCTCATCTCATCTCATCATGTTCCTCTTGTACCTTGTGGTGTCGAGGTGAAGTATAAACAGAGGGAGTGGGCCCGCTTATGGGCTTCATGTATCGATATTCCCATGGACTCTATTATTTCCTGCGTCCATCGTTTACGTGGTCGGCCTCTTCCTCTGCTTCTCTCTGGTCTGTACATCATTGTTTGTTGTGGTATACTGTTAGTTGGTAACCTACTTGCATGGCCAAACCATTTAACTTGCTGCCTTTTAATAAAATCTAGTGCAGCTATAACCCCCACTTTAGTCATGATTTCTTCATTTCTGATCTTGTCTCTTCTTGATACATTGAGTATTCTTCTCAGGAATCTCATTTCTGTTGTTATGATGTTTTGTCAGTATTTTTATTCCAAAATCGCACTTCTTAGTTTTTCTACGAGCAGTATGAAGATCCCCTGCCGGCTTGCTAGGCCAGTCATTATTTTTATTCCAAAAATCTCCTAGGGCCAGTGTTTTCTGCTGTAATATTGTCTGCTCCGGATGCCTTTTTTTCTTCAATGAATGTAGCTTATCGTCAGCTACTGCAGCAAGTATTGCTTGATCTTCAGCACTGTTTTGAATTTAAATATTTGCATCCGGGCTCTTATCATCATATAGTATTTCCATGAAATTAGAGAACTTGGTGACAACTGGCAAGAACGAGGGGAATAGAACAGGGGGAAGACAAAGAAGTAAATATCTGGATGGCTTTACCACGTGTCATGATCGAGACAAGAACACTGAGCTGATCCATGACTCTGGTGATCGAAGTGAAATGGTGAATCATGACCGCCCACGCTTACCGGCATGGCACATGATGGATGGGTGTATTCTGTCCATCCCTTAACTATACTATCTTGTCACATTAATATTGCAAACATCCTCTATTGTAAATATTCACTGATATGTTGTGTTTTCTTGATGATGTTTGTTGTTGTTGTTGTTGTTGTTGTTGTTGTTGTTGTTGTTGTTGTTGTTGTTGTTGTTGTTGTTTCGCAAACAGCGTAGTCTTACTTACATAATCAAAACAGGATCTCCAATGAGTAGCAAATAAACTACAAAACCTAAGTTATGAAAATGACAACTCTCAGCTGCACTTCATTCTTGTAACAACCCATAGCTGCACATCATTCTTGTAACAACACACAGTTACACGCCATTCTTGTAACTCTCAGCTGTACACACCATGCTTGTGACAGTTTTAATTTTAGTCTACGGATAACAGGCTAATGAAACTAGAACATTATATACAACAATAAGACACAGACAAACAGCTTTCTTCGGTCATGTGATGAGAAGAGAGGCATTGGAGAACATCGTGACAACTGGAAAGATAGAGGGGAAGAGAGGCAGAGGTAGACCAAGAGAAGTGATGCTGGATGGATTGAGACGGTGGCATGGAGGAATATCAGCAGCAGAGTTGATCCAGAAAACCAAAGACCGAGATCTGTGGAGAGCCATGAACGCCTACGCCAGCCGGCATGGCACTTGATGATGATGATGATGGATCAACATCACGGCACACGGGTGTAACCCATAAGTGCACTGTTCTACTCCCAACTCAAGCCTGAGTCCAAAGAATCTCATCTCATCTCAACTGCCAAGGGACATTTTTACGTGCGCAACAATACACACGGGCGTCCGATCTCACTACCCAGAGACCAGGAGAAATTTTGTTACTAGAAGTCCACGTGAAAAAATCCCGGCCCTCACCGGGGCTTGAACCCGGGATCTCCAGCATTCGCTCGAGACCACGCAGACCCCTTGTAACAACTCACAGATACTCACATCTGTACACACCATTCTTATAACAACTCTCAGCTGTACACATCATTCTTGTAACAACTCACAGCTACACACCATTCTTGTAATAACTCACAGTTGTATACACCATTCTTGTAACAACTCTCAGCTGCACTTCATTCTTGTAACAGCTCACAACTGCTTATCACACTTGTAACAAACAACTCACAGCAGCATATCATTCTTGTAATAACACACAGCTACACATCATTATTGTAACAACTTACAGCTACACATAATACTTGTAACACCCCACAGCTGCACATTATTCTTGTAACAACTCACATCTACACATACGTCTTGCAACACCTTACAACTGCACATCATTCTTGTAACAACTCACAACTGTACACATCATTCTTGTAACACTTCACAGCTACACATCATTCTTGTAACAACCTTGTACATTCATTCATTGGCACCTTTCCGTCTTGACAGACGATAGTTTGGTACATTTTGCTTCAAAAAGGCTTAATAACTACGACCCATGGCGGTGGCGAGTGTGGCTGATAAGGCAAATTCTTGCTGCAAATGTTTGTCCACAGTGGATGCATGTGAAATCATGGTCATTTCCACCATCATGCACCATCTTACGTCTCTCACGCTCTGTGTGTGCTTTATCTGCAATCATTTTCTCCTTTGTCTTTATCCCATTTCTGATAGTTGCCCTCCATGTAATAACGTTCGGCGGCGACTTGCTCCCAATGTGCATTATCAATGCCTATATCAATCATGTCCCGCTTACACTCATCTTTTTCAGGTAGGTGATTGCTAGAATGTCAGATCTGCAGAATTTCCGACATATAGTACAAAGTTCACAAAGAAGTTGATTGGGACTCAGGGCTGCTCTATCATTTTCAATATGTTGAATTTTCATCATAATGTCTTTGATTCTTGTATGTTGACACCTGAATTTGATTAATTTCATCTATGTGACCATGTATCATTTTTTATATCGGCAGCAATGTTCATTTCACTTTCTGCTAAACAGTGCTAAATGTTATTATCTTGTAGTAACGTTGACACTTATAATCTTCAAGCTGTTGGTTTAATAATGTTCTCAGTGTCACATATACGAGATCCTCCCATTTTTAGACAGGGGGTGGGGGTATAGGTATTCATTCAATTCTTCTGGTTTGTTCCACTAACGATTCCTGACACTTTTAACACACCGAAGAGCATCTGTACATCTGATTTTGTAAAACCTCACAGCTGGATGTTTGAATTTTAACAACCCACAGCTGCATATCGCATGTGGTGAAAACTCACGGCTGTACAGCTGGAATACCTGTTCGATCAAGTTGAGTAAGAGGCCAACAAGGACACTGGACAAGCACACATTTAGAAATGGGCTGGCAACACGCTGGTAGAAAACCAGAACGACTCATACACGACAGAACACACATGTCAAAGTTAGTCATACAGAGTTCAAAGGGTGTGTGTGTGTTTGTATTGTGTGAGTGTGTGTGTTAGTGTGTGTGTGTGTGTGTCTTAATGTTATAGAATCTGCAAGAAAGCAAAACATATATACGTGTGTGTGCATGAGTATTTGTCAGTGAGTGTGTGCATTAGTGTGTTTGTGTGTAAGTATTGTGAGTGTGGGTATGTTGTGTGTGTTTGTGTGTGTGTGTGTGTGTTCGTATGTGTATGTTCGTTGTTTTTGTTTGCAATATGTGTATATGTGTGCGCATCTTTGTGTGTGTGTGTGTGTGTGTGTGTGTGTGTGAGCATGTATGTATGTGTGTACGTGTGTTTCTCGTAGTCTTTGGCTGCGATATGTGTATGTGTTCGTGTGTATGTGTGTATGTGTGTACGTGTGCTTCTCGTAGCGTTTGGCTACGATATATGTGTGTGTGTGTTTGTGTGTATGTGTGTGTATGTGTGTATGTATGTGTGTATGTGTGTTTCTCGTAGCGTTTGGCTACGATATATGTGTGTGTGTGTGTTTGTGTGTATGTGTGTGTATGTATGTGTGTATGTGTGTTTCTCGTAGCGTTTGGCTACGATATATGTGTGTGTGTGTTTGTGTGTATGTGTGTGTATGTGTGTATGTATGTGTGTATGTGTGTTTCTCGTAGCGTTTGGCTACGATATATGTGTGTGTGTGTTTGTGTGTATGTGTGTGTATGTGTGTATGTATGTGTGTATGTGTGTTTCTCGTAGCGTTTGGCTACGATATATGTGTGTGTATTTGTGTGTATGTGTGTGTATATGTGTATGTATGTGTGTATGTGTGTTTCTCGTAGTCTTTGGCTGCGGTATTTGTGTATGTTCGTGTTTATGTGTGTGTATGTGTGTATGTATGTGTATATGTGTGTTTCTCGTAGTCTTTGGCTGTAATATGTGTGTGTGTTCGTGTGAATATGTGTGTATGTATATTTCTCGTAGTCTTTGGCTGCGATATGTGTGTGTGTTCGTGTGAAGATATGTGTGTATGTGAGTGAGTGTGTGTGTGTGTGTGTGTGTGTGTGTGTGTGTGTTTCGCGTTCTTTTTGGATGCGTTGTCGTATATGCTGGTACCCACCATGAAGACACGGTGTTCGTGGCTCTCGTCTGACCATGTTACTATATGCTGCTGTCTGAACCTAATATATGTTACCGTTTATCTAGTGCATCTATACTGTCTAGCAGCCCCAGCAAACACGATATATAACATGTTACCTTATGACACTCTGCCGTGCATGCGCTAACACACATACACACACATTAACACACATAAACACTCTCACACACACACACATACATACAAATACACGACCACCACCACTACTACCACCACACCACAACATATCTGGGGGAAGTTTGTTCGCGTACGTTCGTTACTACACAATGTTTGTCACTACACAATGTTTGTTACTACACAATGTTTGTTACTACACAATGTTTCTTACTAAACAATGTTTGTTACTACGCAATGTTTGTCACTACACAATGTTTGTTACTACACAATGTTTGTTACTACACAATGTTTGTCACTACACAATGTTTGTTACTACACAATGTTTGTCACTACACAATGTTTGTCACTACACAATGTTTGTTACTACACAATGTTTGTTACAACACAATGTTTATTTCTACACAATGTTTGTTACTACACAATGTTTGTTACTACACAATGTTTGTTACTACACAATGTTTGCTACTACACAATGTTTGTTACTACACAATGTTTGTTACTACACAATGTTTGTCACTACACAATGTTTGTTACTACACAATGTTTGTCACTACACAATGTTTGTTACTACACAATGTTTCTTTCTACACAATGTTTGTTACTACACAATGTTTGTTACTACACAATGTTTGTTACTACACAATGTTTGTTACTACACAATGTTTGCTACTACACAATGTTTGTCACTACACAATGTTTGTCACTTGTTACTACACAATGTTTGTTACTACACAATGTTTCTTACTACACAATGTTTGTCACTACACAATGTTTGTTACTACACAATGTTTGTCACTACACAATGTTTGTTACTACACAATGTGTGTTACTTGTTACTACACAATGTTTGTTACTACACAATGTTTGTTACTACACAATGTTTCTTACTACACAATGTTTGTTACTACACAATGTTTGTTACTACACAATGTTTGTTACTACACAATGTTTGTTACAACACAATTTTTGTTACTGCACAATGTTTGTTACTACACAATGTTTGTTACTTGTTACTACACTATGTTTGTTACTACACAATGTTTGTTACTACACACTGTTTCTTACTACACAATGTTTGTTACTACACAATGTTTGTTACTACACAATGTTTCTTACTACACAATGTTTGTTACTACACAATGTTTGTTACTACACAATGTTTCTTACTAAACAATGTTTGTTTCTACACAATGTTTGTTACTACACAATGTTTGTTACTACACAATGTTTGTCACTACACAATGTTTGTTACTACACAATATTTGTCACTACACAATGTTTGTTACTACACAATGTTTGTTACTACACAATGTTTGTTACTACACAATGTTTGTTACTACACAATGTTTGTCACTACACAATGTTTGTTACTACACAATGTTTGTTACTACACAATGTTTGTTACTACACAATGTTTGTTACTACACAATGTTTGTTACTACACAATGTTTCTTACTAAACAATGTTTGTTTCTACACAATGTTTGTTTACTACACAATGTTTGTTACTACACAATGTTTTTCACTACACAATGTTTGTTACTACACAATGTTTGTTACTACACAATGTTTGTTACTACACAATGTTTATTATTCCATTGCACGAAGCCGAAGTCGGTTACAAATAGCCAGTAAGAAATACAAGACAATTCTTTGCTGCATCATTCTTGTTGGTTTCTGTCGCTGGTTGTGACATGCCAGAGGCAATTCACTTCTGTGATTTGACATTATGACAATGTAGTAATATTTACTTTGTTATCGTTTGTGAGTCAGGTCTTATTCAGATATGACTGAGCTACTGTATGACAGTACGCGGTACTACCTGATTTCTGTTAGTGCCGAATGTTGGTCGGCGCTCGCCAAACTCAACGCTCTACATTGTCCCAACGGTTTCAAGCGGAGGAGCGCAATTTCAAAGGTACAAGCCTTACCCTAGTGAGAAGAAATGCAACCTAAAGACTAAATGTTAAGGCAGGGCACACCAGGCCATAAGCCTTGGTAGGTAACTGGTCTAAGATAGAAACTCCGACAGGCGGACATTTAGAGCATTATTTTGCTGATTCAGCAGCTTCTGCAGCTTGTCTTGTTCCAGATGTATTGGCGTTACTTTTCCTTTTGAGTAAGGCAGGCAGAGAGAGGGCACATGCTGTAAGGACACCACATTGTCTCTAAATTCAGCTCAGGCTTTGTGTTATGGAGAGGAATATCTCCCTTTTAAAAACTATGCTCGGTCAAGACGGCAAGATGTCAGTCTTACAATAGGTTGATGTTTACAGCAGACAGAACTGGGTATAAGGGCTGCTTCTTAGACATGGTAATGCAAAATGAGGAGGACAAACAATACAAAGAATTAGAGGAGGGAGAAGAAAAAGGAGGATGAAAAGAGAAAGATATATAGGGAGGAATAAGAAGAAGAAGAAGAAGAAGAAGAAGAAGAAGAAGAAGAAGAAGAAGAAGAAGAAGAAGAAGAAGAAGAAGAAGAAGAAGACGGAGAGGAGAGGAGAGGGAGGAAGAGGAGGATAGGAAGATAAATGAGGAGAAAAATTAAGAGTAGGAGAATGAAGAAGAATAAAAAGAATGGATTAAAATGAGGATGAATGGGTGGAACTGGATAAATACTCCAGTCTCTCGAAGCCTAATGCAGATAACAAGTGGAAGTCAGCCTGGCCGAATGGTTAAGAACGCTCGTTCTTAAACATCCGGTTTGCTGACGCCGATGTAACGTGTTCAATCCATACATAGGACAGCTGGACTAAAATATTGACTTTTTGTCCTTGACTTGGAGTTGTAAATTACAAGTACTTGAGAAGTCACAGTGGGTTCACCTGATGGCGTAGGACACTGGTAATAGGGAAAGCTAATCCGCGCGCAAAAACCAGTCTATGGGCCAAGCTTGAGTTCAAAGAGAGCGAACGCAAAAACAAAAACAAAAACCTTTAAAAACAAACTGATAACCAATGTTGGCAACAACACATTAATTGTATTAACTAACCGCATCTGGCGCAACATGTAAATAAATGTATGTACACTGATTGGCACATACGGTGGGTGAGAGAAGGTGCTGTAGCAGACTCGCCCCTCTTTCGACCCGTCGTTACATCCTGATTTACAGTAAGCAGCTATAATGTAAGTATCGCAAGAACAACTCCTTGTTTGAGAGCTGAGACACGATTGGTCGCTACTGGTCTAAAAAACCGGAAGGATTTGCTGAAGTTAACAACACCCACTCAGTTGGAGAGCCCTTGAAAACAAAACATCGCTTACAGATCGCATCATGTTGATGTTTCGCGACCACTTATTGGCCCACGTAAACATATAAATAATAGTAACAAAAGGATATCATGCAATGTTGTGAAATGATAAGCATGCTATTCTGGTGTAAGAGACAAGTTAATCGTTGACACCCACGACATCGTTATATGCAAATGTTGACGTCACGTCAAGTTCATGGCGGTTTGGGGTTAAAATGTACAGGCTGATTGGCTGGCCTCCAGGACACCTCCATGGTGATTACCGATGTGGGGAGAGAGGGAGACACGAGATTGAAGACAAAAGGGCCAATGTACCCGCTTTGAGGAGCATTGGCATGAGGTGAAAGAAACATGTTTTTAATTTCACAGATTCCGTGCCAAACAAAAGGTAGGTTTGGACCAAACAAAAATGAATGGCGGGAAATGGGAAGTAGGGGTGTGTCACAGTTATGACTGAAAAATAGTTGATCTGGTAGCCGACAGATTGTATTATAACACAATGACATTTCAACGATATACAAACCCATGGCAGATACGGGTAATCGCTTAAGACGGTCCATATCCCCGTGGCACTTAATCACTTAAATCAAGGGGCGCTGTGATTAATATCGCTACCGTCGCCTTGACTTCCCACGATCCTTCCTGGTACCCATATTAGGCTGGGTCGACCTGGGAGCTCATGGCAGTTTTAAAACTGTTTGGATAAGAATACGAACCCATGACCTTGGAGCTGGCAGGTGAGTGTCTAGCCATTACTCCACAAAGGCTCACTCACGAGTGAGACCCGTTACTGGCGACACATGACGTAATGCAGCTTTACAGAACGCAGTTGTGGAAAACATAGGGCGTTGCGACGACTAGCCTTCACCAGCCAACAAACACACAAAACGCAACATATAAGCTAGGGGAAGACATTGCAGTGACTACATACAGGCAAGAAATCCCAATGTGAAAAATTGACAGACACTACAGTGACTACATACAGGCAAGAAAACCCAATTTGAAAAATTGAAAGACACTACATTGACTACATACAGGCAACAAAACCCAATGTTAAAAAGTGAAAGATTTTTTTTAATGAGAACAATAAAAAGAAAATGAATATGGTTCACAGCCTAGCATTCCGAGATGATTAGTACATTTTGTTGATTTTTTTTAAATACATGTTATTGTCATTTCATCCATATTCTTCAACATTTGTCAAGAAGCTGGAGTATCCCTGGAGTGCGGTGACGTTGATGTATGCAAGGTCACCTCAGTACAAACTTCAGAGGAACAAACACTTTCAACCAGATTAAGATAAGTCGATAGACATGTATCAATGGATCGATCCCACCCTAGGCGTACATCTGTTGTAGCGATAAAACAAGGGATAAACATGCATCATGGGCGCAATCTAACACTCAAACGATACTTCATAGTAACCGGATAATCTTATTGGTTGCTTTTTGGAGGAGACTCCGTCACAACCAGGTACACAATTGTCCAGGTCAGTGTCTTTCTATCTGGACAGACATTTGTTTAAGGTTGACTCCCTCTAGAGGGCTGAATATACGGCAAGTGGCTCGGCCTCCCTG
Organism: Cepaea hortensis; assembly: GCA_963921405.1. Lineage (NCBI taxonomy): Eukaryota > Metazoa > Mollusca > Gastropoda > Stylommatophora > Helicidae > Cepaea > Cepaea hortensis. The sequence continues at coordinate 147,916,300 of OY992876.1, read as the reverse complement.
TGCTGTTTCCAGGAACGTAATCTTACGGTCTACTCTTTGCGAATGTCAATGCCGTTTGTCTTTCCATTTCTCCAACTCACGTAGAGTACCTCCTGTTTTCCACCTTTTTTCGAGCAGACTAAGTATCCGATACCAATGTCTAAGAGAGCATAGGAATGCTTGATACCAATGTCTAAGAGATTATAGGAATGCTTGATACCAATGTCTAAGAGATTATAGGAATGCTTGATACCAATGTCTAAGAGATCGTAGAAATGCTTGATACCAATGTCTAAGAGATCGTAGAAATGCTTGATACCAATGTCTAAGAGATCGTAGAAATGCTTGATACCAATGTCTAAGAGATCGTAGGAATGCTTGATACCAATGTCTAAGAGATCGTAGGAATGCTTGACACCAATGTCTAAGAGATCGTAGGAATGCTTGACACCAATGTCTAAGAGATCGTAGAAATGATTGGTACCAATGTCTAAGAGATCGTAGAAATGATTGGTACCAATGTCTAAGAGATCGTAGGAATGCTTGATACCAATGTCTAAGAGATCGTAGAAATGCTTGACACCAATGTCTAAGAGATCGTAGGAATGCTTGACACCAATGTCTAAGAGATCGTAGGAATGCTTGATACCAATGTCTAAGAGATCGTAGGAATGCTTGATACCAATGTCTAAGAGATCGTAGGAATGCTTGATACCAATGTCTAAGAGATCGTAGAAATGCTTGACACCAATGTCTCAGAGATCATAGGAATGCTTGATACCAATGTCTCAGAGATCGTAGGAATGCTTGATACCAATGTCTCAGAGATCATAGGAATGATTGGTACCACGACAAACCAACGGATCTAAAATGGTACCCAGTCATGCCTTGGGAAGTAAAGATGGCCGGTGTGATACTGACCACGTCACCCACCGAGTGGTCTATACACTATGGGTCTACCAATACATGCCCAATGAGCGTTAAGGCGCGTGACAGGGGACAGTTACAGTAACAGTATGGGTCTACCACTGCATGTCCAGTGAGCCTTAAAGAGCGTGACAGGGGACAGTTACAATCCTCACTCCCATGTTGAGACTGAACCAGGGAACTTCCGTTCAACAGGTGGACACAGTAACCTCTCAACCACTCGTGCTAGTCACTAATGGTCATTTCCCTCTCTGTTGTGTCCGCACCAACTGGCCACTTCCCTCTCTGTTGTGTCCCCGCCAACTGGCCATTTCATTCTTTGCTGTGTCTCCACCAACTGGTAATTTCCATCTCTGTTGTGTCTCCACCAATTGGTCATTTCCCTCTCTACTGTGTCTCCACCAGCTTGTCATTTCCCTCTCTGTTGTGTCTCCGCCTACTTTTTACTTCCCTCTCTACTGTGTCTCCATCAACTGGTCATTTCTTTACCTGTTGTGTATCCGCCTACTGGTCATGTCCCCCTCTATTGTGTCTCCACCTACTGGTCATGTCCCCCTCTGTTGTGTCTGCACCAACTTGATATGGTAAAGGTCTGACGTGCTCCAATGACCACCAATGTCGGCGTTAAGGGAGCTACTAGTTGGGTCTCCCATGTCCCATTAGTCAAGTGTGGACTATGATCGAGTTAAAACTGAGCAAACAACACCAAAAATCCCTATGTTGTCACATTGCAACAAAGCTAGGTCAACGAACTAAAAAGAAAACATCTTCAGGATATTGTAATGAATCATGTTAAGTCACCGACAGCCACAGAAAACCACCTTCACGACGTTGAACTGCATAATGTTCAGGCAACGACCGCCAAAGAAAACGCCTTCGGGTTGTTGCACTCCAAGTAGCAAGGTTGGCGCAATTCGATAAGTATTTGTGGAGCCGCTTCACCGAGAACTGCTTTCTCTAGCCTTACTAAGGAAGGTCCAAAACAGCTCCACCAAAATGGGGTTCACTGTTGTCAATTATTTTCTGGTAGTGGCCAACAGCTTGCTGAATATGTCAGAGTATAATTTAAGACTATAAGTGGCAAAAGGTGGTGGGTGTTATAAGGGTGTAATAAGGTATGAACTGTAAAGTTGGTGGGGATAAGGTTATGGTGAGAGCTACGGTTAAAGTAGTATTATATATATATATATATATATATATATATATATATATATATATATATATATACTAGACGACCCTGCCCGGCTTCGCCCAGTCCCTGGCGGGGAGCATCTCATTTAATTCATATTCGGTCCCTGCTCCCGTTCTCAAAAAAGACGACCGGCCCGGTTTCGCCCAGCTCCTTGTGGGAAGCGTCTCATTTAATTCATATTCGGCCCCTGCTCCCGTTCCCGTTCCCAAATAAGAAGCCCGGCCCGACTTCGCCCAGTCCCTGGTGGGAAGCGTCTCATTTAATTCATATAAGTAGTCATATAAGCTCCAGTTCCCGCTCCCGGAAATATGGCGAACAGTTTGGAAGAGAACAATCTTCATCCCAATAACTAAATAGGGCAATCTGAAACTACTGAACGTAAACTTACCAAGATATCACGAAAACGCAATAAATGCTGGGATGACTGTATAGATGTCGAAGATTAGTTAGAAAATTTTCATGTATTTAAAATAGATGCATTATTTTTATGAAAAATTTGAAAATGCCTTAAAGATTCTATCATTATATATTATAACGCAGCAGAAGAAAAAGAAGGAGGAGGAGGAGGGAGGAGGACGAGGAGGAAGTGGAGGATAAGGGGGAGGAGGAGGGGAGAGGAGGGGAGGAGGAGGAGGAGAGGGAGGAGGGGAAGGAGGAGGAGGGGAGGAGGAGGAGGAGAAGAAGAGAGGGAAGAGGAGGAGGAGGAGGAGAAGGAGGAGGGAGGAGGAGGTGGTGGAGGAGGAGGGGAGGAGGAGGAGGGGGGAGGAGGGGGGAGGAGGAGGTGGGGGAGGAGGTGGGGATGATGAGGGGGAGTAGGGGAGGAGGAGGAGGAAGGGGAGGAGGAGGGGAAGAGTATGGGAGGGGAGGGGAGGGGGAGAAGGAGGAGGACGAGGACGAGGATTATAACGCATATGCCTGTAGATAACTGTAGTGAAAATGTCCACCTATTTGAGAAATATGCAACAATTTTACATATATTGCAATGCTATTAAAAGTTATGTCCCCTCGCTATATATAAATTATAATGTAAATTAAAATATTAAATAATATTAAGTAAATAACTGTTTTTACACTAACAAACTATGACAGTTGGCAGCACCGGAATGAGAAGAAGTCGTGTAGAAAATTTCATCTGAATCGGATGGACCGTTGGCGAAAGCATAAATAACATACATACATACAGACAGACAGACAGACAGACAGACAGACAGACAGACAGACAGACATCGCCTTTTATATATAAGATATATATACTAGCTGACACAACCCGGCATCGCCCAGTCCCTGGCAGGGAGCATCTCTTTTAATTCATATTCGACCCCTGCTCCCGTTCCCGAAAAAGACGACCAGCCCTGGCTTCGCCCAGCCCCTAGCGGGGAGCATCTCATTTAATTCATATTCGGCCCCTGCTCCCGTTCCCGTTCCCAAAAAAGAAGACCCGGCCCGGCTTCGATCAGTCCCTGTTGGGGAGCGTCTCATTTAATTCATATTAGTAGTCATATAAGCTCCCGTTCCTGTTACCAGAAATATTCAGCCCCTGCTCCCGTTCCCGTTCCCAAAACAGACGACCCGGCACGGCTTCGCCCAGTCCCTGGTGGGGAGCGTCTCATTTAATTCATATTAGTAGTCATATAAGCTCCCGTTCCCGTTCCCGGAAATATGGCGAACAGATTGGAAGAGAACAATCTTCATCCCAATAACTAAATACGGCAATCTGAAACTCAATCAATCAATCATGTACCATGTCGGAAAGCGTGGGCGGTCATGACTCGCCATTTCACTCGATCACCAGAGTCGAGGATCAGCTCAGTGTTCCTGTCTCGTCCATGCCATGTGGCCAAGCCATCCAGATATTTTCCTCTCGGTCTTCCTCTTGGTCTGTTACCTTCGATCTTGCCAGCTGTCACTAAGTTCTCAAGTCCATTTCTTCTCATAACATGTCCAAAAAATGTTGACTGTCTACGTCTAATTTTTCTGAAACTACTGAACGTAAACTTACCAAGATATCACGAAAACCCAATAAATGCTGGGATGACTGTATAGATGTCGAAAAAAATAAAAAGATGAGTTAGAAAATTTTCACGTATTTAAAATAGATGCATTATTTTTATGAAAACTTTAAAAATGCCTTAAAGATTTTATCATTATATATTATAACGCATATGCCTGTAAATAACTATAGACAAACATTTTATAAAGCTTTGATAACAATGCTACAATTATATATAAAATATATAGCAATGCTACTAAAAGTCATGTCCCTTGATATAACTTTTCATAAGTTAAGTCCCTCGCTATATATAAATTATAATGTAAATTACAAAATTAAATTTTATTACGTAAATAGCCGTTTGTAAACTAACAAACTTTGACAGTTGGCTGCACGGGAATGATCAGAACACATGTAGAAAATGTCATCTCTATCGGATGGACCGTTCGCGAACGCATAAATAACATATGGACTCACAGACAGACATTCTATTATATATATATATATATATATATATATATATATATATATATATATATATATATATATATATATATATATATATATATATATACAGCGCAAATTGGCCTTATCAGTCACATGCGCTACCGCCATAGGTAAAAGTTATTATGCCTTTTTAAAGCACAAACTATCATCTGTCAAGACGGCAAGGTGCCAATGTAATGTAATGTGTGTGTGTGTGTGTGTGTGTGTGTGTGTGTGTGTGTGTGTGTGTATACACTATATACTATATATGTGTGTGCGTGTGTGTGTGTGTTGGGTTAAGTTGAGTTGAACTAAGAACTGAAATCATTGCACTCGGAACATGTCCATATGTGCACCGTTCCCTCGTTAAACAGGCAGCTAACAGTAAAAATAATTCAATAAATTAAAAAAATTAAGAAACAATATAATATTTCAATGTTAAAATTTAACATTTAAAAATTCTTTTCATAAATATTTTTTTATAATTAAATACATAAAAATTAAACAATTACAGAATTAAAATTAAAAAATTAAAAGATTA
>OY992876.1:147578685-147906185 GCA_963921405.1 Cepaea hortensis | reverse complement strand
CCTTCAACCAGCGATTACAGAAAGCATTACATCATCCGGGCTTCACGAGCTAATAGCATGACAGCTAAACAGAAACTTGGTAGAATTACCATTATGATGCAGACTCACTTTACTCTCCAGATGTCCACAAGTGAAGGTGGCCCAGAGGAACCATGCCGACATCATCATCATCATCGTATATATATATATATATATATATATATATATATATAGCGGGAAACAAATCTTTGACAGTGCCCAAGTCTGTCTGCTATGTTCAACCCGCAATTGGTTTACACCACGATAATCCAGCATACCCATTTCATATATATATATTCAGACCGAGGAACTATAGACAGTGATAGATTCATTGGTAAGGTCCATCAAGAATGGGATGAACCCATCCCTTGATCAATGGGAAGCTTTATAGCAGAGACGGTGTAGTAGCGATATATTATGTCCATGTAGTGGAGCTGAGGTTCAGTGGATTGTCAAGCTCTGTATGGGGTGTTAGTACCTCGTTCTTGAGTTACAGGATTGACATATCACAGGAGTAGTTAGGAGAATGGTCTAAGCCACAACCATGTACCAAGTGAATGGACTACTTTTCGTAGTTAGAGAAGGTTTAGTCGTGTACATGTAATATGTTTCATGTGATGAACATAGATTGCTGTATTCACTATAGATGGTTATTCTGGGGGTAAAACCATTCCAAATATTGGTAGTGATTTTCTTGGTGGGTACTGGGTTGTTGGGTCTGTTTATGCAAAGAGGGTACTACATGGATGATGGGTTATTTTGTTATCATGTTTTATTGATTTTAGGAATGCAGAGATTTTAGAGTTCCCATAACTCACTATGAACTCTACATTAAAAGATATAGTTAGAACCAGGAGTTGGTCTTACTGTCTTGTGAAGGTTGTTACAACGTAATGTTATTGTGGTGATATATGTCACTGTTTATTTAAAAACGTGAGAGTTAATGTGGGAGGTCGAAAGTACTTAGCCTAATAATTCAGATAGAGGATCTTAATCCCCTGAAGGCTATGGCAACTGACCTGACTCTCAATATCTTCTCTAGGATATTAGTCTTATTATGGTGAATTGGACTGGGAACTACTTATGCTTAGTCCCATTCTTATGAGAAATAGAGCCTTAAGTCTAGTTTTCCTAGAGAATTCGGTAAAGGAAGAGAACTAGAACAACTTTTCTTATATCTTGAATCCAGGCACTCTATACCCCTAGGCACAACATTCATATATTCTATAAAAATATCCTCACAATTGTGTCAAGTTGATACGTGTAATCACTGTCAGCTTTTCATATTTGTGTTTTAACTTGGTCTCCTATTACGACGTGGTGTGAAAATACGCAATGACTATCTCACATTAATACAATATTTATTCCTCTGTAAGTCTGTATTATTAACTTCTCTAGGTTTTCGTAAAAATGTGGTTTGTGGTAGTAATTGGGTGGGGCGTGTATGTTGACTATTGTGTATACATGTGTGTTGTTACTGGCTTGTATATTGCAGATGTTCTCCTTGGTATCCCTGTAAGTTGTAATTATTTCCCAGCAGTCTGATGTTTTCAAAAATGGTTGTGCCAAATCCAATATTGTATGTGTTGCTTCCAAATCCAGTATTGCGTGTTTTGCTAAAGTTAACATAAATGAGTGTCCAAGACCAAGTTGTATTGTAATGTCCGATGTATATTTGTCAATCTTTATGTTCATAATCTTTCAATACACTGTCAAATACAATACAAAATAGCAGGCGAGGCTGGGTGAGTATTCTGAAGATGTGTCCATTAGTTTCATGTGGTATGTACATGTCGAGGGAATGTCATGTTTTTGCTGAGCGTATATTTTACATTTGCGGAAGGTGTGTTGTATGTTTGTAGTTTTGTGTGTAAGCCGTGTAGTACTAGTTCGCCGTGTTTTCTAATCTTTTATTTCTTGTATTAGTGGTGTGTTGCATACTGTGAACGGTGTTACTGAAGATGAAATGTTTCATGTGTGTGTTTATGTCTGTGACTGTCTGTTTTGGGAGAATTTAACACTGTAGCTAAATATACTACTATCAGCTTCAATTCTCCACACCACACTATATGCATCAAATGTGTCCTTTCTGGGAATATTAATCGTATCCCTATTAAATAGGGTTCCATCTGCGTGGTATATTCTCTAATGGTAATCCTCCTTCTTATCAACGCCCCGTATCACACCACCACTACCACCTATAACTGTAAAGTCATTGAAATATATTAAATACATTTTCTTCATTGTTCTCTTGAAGTCGGTATTTTAAATATTTTCATTGATCTACCTGTCATCAAGTTGTCATTGCTCATCAACGAATTCCTTAACTCTCCAATGTTTATTCCTAGTCGAATGACTCTAATTATGTGAGCTGCAGTGTCATTGTTGTCAAGACTTTTACATTTCACAGCGTCAAAACCATCAAACATCCCGTCCATACTTTCTTCACTTCTGCCACTTAAAAGTCTGTTATATATCTTATGTACTGAGCAGGATCTGCAACATTTAGAAGATGCGGTTGGTGCACACAGTGAACACCTAGGGTTAGAATTAAATTGTAAGAAGACATATATTATGGTCGTCAATAAAAAGAAGGAAATACCACAATGTAATATAAAAGTGCAAACTACTGAGCGTAATCTTGCCAAGAAATCAACAATCAGATGAAAGATGCTGATGTTGACAGCGATGTCCTGTAAAGGATATGCAAAACATTCACTTAAAATAAAAGTAAATGGGAATATTCTCAAACAAAATAAATCGGTACAATTATCTTGGAACAATCATAACATCTGATGGGAGTTGCCTTGGCGAGATCAGAACAAGAATCGTCATGGCGAAGGTAGCCTTTTGCAAGATGAAAAACATACTGACCAATAAAAAAGATGTCATTTTCAACGAGAAAAAGAGTGTTGAAGTGCTAGAAACTGTGCTTTTGTATGGATGTGAAGCGTGGACAATGAACAGACACACCATAAAGTAAAATAACTAGATAAATCATTCAAGATGAAATATGCACACGTTCGCACAGTAATGTCAATTGTCTACCACGGTAATTTTAAACTGACTAACATGTCTTTCTGTTTGCACAAAGCTGGCTTGTGTAGATTGATCATTATGGCTTCAGCAAACTTTAACAAGCGAGTATTTTGTGTGTTAAACAACACGCGAAAGGCAATGTCTCTATCAATCACATGGCTGCTTTCGAGAATACGCCTAGCAATTGATGAAGCGAGAAGTTTCCAGTGTGTCGGCCCCACTAGGCTCCCCTCGCCGGTGTGTAGTATCTTGTCGACCCATTGAGCTATGTGTTCAGACACTCTTTTGTTCAACTGCCGCTTTGTTCTGCCGATATAGGTAGACTGGCACCTACATGTCAATTGGTAAATACAATTGTTTTTGGCGTACAAAGGGACAGGCTCTTTTACTGCTGGGGTCGTAATCGGTGTGGTTCTGTATATAATGACTGGAGTTGCAGCACATAATGTTCGGCCTACTGCTGTACTGAGCCGGTCTGCTCAGAACATAAACCTCAATGGGTCGACAAGGTACTACACACAGGCGAGGGGCCGACAAACCGGAAGCTTCCCGCTTCATCAATTGCTAGGCATATGCTCGAAAGCGGCCACGTGATTGATAGAGACAGTGCCTTTCGCGTGTTGTTTAACACACAAAATACTCGCTTGTTAAAGTTTGCTGAAACCATAATGATCAATCTACACAAGCCAGTTTTGTGCAAACAGAAAGACATGTTAGTCAGTTTAAAATTACTGTGGTAGACAATTGACATTACTGTGCGAACATGCGTATATTTCAGCTTGAAGGATTTATCTAATTATTTTACTTTATGGTGTGTGAATTCTGCAGTATGTCCCTGACGAGATGCAGCGAAATATGCTAGGCAATAAATCGTCCAATCTATTGTTTGTGTCTTCGTTATTCAAATTCACTACAGGAAAACATTGTTTTGAATGAACAGACACGCTGAAAAACATCTGATGTTCTGTGGAACTGTGGTTTATAAGGAAAACGCACAGAATACCTCGGACAGATAGAAAAACCAATGAGCAAGTCCTACAAGAAACAAATGAAAACCGTAAACTGATTAGAGAAATTAGACGTACACTGTCAAGATTGGGGGGGGGGGGGGGGGGCTCTTAAGAAAAGACATAAATTGAAGAACTTGAAGAAACTGGCAGGATCGAGGGAAAGAGAACAAGGGGAGGGTAGAGAAATAAATACCTGGATGGCTTGGCCACGTTGTATGGTCGAGACAGGAACGCTGAGCTGATCGACGATTCTGGTGATTGAGTGAGATGGCAAAACATGACCGCCCACGCTTATCGGCATGGCACATGATGATGATGACAATCACACGAAATGACACTATGCAGTGTAACTCATCGTGCTCTGGAGCGACAATTATTACTCTCCACGACACATTACGGCAAAAGCAGAAAGAAGAAGATGATGATGATGATGATGATGATGATGATGATGATGATGATGATGATGATGATGATGATGATGATGATGATGATGATGATGAAAGGGAGTCTCCGTGACGTAGTGGTTACGCCATTGCCTCGCGCTCCAAAGGTTATCGGTTCGATTCCAGGCTACGTCGATCGGTTCATGAGTGCAGTTTTCTCTGAGACTCCTGTGGGTCGTCGCTGGAGCTGCGGCGTTCTTGCTTTGCGCGACGCTTTCGGCAGGCCGCCCTGTGGAACGAGACCGAGCCTTACGGGATAAAACCCACCGCAATGAAGTCGATATACTTGCCTGTTAATCTGTTGTTTATGTCTAAGGGTTAAGAATTGAACATATAATTCCGTCTAACATTCTGCCCCTTCTCTCTCTCTCTCTCTCTCTCTCTCTCTCTCTCTCTCTCTCTCTCTCTCTCTCTCTCTCTCTCTCTCTCTCCCTTCATGCATTATTTTATTCCTGCATCACCTATTCAATCTTAAACCACGACATCAATATATAGATAAGAGCACGTAAGAGCACGTGAAATGTGTAAAAGTCATTACTACATGGGACGCAGAGGTGTTTCCAAGGCACCAGGACTGTGTTCTATACTGGCCAAGACCTATTGGCGCGTGTTCGTCGAGCGTCCTGGGCAACAGGTTCCTTTGGGGTCCTAGCTAAAGTGATCAGGATCAGAAGTCGGAGAGTATCTGCCTGCACGGCGAGGAACCACCAATCTGCACACCAATAAGCCACGCAAATACTCACGCAAACCTCAGGTCCTGTATGACATCACACTGATGTTGGACAACAGGAGCCTTCATCCGACATACAGGACTTCGCGTTGGTGCTCAAGCCAGCGAACACAAGCAAGCAAGCAAGCAAGCATTACTACATGAATAGTTAATACTCATTACTCATTAAGGGATTACGGATGCAGTTCGTGATCCCGCTTACCACGTTAGAAACACAGCTGCGGGCGATTTGGCAACAGACAGCCTTGTGTTCGATTTTTTTAATGAAATGATATGGGTGCCGGTCGTTCAGAAATCAATGGCAAACTACTGAGCGTAAACTTGCCAAGAGATCACTAACAGCCAAAAAATGCTGGGGATGACTGGGAAGTCCTGTAAAGGACATACAACTAACTGTTTAAGATATATGTATGTAGTAAGTCAGGGACCTTATACACGTCTTCAGACCCGCTGGCCATATGGTGTTAAACCCATATTTGCATTAATATTATTCGCACCTTTCCGTCTTGACAGACGATAGTTTGTTACATTGTGCTTCAAAAAGGCATAATAACTACAACCCATGGCGGTGGCGAATGTGGCTGATAAGGCCAATTCATGCTGTAAATGTTCGTCCACAGTGGATGCATGTGAACACATGGTCATTTCCACCATCATCCACCATCTTAAGTCTCTCACGCTCTGTGTGTTCTTTATCTGCATTCATTTTCTCCTTTTTCTTTATTCCATTTCTGATAGTTGCCCTCCATGCAACACGTTCAGCGGCGACTTGCTCCCAATGTGTATTTTCAATACATGTATCAATCATGTCCCGCTTACACATCTTTGTATCGTAGTAGAGGAAGACCCTGAGATCTCCTACCCAACTGTAATTCACCAAAAAAGATGTCCTTTGGTATTCTACCATCATCCATCCTCCTAACGTGTCCTATCCATCTATGTCTACGAAGACTGAACATGGAATAAACCGTCACACAACCTGATCTTTCCAATACTTCAGTAGTTGTGGTTTTGTCTTGCCACTTAATACCAAGTATTCTTCGCAGACACCACATACGAAAGCTGTTCTTGGTGTGAGTAAGTTGGCCAGGTTTGACTGCCATAAAGAAGAGTACTAAGGACACAGGCTGGGTAGACAAGAACTTTTGTTTTGGCAGTAAGTTTCCTGTTCTCCCAGACTCTTTTTGATAACATGTTCATTGTTGTTGCTGCCTTACTGATGAATCATTCTCAGTAGCGAATTCTTCACTGCAAACTGTATTAATAAAGCTAAAGAAAATATCATCAAGTGTCCTGTCAGCTGGCGTGGGCATTCATGTCTCTCCACAGATCTCGGTTTTTGGTGTTCTGGATCAACTCTGCTGACGCTATTCCTCCATGCCACCGTCTCAGTCCATCCAGCATTATTTCTCTTGGTCTGCCTCTGCCTCTCTGTCTCTTGATCTTTCCAATTGCCACGATGTTCTCCGGTGTCTCTCTTCTCATCACATGACCAAAGAAAGCTGTTTGTCTCTTTCTTATTGTTGTATATAATGTTCTGTCGTTGGAGATTTGCCCGCAACAGACGAGCATTATCTCCGGCGGGCCTATTCTCGCTGTTCGCGAGATCCGCACAGTGGAAGGATGGGAGATTTGCTCGTAACAGACGAGCAATATCTCCGGCAGGCCTATTCCCGGTGGGCGTGGGATCCGAAAGTCAGGCGGGGAGTCTGGCGGTAGTACACGCTTTACACAGGTCCGGACACTTGTGATTGACAGATGTACGCATCTTATGGTCCAGGCGCGTACGAGGCCCTCACCTGCGGGACTTGGCTGAACGCCTCTAAGTCGGGTCCCTTGGGTGCCAGGGTCTGGCCACCACTCGCCACCTACTCGTGGAAGCGAGGTCTCGGAGGTTTGACGCTGAGCCGCCAGCGTCTGCAGCCTACCTTGGTCCAGACGTATTGGTTACCCATTCCTCTGGAGTACACAAGGCAAGGCCGAGAGAGGGAACATGTTTGAGCACCACATGTTTCTCTGAAGCTCTACCCAGTCATTGTGATGGAATTTTGGCCACATTCCAACTCACATACTTTGGTCTGTCAAGATTATAAAGTGCCACTCGCATATAATATTCTTGTTTCATTAGCCTCTTCCGAGTAATCGTGGTTATTTACTCTGGCAATCCAAAGAATTCGCAACATTAATCTCAGGAACCACACATCTCTGTTGCTTCCAAGTTCTTACTAATTTGTTCATTTACTTTCCGTAATTCACTGCCTTACCGAAAAACAAGTTTCTATATGGCATTTCAGCACTCTCTTTCTTATATTCAATGATAGTGAATAAAAGAAATTATACCTTAGAATAAATATAGAAGCATGCTTATTATACTAGATGATAGTATTGTTTAAGAGGGCGTGTAGCCTATACAGAAATAGTGTTTAAATATTTGTGATTCTATAAATAGGGCTTAGCAAAGTTATTGATTCGATGTGCAAGATTGTTCCATGACTGAGCCGCGGAGTTCACTGGGCTTTGTTTTGTATAAATCTATTTTAGGTTTGTGTATACGCAGTGTTTTTCGGCATTTGTTGTCTTGCATGGCGTTCAAGCGTCTCCGGAGAAGGCTAAGACACCCGAGAGGGCTAAGGGTGTTGTCTTTTGTTGGATACGAGAGTGTGAAGGTTATGACAACAGGGAAGATCCAGGGTGTTGTGACTTTATGAGATGAGGGAGTCTAGAGAAAGTTGTGACACTTGGGATGAACGGGGGGTGCGCTCTCTTAATGAGATTAGTGAGAGAGAGAGAGAGAGAGAGAGAGAGAGAGAGAGAGAGAGAGAGAGAGGAGAGAGAGAGAGAGGTGAATGAGAGAGAGATGAGAGAGAGGTGAGTGGAAGAGAGGTGAGTGAGAGAGAGGTGATTGAGAGAGAGTGTAGAATATTGTGACAACCGGAACAAGGATGTTGTAACATGTAAGAGACTAAAATTTGATCAAGGGTGTGGCAGTCTAGAAGTTCCAAGGTGTTGTCATATTATGAGATGAGAGAATCTGGAGAATGTTGTGACAACTGGGAGAAATGCAAGGATTGTCACTTGATGAGATAAAAGAGCCTGGGAAACGTTGTGGCATCAGGGACAAATTAAGGTGTTGTCACTTTATGAGATGAGAGATTCTGGATAAAGTTATAACAACCGGGTCAAACGCATGTGTTGTCATTTTATGAGACGAGAGTCTGGAGAAAGTAGTGACAACAAGGAAAATGCAGGTGTCGTCACCTTATGCGACGATAAAGCCTGCAAAAAGCTGTTACAACAGGGAAGAACGAGGGTGTTATATATTAAGGTCGACATGGGGAGAATCAAAAACCAGCCTGACTGACAGACTGTGGTGGAAAACAATCAGTCATCAAACCGATCAATATCACAGAAAATGGGTGAGACTGGAGTAACATGGTCGCCTGCCGTGCTCCACGGGAAACACGATGATGACATGTTCCACTAAGCTGTGTGTGATCGGAACAAACACAACAAAACCTTTGTTAGTCGCAGAGCTCACTTAAAACGTCATGAAAGTTTGGAGAGAACAATAATGGTTGGGTATTTTCCCGGGAAGAGAGGAAGATGAAGATCAAAGAGATGATGGGTGCAGGATGTGGCGGATGATCTCCAGATGGGTGTATCGGACGCGGGACATCTTGCTTATGACCGTGAAGTTTTCCAGACGGTTGTCACGGGCGCGAGGCTCTGCAAAGGACATGCTACTGAATGAATGATGAATGAATGAATGAATGAATGAATGAATGAATGAATGAATGAATGAATGAATGAATGAATGAAGCCGTAGAGTACGTCCTGGTGTGCTTTGCTCAACCTGTGCTATATCCAGTGTACCCTCATGGCTGGCCCCTCTGTCGTGCAATAAAGATGTGAGGTGGGTGGAGTTAACATACACTCCTCTCATATAATTGGCTAGCACGCCTGCCTGCTGGTGCTGTGGTAATCTGTTCGAATTCCATCGCAGTGGATTATTTTACACAATGACGTGGACTCCCAGGTCGTGGCAACCTTATACTGGTACCATGAAATATCTTGGAGAGTAAAGGGGACTGGCGAGATATGAACCCACGGCCACTGAGCCCCGATCTGTCCATACGAATATGGCGCTAGGACCATATGCTCAATGTGCCATAACTGATTAAGTGCCATGGGATGATTATTCATCTTAAGCGACTTCCCGTATCTGCCATGGGCCAAAATGGAGATAATCATGTTTGAATGGGTAAGAGCGCTCGTTCTTAAACATCCGGTGTGCTGATGTTGAGGTAGGGGGTTCAACCCTACACCGGTCAGTTGGACTAATCGTCATTGACTTGGAGACGTAAATTACAAGTACCTCTGAAGTCGGAGTGGGTTTACCAGATGTCGAGAGACTGGTAATAGTTAAAGCTAATCCACACGCAAAATTCAGTCCAATGCTAATAGAAGTAGTGTATATGGACTACACTGGAGTTCTAAGCGAGCGAGTGCAAAAAAACATGTATTATTTCCCTTCTATACAAGTTCATATACTAGTTTCTTCATAGAACTGACTTCTTATTCAAATGCTGCCGATATCAGTATTTCTGTCATGTTCTTCACTGTAGTGATAACAGTATTTCTATCATGTGTTTCATTGTACTGAAAGCAGTATTGCTATCATGTTCCTCATAGTACGGGTAACAGTGTTTCTGTCATTTTCTTCACAGTACTGATATCAGTATTGCTGATATGTTCTTCACAGTACTGACAGCAGTATTTCTGTCATGTTCTTCACAGTAGTGATAGCAATATTTCTGTCATGTTCTACACAGTACTGATAGCAGTACTTCTATCTTGTCATTCATAGTAGTGATATCAATATTTATGACATGATCTTCACTATAGTGATAGCAATAATTATATCATGTTCATCACAGTACTGACAGCAGTATTTCTGCCATGTTCTTCACAGTAGTAATATCAATATTTCTATGTTCTTCACAGTACTGATATCAATACTTCTGTCATGTTCTTCACAGTAGTCATCATCATCATCATCATCATCATCATCATCTTCCACTTCTGCCGTCAAGCGTCGTGGGGAGGAATAATTTGCGTTCCAACGCCCGGTGAGCGGCACTGGATAGTGTCATTCCGTGTGGTTGTACAATGTCTTTGATGTCGTCAATCCATTTTTCTTGGACGTCCTCGTGGTCTCGTCGCAGATGAACTTTGATGTAAGGCCAGTGATGGTAGTTGATGGTGTTGCATTCTAACGAAATGGCCAAACCACTTGATCTTCTGTCTTTCAATAAATGTGGCACAAGGTGTTGATCCCACAGTCTGTCTGATAGTAGCATTTCTTACTCGGTCTTGGTTTGTTAAGTTGGCAGCTCTCCTCAGGCATCTCATTTCGCAGGTGATAGCAGTATTTCTGTCATGTTCTTCATAGTATGATATCAGTATTGCTGTCATGTTCTTCACAGTACTGACAGCAGTATTTATGTCATGTTCTTCACAGTAGTAATGTCAGTATTTCTATCATCTTCTCCACAGTACTGATAGCAGTATTTCTATCCTGTTCTTCACAGTACTGATAGCAGTATTTCTATCCTGTTCTTCACAGTAGTGATATCAGTATTTATAACATGATCTTCACAGTAGTGATAGCAGTAATTATATCATGTTCTTCACAGTACTGACAGCAGTATTTCTGCCATGTTCTTTACAGTAGTGATAGCATTATTTCTATCATGTTCTTCATAGTACTAATAGCAGTATTTTCATCATGTTCCTCATAGTACTGATAACAGTGTTTCTGTCATGTTCCTCATAGTACAAATATCAGTATTTATGTCATGTTCTTCAAAGTACTGTTAGCAATGTTTCTGTCTTGTTCTTCATAGTACAGATATCATAATTTCTATCATATTTTTCATAGTGCTGAGATCAATATTTCTGTCATGTTCTTCATAGTACTGATATCAGTATTTCTGTCATGTTCCTCGCAGTAGCGATATCAGCATTTCTGTCATGTTCTTCATAGTACTGATAGCAGTATATATGTCATGTTCTTCACGGTACTGATATTAGTATTTCTGCCATGTTCTTCACAATCGGACAATCTGTTCAGTATCGGAGACAGAGTGAAGCCTTGAATCTGGATACAAGCTCCTCACAGAGGTGATATAGGTCATGGTATTATGAGGTGGGGCACCAAGTTCTCTTACTCAGGTGCTCCTACTACACACGCAGTTCTGGCCATAACATTATGACGTATGGAAACCTGTTCTCCTACTCAGAAACATGTATGCCAGAAAGCGATAAAGACTACTGCACACAAAGATATTTCCCCCACACTCGCGACATAGGTCATGGCATTATAAGGTGGGGAAAAAAGGTTCTCTTACTCATATTTCACCAAATACGCGGTATGAGTCAAAGTATTCTGAGGTACAGTGACCAGTTCTCTTTCTCATAACACTACCCTATTAAAAACACATATGATACCCATTTAATGATTCTGGGTGAAGAGCCCATCGGAGGGTTACATCCGAGCCACTGTGCTAGTTGATAATTCCTTGTTCAAAACATTGGCAGCATGTCTGTTGTTTAGTGCGCCCTCTAACAGTTACATCTCTCCTACCGTCTGTTGTTTAGTGCGCCCTCTAACAGTTACATCTCTCCTATGTCTGCTGTTTAGTGCGCCCTCTAACAGTTACATCTATCCTGCCGTCTGTTGTTTAGTGCGCCCTCCAACAGTTACATCTCTCCTACCGTCTGTTGTTTAGTGAGCTCTCTAACAGTTACATCACTCCTACCTTTATTGTTTAGTGCGCCCTCTAACGGTTACATCTCTCCTACCGTCTGTTGTTTAGTGCGCCCTCTAACAGTTACATCTCTCCTACCGTCTGTTGTTTAGTGCGCCCTCTAACAGTTACATCACTCCTACCGTCTGTTGTTTAGTGCGCCCTATAACAGTTACATCACTCCTACCGTCTGTTGTTTAGTGCGCCCTCCTAAAGTTACATCTCTCCTACCGTTTATTGTTTAGTGCGCTCTCTAACAGTTATATAACTCCTACCGTTTATTGTTTAGTGCGCCCTCTAACAGTTACATCTCTCCTACCGTCTGTTGTTTAGTGCGCCCTCTAACAGTTACATCTCTCCTACCGTCTGTTGTTTAGTGCGCCCTCTAACAGTTACATCACTCCTGTCGTCTGTTGTTTAGTGCGCCCTCTAACAGTTGCATCACTCCTATCGTCTGTTGTTTAGTGCGCGCTCTAACAGTTACATCACTTCTACCGTCTGTTGTTTAGTGCGCTCTCTAACAGTTACATCTCTCCTACCGTCTGTTGTTTAGTGCGCCCTCCAACAGTTACATCTCTCCTACCGTCTGTTGTTTAGTGCGCCCTCTAACAGTTACATCTCTCCTACCGTCTGTTGTTTACTGCGCCCTCTAACAGTTACATCTCTCCTACAGTTTATTGTTTAGTGCGCCCTCTAACAGTTACATCTCTCCTACCGTCTGTTGTTTAGTGCGCCCTCTAACAGTTACATCTCTCCTACCGTCTGTTGTTTAGTGCGCCCTCTAACAGTTACATCTCTCCTATGTCTGCTGTTTAGTGCGCCCTCTAACAGTTACATCTATCCTGCCGTCTGTTGTTTAGTGCGCCCTCCAACAGTTACATCTCTCCTACCGTCTGTTGTTTAGTGCGCTCTCTAACAGTTACATCACTCCTACCGTTTATTGTTTAGTGCGCCCTCTAACAGTTACATCTCTCCTACCGTCTGTTGTTTAGTGCGCCCTCTAACAGTTACATCTCTCCTACCGTCTGTTGTTTAGTGCGCCCTCTAACAGTTACATCACTCCTACCGTCTGTTGTTTAGTGCGCCCTCCAACTGTTACATCTCTCTTACCGTCTGTTATTTAGTGCGCCCTCTAACAGTTACATCTCTCCTACCGTCTGTTGTTTAGTGCGCCCTCTAACAGTTGCATCACTCCAACCGTCTGTTGTTTAGTGCGCCCTCTAACAGTTACATCTCTCCTACCGTCTATTGTTTAGTGCGCCCTCCAACAGTTACATCTCTCCTACTGTCTGTTGTTTAGTGCGCCCTCTAACAGTTACATCTCTCCTACCGTCTGTTGTTTAGTGCGCCCTCTAACAGTTGCATCTATCCTACCGTCTGTTGTTTAGTGCGCGCTCTAACAGTTACATCACTTCTACCGTCTGTTGTTTAGTGCGCCCTCTAACAGTTACATCACTCCTACCGTCTGTTGTTTAGTGCGCCCTCTAACAGTTGCATCTCTCCTACCGTCTGTTGTTTAGTGCGCCCTCTAACAGTTGCATCTCTCCTACCGTCTGTTGTTTAGTGCGCGCTCTAACAGTTACATCACTTCTACCGTCTGTTGTTTAGTGCGCCCTCTAACAGTTACATCACTCCTGCCGTCTGTTGTTTAGTGCGCCCTCTAACAGTTGCATCACTCCTATCGTCTGTTGTTTAGTGCGCGCTCTAACAGTTACATCACTTCTACCGTCTGTTGTTTAGTGCGCTCTCTAACAGTTACATCTCTCCTACCGTCTGTTGTTTAGTGCGCCCTCCAACAGTTACATCTCTCCTACCGTCTGTTGTTTAGTGCGCCCTCTAACAGTTACATCTCTCCTACCGTCTGTTGTTTACTGCGCCCTCTAGCAGTTACATCTCTCCTACAGTTTATTGTTTAGTGCGCCCTCTAACAGTTACATCTCTCCTACCGTCTGTTGTTTAGTGCGCCCTCTAACAGTTACATCTCTCCTACCGTCTGTTGTTTAGTGCGCCCTCTAACAGTTACATCTCTCCTATGTCTGCTGTTTAGTGCGCCCTCTAACAGTTACATCTATCCTGCCGTCTGTTGTTTAGTGCGCCCTCCAACAGTTACATCTCTCCTACCGTCTGTTGTTTAGTGCGCTCTCTAACAGTTACATCACTCCTACCGTCTGTTGTTTAGTGCGCCCTCTAACAGTTACATCACTCCTACCGTCTGTTGTTTAGTGCGCCCTATAACAGTTACATCACTCCTACCGTCTGTTGTTTAGTGCGCCCTCCAACAGTTACATCTCTCCTACCGTTTATTGTTTAGTGCGCTCTCTAACAGTTATATCACTCCTACCGTTTATTGTTTAGTGCGCCCTCTAACAGTTACATCTCTCCTACCGTCTGTTGTTTTGTGCGCCCTCTAACAGTTACATCTCTCCTACCGTCTGTTGTTTAGTGCGCCCTCCAACAGTTACATCTCTCCTACTGTCTGTTGTTTAGTGCGCCCTCTAACAGTTACATCTCTCCTACCGTCTGTTGTTTAGTGCGCCCTCTAACAGTTGCATCACTCCTACCGTCTGTTGTTTAGTGCGCCCTCTAACAGTTGCATCTCTCCTACCGTCTGTTGTTTCGTGCGCGCTCTAACAGTTACATCACTTCTATTGTCTGTTGTTTAGTGCGCCCTCTAACAGTTACATCTCTCCTACCGTCTGTTGTTTAGTGCGCCCTCCAACAGTTACATCTCTCCTACCGTCTGTTGTTTAGTGCGCCCTCTAACAGTTGCATCTCTCCTACCGTCTGTTGTTTAGTGCGCGCTCTAACAGTTACATCACTTCTACCGTCTGTTGTTTAGTGCGCCCTCTAACAGTTACATCACTCCTGCCGTCTGTTGTTTAGTGCGCCCTCTAACAGTTGCATCTCTCCTATCGTCTGTTGTTTAGTGCGCGCTCTAACAGTTACATCACTTCTACCGTCTGTTGTTTAGTGAGCTCTCTAACAGTTACATCTCTCCTACCGTCTGTTGTTTAGTGCGCCCTCCAACAGTTACATCTCTCCTACCGTCTGTTGTTTAGTGCGCCCTCTAACAGTTACATCTCTCCTACCGTCTGTTGTTTAGTGCGCCCTCTAACAGTTACATCTCTCCTACAGTTTATTGTTTAGTGCGCCCTGTAACAGTTACATCTCTCCTACTGTCTTCTGTGATGTTTTCTTTGTGGTTGATTTTAATGCAATTGCTCTTAAACGTCCCGTGCGTTGACGTCGGAGAAACCGATTCATCCATCCCTACGCTGGTCAGTTTCTTTTTCCAGAAAGCAAAGGAAAACTAGTGAACGTGGCATTGCCAATCAAATCAACTTGAGCTAGGGGTTTATGACCTGCAAAATACATGCAATATTTGTAAATGGTTTATGTAGAACTGTCTTGTAGAAATCAACATCCTTTTACTTCTTAATTGACGATGTTGGTGACAGGACATTAACACTATTTGTTTGCAGATGAAGGCTAGCCTTATGTTTTCCGTAATTGTGTTCTGTAAAGCTGCATGTCTTCGTGTGTGATTTTTTTCTTTTTTAAAATATTGTTTACATCTGTACACGGAAGGGAAAATCACGTGATCTGCCTTGCGTTGAAGGTTAGATACGTGATATAAACAAGTTGTTGATATCAAGTCCGTGCTGCCTGACCTGGTACACAAACAACGACAGCAGGTATGTGGAGAGCGGACACAGCAGGTCTGAATATGGCGGTTCTGTTCTGTGTTTGTCACCTCTTCTGTTAGATGTCAATGTTTGTTTTTTGATCTAGGGTAACACATCCAAAATGGTCGTCTTCATTCTTCTCATTTTAATCTGAACAGTGTAAAACAAAATTGGAGAACTACGAACACTAAAACGATTACAAATATACTACATACATTCACTAATTAGTACCTACACAAAATAAAAGGAATAAATGGTCTGACAAAATCACCAATGTGGAGCTCATGGGGAGAATAAGATAAATACCAATGAAACAAACAGTGAAGAAAACACGCGGCGATGGATAGGCTATAAATTGATGAAACCCGAGAATAATAAAGCTAGAAAATCCCTATTCTGAACCCCACAGAACAAATAAAATAGAGGAAGAACTAAAAACTGATGTAGAAGTGAAGTAGAAACAGCAATGAGCAATATGGGAAGGATATGGCCAGAGCTGTATGGGACAACTACATATAGAAGGGATTTAGGGTAAGTTGTTTGAACTCCTATGTCGTAATGTATGATAGCGGGAGAAAGAAGAAGAAGAAACAGAAGCATGTAACACACACTTACATTTTATGTGTGCTCTCACTTTCTCTTTGAACTCAAGCGTAGTCGATATGCACTACTTCTAGTGGTGCTGAACTGAATTTTGTGTGTGGATTAGCTTTCCCTATTAACAGTGTCCCTCGTCATCAGACGAACCCACTCCGACTTCAGAGGTACTTGTAATTTACGTCTCCAAGTCAAGGACGACAGGTCAACATTTTAGTCCAACTGTCCGGTGTAGGGATTGAACAGCTTACCTCGGCATCAGCACACCGGATGTGTAAATACACGCTTTATTATTCATTCGGCCATGATAACCTACACACACACATACAAACACACACACACACACATTAAAATTGTATGTTTCTGACCTTATCTTCTTTCATTAACAATGATCTCTCTCTCTCTCCTCTCTCTCTCTCTCTCTCTCTCTCTCTCTCTCTCTCTCTCTCTCTCTCTCTCTCTCTCTCGATCGATCGATCGATCGATCGACGATGCCATTCCTTCATTCGTCCTCGTTGGCATATCATCTATCCCAATGACACTTCTCCCCTTCTGTTTACTGTCACATATCTCCCGCTATCCGCCATGACATATTTCCTTATATCCACTATAATATATCTCCCTCTATCAACTATAACATATTTCTCTCTATTCACTATAACATATCTCCCTCTAACCACTATATCACATCTCCCCCAATCCACTATAACATATCTCCCTCTATCCACTATATCACATCTCCATCTATCCACTATATCACATCTCCCTCTATCCACTATATCACATCTCCCTCTATCCACTATATCATATCTCATTCTATCCACTATATCGCATCTCCCTCTATCCACTATATCATATCTCATTGTATCCACTATATCACATCTCCCTCTATCCACTATATCACATCTCCCTCTATCCACTATATCACATCTCCCTCTATCCACTATATTACATATCCCTCTATCCACTATATCACATCTCATTCTATCCACTATATCACATCTCCCTCTATCCACTATATCACTTCTCCCTCTATCCACTATATCACATCTCCCTCTATCCACTATATCACTTCTCCCTCTATCCACTATATCACATCTCCCTGTATTCACTATATCACATCTCCCTCTATCCACTATATCACATCTCCCTCTATCCACTATATCACTTCTCCCTCAATCCACTATATCACATCTCCCTGTATCCACTATATCACATCTCCCTCTATCCACTTTATCACATCTCCCTCTATCCACTATATCCCTTCTCCCTCTATCCACTATATCACATCTCCCTCTATCAACTATATCACATCTCCCTCTATCCACTATATCACACTTCCCTCTATCCACTATATCACATCTCCCTCTATCCACTATATCACATCTCATTCTATCCACTATATCTTATCACCCTTTATCCACTGTATCACATCTCTCTCTCTATCCACAACATCACATCTCCTTCTATCCACTGTAACATATCTCCCTCTTTCCACTATATTATGTATCCATCTATCTACTACATCACATCTACCTTTATCCACTACATCACGTCTCCCTCTATTCACTATATCACTTCTCCCTCTACATCATCACATCACCCTCTGTCCACTATACCACATCCTCCGCTATCCACTACATCGCATCTGCCTCTTTCCACTATATCATATCTCCCTCTATCCACTATATCACATCTCCCTCTATCCACTGCAACATATCTCCCTCTACCCACTGTTACATATCAACCTCTATCACCCGTAACATATCTCCGTCTATCCACTATGACCCATCTCCATTTATCTACAATTAAAATCTCCCTCTATCCTTAATTACATATATATTGGAAGAATCGAAGAATCGAAGACACCAAGAACCAAGAAAAATCACTAGTATGAAACCATTAAACAAGAACTAAGAAAAAATCACCAAGAAACAAGAGTAAAGTACCATGAAAACAAGCAAGACTTTTCGGAAATGAAAACCAAGAAAGATCATGGGAAGTAAAGACGGCGGGTGTGACACTAACCACCTCCCCCACCGAATACCGACTAGTCAATACAAATATGGGGGGGGGGGTGGCACAATATACTCAATACAATACTTAGCCGACATGGCGAATAGACAGGCGACCGGTAAATACGTTTTTTTTTTTCGGTTGCCGAAATATACCGGAGATTTTTGCGGTAACTTTCGTTTTCTTGTTTTTGTACTCCTGATGTTAAAATCCCCGATTATTTCAAGATCGAGTTAAAACAGACACCGATTACTTGATATAGTTTTTTCCACCCCGTTTTGCGTTGTGCTTATCTGGCAAATCGGGAATCCTTGTTATACCTGAGAACCAGGCTGTCCATTCTAAGTGGTAAGAAAACCCGTAAATACCGATTTATGAGACGTATTACATTGTTATTCTATGAATTATTAGATTTAACATCCACTTTTATGTGTATGTTGTAATTTTCGACCAATTAAGTTGGAAGTTAAAGCCATACTGAAATTATGAAGCTCGCATGCTATAATGCTGTATTTCAATGGCCGAAGATGGCAGTTTTACTCCAGCTAGGAACATTTAATATTGTTATGGAGTATTCAGAGCGATTAACATGATAATGAACGCATGTGTACATTCAAAACCCAATATTGTATGTATGTGTAATTTTTCATCACTCTTTAAGAGCAAGATCATTGATAATTTTGCATCTTTCCAACGGGACTTCTTTCGTCAAAATGCATCTACACCGGCGGCCTTTACGTTGACAAGACAGCGCGTGCAGTCACGCGCTGCGTGTGACGTCATCACAGCATGGCGTGGAGATGTGAATAACTCTGTGTGTGTGTGTGTGTGTGTGTGTGTGTGTGTGTGTGTATCATATATATCATATATATATATACTAGCTGACCCGGCCCGGCTTCGCCCAGACCCTGGTGGGGAGCATCTCATTTAATTCATATAAGTAGTCATATAAGTTCCCGTTCCCGACTGTCTGTCTGTCTGTCTGTCTGTCTGTCTGTCTGTCTGTCTGTCTGTCTGTCTGTCTGTCTGTCTATCTATCTATCTGTCTGTCTGTCTGTCTGACCCGGCCCAGCCCATGGTGGAGAGCATCTCATTTAAATTATATAAGTAGTCATATAAGATCCCGTTCCCG
Source organism: Cepaea hortensis (assembly GCA_963921405.1). NCBI lineage: Eukaryota > Metazoa > Mollusca > Gastropoda > Stylommatophora > Helicidae > Cepaea > Cepaea hortensis. The sequence goes on along the minus strand of OY992876.1, from coordinate 147,886,705 downwards.
ACTATCTGTCTGACTGTCTGTCTGTCTTGGGTAAATGGAGGAGGGAGGAGGAAGAGGGAGGTGGAGGAGGGAAGAGGAGGGAGGAGGAGGGAGGAGTAGGGAGGAATAGGAGGGAGGAGGAGGGATTAGGAGGAGGAGGGAGGAGTAGTGTGGAGGAGGAGGCAAGGAGGAGGGAGGAGGAAGAGGGAGGAGGAGGGAGAAGGAGGGAGGAGGAGAACGCAGGAGGAGAAGGGAGCAGGAGGAGGAGAGGGAGGAGGGAGGAGGAGGAGAGAGTAGGAGGATGGAGGAGGCGGAGGGAGAAGGAAGAGGGAGGAGGAAGAGGGAGAATGAGGAGGGAGAAGGAGGAGAAGGAGGGGGAGGAGGAGGAGGGAGGAGGAGGAATGTGAAGGGATGAGGAGGGAGGAGGTAGAGGGAGGAGGAGGGAGGAAAAGGGAGGAGGGAGGAGGAGGAGGAGGGAGGAGGTAGGAGGAGGAGGAAGAGGGAGGAGGAGGGAGGAGAAGGAAGAAGGAGGAGGAAGAGGGAGGAGGAGGATGGAGGAGGGAGAGGGAGGAAGAGGGAGGAGGAGGAAGGAGGAAGAGGGAGGAGGAGGAGGGAGAGGGAGGAGGGAAAGAGGAAGAGGGTAGGAGGAGGAGGAGGGGAGAGGAGGAGAAGGAGGGAGAAGGAGAAGGAGGAGGAGGGGATAGGAGGAGGGAGAAGGCAGAGGGAGAAGAAGGAAGGAGGAGGAGGAAGGAGGGAGAGGAAGGAGGGAGAATGAGGAGGGGAGGAAGGAAAGGGAGGTGGAAGAGGAGGAGGAGGGAGGAGGAAAGAGGTAGGGGGAGGAGGAGGTAGAGGGAGGAGGAGGAGGAAGGAAAGGGAGGAGGAAGAGGAGGAGAAGGGAGGAGGAGGGAGGAGGAGGAGGTAGAGGGAGGAGGAGGGAGGAGGGAGGAGGAGGAGGAAGAGGGAAGAGGGAGAAGGAGGAGTGAGGATGATGAGGGAGAAGGAGGCAGGAGGAGGAGGAGGGAGGCAGGAGGAGGAGGGATAAGGAGGGAGAGGGAGGAGAAGGGAAGATGAGGGAGGAGGGGGAGGAGGCGGAGGGAGTAGGAGGGAGGAGGATGGAGGAGGAGGGGAGAGGAAGAGGGAGAAGGAGGAGGGAGTCGGGAGAGGGATGTGAGGGAGGAAGAAGAGGAGGAGGGTGGAGGGAGGAGGTAGAGGGAGGAGGAGGGAGGAGAAGAGAGGAGGAGAGAGTTCGCCATTCCGAATTCATACTCGTCTAGTTCTTCCCTTCTACACGACTGTAGATAACTTCCTTACACATAAAAAGATGAATTGTTATTGATATTGCCGTGGCATGGAGGAATATCAGCAGCAGAGTTGATCCAAAAAACCAAAGACTGAGATCTACGGAGAGCCATGAACGCCTACGCCAGCTGGCACGGCACTTGATGATGATGATTGCCGTGTGACGATTCTGTGTAGTCACGTCATTTTCTTCCCTTTCCCTAGCGTTTTGGTTCGGGAATTCTTTCATCATCATCATCATATATTTACGTACGTATTTTGGGAGGGGAGGAGGGAGGAGGAGGAAGAAGAAAAAAAAATACGACAGTTGACAGCTCTGGAATGAAAGGAAGGCGTGTAGAAAATTTCATCTCAATCGGATGGGCCGTTCGCGAGCGTATAAAGGACATACGGACATACGGACATACATACATACATACAGACAGACAGACAGACGGAGATCCTAATTTATATATAAGATATATATATATATATATATATATATATATATATATATATATATATATATATATATATATATATATATATATATATATATATATATGATTTTTATATCCGCTGTGTTAATTTCCCTTGGCATGAGTGCAACCAACAATTGTGTGAATGTGTAGATAGGGTCACAAAAGTGAAAAGGTCAAAACCGTTTTCTTCTGTATGTTCCTTTTAATTGATAAACTGACTCCAAATTTTAGTATCTCGGCTTAGAATTGACCTAAAGACTTGAATGAGGTACCGGTGGATTTTTTTTTTTTTTTTCAAGAGGTATCCAGCTATGCAGTTATATAATTAAAAAGAAATTTAGAAAATTTTACTAAAGTTGAGTGAGTTGAGTTGAGTTCAGAACCGACATCATTGCACTCAGGACATTCCCATACGTGCTCCGTCCCCTCGTTCAACAGCCAGCGAAGAGTCACACTACTAATCGTTCCCACCGCAGACTGATTAAAAGTTCTCCTGGTCTTCCCTCTCAGTTTTGAGATTCTTCGAGAACCCCTGCCGATCCCCCGCAATCTCATTCTTTCCACATATGGGTTCTCAATCTGTTCCTCCGCCTTCTCCACCTGGTCCCACAAGCTCACGACCACCTCCCACTTGTCCATAGGAAAAATTCCACCAAGTGGTGTCTTCCCTGCTAGCCTGTCAGCCTGTTCATTCCCTCGTACACCCGCATGGCCAAGGCAAAATATCCATACAATTCTCACGATCTGTGACTTCTGAAGCGACGAGAGCCATTCCACACGAAACATTCCTTTCTCCACCTTGCTAAGCATATTCTTTGAATCCGTTATGAATACAACGTGTGTTGCAGTAGTCTCCACTAGCCACCGGAATGCCGCTGTTACTGCCTCCACCTCCATTCTCATGCTGGAGGTCGTAGTACATGTTACTAAAGTGGCTAGGTAAAACCTTGGAGAGCTGATTGTCTCTAGGCAAGGTTTGCTAGTGCTTTATTCACATGTTTGGACTTGTGGGACCTGGTTTCGTCACCCAACTACTAAACTGAGTGCGTCACTTTGAACTGTGGCTTTCTTTCTACATCCTCTTAATATGTGTCCACGTTAGCTATGTTGTGAAATGCATATTCAGAAAATGGCGAACAGCTTCTTGCCTGCACTCAGACTACTGCCATGTGCGATAATGCGTGTACCGGCCCCTATATTGTTTTCGGACGGATGCCTTCTTTGACAATGAACTGTTTATTCAAGTGAATAACGACTTATTGGCTGTACTGCCTCTATGTGGTCTTGTCGATGCTGTTGTTTCCTTTGCGAGTTCACATGCAACAATGATGAGCATTTCTTATGGTTTTCATTAGTACAGAAACAGAGCAATTATGAGGCTGCCTGTTGCTAATGAGGTTGGAACCGAACGACTACTATTTTACTACTACTCTACTACTACTACTACTACTACTACTACTACTACTACTACTACTACTACTACTACTACTACTACTACTACTACTACTACTACCTCTAATACTACTACTACTACTACTACTACTACTTCTACTACTACTACTACTACTACTACTACCACTACCACTATACTACTACTACTACTACTACTAATATTACTATTACTACTGCTACTACTACCACTACTATTAATACTACTACTACTACTACTACTACTACGACCACCACCACCATTACTACCACTACTACTACTACTACTACTACTACTACTACTACTACTACTACTACTACTACAACTACTACTACTACGACGACGACGACGACGACTATTTAAACTCAATACAAAAATCGGAATGAGTACACTTTGACTCTTAAGATCTATCGAGGCATATCATTGAAATGAGTACACTCTGTTGTTCAGCTGCATGGAAAATCGGAGTATAAATCGTCATATGCATGTGTCCGTGGGTGTGACCTGGTGGTTGTAACAAATACACAAGGTTAAGTAGATAAGGAACTCATGACAGGTCTAGCAAACCGGTAAGGAATTTACTTGATGCTAGAAAAATACTGCTCACGAATGAAATTGAAGGAAAGACGATCGTCATAGGCGCTGGAACCCCAGTTAGTCCTCCCCACGATGCCTAGTGGCATAGGTAGAAGACAACACCAAAAACCTCTAGTAATCTGTGTTGTGACTTGTGGTGAAGCATTAAGCTTTAAATTAACCAGACAACACCAGAAATTTAATTCCAACAAGTAACTTATGAAATGGTGGCATTAGAGTACGTTAGTTAAGAGTTAAGGAGTGGTTATAGGAATAGTGATTAGAGTGCCTGCATGTAAAGACAGTGGCCAGAGTTCAATCCTTAGCAGTCGCATGGTCCTGTCCGGTCGACCCACCCTCATGATAATGGGAACCAGATATGTTTCTTAATTTGTACAGAAATGTCTGGCAAGGGAAGTGGACGACAAAGGGAAATGGTCACTGAATGTCAATATGATGTGGCCTAGAATGTATGAAGATATAATGCTTCGCCTCCCCAATTGTAATTTCTTATATGAGCTCCGGTTTTACATTACAAGATAAACATATAGGTAGTATCTGTCTATATTTGGAGAACAAATGTGTCACATGAAACCTGTTTAAGTTAGTCAGCTTTTCCAAGGAACCCAAAATGACACCTGTAGTTAGTCAATCCGACCTGCATCCTGGTTCATCTCCATGCACATTAGGTTAACTGTCACTATGGCGAAGGTCATTTCGTTTCGAAGTAAATAATCTGGGAAGAAAGTGCAAATGGGTTACATGTCAAAGCAATCACCATGACCTTGTGGGATTTTCCAAATGCAAATCGTCAATTCACCTTGACATTCAGAGCCGTGTAAGATATTCAAACAATCCCTTCGTATAAATAGTGACAAAGATCTAAAAATATCCGGAAAGTGTACATAATATTTGACTGGCGCTTTGACTACAGGTCAGTGAACGTGTTTGACAATCCCCCGTCATAGCGAGTCAAGGGCTCGAGATTTGGAAGCAGACCGCGTTGCGTTGACTTCAAGGCGTCGATCTTTCAGAGAACAATAGCGAACTAGCGAACGTAAGAAATTGCCTGGTAAATTACAAGCAGTCAAAACACTGCTGGGGTTGATTGCGACGGCCTGTAAAGGTTGTGCAATTAACTTTAACATAATATTATAGAATCCCATTAGTATAATTCCAAGGAGAAGTGGAATTATCTGTTCCTACCAGTACAGCTCTGGGGTCGATCCGCCCTATAAAACATGGGTTAAGTTAGTAGCACATCCTTTACATGAGTCGCAGTCAATCCCAGCATTTTTTGCTGTTTGTGATCTCTTGGCAAATAGTTTGTTCAGTAGTTTGCCAATGCTTTCAGAACGATCGCCACCATACCATTTTATAAAAACCAAAGCAAGGCGATCTGCTGCCAAATCGTCCGCAGCTGTGTTTCGAACGTGGTATGCGGGATTATGAACTGCCACCGTAAATCCTTCGCCACGGAGCGTGTATAAACATGGGTAATTCAAAATGTTCCTGCAACGAAAGGCGACGAGGAAAGCAACTGGACATCCCACCTCATGTCGCGACCTAAACTATGTGACGGCCCAACACTTCACACTCCAACATCAGCATCTGCAAAGGGATTACATTTACCTGTACACAATACTACATAGGGGAAGTGGTGTGTCCGCCTCTGGCTCAATCAATCTGGTACGATTTACGGTGTGAAGGGTTTTGATTTTATCAAACAATAAGAAAATTGAGGTTGACATATGCTCCATTATGTACTAAGTAGTGGATCGGATGTCTATCTTTCTCCAATAAATTCGACAAAATAGGAAGCCTCGAGGACACGTTGGATACTTTCCAGATTCCTCAGCATTTGGAAACGAAAAGAACAAGTTAAGCTGCCCACGCTAATTCTTTTTAATCAAACAACCTACCCATATAAACAATATTTATAGCATGTATGATTTTAATATACTCTAACTGGGTTTCTCGTCGGTGTGACGGAGTTATGGACGTATCCGTGTGCAATGATTATCATAATTAACACACTAACGATAACACTACACTGTAGAATATCTTTGATTATGGTGGTTTTGTCATAAGACGACGAACCAACAAATGGCAATGCAATATTGCGCATGATTAGGGCGCCACTTTGTTCCGGTCAGTAATCACATCATGCAGTGCAAAAGCTGATGTATGCAAGAACTATACGGTCCTCCAGCCGTTGTGTGTGTAGAATCTATTATGTAACATCAAGTAAATATTGGTTTGTTTATCAGTGTCACAATCAAGGACCAGATCTTTGCAGATTCGTTAACCTGCGTCGAGCGATTGTGAGCGAGGTGCCATTTTGAAAATATCCAGGCATGTCTATTAAAACGAATGTTCATCATCATGTACCATGCCGATAAGCATGGGCGGTCATGTTTCGATATCTCACACGATCACCAGAGTCGTAGATCAGCTCTGTGTTCGTGTCTCGAAGATACCATGTTGTCAAGCCATCCAGATATGTACTTTCTTTGCCATCCCTGTATTCTAACTTTGTTAGTCATGTATTATTGAATATTTTCCATGCGTTTTAATGCATATTGTTCTGTTGTTGTCTACGATTAGCTTCATAAGTGATGTATGAATGAAATAACGCATGAGAGAAGAAGGGAAGAATGTCAGACGGGACTGTGTATCCAATTCTTAACCTTTTGAAAATAAAGTTTGTTCTTTCGTGTGTTCATTCATTCGTTCGTTCTTTTCCTCTAATCTTGCCAGTTGTCACCAGATTCCTCGGTTTATTTCTTCTCATAGCGTGCCTTAAAAATCTTGACTGTCTACGTCTAATTTCTCTAATCATTTTTCGACGGTCATTTGTTTCTTGTAGGACGTGCTCATTGGTTTTTCTGCCTGTGCATGGTGTTCTTTGCATTTTCCTAAGAAACTACATTTCCACCGCCATCAGATGTTTATCAGCTAGTCTGTTCATTGTCCACGCTTCAGTTCATTCAAAAGTATAGGTTCTATGTAGCACTTCAACACTTTTTCTCGTTGCAGTTAACATCTTTTTATTGGTCGGTATGTTTTCCATCTTATGGTAAGATGTGTTATAAAATGTACATGACTATATAGTTTTCAAGGGGGAAAAAATATCACTCTAGGTTGAACAAGTACTTTTCTCAACGATGCAATAAAGGAAGCATGCATAGGTGAGAAAGACATGATCGAGATGTCCTTATAGTTGGCAATGCATATTCAGAAGCAGAAATTGCTTTGTTCGATTGAGTAAATACTGGTTTGCTCGTTAGCGATCAAACGTCACAGATAGAACTTTTGTTATCTCTGCAGACCTCGGTCGCCTGCTCATTTTCCTCCGGAGGTATGAAAGTCTGTATTATTAGCAAGACGACATTTGATCAACATTGAGGTCTGATTATACACATTGTACTAGACGGTATAGAAATTTCATGACTAAGGCATTGTTAGAAAAGTCATTCATTCAAGCTGACGCTACAATGTGTGAAACACCACATAATGTGGATTCTGGCAGAGTATAAAGCCGAACTGTCAGCAAAGTTAGATATTCATATGGAAGTATATCATTTCCCCCTCCAAAATGACCAGATTATCTGCTAGGCATACTAGTTTAACCTTCAGAACGTATTCTGCTAGTACAATCACTTTCCATAAGGAAAGCTCGAGTTAATACAGTATGCACAGGTGTAGGGCTACTAGATGCATTCATTTCTGAACAAGGTCCCTTTCTCCTTAGCCCAAACGCACACAATTTATTATATAAACACACAGCGTCGGGTATCAAACATCACTGAGGAAACTATGCTCTTCCTGGTCCGCAATCAGATCTTTCACAAGTGTTTGCAAAATAAAAAGTGAAGGTCCTTTCTCCGCGCATTGAGGGCTTCCGGTGCAAAATGGCAGATAGGCTGTTGAGCTGTTAAGGCCTTTAGAGTGTTTTTGGCTTCTGGCTGCGGTTTGCTTACGCATATTCCTCGTGCTGGACTGGTAGTACATGGTTCCGTCGCCCAAACTACTGCGTTAAGTGCGTGGAGCGGCACTGTCGGCTGTGGATTTCATGTAAAATACGTTTACGTCTGTCCACTGTTTGCACTGTGAACTGCATGTTCAGAACAATGGCGGAAGGCCGGTTGCCGAACTAGCTAGTTTTGTCTTACGCAGTAATGTGTGTGCAGCTGCTGGGTTTCTAGTGAATGCCGCTTCCAATGACGATAAACCGTAATTGTAGTGGCTGTTCTGTTGGCATTCTAGCAGCGGCCTTTTGCATGTATGCCTGTGCGTGCTGTTGGTTTGTCGGGAATGCTGTTTGTTCCACATTTCACTTGGGACAGTGAGGAGCATTTTGTGTAATATTCACTGGCACCGGAACGGAAAATTATGGGGTGACCCGTTGCTGTGAAGTTGGAACTTTGATTAACGAGGTCATTTCATAATGTGCCATGCCGAGAAGCGTGGATGGTTATGTTTCGCCATCTCACACGATCACCAGAGTTGTTGATCACCTCAGTGTTCTTGTCTCGATGATACCACGTGGCTGGGACGCAGAGGTGTTTCCAAGGCACCAGGGCCGGGTTATATACTGGCCAAGACCTATTGACGCGTCCTCGTCGAGCGTCCTGGGCAACAGGTCCCTTTGGGGTCCTGGCTAAGGTCAATAGGATCGCCGATTCCTCCGAAGTCAGAGAGTGTCTGCCTGTACGGCGAGGAACCACCAGTCTGCACACCAATAAGCCAGACATGGGACAACGGATACTCATGCAAACCTCAGGTCCTGTATGACATCACACTGATGTTGGACAACAGGATGTCTTCATCCGACAAACAGGACTTCGCGTTGGAGCTCAAGCCAACGAACACAAGCAAGCAAGCATACCACGTGGCTAAGGCACCCAGATATTTACTTCTCTGCCCTCTCCGTGTTCTTTTCACCTCAATCTTACAGTTGTCAGCCGGTTCCGTGGCGAAGAAGTTCGTGATGCGGTTCGTGATTCCTCATACCCTCGTTCGAAACACAGCTGCTCGCGATTTGGTATCAGACCGCGTTGCGTTGGTTTTTCACGAAATGGTATGGGTGTCTGTCGTTCGGAAATAAATGGCAAACTACTGAACGTAAACTTGCCAAGATATTACAACAGCAAAAAATGCTGGTGTTGAATGCAACGTACTGTAAAGGATATGTAACCAACTATTAACCAGTTGTCACAAAGTTCTCTAGTTTATTTCTTCCCATAACGTGCCAAACAAATGTTGACTGCCTACGTCTAATTTATCTAATCAATTTACGGTTTTCATTTGTTTGTTGTAGGACTTGCTCATTGGTTTTTCTGTCTTCCCGTGGCATTCTTTGCATATTCCTGAGAGACCACATGTCAACCACCATCAGATATTGTTCAGCTTATCTGCTTATTGTCCAGGTCTCACATCCATACCAAAGTACATTGATAATGACGATGGTGATATATGATGATTATTATAATGACAATGACAATGATTATGGTTATAATAATAATGGCAAAGATGATGACAATGAAAGTGACAAAGATCATGACAATGATAATGACAATTATCATGACAATGATGATGATGATGATGATGATGATGATGATGATGATGATGATGATGATGATGATGATGATGATGATGATGATGATGATGATGATGATGATGATGATGATTAAACCCTATGCCTGAGGGCTGGTTGCTCCTGATAGCTCCCAGAAAAATTCCAGGTACTCCTCAGTTGCGGCAGTGATGTGTGGACTGGAATATTGACTGTAGATGATAGCAGCAGTTTGCGTCGTGTCGCAGATCAGCTAATCTTGATTGCTATAGCAGCAGGTGTTCAACATATTTCTCAAATTGGTAGCATGGCCTACAGTTCGGTTCACGCTGTGGATCTATTGTAGTTAGATCGTTGTTGACACGGTCATGAATTATTCTCAGCAGGAAGTTTATACGTTGGTTTCTTTTCTTTAGTAATTTAGCTGGAATATGGGATTCGATGCAGATTACTTAACATTTAACTAACAGCTTCATCATGTGTCGTGACGAAACACATGAGAGGACATGTTTCACTGCCTCGTGCGATCATTAGTCTGTCGAATCATAAAGTTTCTTCTTCTTCTTCTTCTTCTTCTTCTTCTTCTTCTTCTTCTTCTTCTTCTTCTTCTTCTTCTTCTTCTTCTTCTTCTTCTTCTTCTTCTTCTTCTTCTTCTTCTAGTCCATGCTATGTAGCTTTGGTGATCATTCCTGTCCACAGTCTTCTGTCGTTACTACTATCAAACATGTTTCACACTGATGTTCCTCTATGCCATGATGTCATACTGTCCAGCGTCTTCTCTCTTAGCTTCTTCCCAACTCTCCTCCCCTTCAACTTTCCCATGTTGGCGACATACTCCAGTTTTCCCCATCTCATGTAGAATCTTTTTTTCTGCTGGATGCACCTGACGAAATATAGCGAACTATGCCAGGCGTGTGTCTATGTGTCTTCATTACTCAAACTATCTCTCGGTAGCTCTTAAGCTTAATCTTTCACGAGCATACTCGGTTTTACGTTACTCTGATTGGGTAGATAATCCACATTGCCCAAGGATGGAAGGTACGCTAGAGGAGTGGAGCGGGTTTCAAATGCCTCCTTTGATAACGGATATCCTGGTATCGCTACTGATAACTAATAGTATCATGTTGAAAGAGGCTGGGTAGGTGTATGTATCTAGCGTAGCTTCAACTAGATGGATGTGCCTATCTCGTATAGGATCTCCTGGATGGATGTGTGTATCTCATGTAGGTTCTCCTGGATGGAACTGCGTATCTCATGGTGGTTCTCCTGGAAGAATGTACGTAGTTCATGTATGTTCTCCTGGATGTATGTACGTATCTCATGTAGGTTGTCCTTGTGGATGTTGGTATCTCATTTAGGTTCTCCTGGTTGGATGCGCATATCTCATGTAGGTTCTCCTGGATGGATGTGCGTATCTCATTTATGATCTCCTAGATGGATGTGTGTATCTCGTGTATGATCTCCTGGATGAGTGTGTGTTATCTCATGTAGGTTCTCCTGGATGGATGTGTGTATCTCATGTAGGTTATCCTGGGTGGATGTGTATCTCATATAGGTTCTCCTGGATGGATGTGCGTATCTCATGTTTGTTCTCCTGGATAGATGTGTATCTCATGTAGGTATTCCTTGATGACTGTACGTTTCACATGTAGGCATTCCTTGATGAATGTAGGTATCTCATTTAAGTATTCCTTGATGAATGTATGTATCTCGTGTAGGTATTCCTTGATGAATGTAGGTATCTCATGTAAGTATTCCTTGATGAATGTGGGTATCTCATGTATGTTCTTCTGGATGGTGTGCTTATCTCATGTAGGTTCTCCAAGATGGATATGCGTTATCTCATGTAGGTTTTCCTGAATGGATGTGTGTATCTCAATTAGATTCTCCTGACGACAGGGTCTGCTTGAATGATTGTATGATGTGTTCAATATTCTATTTGTTTATAGGCTACTAGTGATGTTTATGCGAAGTTCTGAACTCCGTGGTAGATGTTGCTCTCTTGAAAGCGACATTGGTTTAGACTACCATTAGTTTACAGATAGACAACTGACAGACCGACAAACAGACATAAGACACTCCAATATATCGACAGTAAAACAAATAGACATAAGACACTCAAACATATCGACAGTGAAACAAACAGACATATGCAGGCAGGTTGACAAACAGTCAGATGGACAGGTAGACAGATATATAGACATAGAGAGGCGCAGGCAGTCGGATATTTAGGTAGGTGAGTGGCTGGGTGGGTGGGTAGGCAGGCCGGCAGGCCGGCCGGTAAGTAGGTAGGTAGGTAAGTAAGTTGGTAGGTAGGTAGGTAGGTAGGTAGGTCGGCAGGTAAGTAGGCAGACAATCAGGTAGGCTGGTAGGTAGGTAATTAAATAGGTAGGCAGGCAGACAGGTAGGTAGGTAGGGAGGGAGGAAGGGAGATAGATAGGTAAGTATATGGCGATACCAAACCAGAAGAAAATCCAGCCACAAAATGAAACTTTACAACATTCGAAAGGCACACACCTACATTTTATTTATCCAATGAAATTAACATGTGCATGTTCTCCGTATTGTTGCACATTTACCTGCACTGTAGTTGGTATCAAGGTTACCTGTCACGCCGCTGTCACATGTTTACCTGGTGACCTTCCATCAGATGTCATCTCAACTAATTGTCCTAACTTACCTGTATTGTAAATGCACAAGGTAATTGTATCCTTACTCACCTGTGTAATATAGGTAGTTTCATCTGTCTCCTTAATTGTAAAATGCTTCATGTTCTTATTAAGAACGTTGCGATTAACCCCAACACCAGATGATTTTTCTACGAAAGTGTACGTTTATTAGTTTGCTATTGCTTTATGCGCCAGAAGTCAACTTTGAAGCTCAACTTAATGCTGATGTAGGACTTGTCTATGTTAAAAAAAAAACGTGAGTTGCATTTCCTTTACAGACGTGGCAATGAATCCTGGCATTTTTTTTTTTTTTTTTTTGGCTGCTTGTGATTTACTAGCAAGTTTTATGTTCAGTATTTTGCCATTACAGTGGTATCTCGGGTTACGAACACCTCAGGTCACGAACAATTCAGGTTACGAACAACAACTTCGAAAATTGTATGTCTCGGGTAACGAACAGTGCCTCGCGTAACGAAACAGTTACATAAATAAATACATGTAGTATTATTTGTCGCTCACAGAAGGAGAACGAAAACGAACGAACGAAAATCTTTATTTTCAAAGGGTTAAGAATTGGGCACGCAGGCCCGTCTGACATTCTACCCTTCTTCTCAATTTCCTCTCATACATTCTTTCATTCAACATCACTTATGAAGCAAATTTTTGACAACAAAAGAACAATAGCATTACAACGCATGAAACATAATCAATAACAAATGACTCACTGAGGCAATATTTAACAAAGGCATTATAAATACCCAAGGATTACGTAACGTGCCATACATATGGGAATGTTTTTTGGCTAGTTGTCGTTTGAGATAATTTACCATTATTATTGTCTTTTTTGTTTTTGTTTATGGGGGAATGTAGTCTGTACTAAGGTACTGTTCAAACAGGTTGCAAATGTATGTATAATGATTGGTGGTGTCTTTGATTTCTTGTGGAAGATTGTTCCACAACTGAGCGCCAGAGTATGCTAAGCTTGTTTTATATAAGTCTATCCTAGGTTTAGGGACATGAAGTATATTTAGTCGTTCTCTATGTCTTGCATTATATTTAAACAATGGCCAAAGGTAGCTTGGAGCGTTTTGAAATTGGATTTTGTGAATTAGTTTGGCCTTATTAAACAGTAGTCATTTGTGGAGTGGCAGTAACCGAACACATTTACGTGTTGTTTGTCCATCAAGAATGATGATGACCATTCATTTCATCCAGTGCGGTTGAAAGTATGGAGCCGTGAGTTCTAAGATGGCTGATATGGCCTATTTTGGCTCTAAATGTTCTTTGACAATGTATACAAAGAATGCTTGACGTTTCTGGAGGAGGATTTTCTGCAGTGGTTTTTCTGCTCTGTCTTTTCTTCACAGCTCTTGCAGTCCTGGTTGCCTCACAAGTGACTGCACCCTTGCGTAATGATGCACGCCACGAATTTCGGTCTCTGGCTGCAGCCTCCCAAGTGTCATGATGAATTCCAAAAGCATTCAGTGAGATTTTCAGAGTGTCTTTAAAGCGTTTCCTCTGGCCGCCTTGGGAGCGTTTACCACAACGCAACTCGCCGTAAAAAAATTCATTTAGGAAGCCTGTGATCTGGCATGCGAGTCAAGTGACCAGCCCAGCGAATCAGATTCTTCATTAGTAGAGTGTGGATACTGGGCATGGACGCTCTTTCTAGGACTTCAGTGTCTGGGATCTTGTCTTGCCATTTAATCTTCAGTAACTTCCAAAAGCAGACCGTGGAAGTGGTTTAATTTCCTAGCGTGTCGCTGATAAACAGTCCAGGTTTCACAAGCATATAGCAGTGTGGATAAAACAACTGCTTTGTAGACTTTCAGTTTTGTTTGCAGGCTTATTCCATTTCTGTTCCATACATTCTTGTACAGTCTGCCAAAGGCCGTGCTGGCCTTGGAGATTCTTGCATTCACTTCATCATCAATTGTGGCAGCTTGTGACACGGTGCTGCCAAGATAGGTGAATTTGTCCACAACACTTAGACTATGACCATTCACTTTGATATTCGGCACAGTGTGATTATTCCCTGGAGCTGGCTGGTACATAACTACAGTCTTCTCTAAATTGATATTGAGCCCAAAGTTGGCACAGGCATGTGAGAAAGCTGAAACATTATGTTGTATGACTGCCTCTGAGTTGGCGTATAGAGCGCAATCATCAGCAAACAGGAGCTCTCTGACGGTGTCGCTCTCAATTTTGGTTTTAGCTTTCAGCCTTCTGAGATTGAATAACTTTCCATCCATGCGGTAGTTGATGTCTATTCCAATGTCGTTGTTCTCGAAGGCATTCGTCAACATAGCTGAAAACATTAGGCTGAACAGTGTTGGTGCCAGGACACATCCTTGTTTCACTCCATTGGTGACAGGAAAGGGCTCAGACAGTTCACCATTTTCCTGTACTCTTGCCTGCATGCCATCATGAAATAGCCGCACTATTTGGACAAACTTTCGTGGACAGCCATATTTTGCCATAATCTTCCACAATCCTTCTCTGCTGACTGTATCAAAAGCCTTGGTAAGGTCAATGAAAGTAGAGAACATTTCGCAGTTCTATTCCTGACATTTCTCTTGCAGCTGCCTTGCAGCGAAAATCATGTCAACAGTTCCACGTTCTTTTCTGAAGCCACACTAGCTCTCGGGAAGAAGACCTTAATCGAGATGGGCCGTGTGGCGATTGAGAAGAATTCTGGCGAGTATCTTCTCTGCAATTAAAATCAAGGAGATGCCTCGGTGGTTGTCACAGGATTGGCGGTTTCCTTTTCGTTTGTAAAGGTGGACTATTGACACGTCCTTGAAATCTTGTGGCATGGTCTCGTTCACCCATATGTTTGTAAAGACTTGGTGAAACTGCTCTGTTAGGACCGGCCCACCTGCCTTGTATATCTCTGCCGGGATGGAGTCCGGACCAGGTGCTTTGCCGCTGGAGAGTTGCTGGATGGCTTTGTTTACTTCCACTATGGTTGGCAGGTCATCAAGTGTATCATTGATGGGAACTTGAGGAAGACAGTTGATGGTTTCATCATCGAAGAATGAAGTCGCATATAAGATGTTGCTGAAATGTTCTGCCCAGCGCTGAAGGATGTCTTTCTTATCGGTGACCAATGTTCCCCCATCTGCACTGCGGAGGGTAGCTGTGCCTGGTTATGTAGGACCATAGACCGCAGATAGGTTAGAATTGTCTGTAAGCTTTTCACCATTAATTAAAAGCACTGCCCTTTTCTGGAGTGAATATAGGCGTTTTGTTATTGATTTGGAGCATCCATCCCAGATTGTGAAGCAATAATCAATATGTGTTTGTATGTGGGAAGTATAGAATATCTTTCTTGTGTTTCCGTCAAGGAAATTTTTACTTTTGGCAAGTTGGTATACTTTTTTGGCTATTTGTACAATGAGAGCATAAACATGTGAGTTAAAGGTTAGATTTTGATCTATAATAAGACCCAGTGCCTTATGCTCAGTTACACTTTCTATAGGCATGCTACCATTGTGCAGCTGTAGCGTTCTCTGCGAGTTTAGCGTGTGAAGTCTTTGCCTGGTTCCTATTAACATAGATTTTGTTTTAGAAATGTTAATTTGCATACGGTTTGCATGACTCCAGTTAACTACACTATTTATTTCCTGTTGCAAGGATAATTCTAGCACATTACGATCAATAGTGTTTGTATATACTGTGCAGTCATCTGCAAATAGATCGCAGGACGACGAAATATATAAAGGAAGATCATTTATATAAATGGCAAATAACAGAGGGCCAAGAATAGACCTCTGAGGTACTCCAATATTAATGGTAATGCCTTGAGATAAAGATTTATTGTGTGATACTACTTGTTTTCTGTCTAATAAAAATGATTTTATTAATGTCACTATATTAAAGCTTACTTTCATTCTTTCTAGTTTTTTTAATTTGAATATTATGATCTATCATATCAAATGCTTTCCTAAAGTCTATAAACACCGCTCCACATAGAGTATTGTTGTTAATATTTTGATGCCAGTTTTCTATCATGTTTGTTGGGGGAGTATGACAAGAATATTTTGGCCGAAATCCTGACTGACTGTCAACTATTAGTTTGTGGCGAACTAAGTGCTCTAGTGTTGTTTTGTGGGTGTGCTTTTCTAGCGATTTGGATGGTGAGGATAATATGGAAATTGGCATATAATTACTCATGAGACGATCGTCTTGAGAACCAACTTCTAAGTGAGGATAAACTTTAGCGATTTTAAAGGCTGATGGGAAGTGACCTTTGGTGAGACATTTATTATATATAAAAGTTAGTGACTCGCAGATCGCCGGTGCAGCATGGCGAAGGATCCGACTACTGATTCCATCTAGTCCTGATGAGTTATTGTTTTTAAGGTTACTGAGATGTGTAAATACTTCAGTGGTCGTCATTAGCGGTATGTTGGAGGGAATGTCTCCATAGCATTTTTTTTCACAGAATGGTGATATTAAAGATATGTCATGAGGCGCATCTTGTATTGCAGAAGAAACTAAATATTGAGAAGAAAGAAGTAGAGACTAGAGGACGCGACACACTAGACAACATAAAATTTGAAAGCTATAGATACCGATCGGGATTCGAACCTGTCACCTCCAAATGTCCTCGCTGCAGGAACAAGTGTACTTCGACGAATGACCAACTAGGAGTATCTAGTTGTTCATGCGTCGAAGTACACTTGCTCCTGCAGCGAGGCGCTGTCGCCATTTGAAAGTGACAGGTTCGAATCCCGGTCGGTAACTATAGCTTTCAAATTTATGTTGTCTAGTGCGTCCTCTAGTCTCTACTTCTTTCTTCTCCTTCTGTGAGCGCCAAATAATACTACATGTGTTTGTTTATGTAACTGTTTCAGTGGTCTCAACTGGTTCCCAAATTGATTTCTCGGGTTACGAACGAAGGCGAGCGAGAGAGAGGAAGGTGTAACGTTGGAGACAAACGATCGCGTACAGTAGAAACAATACTACAGATGAGCTTGTGGAATGAACAGAATGAACAGCTAAAGACATTAAAGGAGAAGCAGTCGTCCGATGATGAGGAGTCAGTGATCGTTTCAACTGTCAGGATTAAAGAAATTTGCAGCAATTGGACAGTCGTCGAAGACTTCATTGTGAACCATCATCTAAACAAACTTGTCGCTAACAAGCCCCATGCCCCTATATGTGATGAATGATAACACGATGGCCCACTTCAGAAAGATTTTCCAGCAAAGGAAGCGACAAATTTCCCTTGATAGTTTCTTGGTGCAGAAAGATTCCTAGTCGGCTGTCAAGAAACAGCGACAAGATACTCCTGAAACTAATGATTCCGAATAACAAAGAAAGTGAGAAATTTCCCATTATCGTTTTCTTGGTAATAAAGATAGACTAAATCTCTTTTTATTTTACATTTAATTCATTTGGTTGTTTTCTTTCTCTTCATTTAAAACGTGAAGTGCACGTATTCTTTGTGTTTTGTCGGGTAAACGACCAGTTGTTAATATTAAATGAACGATTCTTTCATCTTGAAACGGATTGTCTTTATTTCATTGATTTCAATCTTTCGGGTTACGAATGTTTCGGGTTACGAACCGAGTTCTGGAACGAATTAAGTTCGTAACCCGAGGTACCACTGTACTTTATTATCGATCGTCGATTCACAACATGGAAATCAACGCAAGTGGTCTGTTGTCAGATCGACCGCAACAGATTTTGAACCCTTGATTCGGTAAGCCGGGGAGTTTAAACACGCTTTCACGGCCCCTGGGCCACAGCTCGTGTTTTCACGTGTCCGGTAACTGTAACTGTATAATTAGCCTGTCGCTACCCTTGCTGTGTTCAAATCCACCTAGACTACCCTCACCCTGGGTGGGTTTTTCTAACTGACCAGGGCTCATGGGTTGACCCAGTTTAAAATGGAACCAGAAAATATCCTGAAAAGGAAAGGCGAGGGTGGTATTGACAACATCCCCCGTCGGCATCCATTGGTCTATACAAATATAGAGCTAGCACCATATACCCAATACGTGTTAATGGGTATTTTTTAACTATTTTACTCATGCCGGTCTCCCTGGCGAACGGGCAAAGCACGCTGTTCGTAATTTTGTGTACTCACGTACGAAACGCAGCTATGCGAATTTCGGCAGAGGATCACTTCGCGCTGGTTACTTATGGAGGTATGTGAGCCGGTCGTTCAGAAAGCAATGGCAAACTACTGAACGTAAAACTTGAAAAGACATCAGCAATAGCTGAAAAATGCCGGTGTTGACTGCAATGTCCTGTAAATGATATGCGAAAAATTTTTTACTCATACTTACCGTTTAGGAAATGTATTTTTAACTTCTCTTTATACTTACTGCGAATTACATCCATCTATCTGGTTATATTTGTTTTCTGATGAACCTTTGGCAGCTGAAACGTTTATTGTCTCATAACCAATCATATTAACTCTTTCAATGACTTTGTTATCTTTCTATTTGCTATGTATTAATTACACAGACAGCTTTACCGAGGCTGCCCCGACTTCGTGTTCCACGTTTTAAAGTGTCTGGCGTAACATTGCCTATAACATTTTGCAGGGATTGATCGCATCGTCCTGCTCTTCATCATGTGCCATGCCGGTAATCGTGAGCGGTCATGTTTCGTCATCTCATACGGTCACCAGAGTTGTGGATCAGCTCTGTTTTCGTGTCTCAACCATGCCACGTGGTCAAGCCATCCAGGTATTTACCTCTCTGCCGTCCGTTTGTTCTTATCCTCTCAATCTTACCAGTTGTCACCAAGTTCTCTAGTTTATTTCTAGGCATAAAGTGCAAAAAAAAAAACGTGGCTGTCTAAGTCTAATTTCTCTAATCAGTCTGCGGTTTTAATTTGCCTCTTGTAGGATTTGTTCATTGGTTTTTCTGTATGTCCATGGTATTCTTTGCATTTTTATAGCAACGTCCATACAATGCTTGAGCGACTTCCGGTCCAATATGCAGGTTAGGCGATTGAGCTGTTAAGGCCTCTGGGGTGTTTATGCTTGTGGATGCGGTTTTCTTACATTTTCCTCGTGTTGGACAGGTAGTGCATGGTAACGTCGCCCTGCTAATGAGTTGAGTGCGTGAAGCGACACTGTGAGTTGTGGATTTCGTGCGGAGTGCTTTTACATATGTCCGCGGTTGTTTGTAACGTGAACCCCATCTTCGGAAAAATGTCCACCGCCGGTCGCTGAACTAAAACTGGCTTTTCCTTATGCAGTAATGTGTGGCTGTTGGTTTTCTAGTGACTGCCGCTTCCATTGCCGATGAACTGTATTTTTCGATGCGGACGTTTGTGTTGGTATTCTGGCAGCGGAATTATGCATCATATACCTGTGCTGGCTGTTGATTTGTCGAGACTCCTGTCTATTCCACATGTAGCAGAGATTGAGGCACATTTTATGTAATATTAATTGCACAGGAATGGAGCATTATGTGGCAACCCTTTGCAGTGAAGTTGGAATCGTGACTAACTAACTAACTAACTAACTAACTAACATGCAATGTGGTTTTAGACATGTCACTATATATTGATAATTTGGCAAATTTCCTAACAGAGCAGTTGTCATCCCAGATTTCTTTTGCGACCGGTGTATCATCGAACACCGGCAGTAGGATCGGTCAGTTGTACTATAACAAGATCACAAGTGCCAACGTGGGCGTTGTAGCTAAATCCTTCGTCAGCACACGGTTGAGTTGAGTCAAGAACCTACATCAAAGCACTCTGGATATGTCCATAATTTTCCGTCCTCATCTGCAACAGCCAGAGAAGAGTCCCTATACTAATGGTACAAGTCTGAATATGTGTCCGTCTGGCCTTTCCTCGAAGTCCTGAGTGTCGGCCAGATCCTCTGGTCACTGCCTGCAGATCGTCCGCACACAAACACCAAACATAGATACCACTAAATGAGAAACTGTACACTAGAATATGTATCAAGGCTATTCGTATGTTTCCTTGTAACTGACTTGACATGCCTGTACCCCAACTCCTCCAGTGTGGATGGGGGAAATGTATCTGTTCTTTTGGGGAACCAATTGTATTCAGTGTCAACAGCAGCAGATAGACAATAGACAACAGTAGCAGTCCTCCTGGGATACTTGATTCGGGCAGTCGGGCAGGTATTTCTCTCTCATACCCATCCATTATGTGCCATGATGGTCATGATTCGCCATGTCATTCGATCACCAGAGTCGTGGATCAGCTCAGTGTTCTTGTCTCGGCCATGCCACGTGGCCACGATCTCATATAAATAACTATTTATGAAATTGTCAACCCTATTAGTGTGATTTACGAAATTGTGAACCCAGCCCAGGGAACGCGCCAATGTTATCAATGTCATAGAGATGTCGAAAGCAGAGAACTCTGCCGCCCTTGAATCAACTTCGTTGTCCAGATTTCCAGAATGAGAGACTTGGAAGTTAGAATTGGCGTGGCTAGACACGAGCGGCGCATCGAGAGAATGAGGGGCCTCGTCAATCAACACAGAACTGGCATTGTTAGCCGCCGGACGCTGATGCATATGTTGGGGGTGGAAAACGGGGGATGTGAGCACCTATGGGCTTGTCCGGAGTCAAAGGATGATACCCTAACAGATAACTAACTAGATACCGACCGATCTATGTCAGGTGGATCACGTGAGTCCAGTTATAATGTTATGCTTGGTATGCTTTCTCAGCCAGGTTTGTTTGCTTGCGCTTGGGAGGCTTGTCCAGAAATACTTCTTCTTCTTCTTCTTCTTCTTCTTCTTCTTCTTCTTCTTCTTCTTCTTCTTCTTCTTCTTCACTACTACTACTACTACTACTACTACTACTACTACTACTACTACTACTACTACTACTACTACTACTACAACAACCACCACTATTACTACTACTACTACTTCTTCTTCTTCTTCTTCTCCCCCTCCTCCCAATTTGTACCTCACCTTTCTCGTCCTCCGCTCCCACTTCTTCTTCTTCTTCTCCCCCTCCTCCCACTTTGTACCTCACCTTTCTCGTCCTCCGAGCCCACTTCTTCTTCTTCTTCTCCCCCTCCTCCCAATTTGTACCTCACCTTTCTCGTCCTCCGAGCCCACTTCTTCTTCTTCTTCTCCCCCTCCTCCCAATTTGTACCTCATCTTTCTCGTCCTCCGCTCCCACTTCTTCTTCACCTTTTTCGTGCTATTTTATTTTAAGATCCTCATTTGTGTCATTCGAGAACTGCTCTCAAATCAGTTCAGACGCACGGAATCGAGAAGTTGTTCATGTTAATTTCACTTTCCAAGTGGAGGTCTTTATTTCCCACACCAAAACCTAGAGACAACAGGAAGGCAATCCTCTTTGCCGTCACATCAGGGTGTTTCCCCACACAGGACCAAATAATGATAGCTTAACGGATCGCTTTCCTATCTTATCAGTCGCTTTACCCGCGTGATCAAGGAACGCTAGCATAGCACTTATCAGGTTTGTGTTTCAGTCGTTATTGTGATAAATCTGCAACATTGGAAATTCGCACATAGCGATTTTTTAAAGCAGAGAATTCGTGTCTCGTTGTGTTAGTACAAAGAGAGACAGACAAACGGACATAATAGACAGACAGACGGCTAACTGGAGAGAAGGATGGATTAATGAATGGATGGATAGATGGACGGACGGAAGGATAGAGAAATAGAAATTAGAATACGGAAAGCAAACAGCATCAACCATCACATATTTTTTTTTAATGTTGCATATCTCTTACAGAACGTTGCAGCCAACACTGGCAATTTTCAGCTGCTGTTGATGTACTTGGCAAGTTTGTACGTTCGGTAGTTTGCCATTGCTTTCTGAACGACCGACTCCCATACCAACACGTTATACCACAACGCGACACGATCTGCTGCACAAATCGGTCGCGGCTGCGTTTCGAACGCCTGGTAAGCGGCTCACGAACCGCGTTCGCAAGCATTTGGCCACGGAGATCGGTACCATCACATAGTATATATCCTAAAACATCAAAATATCAACATGCATACAAACAAGAAACTGATATTCTTTATTTGTACTGGCGGTGCGCCTGGCATGTGATACCACAACATCTACTCTGAGAATGGAGGTGGAGGCAGTCATTGCGGTGTTCCGCTGGCTGGGGGACAAACAGCACAAACATATCGTCATAGCACTTTCACTCTCGGACAACCATCACATCTCCATTGCTTCCAGTTTCCTGCCTTACCCTCCTGCCCCTTTTTTCATGTACCTCTTCCATTCATTTACCTGGGATTTTCACTGACCCTTTACCACCCCCCACCCCGGTTCCATTGACCCACAGACTCTCTCAGCTGTGCATAAAAGAGGATAAAAGTGACATTCGTGTGAGTATTACAGCCTGGGATTCTGAGATAAGTAGCAACATGTTTTTTCAAATGTACATTTTCTCTTCATTGCTCTCATTTTTTCATGTTTTTATTCTTCGCATCCCGTTCTTATGCCTTAATGTAATCACCGGAGGTTCTTCTCTGTGACTATATGTTCTGTTTTGTATATGTATTTGTTTGCTGATAAAGGCTAGTCGCCGCAACGTCCTTGTATTGTTTCGTAATTCTGTTCTGTAAAGCTGCATTACTTTGTGTTATTTTATATTGTTTACATTTCCACAGCTTAACCGTAGTTCCTCTAATTATATTCATATTTTGTAACAGACTCACAGAGAATGGTGAGCATTATAAAGACAGGCATGCTTCGGGAAGAGTGACACGCTTCAATTAATAATAATAATAATAATAATAATAATAATAATAATAATAATAATAATAATAATAATAATAATAATAATAATAAATAAATAAATAAATAAATAATAAGGAGCATCCGTTGGATCTTTTCCCCAGGGCATGTTGGTGTGTTGGTAAGCGAGCAGAAGTGAGCAGAGGATCTGGCCGCCGGCGCTTAGAACTCCGAGGAAAGGCCAGACGGACATATAATGAGACTGCAACTAATAGTACCATTAATATTGGAACTCTTCACTGGTT
This sequence comes from Cepaea hortensis, assembly GCA_963921405.1. NCBI lineage: Eukaryota > Metazoa > Mollusca > Gastropoda > Stylommatophora > Helicidae > Cepaea > Cepaea hortensis. The sequence goes on along the minus strand of OY992876.1, from coordinate 147,863,724 downwards.
GTTGAAGATGACGGAGCGAGTGTGGGAATGTCCCCAGTACAGTGATGTCGGTTCTTAACGCAACTCAGCTCAACTCAACTCTGTTTTATTTGTCCCAACATAGTGTTATCGATGACAGGCGTGGACAGTCCCAGAAACACACAGACGTAAAACCACTCCATGTGAGATCAGATGCATACGAAACACCGCTGAGAGAACAAGAAGAGGCAGAGAGACAAATGGGAAACTAAGAACAAGTGTAGGAATAACACGGATTACAGACTTCACAGAACACAACAGAATTAAATGGCTCAGACTTTTAGCAAGAATGGAGTACGATCAACCAGCGGCTAGAATGTTCTGCATGAAAACATTGGGGTACAAGGCGAGAAGACGACCAAGAAAGAGTGGTTATATGGAGTAAACAAATCACTGAAGATATCAAATATAACGTAAGCACAAGCAATAATAGAAGCGAACAGCAGAACATTACAACCACCTCCTCACTGCGAAACTTCGCGGCAAAAAGTTGCGTTCTAGTATGTACTCCCCCGGGAAGGTTAATCCGGTCAACAAATGCCCGCAGAAGTCGGATGTGTCGGCCTAACGGCGCAAGAACGCAGCTTTGCTGTAAACAGGCACAACGCAATCACGTCCGAAAAAAAAAACTCCGGATGAACGAAGAAGAAGTATGTACTCAACTTTCTACCTTATACTGTGTGATCAACTGTTTACTTTATACTGTGTGCTCTACTGTCTAGTTTATACTGTGTGTTCTACTATCTACTTTATACTGTTTGCTCAAGTGTCTACTTTATAATGTTTGCTCAACTATCTAATTTATACTGTGTGCTCAATTATCTACTTTATACTGTGTGCTCAACTATCTACTTTATACTGTGTGCTCAACTGCCTACCTTATACTATGTTCTCAACTGTCTACCTTATATTATGTGCTCAATGGTCTACCTTATACTGTGCGCTCAACTGACTACCTTATACTGTGTGCGCTACTGTCTACCTTATACTGTGTGCTCAACTGTATACCTTATACTGTGTGCTCAACTGTCTACTGTATACTGTGTGCTCAACTATCTATTTTATACTGTGTGTTCAACTGTCTACCTTATATTGTGTGCTCTACTGTCTACATTATACCGTGTGCTCAACTATCTACCTTATACTGTGTGCTCAACTGTCTACCTTATACTGTGTGCTCAACTATCTACCTTATACTGTGTTTTCTACTGTCTACTTTATACTGTTTGCTCAAGTGTCTACTTTATAATGTTTGCTCAACTGTCTATTTTATAATGATTGCTCAACTATCTACGTTATAATGTGTGCTCAGCTGTCTACTGTATACTGTGTGCTCAACTGACTACCATAAACTGTGTGGTCATCTGTCTACATTATACTGTGTGCTCAACTGTCTACCTTATACTGTGTGCTCAACTGTCTACCTTATACTGTGTGCTCTACTGTCTACGGTATAATGTGTGCTCAACTGTCTACTGTATACTATGTGTTCTACTATCTACTTTATACTGTTTGTTCAAGTGTCTACTTAATAATGTTTGCTCAACTATCTACTTTATACTGTGTGCTCAACTGTCTACCTTATACTGTGTTCTCAACTGACTACCATAAACTGTGTGGTCATCTGTCTACCTTATACTGTGTGCTCTACTGTCTACCTTATACTGTCTGCTCAACTCTCTACCTTATACTGTGTGCTCTACTGTCTACTGTATAATGTGTGCTCAACTGTCTACTGTATACTATGTGTTCTACTATCTACTTTATACTGTTTATTCAAGTGTCTACTTAATAATGTTTGCTCAACTATCTACTTTATACTGTGTGCTCAACTGTCTACCGTATACTGTGTGCTCAACTGTCTACCTTATACTGTGTGCTCTACTGTATACTTCATGCTGTGTGCTCAATTGTCTACTTTATACTGTGTGGTCTACAATCTACTTTATATTGTTTGCTCAAGTGTCTATTTTATAATGATTGCTCAACTATCTACGTTATACTGTGTGCTTAACTGTCTACATTATACTGTGTGCTCAATTGTCTACCTTATACTGTGTACTATACTGTATACTTCATGCTGTGTGCTCAATTGTCTACTTTATACTGTGTGTTCTACTATCTACTTTATACTGTTTGCTCAAGTGTCTACTTTATAATGTTTGCTCAACTCTCTACTTTATACCGTGTACTCAACTGTCTACTGTATACTGTGTGCTCAACTGTCTACCTTATACTGTGTACTCTACTGTATACTTCATGCTGTGTGCTCAATTGTCTACTTTATACTGTGTGTTCTACTACCTACTTTATACTGTTTGTTCAAGTGTCTACTTTATAATGTTTGCTCAACTATCTACTTTATACCATGTGCTCAACTGTCTACTTTATACTGTGTGCTCAACTGTCTACCTTATACTGTGTGCTCAACTGTCTACGTTATACTGTGTGCTCAACTGTCTACCTTATGCTGTGTGCTCTACTGTCTACTTTATACTGTGTGCTCTACTGTCTACCTTATACTGTGTGCTCAACCATCTATCTTATACTGTGTGCTCAACTATCTACCTTATACTGTGTGCTCTACTACTACCTTATACTGTGTGCTCAACTGTCTACCTTATACAGTGTGCTCAACTGTCTACCTTATACTGTGTGCTCTACTGTCTATCTTATACTGTGTGCTCTACTACTACCTTATACTGTGTGCTCAACTGTCTACCTTATACTGTGTGCTCAACTGTCTACCTTATACAGTGTGCTCAATTGTCTATCTTATACTGTGTGCTCTACTGTCTACCTTATACTGTGTGCTCAATTGTCTACTTTATACTGTGTGCTCTACTGTCTACCTTATACTGTGTGCTCTACTGTCTACCTTCTACTGTGTGCTCAACTGTCTACCTTATACTGTGTGCTCAACTGTCTACCTTATACTGTGTGCTCAACTGTCTACCTTATACTGTGTGCTCAACTGTCTACCTTATACTGTGTTCTCAACTGTCTACTTTATACTATGTGCTCTACTATCCACTTTATACTGTGTGCTCTACTGTCTACTTTATGCTGTGTGCTCTACTGTATACTTCATGCTGTGTGCTCAATTGTCTACTTTATACTGTGTGGTCTACAATCTACTTTATATTGTTTGCTCAAGTGTCTATTTTATAATGATTGCTCAACTATCTACGTTATACTGTGTGCTTAACTGTCTACATTATACTGTGTGCTCAATTGTCTACCTTATACTGTGTACTATACTGTATACTTCATGCTGTGTGCTCAATTGTCTACTTTATACTGTGTGTTCTACTATCTACTTTATACTGTTTGCTCAAGTGTCTACTTTATAATGTTTGCTCAACTCTCTACTTTATACCGTGTACTCAACTGTCTACTGTATACTGTGTGCTCAACTGTCTACCTTATACTGTGTACTCTACTGTATACTTCATGCTGTGTGCTCAATTGTCTACTTTATACTGTGTGTTCTACTACCTACTTTATACTGTTTGTTCAAGTGTCTACTTTATAATGTTTGCTCAACTATCTACTTTATACCATGTGCTCAACTGTCTACTTTATACTGTGTGCTCAACTGTCTACCTTATACTGTGTGCTCAACTGTCTACGTAATACTGTGTGCTCAACTGTCTACCTTATGCTGTGTGCTCTACTGTCTACTTTATACTGTGTGCTCTACTGTCTACCTTATACTGTGTGCTCAACCATCTATCTTATACTGTGTGCTCAACTATCTACCTTATACTGTGTGCTCTACTACTACCTTATACTGTGTGCTCAACTGTCTACCTTATACAGTGTGCTCAACTGTCTACCTTATACTGTGTGCTCTACTGTCTATCTTATACTGTGTGCTCTAATACTACCTTATACTGTGTGCTCAACTGTCTACCTTATACTGTGTGCTCAACTGTCTACCTTATACAGTGTGCTCAACTGTCTATCTTATACTGTGTGCTCTACTGTCTACCTTATACTGTGTGCTCAATTGTCTACTTTATACTGTGTGCTCTACTGTCTACCTTATACTGTGTGCTCTACTGTCTACCTTCTACTGTGTGCTCAACTGTCTACCTTATACTGTGTGCTCAACTGTCTACCTTATACTGTGTGCTCAACTGTCTACCTTATACTGTGTGCTCAACTGTCTACCTTATACTGTGTGCTCAACTGTCTACTTTATACTATGTGCTCTACTATCCACTTTATACTGTGTGCTCTACTGTCTACTTTATGCTGTGTGCTCTACTGTCGACTTTATGCTGTGTGCTCTACTGTCTACTTTATGCTGTGTGCTCTACTATCTACTTTATACTGTTTGTTCAACTATCTCCTTTATACTGTTTGCTCAACTATCTATTGTATACTCTTTCCTCAACTATCTATTTTATACTGTTTGCTCAACTATCTACTTTGTACTGTTTGCTCAACTATCTATTTTATACTCTTTCCTCAACTATCTATTTTATACTATTTCCTCAACTATCTATTTTATACTGTTTGCTTAACTATCTACTTTATACTGTTCGCTCAACTATCTACTTTATACTGTTTGCTCAACTATCTATTTTATACTCTTTCCTCAGCTATCTATTTTATACTCTTTCCCCAACTATCTATGTTATACTGCTTTTTTAACTATCTACTTTATACTGTTTGCTCAACTATCTTCTTTATACTGTTTGCTCAACTATTTATTTTATACTCTTTCCTCAACCATCTATTTTATACTGTTTGTTCAACTATCTGCTTTATACTGCTTGCTCAACTATCTATTTTATACTCTTTCCTTAACTATCTATTTTATACTCTTTCCTCAACTATCTATGTTATACTGTTTGCTCAACTATTTACTTTATACTGTTTGTTCAACTATCTACTTTATACTGTTTGCTCAACGATCTATTTTATACTGTTTGCCCAACAATCTACTGTACAGTGTTTGCTCAACTATCTACTTTATACTGTGTGCTCAACTGTCGACTTCCTCGTGCCTAGTCACTTATCTATTTCTGTTCCCGTTATGTGTACTAATGTACTAAACAATTGTACCGAAGCAATGTCCAGCTATTGCTCTCTAATGTGATAGGGCCATCACTAGCTGCAGACCTGAATGTGTGGGAGACAGGGGGCTAGTCTTGCCTTACTTAGAGAGACTAAGAACGAAGTCGTTGAACCCTAGCGCGACCGCGCTATCCACGACTTTAGTAAGCAATGTAATCTGTATTCTAAACTTTCAGAAGGCAAAACAAACTGCACTATCGTGCTTTCAGGCGGAATGGCTTAGAGGTGCAACGTCTGCTTCTAACATGTGCAGAATACGTCAGATTCACGATTGGGCATACTGACCCTGACCCAAGGGTACTTGGTTGGACATAAATAGCAACTGGGGAACACTTTGAGGCCACTAAGACATTTCACAAATAAATACACATGTATTGTTTGGCGTTCATAGAAGTAGAAGACAGAGCTAGAGACCAGAGGACGCACTAGACAGCACAGTAGAAACACTTTCGTTATTTGTAGGTGACAGGTTCGAATCCCGGTTGATAACTATAGCTTTCAGTTGTTAATATTATCTAGTGTGTCCTCTAGTCTCCAATTCTGTCTTCTACTTCTATAAGTGTCTTTTCTCGGAATGTTTATGTGATCGGACGTCTAGTCTCCCCGGACATGATATCATAGCCTGATCAGTGTAATTTCCTATCAACTACGCTAACTCGAGCAAGGTACAGGGTGTTTGTAAAGTCTCACTACACTTCGTATGTAGAACACCTGTTTGTTCGAGAGTATGTTTTCCGTTTGAAAGAAGTGCTTTTACATCTCTGCGGTTGTTTGTAGTGTGAACTGCATGTTCAGAAAATGGCTGCCAGCGGTCCCTGAATTAAAAGGGTTGCCTTATGCAGTAATGTTTGGCTGATGGTTTTCTAGTGACTGCCGCTTCCATCGACGATCAACTGTATTTTTCGTGGCGGACTTTTGTTTTGGCATTCTGGCAGCGGCATTATGCATAATATACCTGTGCGGGTTGTTAGTTTGATGAGACTCATGTCATTCCAATTTTCACATGAGACAGTGAGGAGCATTTTGTGTGATATTCACTGGCACAGGAACGGAACATAATGGGACGACAGTTTGCCGTGAAGTTGGAACCGTGACTAACTAGCTAACTAACTCTCCAACAAACAGCTGTTGTACATACAAAGTGTAGTGAGACTTTACAAACACCCTGTATTATTGACATTTTGCTTGTTCTCGGTTGACTTGCCAGCCAAGTGTCTCTTTTTCCAAACTGGCATTCCGTTATTTCACCGTATCCATTATGACCTTGATTTTTCGGGAGTATGCCTGCGTCCTTGAGCCACATCAATTTCAAACTGAAAACAGGCACGTTGCTATACTCTAAAAATATAGCAGTGTAAATAAGCCCTTTCAATTTTCGAACTTTAGTGAATAATATAATCACGTGATGTACTTCAGAATTTAATAAACAGGCTTTCTGCCTGACACATTTGTCCTCCGACCAGACGACATTTGTGGTACATGTCACGAGAGTTGATCTATATTTAGACAGCCTGACTTTTCCACACGGCAACCCATTTTTATGGAAATTACGGCTCCCGTCGCATTTAATCACGTCAACATTGTCTAATCCGGGTTTTGGTAAATAGTTCACCCGGACAGTCCCGGAACTCGGAAAATTTGGGACGAAGATAAATCATTGAAGTCAGGCACTTAACCTGGCCTTAAGTGCATTAAATGACACTTAGGAAATAATTGCTTTTGCGAATTTAATTGAATATGCGTCTATTTACGTGGTTACACATTCTTCGGTCTAGAAATCCGTTCACAATTATCTGTGCACTATTTACACGTATTCAAAATAAAGCAGTTTCCCGTGAATCACACCTTGAATTGCCTGAAAATTAACAAACATTGTTGTATTTACTATTCTAGACTTTTAGCAAGCAATGTAAACTGTATTCAGAACTTTTAGAACGCAATGCAAACAATTTTCTGAACTTTTAGCACGCAATGTAAACAATATTCTAAACTTTCAGCACGCAATGTAAACAATATTCTTAACTTTTAGCATACAAGGCAAACTGTATTCTGAACTTTAATCACAGATTGTAAAATGTACTCTAAACTGTTAGCACCAAATTTAAACTTAATTCAAAACTTTTAGAAGGCAATACCAACTGTATTCTAAACTTTCAGCACACAATGTAAACTGTATTCAAAGCTTTTAGCACACAGTGCCAAGAGTATTCTTAAATTTAAGCACACAAGGTAAACTGCATTCTGAACTTTTAGCACAGAGTGTAAACTGTACTCTAAACTTTTAGAACGCAATACCAATTATATTCTGAACTTTTAGGACGCACTATAAACCGTATTCTAAACATTTAGAACGCAATACCAACTGTATTCTGAACTTTTAACACGCAATGTAAACTATGTTCTAAACTTTTGGCATGGAATATAAATTGCTCTTTTATACGGTTAGGTGGAATGGCTTAGTAGTAAGACATCGGCTTCTAACTAGCGCACACCATGTTCGATTCATGGCGTTGTATACGCATCCCCTACACGGGGATATTTAATGGGACTTCTAGCCTGCTCCGACAAGGATGGACAACTCAAGAGCACCAGTGTGTATCTTGCTGAGTTACAAACTCCTAGTCAGTTGGCAAAGAAAAATAGTAGGCCGTAGACGCCGGGACAAAATTTAACATTTAGAAAACTTGCGTACTAGCCTATTGATACAAACCATGTTCAAGGCACAATCGAAATGAATGCCAATGTACAGGATTTAAGAATTAAAACTAAGTCTTCCAGAGCCGGGAAGGTTAACATGGTCAACAAATGCCCTATGGCATCTGATGGGTTGGGCAGAATGGCACAAATATCGCAGCTCTGCTGTAAACAGGCGCGACGCAATTACGTGCACATTTAAAAGAAAATATTGGACGAACGAAATAGAAATCTTCCGGAGAATTCACAAGCAAAAACAATAACAACACACACACACACACACACACACACACACACTACACACGTACACACACACACACTCTCTCTCTCTCTCTCTCTCTCTCTCTCTCACACACACACACACACACACACACACACACATACACATACACTATACAGGTGTTCCGTAACACTGTCAGTTGGTAGTGTAAAATCAAGTCGACCGCGGAACCTCCAGTACAGCTGTAGTGAGGTGACGCCAAGGACCCTTTCAGTGGCCTTAGCTGATTCAATGCCGAAGGATAATATATCACCAAATGTGACTTACCATTTGGACAGAACGAAAGTATATCGCAGTACTAGGGTCATCGAGTTATCTGTTATCAATGCTCAGTGAAAGGAAATTTACATTGTGTACAATGTTTGGTGCGGTCCTACTTTTTGTTTTGTCCTTAATCAGATAATAGCCACAGGGAAGATGCCAACCGGAAGACCCCAGATGCGATATAAGGATGTGTGTAAACAAGATATGAAAACCCTTGGCATAGATCCAAAAACGTGGGAAAGAGTTGCAACTGACAGATGTTCCTGGAGAAGCGATGTACGAAACAGACTGGTGCTCTTTGAGCGCAATCTGATCCAACAAACTGAGGATAGGCCTAAGATGCAGTCACTTACTGCGGGATCTGCCTAGTCTACAGATGCGGAAACTGTGACAGAGATTGTCACTCTCGTATTGGACTATACAGTCACCAGCGGCGCTGTCAGGTACCTCCCCAACGGCACAACTCTATAGTCCTTCGGCACTGAAAGAGGCTACTACTACTACTGCAATGAGATAGTGTACATTGGCAAAGGCTGCTAACCTATATTTTTGTAGACCAGTCGGCTCTCGGCGGGCGATGTGATCAGTATCACACCGGCCGCCTTTATTTCCCAACACATGTTTCTTGGCATCCATTTTAGGCTATGTCAACCTGGTGATTTGTAGAAATTTAACCTATTTTCCAGTAGGCCTGGCCCAGACAGATATGTTATCTCCCTTTACCAGCAACACGCACCTCAGCTCGTTGGTCCCATTCTCGTCAGTTGACAAGTGACACCTCATTACATTGCAAATAAATGTTAATGAAATATTGCTGACAAACTTCAGACTTGAACAAGGTCACGCGATAAAAAAACTAGGTTGGAAAATGTGGAGAATGATCCCGGATGCACGCGATCCGTGGTATGACTAAATTGCACTTTGGAAAACAAATTACGTTCTTCTGAAACGTGTTAGGCCAAACAGGCTTACTGGAAAGTCCATATTCGTTTTCCCAATTGCGTATGTTATAAATATAGAGACCAACATTATTTATTGTTTTCTACGTTACAGTTGGCTTAGTTTTAACAACTGTTGAATTGTGTATATACTTATACATGCAATCTGGCCCAAAAACAATGTTTAGCCGGGTGAACAAAATGTTCATCTCATCTTGTTCCTCTTGTACCTTCGTCATTGGAAAGATGCATTTTACTGTCTTTGAACAAGATTTATGTTACACCTTGCGGTGTCGAGATGAAGCACAAACAGCGGGAGTAGAGTGCCCGTTTATGGGTTTCATGTATCGAGATTCCCTTGGACTCTGTTATTCCCTTTGTCCATCGTATATATAGTCGGCCTCTTCGTCTGGATGGAAATAGAAGTATTGACGCCAAAGTAAACGTCGCAGTCGTTTAGAAAAGACACCAATCGAAGGCACGGAACAACAAACGTACAAACGAATGAACGAACGAAATTTATTTTCAAAGGGTCACCAATTGGGCACGCAGACCCGACTTACATTCGGCCCTTCCAATCACTCAATGTTCGTACATCAATTATCTATTGTGCATGTTACATTCACATAGAAAAAACTGTGTCAAATGAATGCTGTGAACATAAGCAATGCATATTACCATGTTGTGAGACAGGCAGACAGACACAGACACTCACACACACATGCAAAAACATATGCATACATACCTACATACAGACACTCATACACACATGCATCATTTACACAAACTCTCACAGCTATACACCCACTCAACAACAACAAATACAAGCTCCCTCGTATACAAAAGCAGACAGGCCACTGATGAAGTGTATATCCAGTAGCTACGGAATAACTATTGAGGATGTCGTCGGCGAAGGAAGGAATTGACGATAATAGAAAAGAGGAACCTTGCCAGGCATGTATCAGTGGAAGGCGTCTAACGCACAAAGGACCAGGACAATTTATACCGCACTATGAACCACCACAATTATAACCAAGGTTGCTAAAGCTGGTTGAACGAGGTGGAAAGTTATTTTTTTTCTACAAATCTGAATCGGAATCACAAAGACAAGGCAGGAGCCGACCTTCACAACGGTAGGCACAGGGCAGTAAAGACACCCAAACCACTTCATGAGGCTGAAACAATCATACTTAGGTTTCCCTGTAGACGGGTAGAACAGACACAGATTTCAGAATAAGAATACAGAAAGCAAGAGAAGCCTTTATAGCACTAGACAATTTACGGAAGTCAAAAGAAATAAAATTTATCACAAAGCTTAAAATATTTAATTCTGATGTTAAATCAGTTCTACTATATGGGTCAGAAACATTGAGAACGACTAAAATGATTATACATAAACTACAAGCCTTCACTGATTGGAGCGTGCGCAAAACATAAGAAATAAAATGGTATGACAGAATCACCTATGTGGAGCTCGTAGAGAGGACTAGTCAAATACCAGCACACCAAGAGGTGGGGAAAAGATGCTGGCGCTAGATAGGCCATACACTGACAAATCCCGAAAATACTAGAACAGTCTTAGTTTGGAACCCAGGGGGCAAAACGAAAACAAAACATAGGAACAGAGCTGTACTTGGTCATTGGTTTTTCTGTCTGTCCATGGTATTCTTTGCATTTTCCTCAGAAACCACATTTCTACAGCCATCAGATGTTTTTCAGCTTGACTGCCCATTGTCAAAGTTTCACATCCATACAAAAGAACAGGTTCTATGTAGCACCTCAACATTCTTTTTCTTGTTTCAATTGACATCTTTTTATTGGTCAGAATGTTTTTCATCTTGCTAAAGGCTACTTTCGCCATGGCGATTCCTGTTCTAATCTCTTCAAGGCATCTCCCATCAGATGTTATTACTGTTCCTAGATAATTGTACCGATTCACTTGTTGAAGAATATTCCAATTTACTTGTATATTACATTGTGGTATTTCGTTCTTCCTAGTGACGACCATAATCTGTGTCTTTTTAGTACAAGTAAAACACTTGAACACAAGGCTGACAGGTCAGCGCAGCCTACAATGTGTACCAGGACATGTCGTGGGAAGAAAGGGGGACTGGTGTGCAACTGATCACATCGCCCACCGAGTGCCTAATGGTCTATTAAAACATGGGTCTGGCATCATATAGCCAATGCCCCACAAGGCGGGTCACAGCATCCGTGACTTCTTTGCCTTGCTACTTTCATTGTAGCCCTGGTCGATCTGGAAGCCCAACTCAATTTTAAGAACCCCCGCCTGGATGCGGGCTCAGACACAAGAGTACCATGTCGGTGGGCAAGGGGCTAGCTACCACGGCTACTTGTCGTTGTCATTGAGTTGTTCTAATTTGCGTCTGGTGTTTGTGTGAAGGTTTTTCATTTAAGCGTTTATCTGTTTCTGTGTCTGAAATGTCTCATTGGAGTTTTTTTTTTTTTTTTTAATGTGTTGTAGTTTATTTATCTTTCTCTTCGTCGTGGGATATCCGGTGATTTTATCTTATCAGACGCGCACATTTGATCTTGACTGTCAACTTTACTATCTGTTTCTTTCGCTGTTGCTTCCTTCTGTTGTTTCTCAAGTTGTGTCTTTCTGTACCCTGTCTTGCTTCATGCCTGGGTATTTATATATGCTGCCTTTTGGTTTCGCTCTTTCATAATCTATGATGAGGACGAGATATTTATTAGAAGCAAATGTAGAACTAAGTGGAAATCAGAGCATCCAGGCCGCCAGAAAGATATACATATTACCAACTAAACCGAAAAAAAACAAGTTAAAATCTTCAGACTTCGCACAGGACATAACAGGCTAAAATATCACATGTTTAATAAGCTAACGTTATTGGGATATTCATTAATGTAACTGTGGATCTGGTGAAATGACAGCTAAACGTTTGCTGCAGGAGTATACAACAAAAGCAGAACATAGAAAACTATTTGTCCTACACTCGCTCCATTTTTAGGACAATCTTTACAGAGATGTGAGCAAGTGTGAGCAGTGTCGACCGCTGCTTTCTTTGCATTCATTCATACGGACCTCTGGAAGTGAACACAGAAGAATAGGAAGGTGTCACAACGCGTTTGCCTGTTCTTGTAGCTTTGCTGGCTGCACAATGTCAGTTTCTACTTTTCAACGCACTGCTTTTATCCTCTTGAATTGCTGCTTCTTCTTTCGTTAGCTTGTAACTTATTCTCTATATCTGCATGCGGTCTCTTGTGTTAACTTCAGATACCTTTTTATTTATTTCACATTGGTCCATGATGTTTATCTTCCACTGTTGTTTCTCTAGGCTAGAAAGTTTGCCTAGACATGTCGTACCCAGATTTTAATCCTTTGAAATTAAAGTTCGTTAGTTGGTTTGTTCGTCTGCGGCACCAATCCACACGTGCACATGGTTTTATTCGCCAGTCCTGATTTGTGTATAGATGTGGGTGCATAATCGATTATGTCCTGTTCTGAGGCGCAACACATTGACTTGTTCTGATCCTCTCACGTGTATTTTACATGGTCCTATATACGAGTGTATGTGCGCAGCATACATACGTTATTTGGCGTCAACATATATGGAAAAACACAGGTACACACAACAGTATTTGCGTTTAAAGCTTCAGGCTGGATCAGCATAGTGCCTCAAAGCGTATGGATCTCTCTGTGCTCAAAGACAAAGGAACTCCCTATCCTCTAAGTCTATGAAACTCCCTATACTCAAAATCAATGGACCTCGCTATGCTCAAAGTTTATGGAACTCCCTATTCTCAAAGTCTATGGAACTTTCTATGCTCAAAGTCTATGGATCTATCTCTCTATGCTCAAAGTTTGAATCTCCGTATACTCAGTCTATGGATCTCCCTATGCTCATGGTCTATGGGTCTCCCCGTGCTCAAAGTCTATGGAATTCCCTGTGAGAAAAAACGTCTCTGGTTCCCCATATGCCCAAAGTCTGTGGACCTCTTTGTACTCAGAGTCTATGGATCCCCCTAAGATGTATGGAACATCCTATGCTCAACACTTACGGAACTCCCTATGTTCAAAGTCTATGGAACTCCTTGTTTCAAACCTTAAGGAACTCCCTGTGCTCAAAGTATATGAAACTCCTTGTTTCAAAACTGAAGGAACTAATTGTGCTCAAAGTCTATGGAACTCCTTGTTTCAAACCTTAAGGAACTACTTGTGCTCAAAGGCTATGAAACTTCTTACGTCGACGCTAGCAGTTGATCAACTCTCTAGAATGGAAATTCCACAACCCAAATATCTCGATTTCTGTCATGCCCTGTCAGCATACTTTATCGCACCGTTCATTCTCTAATACTTTTTTTTGCGCTCGTTTGCTTTGAATTCAAGAGTAGTCGATAACACTATTTCTAGTGGACTGAATTTTGCTTGTTGATTAGCTTTACATATTACCAGTGTCCCTCGCCTTCAGGCGAACCGACTCCGACTTCAGAGGTACTTGTAATTTACGTCCCCAAGACAAGGACGAGAAGGCAACATGTTAATATAAATGACCAGTGTAATGGTTGAACCCCCTACACCCCCTCCCAACTCCCCTGTCTTACACCACAATGTACTATGGGCAGTAGATGACAGTGACAGTATTACACAATCGCTCAACATAGCCGTGAGGAAACAAACTTTGAAAATGTATGATGCAAATGAACAGAACAGGTGAAATAGATGATTTAGGTTTCTAGACGAGTACATCAGACAAAAGAAGCAGACGGATCTTGTGAAAGAAGTATGTGGAAGCTTGAACACTTGCGCAACAAATAATAATATACAAGCAACTACGATGCTATCAACATAACAGATAAGAGAGGAGATTGCGAAGCCATAATTGTAAATGGTTGTTTCAGCCTGGCCTGCCACCTGATAGAGAAGTAGAAACACAGCGGGAGATGTCTGCTTCAGACTGGCACCTGATAGAGAAGTCTAAACACAGCGGGAGATGTCTGCTTCAGACTGGCACCTGATAGAGAAGTCTAAACACAGCGGGAGATGTCTGCTTCAGACTGCCACCTGATAGAGAAGTATAAACACAGCGGGAGATGTCTGCTTCAGACTGGCACCTGATAGAGAAGTAGAAACACAGCGGGAGATGTCTGCTTCAGACTGGCACATGATAGAGAAGTCTAAACACAGCGGGAGATGTCTGCTTCAGACTGCCACCTGATAGAGAAGTATAAACACAGCGGGAGATGTCTGCTTCAGACTGGCACCTGATAGAGAAGTAGAAACACAGCGGGAGATGTCTGCATCAGACTGGCACATGATAGAGAAGTATAAACACAGCGGGAGATGTCTGCATCAGACTGGCACATGATAGAGAAGTATAAACACAGCGGGAGATGTCTGCTTCAGACTGGCACATGATAGAGAAGTAGAAACACAGCGGCAGATGTCTGCTTCAGACTGGCACATGATAGAGAAGTATAAACACAGCGGCAGATGTCTGCTTCAGACTGGCACATGATAGAGAAGTATAAACACATCGGGAGATGTCTGCTTCAGACTGGCACATGATAGAGAAGTAGAAACACAGCGGCAGATGTCTGCTTCAGACTGGCACGTGATAGAGAAGTCTAAACACAGCGGGAGATGTCTGCATCAGACTGGCACCTGTTAGAGAAGCAGAAACACAGCGGGAGATGTCTGCTTCAGACTGGCACCTGATAGAGAAGCAGAAACACAGCGGCGGATGTCTTATCCAGCCGGGAACCGACAGAAAAGCATTTATATTGATATCCTTCGCTGCCAAATTGCAAGGTTGCCTGCTGGCTCTTCGAATGTTGTAGGTTCACTTCCGGACTACATCATTTGGTTCACGACTGCAATTTTCAAGGAGACTCCCGAAGGTTGTGGCCGGTGCTACGGAGTTGTACAACGATGCATCCTCTCACAAATTATGAAGCCATAAACGGACATTCTTCCGCTGTTTAATGTTTCACCTCGACATCACAAGGCACAAGAGGAACAAGATGAGATCAGATGAGATGCGATGAGATGAGATGCTGCTCTTTCCCCATTACATCTGTAGTAAATTTACACACGTATTCAGTATATGGTGCTGCGCTAATATGTGTATAAACCAGTTGGCACTCGATGGGTGATGTCATCAATGTCGCGCCGCGCCTTTCCTTCACGGGGCATTTCCTGGTGTCCGTTTCAGGCTGAGTAGACCTGAGAGCTTACCACCTCGATGGGGGATCGAACACACGACCACCGACCGGCAGTACTAACCACTGCGCCAGCACGGCTACCGTATGCAGTAATAATATTGATGTAATGAGCGTTTCATCATCACCATCACCTAGCGCCGGACATGTTGGAACATCGTGACAACTGGAAACATCGGTGGTTGTAGAGACTGAAGCAGGCCAAGAGAAATAATGCTGGGGATTCTAAGACTCGGGAAATGGGAGAAATGTTCTGAAAAGCTGCTTGTTACATGATGATGATGATGATTATGGTGGTGATAATGATGATGATGGTGGTGTTGATGATGATGATGATGATGATGATGATGATGATGATGATGATGATGATGATGATGATGATGATGAAGATGATGATGATGATGATGATGACGACGACGACGATGGTGATGATGATGATGATGACGAAGACGACGACGACAACGATGATGATGATGACGATGATGATAATGATGATAATAACAATGAACATGATGATGATGATGATGATTGTGATGGTGGTGGTGGTGGTGGTGTTGTTGTTGGTGTTGGTGGTGTTGGTGGTGGTGATAATGATGATGAAATGATGATGATGATGATAATGATGATGATGATGATGATGATGATGATGATGATGATGATGATGATGATGATGATGATGATGATGATGATGATGGTGGTGGTGGTGGTGGTGGTGGTGGTGGTGGTGATGATGATGATGATGATGATTATGATGATGATGATGATGATATCAAACCCTTGACGTCTCGGCCGGCAGGAGAGCGTGTAGCTACCATGTGACCACACCTCCCATTCAGCCAGATTTATAAACAAGAACAACTACGGAAGGAGTTAACATCAAGGGACAGGAGCACTCACAGCCATCTGTTGCAGCGAGCAAAATCAACGTTCCATTGCCGGTTAAAACACGCTGCATCAACCAGCTAATTCTTTCAATGGCTCACTAAATCGGAATTATGATGATTGAACAATCAAATAAATATACTTTTCTTGATTAAATGAGATCACTGTATCTATAAAAATGTACGTATAAAATTATTTTAAGCTGAGGCTTTCCACTGATAGGCACTTTTAGCACCAGATTATAGGATTGGGACTAGAAATCAACTTTTTAATCGATGTCACTCAAAAGCATTTAAAAGTACAAATCAGCTTAAGATTTTAAAACACAGTGTGCTTATTGATATTTAATTATGGAAACTTGTATGGGGGATGAGAGAAATGATTTAGGGGTTTAGAAAGTACAATGAAATACTTTAAGCTAGGGATCAAAGGCACAGTTAAATCTCCTTAACAACTGACCAATTTACGTATGTGTGTATGTATATACGTGTGTGTGTGTGTGTGTGTGTGTGTGCACGCGCATATCTCTCTCTCTCTCTCTCTCTCTCTCTCTCTCTCTCTCTCTCTCTCTCTCTCTCTCTCTCTCTCTCTCTCTCTCTCTTCTTCCTATATGCCTGAATACAGTCTTTCTTTCTTTCTTTCTTTCTTTCGCACATCTGTTTATCTGACTGTATGTCTGTCTTTCCGAGTCGTTGTTTACAAATACGGTTTCATATATGGTAATAACTCATGCATGACCTAGATACACATATTTCTTTTGAAAATACTCAGGGAAATCCCCCAGCGACATCACAGAGCGTGATATGTGTCACGCGCTGGGTGGCACCCACGTTCACGTGCATTAAAACAATGGTTCTTTTGATGTACTTAGCTCGTGATTATACAAGTCATGTCTGTTATTTCTCGTAAAAGATTTCACATACACCGTCTACTCTCCCCTACCCATGTAGCCGTTTGTAAATGTAATTGTAACCATGAGTTGTGATTCACCAGTGGTATATTATAAATGTGTATGATTCAAGTATATCCTGTGGGTTGAGATCAGCTTTCAACCATCTTACACTATCATCTCTATGGCACGGTAGCTGGTACTTGCTTGCAGACGGGGACTGGTTGGGGATTAAATCTCTGGACATTCCCATACGGGCTATGTCCTCATATTCAACACCTAACACAGAGTCTCAATACTAATGACGTCAGTTGCAATCTGATTATGGGTCGGTCTGGGCTTTCATGGAGGGATTAATCTAACATGAGGAAGGATTGTCTGCCGAGTGGGGCAGCTTTGGAGAAGACCTAGCCTTGGAAAATTGGTACTATTTATTCTCTAAGAAATGTCTGGTTATTTTAAGTCTCAGTGAGATTTCAGATATCCGCGTGGACAGTCATTAGTGGACAGGGACATCACACCACTGTGATACTATCAGTAGTCATTGGACAGGGACATCACACCACTGTGATACTACCAGTAGTCATTGGACAGGGACATCACACCACTGTGATACTACCAGTAGTCATTGGACAGGGACATCACACCACTGTGATACTATCAGTAGTCATTGGACAGTGACATCACACCACTGTGATACTACCAGCAGTCATTGGACAGTGACATCATACCACTGTGATACTACCAGTAGTCATTGGACAGGGACATCACACCACTGTGATACTATCAGTAGTCATTGGACAGTGACATCACACCACTGTGATACTACCAGTAGTCATTGGACAGGGACATCACACCACTGAGATACTACCAGTAGTCATTGAAAAGGGACATCACACCACTGTGATACTATCAGTAGTCATTGGACAGGGACATCACACCACTGTGATACTATCAGTAGTCATTGGACAGGGACATCACACCACTGTGATACTATCAGTAGTCATTGGACAGGGACATCACAACACTGTGATACTACCAGCAGTCATTGGACAGTGACATAACACCACACACAGATTTTCTGTGACTTGTCCGATGTTTTCTTCACGAATTTGTGACTAGACCGATGTTTCTCCCGCTGGTTTGTGACAAGCCTGATGTTTCCTCCACGGGTTTGTGACTAGACCGATGTTTGTCCCCGGGTTTGTGACAAGACTGATGTTTCCTCCACGGGTTTTTGATTAGGCTGGTGTTTCCTCCACGGGTTTGTGATTAGACTGATGTTTCCTCCACGAGTTTGTGACTAGACCGATGTTTCCTCCACAGGTTTGTGATTAGGCTGATGTTTCCTCCACGGGTTTGTGAATAGGCTGATGTTTCCTCCACGAGTTTCTGACTAGACTGGTAATGTTTCCTTCACGAGTTTGTGACTAGACCGATATTTCCTCCACGAGTTTGTGACTAGATCGATGTTTCCTCCACGAGTTTGTGACTAGACCGATGTTTCCTCCACGGGTTTGTGATTAGTCAAATGTTTCGTCCGCGAGTTTCTCACAAGACCGATGTTTTCTCCACGAGCTTCTGACTAGACCGGTAATGTTTCCTTCACGAGTTTGTGACTAGACCGATGTTTCCTCCACGAGTTTGTGACTAGACCGATGTTTCCTCCACGAGTTTGTGACTAGACCGATGTTTCCTCCACGGGTTTGTGATTAGTCAAATGTTTCGTCCGCGAGTTTCTGACAAGACCGATGTTTTCTCCACGAGCTTCTGACTAGACCGGTAATGTTTCTTCCACGAGTGTTTAACTTGACAGATGTTTCCTCCACAAGTTTCTGACTAGACCGATAACGTTTTGTTTTCTTCACGAGTTTCTGACTAGACCGGTAATGTTTTCTTTACGAGTTTATAGCCAGACAGATATTTCCTCCACGGGTGTATCACTAGGTATATCATTGTCAACATAGGATCACACATATGCAGTATGGACATATGGAGAGGGAAGATAGTATATTCTTCCTCTTCCTTTGTCTACTTTCAAGTAGACTGTGTCACACCTAGTTATGCAGTCCAGAGATAAGCGGGCATTTGTAAAAGGTTCACTTACTCCAGACAGATTCCATCCATGGTTGCGGGTTGTATCTCTTGTCCTCTTTCAAGTAGACTGTGTCACACCTAGTTATGCAGTCCAGAGATAAGCGGGCATTTGTAAAAGGTTCACTTACTCCAGACAGATTCCATCCAAGGTTGCGGGTTGTATCTACCCGAGGGTAGGATTGCTGTTTTCTACAACAATTTTACCAGAAATGGCAGACATGACTGTTTGCGATTTCCAGCTGCCGTGGGATTCTTAACCTGCAGAGAGAGGTAGAGGGACACACACACACACACACACACACACACACACACACACACAGATAGACAGAGAGAGAGAGAGAGAGAGAGAGAAACAGACTGAGAGAGAGAGAGAGAAACAGACAGATAGACAGAGAGAGAGAGAGAGAGAGAGAGAAACAGACAGAGAGAGAGAGAGAGAAACAGACAGATAGACAGAGAGAGAGAGAGAAACAGACAGATAGACAGAGAGAGAGAGAGAGAGAGAGAGAGAGAGAGAGAGAGAGAGAGAAACAGACAGATAGACAGAGAGAGAGAGAGAGAGAGAGAGAGAGAAACAGACAGATAGACAGAGAGAGAGAGAGAGAAACACACAGATAGACAGAGAAAGAGAGAGAGAGAGAGAGAGAGAGGGAGAGAGAGAAACAGACAGATAGACAGAGAGAGAGAGAGAAACAGACAGATAGACAGAGAGAGAGAGAGAGAGAGAGAAACACATAGATAGACAGAGAGAGAGAGAGAAACACACAGATAGACAGAGAGAGAGAGAAACAGACAGATAGACAGAGAGAGAGAGAAACAGACAGATAGACAGAGAGAGAGAGAAACAGACAGATAGACAGAGAGAGAGAGAGAGAGAGAAACAGACAGATAGACAGAGAGAGACAGAGAGAGAGAAACAGACAGATAGACAGAGAGAGAGAGGGAGAGAGAGAGAGAGAAACAGACAGATAGACAGAGAGAGAGAGAGAGAAACAGACAGTTAGAGAGAGAGAGAGAGAGAAACAGACAGATAGACAGAGAGAGGTAGTGGGACACACAGAGAGAGAGAGAGAAACAGACAGATAGACAGAGAGAGAGAGAGAGAGAGAGAAACAGACAGATAGACACAGAGAGAGAGAGAGAGAGAGAGAGAAACAGACAGATAGACAGAGAGAGAGAGAGAGAGAGAGAGAGAGAGAGAGAGAGAGAGAGAGAAACAGACAGATAGACAGAGAGAGGTCGTGGGACACAGAGAGAGAGAGAGAGAGAGAGAGAGAGAAACAGACAGATAGACAGAGAAAGGAAACGGAGACAGACATATAAAAGAGACGGAGAAGAGAGAGACAGATAGAAAAAAGACGGAAACAGGGAGAGAGGCGGAGCAATACAGAGAGAGGTAGAGAGAGGTGGGGAGAGAGACAGAGAGAGAAAAAAGACGGAAAGAGAGACAGGGAGATAGAAGAGACTAGACATAGAGAGAGACAGAGAGAAAAAAGATGTAGACAGAGAGACAGTGAGAGATAGAGAGAGACAGAGAGAGATAGAGAGAGAAAAGAGACGCACAGAGAGAAGAGACGGAGACAGAGAGACAGATATATAAAAGAGACGGAGACGGGAGGCAGAGAGAGAGAGACAGAGAGAGGCAGATACAGAGAGACAGAGGAAGAGAGACAAATAGAGAAAGAGAGACAGAGACAGAGAGAAAAGAGACGGAGACAGAGAGAGACAAAGAGGCAGAGAGAGGGGGAACCGATGAAGAGAGACAGAAATAGAGAGAGAGGGGGGAGGGAGAAAAGAGACGGAGATCGAGAGATACACAGAGTCAGAGCGAGAGACAGAGAGAAACACAGAGACACAGGGAGAGACGGAGAGGCAGAGAGAGAAAAGAGACGGAGACAGAGAGGTGGAGATAGACGGTGACGGAGAGAGGGGGAGAGACAGAGAGACAAAGAGAGGAAAAAGGCGAGACAGAGAGAGAAAAGAGACGGAGACAGAGAGACATACAGAGAAAAGAGACGGAGACAGAGAGAGACAAGGAGACAGAAAGCTAGATAGAGAGAGTCAGAGAGAGAAAATAGACTGAGACAGAGAGAGACAGAGAGAGACAGAGAGAGAGACAGAGAGAAAATAGACGGAGACCGAGAGATATAGAGGTAGGCAGACAGAGAGAGACAGAGATAGAGATACAGAGAAATAGAGAGAGAGACAGAGAGAAAAGAGACTGAGACACAGACAGAGAGAGAGAGAGAGAGAGAGAGAGAGAGAGAGAGAAAGAGACATGGGTACGGAGGGAGATACAGAGGGAGAGACAGAGAGACAGAGTGAGAGAGACAGAGACAGTTAGAAAAAAGAGACGGGGACAGAGAGAGGTTAGAGGGAGGCAGACAGCGAGAGACATAGAGAGAGAGAGAGACAGAGAGAGACAGACAGAAAAGAGGCGGCGACAGAGAGAGACTGATAGAGAGAGTCACGGAGAGACAGAGCGACAGAGAGAGAGACAGAGAGACAGAGAGAGAGACAAGAGACGGAGGCAGAGAGAGACATAGACAGATAGAGAAAACAGACGGAGACAGAGTGTGGTAGAGCGAGGCAGACAGAGAGAGACAGAGAGATAGACAGAGAGACATATAGAGAAAAGAGACGGAGACGGAGAGAGGTAGAGGGAGGCAGACAGAGAGACAGACAGACAGATAGATAGAGAAAAGAGACGGAGACAGAGGGAGAAAAGAGACGCAGACACACAGAGAGAGACTGTGGGAGAAAAGAAACAGGAATGGGGTGACAGTAATAGTAACATGTCTGAGAGAGACACAGAGAGAGCGACAGGATGCTAGAGAGAGTTTGTGCTTGCACATGTGTTTAAACTTTCTTTTACTGCACAAATGGTACATAAAAGCGTATTAAATGTTCATTGGTTGTCACGTCAAAACACCTTGAGAACTAGGATGTGAGGATTTTAAAACGTATTGACAATTGGGTAAATTTTAACCAATCGACGCAACGGGCACATGCATTATCATACTAATTTGCAAGACGTGCTCTAATTAAACATATCCCATAACTGCAACTCCTTATTTTTGCATATGGATGTGTGTGTGTGTATGTGTGTAAGTCTGTGTGTGTGTGTGTGTGTGTGGTGTGGTGTGGTGTGTGTGTGTGTGTGTGTGTGTGTGTGTGTGTGTGTGTGTGTGTGCTTGTTTTTGTTAACTTGTATAACAGCTTGAAACAGCATCACATGTGATAGTGACAGATGTAATCTGTTTCCTTCCGTTTAGCATTTAGCTGTATTGTTTGCATACTTGTGATAGAGTCACAGATTTCATCTGCTTACTTCCGTTTAGTCGTACTGACTGCAGTGACGTTTTCACTGACACCAAGACAATTTGAAGTGAGTCCGTACCTGTGTCTATCTATCTATCCATCCATCAATCCGTCCGTCCGTCCGTCCGTCCGACCCCTTTAATACTCCTAAAGAGTTTTGGACAAGAAGAGTTAAAAACATATTGTTACAGACATTCGGCACAGAGGCCCGTGGTTGACAGAGCCAGTACCCCGCTGGTCGCCTTTACTTGCCAAGACAATTTCTGGTACCCACTGTAGGCAGGCAGGGTCGACCAGAAAACCTGGTACCCACTGTAGGCAGGCAGGGTCGACCAGTGAACCTGATACCCACTGTAGGCAGGCAGAGTCGACCAGAGAACCTGATACCCACTGTAGGCAGGCAGAGTCGACCAGAGAACATGATACCCACTGTAGGCAGGCAGGGTCGACCAGAGAACCTGGTACCCACTGTAGGCAGGCAGGCAGGGTCGACCAGAGAACCTGATACCCACTGTAGGCAGGCAGAGTCGACCAGTGAACCTGATACCCACTGTAGGCAGGCAGAGTCGACCAGAGAACCTGATACCCACTGTAGGCAGGCAGAGTCGACCAGAGAACCTGATACCCACTGTAGGCAGGCAGGGTCGACCAGAGAACCTGATACCCACTGTAGGCAGGCAGGGTCGACCAGAGAACCTGATACCCACTGTAGGCAGGCAGGGTCGACCAGAGAACCTGATACCCACTGTAGGCAGGCAGGGTCGACCAGAGAACCTGATACCCACTGTAGGCAGGCAGGGTCGACCAGAGAACCTGATACCCACTGTAGGCAGGCAGGGTCGACCAGAGAACCTGATACCCACTGTAGGCAGGCAGGGTCGACCAGAGAACCTGATACCCACTGTAGGCAGGCAGGGTCGACCAGAGAACCTGATACCCACTGTAGGCAGGCAGGGTCGACCAGAGAACCTGGGCCAATTTTTTTTTTTTTATTTGAAACCGCCCTGATACGGCTTGAACTCAAGACCACAGGTGCGACAAGGAAGCACTTAGCCGCAACGCTACCACGGCTCTCTCTGACAGGGGGCGTCTAGCCACAACGCTACCACGGCTCTCCCTGACAGGAAGCTTCTAGCCACAACGCTACCACGGCTCTCCCTGATAGAATCTGCTTGGCTAACCTGATTCTTTGTCTTTCTTTAGCTCTCTAACAAGAGCGGCGCTTTCTGCGCGGGTTTCAGTCTCACAAGATAGTTTGACCACTTTATTTGTTGAACCACTATCGATTCGATGACCATCTATCCGAATGGCAAGATCGCTGGTCTAAAATTCGATAGACCCGGGTGCGAATCCTCCGTAAGTTAAATGATATTTTATATCCGGGGCACACACAAAAAGCAAATCTTTTCCTGTACAGTTCGCAGTGACTGCACTAGTCAAGCGAATTAATTCCTCGATTCCACTCCTCACCCCCTTTTCTCCCCACCTGTCCTACACCTCAGTAAAAAAACAGTTTTCTATACATTCACTGTAGGGAGTGACACCTACTATATTTCTAATATCTTCATCATGTAGCAGATGCTTTTCAGGATGTCGCTCTCACCAGGGGGCCGCCGAAAGACTCTCCATCATTTCCCACTTCCTCTTCCTTGTATATGTCCACACCCGTCTTACGGGTTGTTTGTCGTGATTATTACTCCACTGTCTTTTATTTGTTTTAACCCCATTTCTGCCCGTGACAATGTCCTATGTCAATCTTCCTGTTTGTCGACCCTACCTCTTCTTCGGAAAAAGCCCGCCTTCCATCGCTGTTCTTTCACAGCCACGGCGACGCTTAAGTTGGCCACCCTATTTCAGTTACCGAGACATCGTGTTGTTTATGAGCCAGGTTTCTTCGATGTTTTATCTTGTAGAATGTCAGTATATTTCTTCTTGTTCCACGGCATTCTAAGAATGTTTCTTAGAACACAATTAAGGAAATCCTAGGACAATGCGGCAACTAGCCTTCACCGGCAAACAAATTCACAAAATACAACATATAAACACGGGTGTCACAAGGTTATTGACAGACTGACAGATAGAAGTGGCTGTGGTTGTGTCTAGATGATGTCAGTGTGAAGATTGTGTCGGACGACTGATCAACAACGATGAATCAATATAGAACACCAGCCTGCGCACACAATATTTTAATTCGAAACAAACTCGATGCTATAACACTCTTCAGAAAAATTCAACAGTGACATATATCTATATTGCATATGCACAGTTCCAGCACACTCAAGAGTATAATTTAACACAGTAAAATCCTGCGATAACACTATTGCCATCGACTGGCCTCGCACAATATTCTATTACGGACTCCTCTCCATCCGTGAATCTAACCACCTCCTCTGAGTCTCTTCTCTCTGGACTCCGCTCCCCTCACTCGTCCAGAATTCAGAACACTGTTTGGCCAAGTCTCCCTCGCTTAGTCACAGATTGCAAGCTCTAGCTAAGTCTCTCTCACTTAACCTCAGAATTGGGACGCAGAGGTGTTTCCAAGGCACCAGGGCCGGGTTATATACTGGCCAAGACCTATTGACGCGTCCTCGTCGAGCGTCCTGGGCAACAGGTCCCTTCGGGGTCCTGGCTAAAGTCAGTAGGATCGCCGATTCCTCCGAAGTCGGAGAGTGTCTGCCTGTACGGCAAGGAACCACCAGTCTGCACACCAATAAGCCAGACATGGGGCAACGGATACTCACGCAAAACTCAGGTCCTGTATGACATCACACTGATGTTGGACAACAGGATGTCTTCATCCGACATACAGGACTTCGCGTTGGAGCTCAAGCCAACGAACACAAGCAAGCAAGCAAGCAACCTCAGAATCAACTGTCCTGAATGCCACTGTCCTGGCTGGTTTCATAAGTGTGCGTGTGTGTGTGTGTGTGTGTGTGTGTGTGTGTGTGTGTGTGTGTGTATATATATATATAAGTTACTCAACTGTTTTAAGGACTCGATCCAATAAACTGCACGTGGAAGCAGCAGTACCACGTTCACACAACGTTCTGACTCCAACACGAGTCACCTAAGTCCATAACATTCTGACTCCAACACGAGTCACCCAAGTCCTTAACGTTCTGACTCCAACAAGAGTCACCTAAGTCTTTAACGTTCCCTATTTAATGGGGTAGGTCATGATTCACCCGGTGCCGAGTTTCCACCTACTGTGACTAATAGTGTCTCTCCTCATCACTGACTAAGGGTATCACACCATATCTCTGACTACAGGTGTCACAGTGTCATAGTTATGTGACTAATAATGTCACTACACAACACTGACTACTGGTGTCACAGAACATCTGTGACTAATAATGTCACTACATACCTCTGACTAATGGTGTCTCTCCATATCTATGACTAAGGGTATTACCCACTATATATGATTAATGGTGTCACGGAATATATATGACTAATGGTGTCACCACATACCTCGGTGTAATGGTGTTACTACACATCTGTGACTAATGATATCTCCCTTACTTGTAATTAATTGTATCACCCAATAAATGTGTCAAATTGTGTCATTACACACGTGTGACTAATGGTATAACCCCATTTATGTGACCAATACCAGTCACTACACACCAGTGACACACGACCCCATATCTCTGACTAATGGTGTCACTACACACCTGTGACTAATGGCATCACGCCCAAAGGGGAACGAACATAGTACGTGCATAGACAGACCAATGGGAACATAGGCAGATAGGCAGACATTAGATTAGATTAGACAAACAGGTATGAAGACAGACAGACAGACGGACAGACAATCTGTTTCGTTGTGAATCACTTGCAAACAGAAAACTATTGATCAAGGGGACACAACTGTGTGTGAAAGTAAGCAGAGTTTTATGAAACCCTAGTTATCTTTTCTTCATATAGAAATCTACTTTAACGCATAAGCAATTACGTATACATTTTAATTAAGATTCTGTAAAATAGGTAAATGTATGTAGACAACTGACACGAGAAAAAGAAACAGTCTGTGGTAAGAAAAACTGGTACATAATGTAAAATCTACGTAGTAAAATTGATCCACCCATGCGTCCGTCTGTCAGATTTCCGAAAACAAACACGTTGTTACTTCGTTCAACCTGCTTGCTTCGCTTTGGTTATAATAATTGACAGACTTTATATTGTGTTTCATCTTCTTCTAAGTCCTGTCTAGTTGTTGGCTTTCGTCTGTTACAGCCCTGGTACGTATCTTATTCACTGTTTGTCTTGTCATATATAAGACTGCAGTATAAACTTGACCAGCTGAAGCGAAAAATGCCAGGCAATAAATTGGCTAATCTATTATTTTTGGCTTCTGTTTTTACACTGTAATTGACATAATTATGATATTATAGTGAAATTTGGCCAAGCATGTCACTGTCGTCATCGAGATCAAGAGAGGAAATAGCATAAGCATCTCCTCAGAGGAACGGAGAGTATCACATCGTACTTTGGGATGGCTGTTGTATCGGGGGACTGAGCACGCTTCGGAACGCCCAAAGTGTACTGACGAAGATCATAATAACAAAACATAATGAGTGTAATAATAGCAATAATTATCGTAATAGAAGGACAATGGCATCATGAAGGGGAGCGAACTGGGAATATCGGCGGTGAATTTAACGAATGAAAGTGAACATGGGTAAAACTCGATAGCAAAACGGATCGAAAGTCTCGAAAAAGGGTAGCTACGCATGGCAGTAGAAAAACATCAGAAGTCATGACCCGGGTATGCCCGCTCCCAGAGAGTCGTGAAAGTAAAGGGCTTACACATTCGGGGATGGGGTATTCCTTCTGACGACCGGTCTGCTTGGTCAAAGGCTTGCGAACGCGGATTGAGAGCCGCATACCAGGCGTTCGAAACGCAGCCGCGACCGATTTGTACAGCAGACCGTGTGGCGTTGTGTTATAACGTGATGGTATGGGAGCCGGTCGTTCAGAAAGCAATGGCAAACTACTGAACGTAAAAACTTGCCTAGTACATCAACAGCAGCTGAAAAATGCTGGTGTTGACTGCAACGTCATGCAAGGGATATACAACATTATTATTATTATTATTATTATTATTATTATTATTATTATTATTATTATTATTATTATTATATGCGTCTTGTTACAAACCTTTGAGAACAAAATTTTAAGACGCATCTTTGGACCCATTAGGGATACACAAAGTGGAGAGTGGAAAAGAAGAAGTAACAAAGACATTTATGATCTGTTTAAGTCCCCGCTAATCACTGGTATCATGAAGGCTAATAGACTACAATGGCTGGGGCATATAGAAAGAATGGAAAATAATAGGGAAACAAAAACTCGCTTACACTCAGGAAATAAATGACCGTAGACCCCGAGGTAGACCAAGAAGACGGTGGAGAGATAATACATATACAGACCTACAAGCACTTGGAATCAACGACTGGCAAAAGAAGGTCCACCAGAGAGACGAATGGAGACGGATTGTATCTGCAGCAAAGAACCTCAATGGCTCGGAACGCTGAAGGAGAAGGAGAAGGAGGAGAAGCAGAAGCAGAAGCAGAAGAAGAAGAAGCGGAAGCGGAAGCGGAAGAAGAAGAAGAAGAAGAAGAAGAAGAAGAAGAAGAAGAAGAAGAAGAAGAAGAAGAAGAAGAAGAAGAAGATATATATATAAAACAGAATATATGTGTGTGGGTTTGTGGTTGGGGATGTATTGGATGCGTTCGATAACGGTCCATCCGATTGAGATGAAAATTTCTACACGTCTTCCTTTCATTCCCGTGCAACCAACTGTCATAGTTTTTTAGTGTAGCATCATCTATTTACTTATTAACATTTAATAATTAAATTACATGACTTAACATAAGACAAAATATATAAAGGGACATAACGTTTAGTAGCATTGCTATATCTTAGCTTAAGTCCCCTGGCTATAGATAGGTCGGTCGGTCGGATAGACAGACAGACAGACAGACAGACAGACAGACAGACGGCCGGGCCGAGTTGTCAGACAGACAGACAGTCGGGAACGGGAACTTATATGACTACTTATATGAATTAAATGAGATGCACCCCATCAGGGGATGGGCGAAGCCGGGCCTGGCCAGACAGACAGACAGACAGATAGTCGGGAACGGGAGCTTATATGACTACTTATATGAATTAAATGAGATGCTCTCCACCAGGAGCTGGGCGAAGCTTAGCCGGGTTAGACAGACAGACAGACAAAGCAGACAGACAGACAGACAGACAGACAGACAGACAGACAGACAGACAGATAGACAGATCCCCACCAGGGCCTGAGGAAAGCCGGGCCGGGTCAGCTAGTATATATATATATATATATATATATATATATATATATATATATATATATATATATATATATATATATATATATAACATATACTGCGGTATGCATGTGAAACTTGGACATTAGGCAGACAAGCTGAGAAAAATACAATGGCAATGGGGGTGTGGTTTCTGAAGAAAATACAAAGACTGTCATGGACGGAGAGAAAAAATAGTGAGGCGTGAGGTAGTCCTTCAAGAGACGAGTTCAGTCAACCGATACGGCACTCGGGACATTCCAATACGCGCCCTGTCCTCAACTTCATTAGTCAGCGAAGAGTACCAAAGCTAATGATACCAAAACGAAGAACAAATGAAAAGAGTAAATTGATTAGAGAAATTAAACACAGAAAAGGTCAGTTAGTCGTATATCCTTTACAGGACGTCACATTCAACCCCAGCATTTTATTATGTTTGTGATCTCTTGGCAAGTATACACGTTCAGTATACTTGGGGAGGGAGAGGGGGGTACGGGGTGTCAGGCATTGGTAGTACCTTTGGTAAAGATGACTGTCACGCTCTTTTCAGGGCACATCCCCCACTGGTCCAAGCCTGACATCCAGCTCACGCCTGTGGCTCCTGGTAGCTGTCAGCATGTGTTAACGGCCATCCCCCGGGCAACAGCTGTGACAGGCTGGCTAAACCAGGCGTGGGTAGCCGATTCAGTGTCAAACCAATCGGTGAACTAAGGTATGCCTACCCAACATGTGAAGACAAGACTCGGCAGAAATCATTGTTGATTCAACGGGCAAGACGGCGTTTACCTGCAAAGCGTTGTGGTACGTAATGAGCACGCCAAGACACTAAGGCGTCCTGGTCATCCACTGCACCTGTATTCGTCTCCAGTCATCTTGACTTATCTTGCCACTGAACTCAGGTGGACTCAGACGAGAGAGTGAGGTCGACGAATTGCGCAACTCTTCCTCACTTTAATCCAATTCATCGCGCAAGTCATTCTTCATCCAACTTCATATATCACCTTCAAGCTCTGTGGCGATGGGCGAGCGGCGAAGCGGCAGTCGTGGGTACGCTGACAGCCGTAGTTGCAGACCTGCACACAGGCGGCTCAGGCCATATGGTCGTCTTCTACTGACCGGAGCAGCAGTGGGATTCGGCAGCCCCCTGAGTGACTGAGCAGCCCTCTATAGGAACACACTGCTCACCTCCATAGCATGAGGATGGGGCTAGAAAAGGTGCCCTAAACATTGTCTGCTCCATCACTACCTAACCTGCTAGCCGCGGTTGGTGGGTACCCTATACTGCGGTCGACATACAAACAAAGTAAAAATATCTAAAGCTGAAAGAGCAAACCATATTCCCTTGACAATCAGAACTTGGAATGTGCGCACTCTTCTTGATAGAGACGGTGAGTCGGACCTAGAGAGACGAACAGCACTGATTGGGAGAGAGCTGGGCAGGTACAACATTGACATGGCAGCCTTGAGCGGGACACAACTTGCAGAAGGCCACATCTGTGAAGTAGGTGCAGGCTACACATTCTTCTGGAGTGGAAGGAAAAGCGAGGAAAGACGCCAATCCGGTGTGGGATTTGCCATCAAGTCGGCCTTGGTAGGCAAATTAGATGAATTTCCAAAGGCTATAAATGACAGGCTTATGACCATCAAGTTACACCCCTGCTGAAAGGAAAGAAGCATGCAACCATCGTAGGTATCTACGCACCAACCATGACCAATAAAGACGACGTTAAAAACAAGTTCAATGAGGACCTGCACAATGTATTAACATCTGTTCCCAAAGGAGACAAACGTATACTCCTTGGGGACTTCAATGCCAGAATAAGCAAGGACACCGCCTCTTGGAGTGGCATCATTGGAAAGTACGGAGTCAGAAATTGTAACAGCAATGGGTTCCTCCTCCTTCAGACATGTGCCGAATACGATCTCCTTGATCACCAACACAATTTTCTGTCTTCCCACGAGAAATAGGACATCGTGGATGCACCCTCGCTCGAAACACTGGCACCTCATTGACTATGTCATCGTTAGGAGGAGTGACAGGCAAGACGTTCAGGTGACAAAATCCCTGTGTGGTGCCGAATGTTGGACAGACCATCGTCTCATTTTCTCGAAATTTAACATACACATCAAACCTCCACGGCGTTATAAAGGGGTAAAAATGCGAAACTAACTAAATGTCACCCGCCTAAACAGCAAAAAAAAATTCAGCTGTCGTTTGAAAATATGCTGGAAGACCACCTCAAGCCGAATGCTACAGCTAAACAGGATTCGGAAACAGAGTGGAGAGCCCTAAAGGACATAATTTACAACACTGCATTGAAAATCCTGGGTCCAGCCCCACTAAAGCATAAAGACAGTCTTTGATGAAAATTCCGAAGACATCAACCAATTGCTGGCCGAGAAACATCTTCTCCTCAAGGCACATTTGAATTACCCAAAGTCAACATAAAAAAAAAGATGCTTTCAAGAACATTCAGAGAGTAGTGCAGCAGAAACTTCGGCACATGCGGGACTACTGTCTGAGCTACAAAGCTGATGAAATTCAGGGCTTTGCTGACAGACATGATATGAAAAACTTCTACGACTCATTGAAAGTGGTCTATGGTCCTACATCACCAGGCATAGTTCCCCTCCTCAGTGTAGATGGGAGAACACTGGTCACCGATAAGAAAAACATCATTTAACGCTGGGCAGAGCATTTCAGCAACATCTTAAATGCAACTTTATTCTTCGATGATGAAACCATCAACTGCCTTCCTCAAGTTCCCACCAATGAGACACTTGGTGACCTGCCAACCATAGTGGAAGTAAACAAAGCCATCCAGCAACTCTCCAGTGACAAGGCACCTGGTCCTGACTCCATCCCAGCAGAGATATATAAGGCAGGTGGACCGGTTTTAATAGAGCAGCTTCACCAAGTCTTTACAAACATATGGGTGAACGAGACTATGCCACACGATTTCTAGGACGCGTCAATAGTCCACCTTTACAAACGTAAAGGAAACCGCCAATCCTGTGACAACCACCGAGGCATCTCTTTGCTCTAAATTGCAGGGAAGATATTCGCCAGAATTCTTCTCAATCGCCGCACGGCCCATCTCGATCAAGGTCTTCTTCCTGAGAGTCAATGTAACTTCAGAAAAGAACGAAGAACTGTTGACATGATTTTCGCTGCAAGGAAGCTGCAAGAGAAATGTCAGAAACAGAACTCCGAAATGTTCTCCACTTTCATTGACCTTACCAAGGCTTTTGATACAGTCAGCAGAGAAGGTCTGTGGAAGATTGTTTCGAAATATGGCTGTCCACGAAAGTTTGTCCAAATAGTACGGTTATTTCATGATGGTATACAGGCAAGAGTACAGGAAAATGGTGAACTGTCTGAGCCCTTTCCTGTCACTAATAGACTGAAACAAGGATTTTTCCTGGCACCAACACTGTTCAGCCTCGTGTTTTCAGCTATGCTGACGAATGGCATCCAGAACAACGACATTGGAATAGACATCAACAACCGCATGGATGGCAGTTGTTCAATCTCAGAAGACTGAAAACAAAACCAAAACTAGCAGCGAAACTGTCAGAGAGCTGCTGTTTGCTGATGATTGCGCTCTGTATGCCAACTGCCTTAATGCTGCTGACTCCCTTATCAAGCCTTATCGCTATCCCGCTGCTTAATATATCTGAATCAACAGTAAGTCAATCTCACGGCTCAAACGATCAACAGCAAATAATCATAAATGAATTGGAGCCGAACGGGTAACGAATGATAAGTGAATTCTCGCACTGAAGATCAGAAATTACAGCTGCTTTATTTTCACAGCTGACAAGTTACAGTCACAATGTCGATGTCTTCTCTAAAGAGCCTGTGACGCCAGGCCGGCAATAGAAGTAATTAACTAACATCTGACATATTCACATACTAACCATTTCTTCTCAGCCCTGAATCACCTTCATTCTTCCGTTATTCTGTCCATCATTTCTGACGCTGTTCAATCAATCTGTCTAGGTTTATCGGGCTCTTAGTAAACGGCGACATGCTCTTCCATCAAGCCACTGTTAGCCACCACTTCATCCTTATAATAACCACTTTGCCATTTCTAATCTTAGAACACACTTTGTCCTTGTCAACTCCATCAAAAAGACCTTTATTGTTGTCCGCCTACGTCAGAGTCCCGATTCACCGTTTATCACCAGTCTCCTAGCTATCCGTAAGCTTTTGAGTTTCAGGATTCTCTACCTATTATTAATGACGTCAACCGCGAGTAACGGCCTTATGGCACCAACTCAGGGGCAGACATGCAACACATTGTTTCTGCTTCATATGCCTGTGCCAACTTTGGGCTAAATATCAACTTGGAGAAAACTGTAGTTATGTACCAGCCAACTCCGGGGAATAATCACACCGTGCCGAATATCAAAGTGAATGATCATAGACTAAGTGTTGTGGACAAATTTACCTATCTTGGCAGCACTGTGTCATAAGCTGTCACAATTGATGACGAAGTCAATGCAAGAATCTCCAAGACCAACTCGGCCTTTGACAAACTGTATAAGAATGTATGGGACAGAAATGGAACAAGCCTGCAAACAAAGCTTAAACTCTACAATGCAGTTTCATTATCCACACTGCTCCATTAGCACCTTGCCGTCTTGACAGACGATAGATTGTGCTTTAAAAAGGCATAATAACTTTTACCTATGGCGGTAGCGAATGTGACTGACAAGGCCAATTCGCGCTGTAAATGTTCGTTCACAGTGGGTGCATGTGGACACGTGGTCATTTCCACCATCATGAACCATCTTACGTCTCACACGCTCGGTGTGTGACTTATCTGCAATTATTTTCTCCTTTGTCTTTATTCCATTTCTGATCTTTGCCCTCCACGCAACACGTTCAGCGGCGACTTGCTCCCACTGTGCATTATCAATGCCTGTATCAATCATGTCCCGTTTACACACATCTTTGTATCGTAGTAGAGGCCGACCCTGGCATCTCTTACCCATCTGTAATTCACCAAAAAAGATGTCCTTTGGTATTCTACCATCATCCATCCTCCTAAGATGTCCTATCCATCTAAGTCTACGAAGACTGAGCATGGAATAAACCGTCACACAACCTGATCTTTCCAATACTTCAGTATTTGTGATTTTATCTTGCCACTTAATACCAAGAATTCTTCGCAGACACCGCTGTTTAAACGTTTCTCTTGGTGTTAGTAAGTTGTCCAGGTTTCACTGCCATAAAGAAGAGTATTAAGGACACAGGCTTGATAGACAAGGACTTTTGTTTTGGCAGTAAGTTTCCTGTTCTCCCAGACTCTTTTTCTTAACCTGTTCATTGTTGTTGCTGCCTTACCAATCCGAATGTTGATTTCCTGATCTAGGGATAATTTGCTATTTACCACTGATCCTAGATATGTAAAATGGTCTACCATCTCTAGTTCGGCGTCGCCAATAAAGATTGATGGTACCCCATGTGCACCTTGTGACATAATCTGTGTCTTCTTTTTGTTAATTGTTAAACCAAATTCAGAACAAGCATTAGAGAATGCAGATAGTAGACATTGCAATTCTTCCTCAGAGTGGGTCGTAACTGCAGCATCATCTGCAAAAAGCAACTCTCTGATCAGTACCCTCCTAATTTTGGTCTTGGCCTTCAATCTATGAGCATTGTAGAGGCCGCCATCTGAGCGTGAGTGAATGTATATACCACCATCCTGATCACGAAAGGCATATTTCAGTAGAAATGAAAAGTATATTCCAAAGAGGGTGGGAGCTAGTACACAACCTTGCTTAATTCCACTCTTGATTTCAAACTCTTCAGAAGTTGCACCATCAAACTTGATTATACCCTTCATGTCTGTGTGGAACGATTCCACAATGGACAGAAGAGAGGTGGGCAGCCAATCTTCTTTAGTGCCTTGAACAGACCCTCACGACTGACCAAATCATATGCCTTTGTGAGTCGATGAAGGCAATAAACAATGGTTGATTCTGTTCACGGCATTTTTCTCGCATTTGTCGCAATGAGAATATCATATCAATGGTAGACCGGTACTGTCGAAAGCCACACTGTGATTCGGGGTAGACTTGATCTCCTAGGACTTGAAGTCTGCGCAGAACAATTCTGGCAAATACTTTTCCAACAGTACACAGAAGAGATATACCCCCATTGTTGTTGCAGTCGCTCCGATCGCCCGTGTTCTTGTACAGTGTTATAATGCTTGAATCTTTGAAATCCTGTGGGACTTGTCCTTCTCGCCAGCATAGCTCTATGACATATGCCTGAGTCATTGACATTGAGGTGAGTGAACTATAGCCGGGCTACGAGAAAAACAACCAGCCATGAGAAATAATGGTGAGGGTAGATGCAGAACCCCAGGGTGGACGGGGTGAGAGACAGTTTAGTGTTGTGTGAAGTTAGGGGACATAAAAGAGAGTGGAAAACATTGACAGGGGAGTTGGAGCTGAGACCGGCTGCGGGTCGGATCGTGTGGACAGGGGATGTCTAGACTCCGAGCTGTTCGGGAGTCGAAGGATAGGAGCAGAGAGAGAGAGAGAGCTCCGTCCTGTGGTGTGTTGTGCTCCGAGTTGTGAATGCAGGCCTAAACCCCAGTGGGGGTTGGATAGATAATGGAGGCCTGAACCCAAAGTGGGTTGGATAGTTAATGGAGGCCTGAACCCAAAGTGGGTTGGATAGTTAATGGAGGCCTGAACCCAAAGTGGGTTGGATAGTTAATGGAGGTTAGACCCAGTGTGTGGGTTGTATTGTGTGAGGTCCAGCCGTGGATAGGAGCTGGATAACTGTCCTGTGAATTTGAGATTAAGCAGGCCTTGAGAAGGCAGTGACGTGTGCGTGTTATTTATATTCTATGGATTATATTGTTTCTGGATATAGAGTTGTGTTCCGTTTGTCCGTGTTCTTTCTGCATTAAAGGATTATGTGCGCCAACTCAATCTTGTTTAATGACTGGTGGATGTGGACTGCGGGGGTGAGTTGTATGATGAGACATGTGGCTAGCTCAACTTACACTCGGTAGTGACATACAAAGAACATTGAACCCTAGACAACCACCATGTCACTCAGTTATTATGAAGAACGTTGTGACATTATCTGGAAGGCTCGTCCGGTCAAGGAAAACGGTGATATATTGAATTATCTGGGAGGCTACGTCCGGCCAAGAACAATATAGACATTGTTGTCATTCTGTTTATCTGTGAACTCGTCGATTAGAGAGGATACTAAGATCAGAGACATTAGTCGGATGCCCAATTACAACGACAATTATGGCACAAGGAATAAACACCATTTTCAGTAGACGGTCAATGCCAAAAGTGTCCGAGAAGTAATACAGAGTTCACGAGAAACCAGGTAAAAATAACATTTCTTACTCAGAGAGAGAGAGAGAGAGAGAGAGAGAGAGAGAGAGAGAGAGAGAGAGAGAGAGAGAGAGAGAGAGAGAGAGAGAGGTGGACAGCGGAGCGTATCCACGGTATAAAGACAAGATTTGCATCTGGGTGAGAATTGGTGAGCAGACAAAACAGCGAACAGCACAGGTGAAAAGTCGCGTGGACAAAAAAAAAAGTGGTTTACGACAGGAGCGGGTCAGTCCTGTGCGCGCTGAAGACAGGTGTACCATGTTTTTCATAGGTCAAGAGCGGGGTGAGGTCGGTGTAAAGTGTGATTTTCCACGGATGGTGATAAAGAGAAATTGAGATGACATTGTGAGGCGGGGGTGGATAGGGAGTAAAGGTACTCAAGAAATTTCCATGGCCTGCTGTTGACAAGATGACTCATGAGTCGCGAAGGTGAATCACGAATGAACAAAACAAGTTATTTTGAACGAAAACCAGACTTTATGTTCGTCTCTATGTTGAATCCCTTTGTTATCATTAATCTGTCATGAGCAAACAATTCTACAACGAATAATTACGTGTCGTCATCGCAAGCGTGGTCGCATTTCTTCGCCAAAAAAGAACTGACTGTACAGAGTTAAAGTGCTGGACATTTGCTGCCATTTCTTTTGTTGAACTCATTACATATATGATACGAACTGTGTTGAAACAAGACGTTTAGATTATTACTGTGTTATCACCACGTCCAGGAAAAGTAACAATATATCGAAAGAACATTTTGGAATCTAGCGTCGTAGACATTTCCAGCATATTGTGGGAAACTATTAAAAACGAACGAAAAACTTTTGTGACTGATTAATAAGTACAGTATTGTCGAACAGCCATTTGGACATTTTGTTTGCTCTCATCGTTTTAACTGTCTTTATCGTTTGTGGATCTATATATGTATATGTTATTACATGTAGATGTTGGATAGGCATTTTTTGCAATTTCTATCTGAATCAGGATAGGCTTGGCAAAACGTAGTTCTTGTGCTTACGATATTTTTGTAAGGACAATGCTAAAAAGTTAGCGTGGTGTGCATTGGCATTGTGGTCCTAACCAATATCTAAAGCCGTGGTGTATTGCGTCAAATCTGTGTATATTATTGATTTGAGATTCCTTCTTTTCTTCTTATTATTTTTACGTATGATATTTTATTTCGTTGAGTATATATGTGTTATTATTGTAACTCTTGCGACTAAATCTGCTATATAGACTGTTTTCGGTGTCAGGTTACATATATTACGCGCACTGTGGTCGTTTTTACACAAGCTTGTGGATGTGACTGTGGTTTATTTCTGTGTGATCACCGTCTCCGTGTACTCAGCTTGTGCGTCTATCGTTTCATAGGAGGCACTTATCGTATCATTCATTCGTGTGTAGTTATATACGTATGTTTAACTATATTTCCAGAGACTTTATGAAACTAGTTGTCATATATATATATATATATATATATATATATATATATATATATATATATATATATATATATATATATATACCCCCTCACTACCTAGTACTTGTAGAGTGACTGGGTGAGTACAGAGTGATATTATTAGTACTACAAATTTACGTACACAGTGAGTGGTGATGTACTTAGGGAAGGTACACAAAGACTAGCAGCAGAGCCTTTACATTTATAGTTGGGGGACAGACAGCAGCGTGTCCACAAGTACAAGATGCCTACTTTAATGGAATATATTGAAGCAGGTGAACGGTTAGGCCTGAAGGGTAAAGATTTGCAGGAGTTTGCTGAAGCAAAAATGAAAGAATATAATCAATGGGAAAGAGATCAAAGGCAAGCTGACAGAGAACAGAGACAGGCTGAAGTAGAAGCCAAGCGTCTACAGGAAGAGAAAGAGACACAAATGAAAATGGAAATTGAGAAAGAGAAGATTAAAATGGAAGCGGAAATTGCTATAAAAAAGTTAGAATTTGCATCTAAGGGTCAAAGTGAAGAAAGCAGAAGACCTTCCCATTCCTCACAGAGACTAAAACTGCCATACTTTACAGACCGGGATAATCTTGAAGCTTATCTGTCGAGATTCGAAGCAAGTGCAAAAACTTTAGGCATCCCAGAAGGCGAGTATGCTATGCGACTGGGCCAGTTTCTGACGAGTAAGGCCCTAGATACCATGTTTAATTTACCTTTGGAAGAAAGAAACAACTACACTATTTTGCGTCAACGTTTCCTTACAAAGTTCCAACTAACTGAGCATGGATACAAAACAAAGTTTAGACAATTAGTGCCAGAGACAAATCAGGATTTTACAGATTTTGTCAACACAGTAAAGAACACATTTAATAAATGGATGGAGCTTGCAGAAGTTGTAAAAGATTTTAATAGATTAGTGGATTTAATGTTAAGAGACAAAGTATTATCGTCATGCAATACTAATTTCGTGGCTTTCTTTGAAGAACGTAAGCCAAAGGACATAGACACAATGTCTCAGTTAGGGCAAAATTACATGACCGCACATCCCAATAGTTCTATAGGCAGACAGATTGATGAGGAAATAGTCTGTGCAGCGTACACTAAACAGGATCAGAATCCTGGGATCAGACCTAGGTCGAAGAGTGTGGATTCGGCACAGAAATGTGAGCAGCAAGAACCTCAAGATAATGGTTTTCGTGGCAACCATCTTGGCAGAGCGGGACGGTACCCATACAAAAGGAGGAATTTTCAGAGACGTCCAAATAGTTATGCCAGATGCTGGAATTGTGGGAGCTGGAGACATAAGGCAGCACAGTGTGATGCACAACCACAGAGTGAGCCTACGAATAACAGGAAAAATGAGATCATCTGTTTTAAATGTGGGAAAAAGAACCATTTCAGCTATGAGTGTAGGATGGGAGAAACAGAGAACTCAAATTCAGCGCAAGTAATTGAAACATTTAACAAGGAGAGTTGTAGTGGATGCAAACCTCTGTTTGATAAAGACAGTGAACCGGTCTTAATGTGTGGTCACACAGTTAAGGCAGGATCAGCAGTGCATGCAGGAGGATGTTTGAAGATGCATCATGGGTTTGTTAATGATAGGCCAGCGTTAACAATTAGGGATTCCGGATGTACGTCTATCGGGGTTAGAAAAAGCTTAATACATCCCTCGGATTACACAGGGAAAAAGATTAGATGCATAACATTTAATGGGACAGTAGAATTCTACCCATTAGCTGTGATAACAGTGAAAACACCATACATCACAGGAAGAGTGACAGCGTGTGTTCTGGACTCACCAGTGGCGGATCTGATCATAGGAAACGTGCCAGGAGTTAAAGAGTGTACAGAAGAAGTAGTTTATTGGGACAAGAAACATAGTGTAAGCGTTAACAAGGTAGTTCCCAAAATAAAACCTAAATTAGAGAGTATAGCTGAACATGAAGAGGTACTTAAAGTAGACATAGGGACTGAGGACAAGGATAGTACAGGAGAGCATGGATCTCAAACATAACGTGAGTGACTCCCAGAGACAAGATGATACTATAGACAAATGTTTCCAAGGGTGTAGTAAAGTGAGACATAGGCAATCAAAGAAGTGTAGATGGTGCTTCGAAAGGAAGAACAATGGTCTCACTCGCAGGTTTTCAGATGGCGGAACTGCATATGGGCAAGTAGAATTACCGTTAGCACATAGAGACCGATATACAAGAACAGCTCAGGATAGGGCATGTGCAGGGCACATAGGAGTAAGGCGGAAGCAGCATAGAGCAGGATGCCAGGTATATTGGCCAGGATTTAATAAAGAGGTCAGACTAAACAGAGACTCCAGTGTAACGGTACAATATGCAGATAGTAATGGTAACGCAGTTCAAAAGAGTGTTAACGACATCACTAAACCATGATTAGGATTAGCAAACAGATGTTTTAAAGATATAGGAAACATGAGGCATGGGTACATGAAGGGTGGACACAGCATCGACAGGAATCAGAGGTTGGTTGATGCAAGAAAAGAACCACCTGATAGATGGTCGGTACACAAACTATCCAGATAGTTGAGGAAAGACAGAGGTAATGCAGCGCCTCGACAGTTATTCATGGACCATTATTAGCAAAGTTACATGGTTTGTGTGTTATTGACGATATTAATAGACCTGCGGGTACACAAAGATTATGTTTTATATGATATGTTTATTGTTATGCCATGTAGTAGTTCATGTATTGGTACACAAGATGGAAAATTGTTTGTATTGATGTGTGGGGAATATGGTAGTTTATTACGAGTAGTCAATGTATTATTTAAGGTGGTACCCAAAGTGAGATGGAGCCATACTTAGGGCTACCCAGGCAATATGTCGGGTCATATATTTAATAAGTTTTAGTCTCCCAACATTTGAAAACGATGTTTTCTTTTCAGGAGGGGGTAATGACATATGCCTGGGTCATTGACATTGAGGTGAGTGAACTACAGCCGGGCTACGAGAAAAACAACCAGCCATGAGAAATAATGGTGAGGGTAGATGCAGGGTGGACGGGGTGAGAGACAGTTTAGTGTCGTGTGAAGTTAGGGGACATAAAAGAGAGTGGAAAACATTGACAGGGGAGTTGGAGCTGAGACCGGCTGCGGGTCGAATCGTGTGGACAGGGGATGTCTAGACTCCGAGCTGTTCGGGAGTCGAAGGATAGGAGCGGAGAGAGCTCCGTCCTGTGGTGTGTTGTGCTCCAAGTTGTGAATGCAGGCCTAAACCCCAGTGGGGGTTGGATAGATAATGGAGGCCTGAACCCAAAGTGGGTTGGATAGTTAATGGAGGCCTG
This sequence comes from Cepaea hortensis, assembly GCA_963921405.1. Lineage (NCBI taxonomy): Eukaryota > Metazoa > Mollusca > Gastropoda > Stylommatophora > Helicidae > Cepaea > Cepaea hortensis. Next base: position 147,822,557 of record OY992876.1, on the reverse strand, counting down.
AACCCAAAGTGGGTTGGATAGTTAATGGAGGCCTGAACCCAAAGTGGGTTGGATAGTTAATGGAGGTTAGACCCAGTGTGTGGGTTGTATTGTGTGAGGTCCAGCCGTGGATAGGAGCTGGATAACTGTCCTGTGAATTTGAGATTAAGCAGGCCTTGAGAAGGCAGTGACGTGTGCGTGTTATTTATATTCTATGGATTATACTGTTTCTGGATATAGAGTTGTGTTCCGTTTGTCCGTGTTCTTTCTGCATTAAAGGATTATGTGCGCCAACTCAATCTTGTTTAATGACTGGTGGATGTGGACTGCGGGGGTGAGTTGTATGATGAGACAAGTGACTAGCTCAACTTACACTCGGTAGTGACTTACAAAGAACATTGAACCCTAGACAACCACCATGTCACTCAGTTATTATGAAGACCGGTGTGACACTCTATTAGCTGTTGGATCTGTAGAGTGAGTGTGTCTTGCCCACTCCTGATTACCTCTATTGGAATCCCATCCTTACCTGCAGCCTTGCCAGATGCAAGTTCATTTATAGCACACTTAACTTCTGTTATGGTGGGAAGTGTGTCTAGGTGGTCAAGAGTTGGTAGAGCCTCTATGGGTTGAGGGCATCATCCGCTAGTTTGGTCTCACTTGAGTAAAGCTCCAAATAGTGCTCTACCCATTTGTCCATCTGCTGTTTCTTATCAGTTATTATTTCTCCAATCAAGGCTTTCAATGGTGCGCTTCTTTTGATCACTGGGACACAGGCTTTCTTTATTCCTTCATACATGCTTCTGATGTTTCCCTTATCACTTGCGATTTGAATGGACTCACATAACTTGATCCAATAATCATTTGCACACTGCCTTGTAGCTAACGTCTTCTTATCAATCAAGGGCTGCAGAGTCTGGCTGTTTGCCGCAAACCAGTCCTGCCTCTTATGATCCACAGAGCCGTAAACCCCAGTTTTATAAAGAGTTTCCTTAAGTTGACCCCACTTTTCATTTACTGTACAATTTTCTCGTGTATCAGTGAAAGCGTCTTTATGTTGCTGTTGAAACTGAAAGCACTTTTCAGGACCGTGAGTGTTAATAATATTAATCCTGGGGCTAGATTTGTGTTTAGCTGTGTAGATTTTCTTTGGTCTCAGTCTAACCCTCGCAACAACCAAAGAATGATCCGTATCACAGTCAGCACTGTGGTAACTTCGAGTCAATGATATATGGTTCAGATGTTGTCTGCGTGTGATGATGAAGTCCAGTTGGTGCCAATGGCCGGATCTTAGATGTTTCCATGTGACCTTATGCAGCTCTTTTGTTTTAAAAAAGGAGTTTGTAATACTTACGTCATTTCTGGTGCAATGCTCCAGCAGCCTTTGCCCATTTTCATTCATGCGGCCGATGTCGTATTTTCCAAGGCACACTGGCCATGAACTCGAGTCCTTGCCCACACGAGCACTGAAATCATCCAGCATATAAATGTAGTCAGATTTTGGAACTGCCTTGATCACGGAGTCTAACTCCTCATAGATCGAATCCTTCACATCATCAGAGGAATCGAGTGTCGGTGCATATGCAGTATAATGGTGGCAAAACCACAAGAGGTTGCCAAGCGCAGGGATAATAGTCTTTCATTTCCTCCAGCTGGAATTTCAATCATTCCCAGTAGCGAATTCTTCACTTAAAGCCCTCTACCCTTCCCAAAAAAAGGTGTAATTGTTTTCCCTGAGTGACCCTTCCTCAGCAAGGCGAGTCTCCTGCAGGCCAGAAATATCAATGTTAAGACGATTGAGTTCGGCATCAATCACAGCCGGTTTTTTTTTTTTTTTTTTTTTTTTTTTTTTCACATCGTTAATATTGGTCAAGTCAGTGGAAAATCCTGGACACATGGTTCTCGCGTTCTAGGTTGCAAGCCGTAGCTTGAGGTTTCTATTTTTTTTTTATTAGTGCCTAGTGCATTGGTTTTACAGCCTGCGATTCAGATTTTGTCCTAGCCCCAAGCACCCATTGAAGCAGGCAGGCTGTGGCGGATCAGCACCTAATTGGCCGGGAGCTGCCCAGCTTGAGGCGGGCGGTAGCTGATCAGTGACACCTGTAGGTGTCTCCCACCGTCAGAGGCAACGCGTGGCGCCCCATGTCTACGCCAATTGACAGGGACTTATAACCCGTAACAGTTGCCTATGGCTTTGATTCCGAGACCGGTTAAGACCAGGGATGGAGTTATTGCCTCTCCATAGCACAAAGCCTGGGCTAAAATATAGAGATCATGTGTTGCCCATGCAGCATGATCCCTCTCTCGGCCTGCCTAGTTCACTCGAGAGGAAAGGTAACACCTCTACATCTGGAACAAGACAAGCTGCAGAAGCTGCCGGATCAGAAAAGCAATGCTCTAACAGTCCGCCTGTCGGAGCTTCGATCCTAGACCAGCCGCCAACCAAGACTTAGGGCCTGGTCTGCCCTGCCATGACATAATGTCTTTAGGTTGCATTTCCTCGCACCAGGGTAAGGCTTGTACCCTCCCAATTGCACTCTTCCGCCCGAAGCCGTTGGCACAATGTGGGGTATCGGGTTTGGTAAGAAAGCAGGTAGTACCGTCTACTGTTATACGGTAGCTCAGTCATATCTGACCAAGACCTGAATCCACCACTGAAGATTACATGGCAGGACAAGATCCCAGACACTGAAGTTCTAGAAAATGCACCCATGCTCAGTATCCACACTCTACTAATGAAGAATCAGATTCGCTGGGCTGGTCACTTAACTCGCATGACAGACCACAGACTCCCTAAACAAATTTTTTAAGGCGAGCTGCGTTGTGGTAAACGCTCCCAAGGCGGCCAGTGGAAACTCTTTAAAGACACTGAAAATTTCACTGAAAGCTTTTGGAATTCATCTTGACACCTGGGAGAATGCTGCCAAAGACCGAAATTCGTGGCGTACATCATTACGCAAGGGTGCAGTCACTTGTGAAGCAACCAGGACTGCAAGAGCTGTGAAGAAAAGGCTGGACAGAAAAACCACTACAGGAGATCCTTCTCCTGGAACATCAAGCATTCTTTGCCCACATTGTCAAAGAACATTTCGAGCCAAAATAGGCCTTATCGGCCATCTTCGAACTCACGGCTCCATACTTTCAACCCCCACTAGATGAAATGAATGGTCATCATCATTCTTGATGGACAAACAACAAACAAAATACGTTCAGTAGTTTGCCATTGATTTCTGAACGACCAGCATCCATGCCATTTAGTAAAATACCAACGCAAGCGGTCTGCTGCCAAATCGAGTGTAGTTGTGTTTCTAACGCGTTATGCGGGATTATAAAGCGCATCCATAACACCTTCGCCACGGAGCCGGCAATTAAACACAGACAATAGGAAAACTGTTGGTTACGAAGAATAGACATCAAGTTGAAAACTTAGTGACTGGTGTTACTAAGTTAATGACAACTGGAAAGCGTCGTGGCAAATGAGCAAGCACAGGACAAAGCGATACATATCGGAATGACAGGTCAAACAGAGATAAAATTGACCTGATCCAAGACCGGTGACCATGTGAGAGGACGAACCATGACCGCCCACACCAATCGCCGTGACACACAACGTAATAGTTATACGTGTGCCCATCATTGCTCTGTTAGGCGTGCAAGGCCGACCACTGCAGCTGACGGTATCAATACGGACACGTACACGCAGTCCACAACAGCCTGTCCAAGATGGCTGCGTCTGTGAGCAGGCGACTGGGCTGTCTTCTCGTGTGGGCCTGTTGTGTCATGACAGCTCACGCATTTATTGAAGGGTTGTATTGTGGCCAAGAGAACTGCTACGAAGGTATATCTGTAGGCAAATGGTGTTTGTAAAGACAACTGTCACTGATGCACATTGGACAGAACCCATAGATAGGACTTCTCGACAGTCCCAGTGACTTTCTTTAGACTTGAGACTTGAGAGTGAGAGAGACTTGAGTGACTGACTGAATTAAGTACTGCTACTGCCGCTACTACTACTCCGTCGAATGACGTACCATGTACCTCTCAACAGCAAGAGAAACTGAGAGTATTCATGAATTTCTTAGATTTTGGCTTGCTAAGAAATTAATACCTAACTAAAATAAATATTAATATTTTTTTTAAATAAATTAATAATTAATTAATGTTATTAAACTTATTGTTTGCCCATGAACGTATTGTAGCATGTGAGGTGAGGTACATCATGATTTTAGAATTGAGTATTTACTATTTACTAATGAGACCACCACGAATAGATAAGCCTTGAATAACCAAATCTAATGGTAACCCCGAATGATGCCTGTATGTCAATTCTAAGTGGAGATATTCACATATAGACACTTTGTTTATACATAGGGCCCTATGAATAGACACTTTGTTTATACATAGGGCCCTATGAATCGATACTTTATACTTAGTTGAAGTATGGCTGTTTAAATATCGAGAATAAATTTCCAGATTGGTATCCCCAATACAAATAATTGTGTCCCAGGCGAGTTTAACCCTTTTAGGACGGGACAACATTGGGCCAATTTTAGGTTTCCCTCTGAAGAAGACGATGCCATTTTTTGGGGGTACAGAAATGACTGAAGTGACAATTTTGAATTTTATAAATTCAAAAAAAAATATTAGAACCCTATATAGGTATATAAAAGTATATATATTCTTAAAGAGGATATAGTAAAGTTTATTTCTGTGTATGATTGAAGTTGTTTTGTTCATGTTTATGCAAATTTGATGACCTCATTTGTATTTTGTGAAAAATAAAATATTTCATACCACTATGTATGAATTGGTACTAAATATTTTTTAAAAATGGTACTCACCTAAAATTTCCTCATTGAATACCTACACCACTTTAGAATAATTTAAACACTTACGGTTAAATAAACAACAACTATGAAGTCCCTATTGACATTTGTAATAGGTTGGCTATCAACTGGTGACATGTTTTTTAGTCCGGCCATTGCCATGAATGGGTATAGATAACACAATCCTTTTTATTCCCAATACACAAAACTACGGGGACACGAGGTTGAAATCCTCATGGGCACTTTCTGTATCACTAAAGTCATTATCTGACAGTCTTGAACTGACAAATTCGCTACTATCAGAGCTAGTCAATGCTAATATGTCTTCGGGTTCAAAGCTGGCCATTTTAGAACTCAAAAATCCACGAAAAAATGGGTTACTTCGGAAAAAACTGCACAAAATCATATCCACTCGTTTGAATCACGCTACAAACGGCATGTAAAGGCTAAAATGGCTGACGATTGCAAGGAAGCATTTGATTGGTCTGTACTATTAAAAGCTAACCAATCAAAGCAGTTCTTACAAACAGGGCCGATGATCGGACTCGTCGTCTGTTTGAATAGAACAACATGGCGACTGAAAGGCCGACTTATTGGCCGGGTTGCGTTTTAAGGGTTAAGAATTGTTAACTTGCGTTTCTGTACACTTACTGTTTACAAGCGTCCATCTTTGTTTACATTACCGACCTACTATTTCCTACTATTTATGGCCTGATAATTCTGGTCCAAGCTGACAGTAATATGCGTCACCTCAGAGAGACATGGTTAGGGTCGTTAGGCAATACAAACACCAGGCTCTCGACTGACTGGCCTCATGAATTAACAAATAAACAAGGAAATGCTACGCATATAAAGTGCAGGAAAACCTGGTATATGTGAAGCAGGTTGAAAAAAGAGAGGAGATAGATAGATAATGAATATAGTGTGAGAGACAGAGATACGAGAAAGATGTGTTTAAAGACATAAAGTGATAAAGACAAGAAAGAGAGAGAGGGGGAGGGAGATAGAGAAGGAGAGAGGGAGAGATGTCTGTATGTCTCTAGGTATGTCCGCCACTCTGTATGCCTCTCTATATGTCCGCCTGTCTGTATGCCTCTCTATATGTCCACTTGTCTCACTTTCCATTTGTATATATGTCTATCTGAATCTGTCTAACAAACTGTCTGTCTGTCTATCTGTCTTTCCATATGTATGTCTGGCTGACTCTCTGTGTGTATGTATGCGTGTGTCTGACTCTCTATCTGTCTGCTGTCTGTCTGCCATTTTATATATCCGTTGTTTATTTGTCTGTATCTCTGACTGCCCCCCCTTCTCTCTCTCTCTTTCTTTCTCTCTCTCTCTCTCTCTCTCTCTCTCTCTCTCTCTCTCTCTCTCTCTCTCTCTCTCTCTATCTCTCTCGGTCGCTCAACCTGCCTGTTCAGAGTATTGCAGGGAGTGGTTGAAAGAGATGTATAAATTGGCATGGTGGAACACAGATGATCGATGAGCGAGTGTCGGGTTGGATCTAGCTACCCATCTACCTGCGTACCTACTCATCCACCTACCTGCCTAGCTACCCACATACCTGCTTACTTAACTACCTACCTGTCTACCTACCCACATATCTGCCTATCTAACCATCTATCTGTATAACAACCCACCTACCTGCTTACTTAACCACTTTCGTGTCTAACTACCCACCTGCCTAACCAACTATGAATAATACAAAGAAATATCGCCGAAGCAACGGAGTACGTGCTTTGTGCTCGACACTTTTGACAACAGCCAGCGGGGAGCAGAGGAGAAGAAGTAGGGGAGAGGGGGAAAGGAAAAGGAACGGGTTGGGTATTGGAATTGCCGTAGTGCAAAGCAACGAGGACAAATACTGGAGAAACTGGTCTACGATTTTGATGTCCTGATGTTACAGGAACTGAATACGAACTCTTTTAAGTGCCCTGGCTATACATGTTACATCAACCCAACTGGGCAGGGAAGACATGGGCAGGCTCTGGTGGTCAAGGACGGTTTACAGCATTCAATACTGGATATGAGTGGTTGGGGTCAGGAGAGTAAAGAGGTGCAGGGAATGAACTTGTTCTTCATTTACCTATCTGTTATGTTATGTGGTTACTTCAGTGCATGCTCCAAAGAGTGGGACAGGTCGGGAGAGAACATGCAGGGCACTGCTCTTGCTGAGGCCTCGCTTGAGGCGGATGTTGTCTGTCTAAATGATGGGACACCAACTAGGCAGGCAATGAGACCGGGGAACCCTGACACGGCCATCGACCTGGCACTTGTATCAAAAGAGGCGGCATCAGACATAAAATGGAGTGTCCTTGGGGATAATAGAAGCGACCACCTACCCTGCTCTGTACTGATACCTAAGTCCAGTAAAGTCAGGGCTCAAGAAGAAAGACTAACTTACTTACACTCACTTTAAACAACACAATTCTAAATACCCAAAGGGATAAAGGATTGACTTTCACCCAATTAATTGCTGAACAATTAAAAAAAATTGTCCGGCAAGGAAACGAACGATTGACATTTGACTTCCATCCAATTAATTGCTGAACAATTAAAAAAAAATAAAAATTATCCGGCAAGGAAACGAACCTCGAGTTCTCGCTCATCAGGCGGGCGCACTATCAACTATGCTACTGACGACACATTTTCCAATCAACGAAAATATGTAATATAGCCACAAACTGACGATAAGTCACGTGACTTGGCAAATCACGTAGTGCCCTATGAATAGACACTTTGTTTATACATAGTGCCCTATGCATAAACACTTTGTTTATACATAGTGCCCTATGAATAGACACTTCCTAAAATTTAGTCATGAATCCTGTAATTTTCGAGCTCTTCAGTGTGTCTCATTATCTCCGCTTCAAACGGGTCATAGATGGATATGAAAACTGACTTCAAATATATGTTCGTCATGTTAAATGATAAAAAAAATAGTAAAAGTATACAAATAAATTATTAATAATCTTTAAACTTGTATTCTCTTTAACTTTAGTAGTTCAAATTGCACGTTTTGAGCCTTGTCCGATTGATATTTGTGTCGGCCACCATCTTGAATTGTCATTCACAAAGATGAAACATGTCAGCAGAAATAATTTTTTTCTACGCCTATAATTGACCATAATTGATGAAACTTTCCACATATATGTAAAAATGGGTGCAGAATTCGAATGTACATCTAAACATATTGTTCAAATTAAAAACACAAGCTCTAGAAAATAAAATTACTTATGTTTTGTCAAATTCAATTTATTTAAAAGGTCACGATAATTTCAACCAATCGCTGTGCACAGAATATTAGACTAACCTTTTCTGCAGAACCTAAGATGACGTCTGTTATTGTCACATGATATTTGAATGAATGAATGACATCAAAAGCATGAATGGTCTTTACATAGCCGTTTTTGGGAACACAATGGATCATCCCGGGGTGGCTAGGTATATCACTTCCGTTTTCATTTTGAATTGCGACATGGTTGAACCCGCTAATTAGTAATTGTTTACCTAGGAACAGCATATTGGTTAAAGCTCCTAGCTTACCATACACATCAACCGCTGTAGGCAGCTGATGAGCCATGTACCACATCTTGAACACCTACAGCAGATATGACGAGTCAATGACTCCAGGGATGGATGTGACTCTGCAACTTTGACCCAGACTGCAAGAACATCAAGTCAAACAAGGTCAACTAGAATAGAGCGCCATGTGGAAAACTAAACAAGAATAGTCAATCAACACAGAACTGGTGTGGTAGTCGCTACACGGCCAGGGAGATACTGGGGAGAGGTTCTGTGCACTTATGAAATAATAGTTTGATGTGCAGTGAGGTTGTTAAACATCTTTCATTCACTCACTTATGTGCAGTGAGGTTGTTAAACATCTTACATTCACTCACTTATGTGCAGTGAGGTTGTTAAACATCTTACATTCACTCACTTATGTGCAGTGAGGTTGTTAAACATCTTACATTCACTCACTTATGTGCAGTGAGGTTGTTAAACATCTTACATTCACTCACTTATGTGCAGTGAGGTTGTTAAACATCTTACATTCACTCACTTATGTGCAGTGAGGTTTTTAAACATCTTACATTCACTCACTTATGTGCAGTGAGGTTGTTAAACATCTTACATTCACTCACTTATGTGCAGTGAGGTTGTTAAACATCTTACATTCACTCACTTATGTGCAGTGAGGTTGTTAAACATCTTACATTCACTCACTTATGTGCAGTGAGGTTGTTAAACATCTTACATTCACTCACTTATGTGCAGTGAGGTTGTTAAACATCTTACATTCACTCACTTATGTGCAGTGAGGTTGTTAAACATCTTACATTCACTCACTTATGTGCAGTGAGGTTGTTAAACATCTTACATTCACTCACTTATGTGCAGTGAGGTTGTTAAACATCTTACATTCACTCACTTATGTGCAGTGAGGTTGTTAAACATCTTACATTCACTCACTTATGTGCAGTGAGGTTGTTAAACATCTTACATTCACTCACTTATGTGCAGTGAGGTTGTTAAACATCTTACATTCACTCACTTATGTGCAGTGAGGTTGTTAAACATCTTACATTCACTCACTTATGTGCAGTGAGGTTGTTAAACATCTTACATTCACTCACTTATGTGCAGTGAGGTTGTTAAACATCTTACATTCACTCACTTATGTGCAGTGAGGTTGTTAAACATCTTACATTCACTCACTTATGTGCAGTGAGGTTGTTAAACATCTTACATTCACTCACTTATGTGCAGTGAGGTTGTTAAACATCTTACATTCACTCACTTATGTGCAGTGAGGTTGTTAAACATCTTACATTCACTCACTTATGTGCAGTGAGGTTGTTAAACATCTTACATTCACTCACTTATGTGCAGTGAGGTTGTTAAACATCTTACATTCACTCACTTATGTGCAGTGAGGTTGTTAAACATCTTACATTCACTCACTTATGTGCAGTGAGGTTGTTAAACATCTTACATTCACTCACTTATGTGCAGTGAGGTTGTTAAACATCTTACATTCACTCACTTATGTGCAGTGAGGTTGTTAAACATCTTACATTCACTCACTTATGTGCAGTGAGGTTGTTAAACATCTTACATTCACTCACTTATGTGCAGTGAGGTTGTTAAACATCTTACATTCACTCACTTATGTGCAGTGAGGTTGTTAAACATCTTACATTCACTCACTTATGTGCAGTGAGGTTGTTAAACATCTTACATTCACTCACTTATGTGCAGTGAGGTTGTTAAACATCTTACATTCACTCACTTATGTGCAGTGAGGTTGTTAAACATCTTACATTCACTCACTTATGTGCAGTGAGGTTGTTAAACATCTTACATTCACTCACTTATGTGCAGTGAGGTTGTTAAACATCTTCCATTCACTCACTTATGTGCAGTGAGGTTGTTAAACATCTTCCATTCACTCACTTATGTGCAGTGAGGTTGTTAAACATCTTCCATTCACTCACTTATGTGCAGTGAGGTTGTTAAACATCTTACATTCACTCACTTATGTGCAGTGAGGATGTTAAACATCTTACATTCACTCACTTATGTGCAGTGAGGTTGTTAAACATCTTACATTCACTCACTTATGTGCAGTGAGGATGTTAAACATCTTACATTCACTCACTTATGTGCAGTGAGGTTGTTAAACATCTTACATTCACTCACTTATGTGCAGTGAGGATGTTAAACATCTTACATTCACTCACTTATGTGCAGTGAGGATGTTAAACATCTTACATTCACTCACTTATGTGCAGTGAGGTTGTTAAACATCTTACATTCACTCACTTATGTGCAGTGAGGATGTTAAACATCTTACATTCACTCACTTATGTGCAGTGAGGATGTTAAACATCTTTCATTCACTCACTTATGTGCAGTGAGGATGTTAAACATCTTACATTCACTCACTTATGTGCAGTGAGGATGTTAAACATCTTACATTCACTCACTTATGTGCAGTGAGGATGTTAAACATCTTTCATTCACTCACTTATGTGCAGTGAGGTTGTTAAACATCTTACATTCACTCACTTATGTGCAGTGAGGATGTTAAACATCTTACATTCACTCACTTATGTGCAGTGAGGATGTTAAACATCTTACATTCACTCACTTATGTGCAGTGAGGATGTTAAACATCTTACATTCACTCACTTATGTGCAGTGAGGTTGTTAAACATCTTACATTCACTCACTTATGTGCAGTGAGGTTGTTAAACATCTTACATTCACTCACTTATGTGCAGTGAGGTTGTTAAACATCTTACATTCACTCACTTATGTGCAGTGAGGATGTTAAACATCTTACATTCACTCACTTATGTGCAGTGAGGTTGTTAAACATCTTACATTCACTCACTTATGTGCAGTGAGGTTGTTAAACATCTTACATTCACTCACTTATGTGCAGTGAGGTTGTTAAACATCTTACATTCACTCACTTATGTGCAGTGAGGTTGTTAAACATCTTACATTCACTCACTTATGTGCAGTGAGGTTGTTAAACATCTTACATTCACTCACTTATGTGCAGTGAGGTTGTTAAACATCTTTCATTCACTCACTTATGTGCAGTGAGGTTGTTAAACATCTTACATTCACTCACTTATGTGCAGTGAGGTTGTTAAACATCTTACATTCACTCACTTATGTGCAGTGAGGTTGTTAAACATCTTACATTCACTCACTTATGTGCAGTGAGGTTGTTAAACATCTTACATTCACTCACTTATGTGCAGTGAGGTTGTTAAACATCTTACATTCACTCACTTATGTGCAGTGAGGTTGTTAAACATCTTACATTCACTCACTTATGTGCAGTGAGGTTGTTAAACATCTTTCATTCACTCACTTATGTGCAGTGAGGTTGTTAAACATCTTACATTCACTCACTTATGTGCAGTGAGGTTGTTAAACATCTTACATTCACTCACTTATGTGCAGTGAGGTTGTTAAACATCTTACATTCACTCACTTATGTGCAGTGAGGTTGTTAAACATCTTTCATTCACTCACTTATGTGCAGTGAGGATGTTAAACATCTTACATTCACTCACTTATGTGCAGTGAGGTTGTTAAACATCTTACATTCACTCACTTATGTGCAGTGAGGTTGTTAAACATCTTTCATTCACTCACTTATGTGCAGTGAGGTTGTTAAACATCTTACATTCACTCACTTATGTGCAGTGAGGTTGTTAAACATCTTACATTCACTCACTTATGTGCAGTGAGGTTGTTAAACATCTTTCATTCACTCACTTATGTGCAGTGAGGTTGTTAAACATCTTACATTCACTCACTTATGTGCAGTGAGGTTGTTAAACATCTTACATTCACTCACTTATGTGCAGTGAGGTTGTTAAACATCTTTCATTCACTCACTTATGTGCAGTGAGGTTGTTAAACATCTTACATTCACTCACTTATGTGCAGTGAGGTTGTTAAACATCTTACATTCACTCACTTATGTGCAGTGAGGTTGTTAAACATCTTACATTCACTCACTTATGTGCAGTGAGGTTGTTAAACATCTTACATTCACTCACTTATGTGCAGTGAGGTTGTTAAACATCTTACATTCACTCACTTATGTGCAGTGAGGTTGTTAAACATCTTACATTCACTCACTTATGTGCAGTGAGGTTGTTAAACATCTTACATTCACTCACTTATGTGCAGTGAGGTTGTTAAACATCTTACATTCACTCACTTATGTGCAGTGAGGTTGTTAAACATCTTTCATTCACTCACTTATGTGCAGTGAGGTTGTTAAACATCTTACATTCACTCACTTATGTGCAGTGAGGTTGTTAAACATCTTACATTCACTCACTTATGTGCAGTGAGGTTGTTAAACATCTTTCATTCACTCACTTATGTGCAGTGAGGTTGTTAAACATCTTACATTCACTCACTTATGTGCAGTGAGGTTGTTAAACATCTTTCATTCACTCACTTATGTGCAGTGAGGTTGTTAAACATCTTACATTCACTCACTTATGTGCAGTGAGGTTGTTAAACATCTTTCATTCACTCACTTATGTGCAGTGAGGTTGTTAAACATCTTTCATTCACTCACTTTGAACTCAAGTGTAATTCATACACGTGCTACTGCTACTAGTGCACCGGACTGATTTTTGCATGTGGATTAGCCATTCCCTATTACCTGTGTCCCTCTCCATCAGGAGAACCCACTCCAACTTCTAAGGTACTTGTAATTTACGTCCCAAAGTCAAGGTTGAGAAGTCAACATTTTAGTCGAACTGTCCAATGTAGGAACTAAACCCGCTACCGCGGCATCAGCACACCGGAAGGTTAAGAGTAAGCGCTCTCATCCATTTTGCCATGCTGACCTCCATTTGTTGGATATGCTGATGATACGGTATTGCTATCCACATCACAGAATGGTTTTTTTCTTTTTTCTTTGCATATCCTTTTTTACAGGACATCGCTGTCAACACCAGCATTTTACTGCTGTTGTTGATGTCTTGGCAAGTTTACCTTCAGTAGTTTGCCATTGCTTTCTGAATGACCGGCTCCCTTACCAATTCATTAAAACCCAGTGCAATGTGGTCTGCTGCCAAATTGCGCACAGTTGTGTTTACAGAAAGGTATAGAAAATCTAATAATCTCAACCCAAAAGAATAGCGAAAATCATAACATAGCAGAAACAAAGATAATGCATACAGATAAAACTACAATGGAGAAAGAAATATATGTTAATGAGGATATATTTGAGGTGGTGGAGAATTGTGAATATCTTAGGTCATTGATTACCAACAATGATCACACAGTCAAAGAAATTAAATGACAAATATCTATTGCTCTTCAAAAACTAAAATAACTGAATAAATCTGTGCGTGGGACAGATAGAACTACAAAAATTAGATTTTAAAAAGCATGCATCTTTTCCATTGTGACATACGCCTGTGGGACCTGGACACTTACTAAACAAGCTGAACAACACGTAAATGCCTTTGAACATAAATGTTATAGATGGTTTCTAAGAATATCTTGGATATACATAAAAGAACAAATGCATCCATACAAGTTCTGAATATTGAAGAACGTTGGCTACTAAAGACAGTAAATCAAAGAAAATGGAAATATTTTGATCACTTGAAACGTCATGAAAGTTATGAGAGAGAAAAATGGAGGAGTATGTGCCCGGGAAGAGAGGAAGTGTTTTTTTGTTTTTTTTTTGGGGGGGGGGGGGGGCGTTTCCGTTACAGGACATCGCTGTCAGTGTCAGCATTTTACCGCTGTTGTTGATTTCTTGGCAAGATTACGGTCAGTAGTTTGCCATTGCTTTCTGAGCGGCCGGCTCACATATCCCGCAAGTCGCCAAAGTGGCGAGAACAGCTACCAATTCTCGCACGTTGCGTTACCCTACGTGGATAAACGGGATTACAGAGAAAGTCGTTTAACCCCTAGGCCAGGGAGACAAGAGAGGAAGAGGAAAGCCAAAAGAATGTGTACAGGATGTGGCAGATGATCTCCAGATGGGTGTATCGGATGCGGGTCATCTTGCTTATGACCGAGAAGTTTTCTGGAAGGTTGTTATGGGAGCGAGGTTCTGCAAAGGACATGCTACTCATTGAATGAATGAACCTCCATTTATATTGTATGAAAATATTGCTCTCTACCCTAGCAACGAGTAAATAGAACTGGCAGGACACTTACACTAAGGATCACCTAACAAATAAAAGACATGAAATAATTATTTATAGGCAGCAGCTTTTACAAACTGTAAATTGTAGACAGAGCATCTGGCTAAACCAACATTCTCTACTATTCAAGATGACTGCTAATAAACTCATTAAACAATAAATCTGGAACAGGGACATCAAAACAATCATCCTTAAACAATCTGTCAGTAAACCCTAATACACAACGTCAAAAAAGGACTAAACAAAAACCTGGAACAACTCTAATAGTATTAGGGGCGTTCATTTGAAACCCGTTCCAATGGCTTTATTACAAAAGCTTGAAAGAAACATTAACAGGTGTGGTAGAATTAACCCTTTACAAGGCAGACGCTTGTCCGTTTTTTAGCCCTGAACGGGCAAGATTTTTTCAGGTTCGGTAAAATTTCGGGTCACATTAGTAAAAACATCACAAATAAGGTGTTAGTCAACCGATTTTAGTTAAATAAACAACACAATGAAGGGAAAAACATGCAGAATATGTTACTCATGTGATTGTTGTCGGTAATCCATATATGAACACAAATATTTACGAAATACGGCATGTTGTTTGTGATTTTCCGTCATCTATACGGCAATTTACAATCACATTTTCAGAATCATAATCACTTTCTTTAAAGTCCGACTCAGACTGCTAATGCAAAGTAACGCTTTGCACTGATATCTAGCTCTGATTAATAGTCAACTTCGTGCCCTTTAATGTCACTTAAATTGAACAGAGCGAAATCTCGGCTATCACTTGAAGAATCGCCGAAATCTGTTTTGAAAAACAGCGTAAAAACCCCGAAAACTATCAAAAAATGTCCGTAAAAGTACGTTCAAATTCATAATAGCGCGTTTACAAATGGCGGCCACGTTGTCAAGCTGTCGGCGAAAGCGAAAGTAGCCATCGGAAGTATCGGAAAGCCGAGAGATCACGTTTTTACAATGCATAATAGTATCAGCCGTTTTGAGACGTTTCGCCCGTTAACGGTATCGGAAGGAAATGGCCGTCCTGCCTTGTAAAGGGTTAAACAAAGCATTCATTTTGAATGAATTATGCACCATGGGTTGGTCAGAAGAAGTCGCCGTAGGCATTCAGTCAAGCATCCATTGCTTAGGTAGGCGGCAAATGCCGTCCGCAAAATAGGATTATGGTTGCTCACTGAACCAAGTGTTTACCGCGTTCATTACGTCTGCATCTGTGTGAAATCGTTGCCCCTTGAGAGCTTTTTTTTTTAGAGGTCCGAACAAATGAAAATCACATGGTGAAAATCAGGACTATAGGCTGGATGTTGCAAAATTTCCCACTTCTTCCTTGCTAATGCTTCCTGCACAATCGTTGCGACATGCAGACGAGCATTATCGTGCAACAAAATCAGACCGTGAGAAAGCATGCCGGATCGTTTATTCTTTATGGCTTTTTGCAGCTTGTCTAGTGTTTGCAAATAGTGGGTAGAGTTGATGTTGACACCAGGTTCTTTAAAGTCGGCCAACAATAGCCCTTCATGGTCAAAGAATGCGCTCAGCATAACCTTACCAGCAGAAACCTGTAACTTGAATTTTTTGGCTTTGGTGATCCATCATGCTTCCATTGCATACTCTCTCTTTTGCTGCTCGGTTCAAACATGATTCATTGCCTGCCACTATGCAGAAGAGAAATGCATCACCCTCCACTCTGTAACGCGGCAAGTGGTTCAAACACCATCCCATGCGTTCCTCTTTTTTGGTGGTCGGTCAACATCCGTGGTACCCACTGTGAACACACCTTCCGATATTGAAGTTTCTTACGACCGACCTTTTGAATTGTACCAATTGACACATCAAATTCTTTCGCTAGCGAACATATGCTTCGACAACGGTTCATCTGTACTGCTGCATCAATTTTGGCGATGGTTTTTTCTGTTGCAACAAAATGCACTTGACCCGGCCTTCGAAGATCTGCCGTGAACTGACGTCCTTTCCGAAACATTTGTGCCCAGTCTGTCACTGTTGTCTTCGACACACGTTTGTTACTGTACACTGCCTGCATTCTTCGATGAATGTCCGCTGGTCGACATCCTTCAAATGAAAGAAACTGAATCACCACTCTTTGAGCTTCTTTGGACGGATTTTGGATCAACCCGGCCATTTTCTCAACGGTCAGAAACAGAACCTATACATCATGGGACGATAAGCACTTGCTCTTTTATTCATTGGTCAGTACTTATCACATGACTATGACATAATCATGTTCAACGTACGCAATTATGCCCGGTGCAGCACGAACAGATTTCAAATGAACGCCCCTTATATAATCAATTTTGGGATAGAAGATTGTTTTCTTCATTCATCTGGAACTGTTTCGAGCCGTCCTCACCCCCATTGTCACTTGTATGGGGTGTCATTGAAGATGAACAGTTAGAAAGTTAACAGCATCTTTTCATATACTGCCAACCATTGTTTCTGGGGCCTGACGGGCTGTTAATTAATGAAATTTCATGGCCCTAATTCACACACACACAGGCATACAGGCACAGAGAGAGAGAGAGAGAGAGAGAGAGAGAGATTGTTAGAAAGAATGTATTTTAAGGAAGATTTATTGAATTCATAGCAATTAAATGATGAGCTGGATAGCAATGTGTTTTATCACATGATCTTTTGCAATGAGACAATACACATTAAACATCAAACATCCTGAGAGAATTAAAGTCTTAGAACAAAATATATTCTGGGATATTTAGACAGTGTCGTATATTCTGAAGGGACTGGGGATCACTGTTGTGCATTACCCATATTCTGGTTAAAGAAGCTGGGCCCCATCCACTTCCATATGTAATTAAATCAAGAATACGACCCTTGAAGTATTACAAGCTCGGTTTAATTGTTTTGTCTAGGAGTTTAGTGGTCCTCTTTTGGGGAATAGTGAACACAAGACTTGACTCTGCCCCTTCACCAGGATTCTAATAGCTCTTGAACCCCCATGATATTCTGTGAAATGTCTGGAAGACTTCCTCAGTATGAATCAGGTGAAATGTAGCATGGGTTTAGAACAGGCAATAGATGTAGAGTCTCCTCCTTTCCCTTCTTTTAATTCTTTTTGAGTTATTGATTGATTGATTGATTGATCTAGGAACCGACATCACAGCATTCGGGACATTCCCATAAGCGCTCCGTCCCCATCCTCAGCAACCAGCGAAGAGTTCCAACACTAATAGTTCCAGTAGCAATCTGATTATATGTCCGTCTTGCCTTTCCTCTGAGCGTCGAGCGTCGGCCAGATCCCCTCGTCACTCCTCGCTGCCTCATTCTAACCAGACTATGGTGATCCATTTGCTCCTCCGAGGTGTACACGTGCTCCCACAAGGCTGCAACCACATCTGCCTTGTCATGCATCAATACTCCACCAAGTTCTGCCGAGCCAGCCAATCTGTCCGCCTGTTCATTCCCCCGCACTTTATTTAATTTACTAAATAAATTATTTAACAAACACTGGTAGACATTGACATCTTGTTTACACAAATAAACAGGTAATTAACAGACTGGTTGAACTGACACATCAATATAAGATTTAGTTACTGTTGATGTTATTTATTGACTGAGCCTGTTTCTTTTGGCTTCTGGATACATTTTTCATTTTTTTCATCTGTTTGACATAACATATGTTTCAATGAAAAAATGCACATCAGTACCAGTTACAGTTGATCAATAAATAAACAAATATCAATATGATGATCCTAAGTGTTGTAAATATTCTTATAAATAATGTAATGTTCTACAGTGTAATGTGGCATGAGTTAATCAATGTGGTATGCATCATTGGTTTTGGGAGGGAATGTGTTTGTTGGCATGGAGAAAGGTCACCTCTGAGTGGTAGATATGGGTTAGGCCTGGGTCCATTGACTGATGGATCCGCTTCAGTACTTGCCAGGAAAGCTACCCTGAAGGCCGCCCTTGCTCTGCTCAAGGCCTGAGGTTCTCTTCCATCTCATGTGTGTGGTCATTCTTTCTCTCTGCCTCCCTCTTCTGGTCAGGTTGCCACCAAGAACACCACTGTACAAAAGTTACATAGGCATGTATAATCTTACCAATGTAATTTTACAGCATGTTATTAAGTGTGAACACAACATAACAGGAAGGACAAGATCAGAAGAAGTGGTGTTGTGTTAATTTGTGTGGGGTCAAAGATTATTACACTGGATGCACCTGCTAATATCTGGTACCTGCTATATGCATTTCCTCAGTGTACCTGTGGTTCATTGAGAAGTGTACAATCAGAGATAGATAAGAGTGATGATGTGTTGTTCCTTGGAGCATTCAGTCAGGCTGATAAGACAAGACCAAGACAAGGATATGATGCATTTTTATAAATGTCATACACTTAAACATCTACATCAACTCAGTTGTTATGCATGGTGTATATAAATGTTTCTCAGTACCTTCCAAATTAACTACTTGTCTTCTTCTTCTTCTTCTTATAAATCATTTCCTTTTTACCTGCTGTTGTTGTGGTGTTGTGTGGAGTGATGCGTTGTGTAGTATGCTGAGTTAACTTCTGTTGATAGGGGTTCTCATAGCTTGTACCACTTGTCCCCCCATCTTCATCAGTTAATATGAGTTTAACTCATCAAGTGTCTTATTGTTATTCATGTCTAACATACAGAATTTCTGACGTGTATTTGTTACAAAATGTAATCCATACAAGATCATGACAACAATACATTAGTAAGAGGTTGTTACACAAAGTACCTCTCCTAATCCACCCCTCTTCTTCTTCATATTAATTATTATTATTCTTCGGTTAGCAGTGCACATCATGTCCACTCTGTTGGCGATCAACAGTTGGCTTTAGACCGAGGTTTTGTTAACCTTTGGGTCTGGATAGATTAACTAGGCCGTCTGTCACAAATGGCGTCTGTGCAGCGTATCCTGTTCTAGGCATTGCATTTAATAAGTGCTTTGTCTGAGTGAAATCTGACACATAAATACAATTATTTTCTATCAAACCCTAATATTTCAATTCGTAAAGAGGAAAGAAAAGATATAATCCTTCTCTCAGCTCCTTAGATTTCGAATAGGCAGAAATAAGTAGGTTTTTAAGCGAGGTAGTGGTTCGTGTGCACAAACTGGCTTCTGTTTGCAGAAAGCATTTAAAAACATTTTTGATGAAAAGCATCAAAGTGCGTTTGAAATTTCACCTCGTACAAGTTTCTGTGATAGATAGTTGTAGTATGCACATAGTAAAGCTAACAGATGTAGTGAAGAACTTCAGAGTTTGCAGTTTTTGAGAAGTGCGAGATTGTTAGTTTTGCCCAGGAAAGGCTCGGTGTAGCTAAAAGTATGCAATCGACAATTTTACACTTCAGAGATTTATTTTATAAGTAATACATATTATTTTGACACATAAACACTGGATACCTCTGCAGCACACATCTGGGTATCACACTGATCTGAGGATTCACAAGCTTACCTCGGGTTTCGGATCAAACTGCCGTTTTTTTCATGTAAAGAACAGGTCACATTGGCGCTCTGACCGTCTGTCAGGCATGAAGATTGAGAAGTGCGCGGTTTTGGAGAAATGAACGCTGTCGCAGGTCAACGTTATATCACGTGACCGGCTCCTTCCAATACTCTTCTTATTTGCAGACGCTGTACTTTCTATAAATAGCCGACATCTGTCCATCTCGAGTGTCAAGTTTGTGTTCGATTCTCAATGGTGCGGTCAATTGTATGTTGTCTCTGTTTTTGGTGTGTAATTGTTGACGCACTGTAAAATGATGGTTGGTGATTATGTCACAGACAGCATAATTTTAATGTAAATTCCAATATTTGTAAAGATGAAAGCATTTTTCTATGTAAATACCTCATTGCAAATAATTTTTTATTTTGTTTTCAGTTCTTGATGTATCCCGAGAAGCAACAAAGGTGAGAAAGAATCTTACTATCCCATTTTATTATGTTAATTTGTTTAATAAAAAACATATTCGATTTAGATAGGTCGTGGGACAATTAAAAGATGCTCACACAGGATAGGACAGACATTTAGATAAAACCTGTTAATATACCTGGAAATGTCTTTCTCTGGGACCCAGCGGCACAAGACATAGAGGGAGACCTAAAATCACACAAAGAAGAGAATTTGAGCCAAAGATGACTAATATATGGAGGACCTGAAGCTGGTGGAGACGGAGGGAGATGGAGGGAACTGGAGGAGATGGAGGGAGCTGGAGGACATGGAGCTGGGGGAGACAGAGAGAGCTGGAGGAGGGAACTGGAGGGAGCTGGAGGACATGGAGGGAGCTGGAGGACATGGAGCTGGAGAAGATGGGGGGGAGCTGGAGGGGATGGCCAATGATAGGAGGTCTTGGCATGAGTTGGATGTGGACCAATGCTTCATTCTGTTCACAAACAGGAGGAGGAGAAGTGGAGGAAGGTGTGTTTTCCAGTGAACACTGCTCAGTGTCTAGTATGCTTCCCACTAGCCCGGTGGTCATGGTTCAATTCCCCATCAAATCAGATTTAACCAATTTTAAAATTTAAATTAAATTTATTTTTACAGTTTGTTTCAATTGGCCTGGGTTCATGACAGCTTGCTAGAAAGACTCTGGATCTTGTGCCTGTTCCCCTACCTCATGTATTTCCATGCCCAGGGTGCCTTTAATGTCCTTTGTCTCTTCTCCCAGCAACCACACCTATCATCTCTGTGATGTTTGATCTCCCAGAAACCACGCCTTTCATCTCTGTGATGTTTAATCTCCCAGCAACCACGCCTTTCATCTCTGTGATGTTTAATCTCCCAGCAACCAGGCCTTTCATCACTGTGATGTTTAATCTCCCAGCAACCACGCCTTTCATCTCTGTGATGTTTAATCTCCCAGCAACCACGCCTTTCATCTCTATGATGTTTAATCTCCAAGCAACCAGGCCTTTCATCTCTGTGATGTTTAATCTCCCAGCAACCAGGCCTATCATCTCTATGATGTTTAATCTCCCAGCAACCAGGCCTTTCATCTCTGTGATGTTTAATCTCCCAGCAACCATGCCTTTCATCTCTGTGATGGTTAATCTCCAAGCAACCAGGCCTTTCATCTCTGTGATGTTTAATCTCCCAGCAACCATGCCTTTCATCTCTGTGATATTTAATCTCCCAGCAACCACGCCTATCATCTCTATGATGTTTAATCTCCCAGCAACCACGCCTTTCATCTCTGTGATGTTTAATCTCCCAGCAACCATGCCTTTCATCTCTGTGATGTTTAATCTCCCAGCAACCACGCCTTTCATCTCTGTGATGTTTAATCTCCCAGCAACCACACCTTTCATCTCTGTGATGTTTAATCTCCCAGCAACCACGCCTTTCATCTCTGTGATGTTTAATCTCCCAGCAACCACGCCTTTCATCTCTGTGATGTTTAATCTCCCAGCAACCACGCCTTTCATCTCTGTGATGTTTAATCTCCCAGCAACCACGCCTTTCATCTCTGTGATGTTTAATCTCCCAGCAACCAGACCTTTCATCTCTGTGATGTTTAATCAAGCCAAAGTATTTCAGTTTCCAGAATATGATGCTTTTTTGTGAGCCAGTTTTCTTGGATGTTCACGTCTTGCATAGCGGAAAACACACGGACAAATCCCTGTTTCCAAGGGCCTTGCTGATTGGTATAGGGATTGTTACACATCTCATACTCCCTCTATAGCTGCACATCATCATGTAGCAGGTCCTTTGCAGAACATTACACTCATCAAGGGGCACTGAAAGGTTTCTCAAACCTTTACCAGGTCTCTTGTCTCAGGCACCCTCATGCCCATGCTGTCTGCAGTGTCCTGTGTCCATTGTCGTGCTGGTTGACCCCTATCTCAGGCACCCTCATGCCCATGCTGTCTGCAGTGTCCTGTGTCCATCTTCATGCTGGCCGACCTCCTGCCACTTCTTCCAGGGGCCATGCCATTGATCACTGTTCTCTCCAAGCCACTGATTTTAATGTGGCCAAAGTATTTGAGTTTCCAAGACGTGATGCTGTTTATGAGGCAATTTTTTATTTGAGATGTTCAGATCTTGTAGAATGCCAGTATGTTTCTTCTTCTGGGTCAGTGATATTCTAAAAACTTTCTCTGTAGCATTTAAGTTTTTCTTCTTTTGTGATTGTGAAATGGTCCATGGCTGTTATCTGTAAGTTTCCACAGGAAAATTGCATGTTCTAAAAATGTTACAAAGGTTTGCGAATGCGGTTCGTGAGCCGTTTAACAGGCGTTCGAAACACAGCCGCGACCGATTTGTGCAGCAGACCGTGTCACGTTGTGTTATAACGTGTTGGTATGGGAGCCGGTCGTTCAGAAAGAAATAGCAAACTACTGAACGTAAAATTTGCCTAGTTCATCAACGGCAGCTGAAAAATGCAGCATTAAATAATTAAACTTGTTTGATGGTGTTGTGCCATTGGTTCTTCGTACTGTGTAACCTCTGCCTTGTTATGGCCAGTCTACATCCAATGTCTTTGTAACATTTCTCATTGTTGTTGATTATGGAGCCAAGATATTCACAGTTTCAAATTCTTCATTGTTGATTGTGATGTTTGGTTAGCATATACTTTTCTTTGTGGACATTATTGTTGTTTTTATTCAGAAAAAGATGTTGATTGCCACTGTGTCTCTTGATGGACAGTTTAAATATCATTGTCATATAAAATGTAAATCATTGCTAGAACACTGCTTTGATGTTGAAGATATATTTTGAGCGTATTAGTCTTTAGGTGGTTCACATGCATTTGCTGCGCAAATTGGTTTGATCATTCACATTTGCTAATGTAATGGGTTGTGGTTAATGTGCCTGTTTTGAAGCACAATGTAACAAACTATCCTCTTTCAAGGCAGCCAGATGCCAGCAAAAGTTTGCTTTGTCTTGACATTAAACTTATGCCTTCACATTATGCATACCAATAATTAATTGTATGGTAGTTTTATTTAAGTTGTTGTTCTTGTTCATCATGTTCAATGTCTGATGTATAAGGTCAACTGCTGATTGTATTACCCATCCAAATTTTCATATTTCAGATTGAAATCACAAAGGCATACAGAAAACTGGCCAAGAAATGGCATCCAGACATGCACAAGAAAGAAGTATGTATGCCAGTTTGTGTGCTCCCCTCGTGTTCTGTATGTGTGTTGATATAAGTGGCAGGGTTGATTATATGAGGCATATCAGAGGTGTAGTATTTCCTGCGCTATTTTTAGCGACCAGCAACTCACTTCCGGTTGTTACCATGTCTCGTTAGATTTGATTTATTCTAAACCAGCGTGGTACGACGTCAGGGGAAACTACACTGATATTTACAGTAGAGGTCCTTCTGCTAAACTCCAAGAGTTTGAGGCCGAGAAACTGTTTTCTCTTGAATTTCTGGAAGCTTATTTACGAATAGTAAGCTAATTTGTCTTATAACTCCTGAAGTATAAAGAAACCTTAACTTTTTTTTGCATTTTTGAATCCCCCGTTCAATTTTACATAAATGTGAAGCGTTTCAACAATGCTGGTGTTTGCTGGAGTTTAGGAAATCAAATCAAATCAAATCAAATCAACTTTATTAGGGTCACAAATTGGGCGCGCAGGCCCGTCTTACATTCGGCCCTTCCAATCACTCGTCTTTCGTTCATCAAGAGCATTATACATTTACATAGGAAGAAAAATAAACATTGTGAAATGAATGTTGTAAACATAAACAAGGCTAAATATGGAGAAAAATGTGTACATAAAAAGTATGTGACGTAAAGGTAGTGATGCCAGCGCGACCCACACACACACACACACACACACACCACACACTCTCTCTCTCTCTCATTCACTCTCACTCATTCACTCACACACACACACTCTCACTCATTCACTCTCCCGCTCACTCATTCACTCTCCCGTTCACTCATTCACTCTCCCGCTCACTCATTCACTCTCCCGCTCACTCATTCACTCTCACGCTCACTCATTCACTCTCCCGTTCAATCATTCACTCTCCCGCTCACTCATTCACTCACCCGCTCACTCATTCACTCTCACTCATTCACTCTCATGCTCACTCATTCACTCTCACGCTCACTCATTCACTGTCCCGCTCACTCATTCACTCTGCCGCTCACTCATTCACTCTCACGCTCACTCATTTACTCACACGCCCACTCATTCACTCTCACGCTCAATCATTCACTCTCCCACTCACTCATTCACTCTCACGCTCACTCATTCACTCTCACGCTCACTCATTCCTTCTCACGCTCACTCATTCACTCTCACTCATTCACTCTCACTCAATCACTCTCACGCTCACTCATTCACTCTCACACTCACTCATTCACTCTCACGCTCACTCATTCACTCTCACGCTCACTCATTCACTCTCCCGCTCACTCATTCACTCTCCCGCTCAATCATTCACTCTCCGGCTCACTCATTCACTCTTCCGCTCACTCATTCACTCTCCCGCTCACTCATTCACTCTCCCGCTCACTCATTCACTCTCCCGCTCACTCATTCACTCTCCCGCTCACTCATTCCTTCTCACGCTCACTCATTCACTCTCACTCATTCACTCTCACACTCACTCAATCACTCTCACGCTCCTCATTCACTCTCACACTCACTCATTCACTCTCACGCTCACTCATTCACTCTCCCGTTCACTCATTAACTCTCCCGCTCAATAATTCACTCTCCCGCTCACTAATTCACTCTCACTAATTCACTCTCCCGCTCACTCATTCACTCTTCCGCTCACTCATTCACTCTCCTGCTCACTCATTCACTCTCCCGCTCACTCATTCACTCTCCCGCTCGCTCATTCACTCTCCCGCTCACTCATTCACTCTCCCGCTCACTCATTCCTTCTCACGCTCACTCATTCACTCTCACTCATTCACTCTCCCGCTCACTCATTCACTCTCACGCTCACTCATTCACTCTCATGCTCACTCATTCACTCTCACGCTCACTCATTCACCCTCACTCATTCACTCTCCCGCTCACTCATTCACTCTCACGCTCAATCATTCACTCTCCCGCTCACTCATTCACTCTCACTCATTCACTCTCACGCTCACTCATTCACTCTCACGCTCACTCATTCACTCTCACTCATTCACTCCCACACACAGACACTCTCACTCATTCACCCTCACGCTCACTCATTCGCTCTCACGCTCACTCATTCACTCTCCCGCTCACTCATTCACCCTCACGCTCACTCATTCACTCTCACGCTCACTCATTCACTCTCCCGCTCACTCATTCACTCTCACTCATTCACTCTCCCGCTCAATCATTCACTCTCCCGCTCACTCATTCACTCTCACTCATTCACTCTCACGCTCACTCATTCACTCTCACGTTCACTCATTCACTCTCACGCTCACTCATTCACTCTCACGCTCACTCATTCTGTCTCTCATTCACACTAACTCACTCTCTCACTCAAACTATAGTAATGAACATAAGTTTAGATTATACATGATAAAATCAAATGGTATTTAACTTATAATATGACAGATGAGAATTCACAAACATATGGATTCGTGTGTTACATAACATGCGTGTTACATGACATGCATCTGCTCAGCTCTCTCTCTCTCTCTCTCTCTCTCTCTCTCTCTCTCTCTCTCTCTCTCTCTCTCTCTCTCTCTCTCTCTCACTCTTTCTCTCTCTCTCTCTGTATTCTTTCATATACACACACTCACACGCATGCGTACGCTCACACACACACACACACACTCTCTTTCTCTCTCATTCACTCTCACTCTCACTAATTCACTCTCCCGCTCACTCATTCACTCTCCCGCTCACTCATTCACTCTCACGCTCACTCATTTACTCTCCCGCTCACTCATTCACTCTCCCGCTCACTCATTCACTCTCACGCTCACTCATTCACTCTTCCGCTCACTCATTCATTCTCCCGCTCACTCATTTACTCTCCCGCTCACTCATTCACTCTCACGCTCACTCATTCACTCTCCCGCTCACTCATTCACTCTCCCGCTCACTCATTCACTCTCCCGCTCACTCATTCACTCTCCCGTTCAATCATTCACTCTCGCTCATTCACTGTCCCGCTCAATCATTCACTCTGCCGCTCACTCATTCAGCACATGAAAATGAGATATGGCCGTCATAACACAAAATTCAAGATGGTGGCGCCCATACAATACAATAGTACTAAACTATAGCAGACCTGTATTTATTTATAATTAGAACTGGTAATTTAACTACTAAAATTAAACAGAATACAAGTGTCATTTGCAGCAGTAATGTATCTGTGTACTTGTATAATATTTCAGCATTTAACATGGCTGAAAATTATTTTGAAAGCCAGTTTTCAGACCCGTCTAAACCTGTAAGGAGTACTTTTTTTCTAAGCAGCGCAGCAGTACATAATTATTTACATTTAAATACAATACTGTAAAATAAGTTATGCTTTTTAAAAAGTTAGTATTTAATTATTAATTGCTTACTTTTAGATACAGAACAGTTTAGTTTAGTTTCTAAACTAAAAATAGTGTAATTATAGAGCAGAAATAGAAATCAATTATTATTATTAGCGAAAGTGACTGCTTAATTATGCAGCAGTTACAAATTTATTTACTTACATTAATGTATGATATTTAATCAACAAAAGAAAGCTGTCACAATGCAATGGGTGCATCAAGACAATGTGAGTACATTTTTATGAATTGTTCTTTCACTAACGACGAACATTTCACTAACGACGAACATTTCACAAGACATTTATTTAATATAAAAGGGCAGCTATTTATAACTGTTAATTAGGTCACAGCACATCCTATCAAAAAGTCTTAAAAGTCAAGTGCATTTTTCTCAGAGACTTGGAGACTCTCATGCTTTGTGCGATGCTTTCGGCAGGCTGCCCTGCGGAAAGAGACCAAGCCATATGGGATAAAACTCAGTGCAATGAAATCGATCATCTCGATCCTATCGACGTTCTATCGAAAGAGGAATGTGACTTTTACTTTCATATTACCAAAATGCACAATAAAGTATACATCTTGTCAGATTTGTTAGCGATGTGACATACTTTTAATGAATAATAAACTATTGGCGGCCATTTTTAATTGTTAATTAGGTCACGGCACATCCTATCGAAAAATAGATAATGCATCAAGTTAGGCCTTGCCACCCCGGACGGACGCAATGATATACGTACTGTGTTGTCCGTTTAAAAATAAACAAGCCACAGTAATAGAAAACAATGTCTCAGCTTCAAATTTATTGTGCCGCGATAAAATCTCTCCCATTACTTAGGACCTCATTACACTTCCTGGTTTTAAATCACGACACAAGAATATTCATAACTCCGCTTAGAATTAATGAACACTCTTTGTTGAGATACTGTTGGATTCGTCTTGTCAAGCTGTATCCAACTGTTATGATTTCAAAAGTAGAAACCCCGTTTTAAAATATTCTCTGTATATGCTAAACTAATCCACACGCAAAGATCAGTCCAGTGTGGACTAACATGGATTTCAAAGCTTGCAAACGAAAAGAAAAAATACGTTATCTAACTGAGTTCAAGAAATATGAACAACACAGGACAACACTATCGAAATATATGAATCAGCATAATAAACCTAACACAATGGAAAACATTTTCAAGATAGACCACCCTAGAGAATTGCAAAGCAGGATTAAACTCACTTCAGTCATTAGTACTGGATGTTGGCGCTTGAAGGGACTGGTTCAAAACCATGTCATTTGGTGTGCCAAGCCATGATATGAGTACCTGAGTTTGCTGTGGGTTGTGGAGTGAATGGACAGTGAGGAAGACAGCTGGTAACTCTACCTCATAGAACTATAACTCTACCTCATAGAACTATAACTCTACCTCATAGAACTATAACTCTACCTCATAGAACTATAACTCTACCTCATAGAACTATAACTCTACCTCATAGAACTATAACTCTACCTCATAGAACTATAACTCTACCTCATAGAACTATAACTCTACCTCATAGAACTATAACTCTACCTCATAGAACTATAACCAAGAAAGTGAATTGCTTAATATTTCACATGCTTTCATCTATGGTACTCTTCACCTTTATGACCAGACATTCATTTGAAATGTCGTAAGTGACAGAACTTGTGTGGGAAGTGACAGAATGTGTGTGGGAAGTGACAGAACTTGTGTGGGAAGTGACAGAATGTGTGTGGGAAGTGACAGAATGTGTGTGGGAAGTGGCAGAACTTGTGTGGGAAGTGACAGAATGTGTGTGGGAAGTGACAGAACTTGTGTGGGAAGTGACTAAACTAGTGTGGGAAGTGACAGAATGCATATGGGAAGTGACAGAATGCATGTGGGAAATGACAGAACTTCTGGGGGAAGTGACATAACTTGTGTGGGACGTGACATAACGTGTGGAAAAGTGACAGAACTTAAGAGTGTGTGATCTCAATGTTTTATGGGCCAATCCTTAAAGTTTTCATCCAGATTATTCTTGGGTGATGATATTCAGTGAATACATAGAAATGTTTTGATATATCTTGACGGTTATGTCATTTGTATATTTCAGGCAGATAAAGAAAAAGCCTCACAGATGTTTCAGAGAATTGCAAATGCTTATGAGGTAAAATTAAATCAGGTTGCAGTTTATTTAACAACAAACAGAGCTCTCACCATTACTCAAATGTAGCACTAGAGACAAACAACTTACAAACACTTTCTTCTTCTTCTTCTTCTTCTTCTTCTTCTTCTTCTTCTTCTTCTTCTTCTTCTTCTTCTTCTTCTTCTTCTTCTTCTTCTTCTTCTTCTTCTTCTTCTTCTTCTTCTTCTCCTCCAGATGCCTGATCTGGTGCAGATATCAGATAACATGACTCTCCGTTCCTCTCTGTTATCTGATATTTTGTTGAAGTTGGTGTTGCTTATATTATTATTTGTTTTCCAACTGTTCAGAATTTCCACATGGTCTTCCACTGTCTTCTTGTGCCTGTCTTGTCCAGTATGTTCTAATAATAAGGCCGATTTCTATATTCCACATCTTCCATTGATAAGCCCCATAAATATCTTGTGACACCTGCAGCACTCAGTTCCTCAGTGTTGGTGATCATGTTGTGATCTTGTAACACCTGCAGCACTCAGTATCTCATCAGTACCTCAGCATCGGTGATCATGTGATCTTGTAACACCTGCAGCACTCAGTACCTCAGTGTTAGTGATCATGTTGTTGTCTTGTAACACCTGCAGCACACTGTACCCCAGTGTTGGTGTGATCTTGTAACACCTACAATACTCAATACCTCAGTGTTGGTGATCATGTTGTTGTCTTGTAACACCTACAATACTCAATACCTCAGTGTTGGTGTGATCTTGTAACACCTACAATACTCAATACCTCAGTGTTGGTGTGATCTTGTAACACCTACAATACTCAATACCTCAGTGTTGGTGATCATGTTGTGATCTTGTAACACCTGCAGCACTCAGTACCTCGGTGTTGGTGATCATGTGATCTTGTGACACCTGAGCACTCACTACCTCACCATTGGTTTTCTTCTCTGTCCAAGACATACTCAACATTCTTCTAAAACACATGTCTGCACTGTCTCCAGTTTCTTCACCATTTCTTTACTCTCCTCTGTGCAGAAGAACTGGCCTGACAACTGTTGAATTAATAATCAGTTTCATTATATCATTATAATAGGAGTATAAATGATAATATCATTTTATGATGAAAATAAATGATTGTTTATCTTCTTGTGTGCAGATTCTGCGAGATGAAGAACAGCGGACAGATTACAACTATATGCTTGATAATCCAGGTACAGCTTTGTCCATTATGATTTGCTAGTGTGTCATCATGTTTGTGTGCTTTACGTGTTTCCATTGTACCAGGTCACTGATGTGCCAGCAGAAGCATGTTCAGCTGCTCTTTAGAAAGATGGGGGTGTATTGCTATATAACCCAAGGATTTGGGTCGAGATATCTTTGAGGTATGATGATGATCACATGCATTTGGTGAAAAGATGACAGCCTAAGTGTCTCTCGATCTATAACAGCAACAACATAAAATACCACGTAGTGATAATATGCAAGAATTTATCAGTTATTGTATTCAAACAATATACTCCCTTAGACAATGTAAACACAGAAACCACAAACAATATTTAAAGATTGAGCACAACTGGCAACACTGATCGTATTCCAGTACGAACCTAAGGCCTTGTACACGTCTATTTGGAACAATTCCAAATTGACGTGGACAAGGCCTTAGGTTCGTTCCGGAATACGATCAGAGTGGCCAGTTGTGGGCTGTGCTCAATCTTTAAATCTCAAATCCCGAAACAACCAAATAAATCACAAACAATATGTTACATAATTTATTGCCTGGCATATTTTGCTACATCTCGTCAAGTGCCTACTGCAGAGTTATATATCATATAAGTTTCCTTTACATGGTTTTGCAGTCAACCCCAGCATTTTTTGGCTGTTTGTGATTCCTGGGCAAGTTTTACGTTCAGTAGTTTGCTGTTGCTTTCTGAACGACCGACACTCATACCATTTTCATAAAGAACCAACATGAGGCGGTCTGCTGCTAAATCGCCTACAGCAGTGTTTCAAATGCTTTATGCTGGATTACAAACTGCGTCTGTAACCCCATCGCGATAATGAAGTGAATAAATGAAAAATACTTCAGATAAAACAATTAAAACACATAGTCATGGGTATTGTTCGATTGTGGAACAATATCTAAGAATGTTCCAAGACAATTGGTTACTCACATCAGAAATTGCAATCCACATTCTTTGGCCGTGTCATGAGAAAGGAAAAATGGAATGCTTTGTGACAGCAGACAAGTTGGAGGAGAAGAATGAAAGAGGAAGGCCTTGGGAGAAGCTTCTTCAAAGTTAGTACTTCTTCTGTGGGTCTGGTCTGGGGCCATCATTGGTTGTGACCATTTACTCATCTCTGTCATCTGGGGAGTCTTCGTGGTCAAGTGGTTACACTGCCTGCCTCAAACTCCAAAGGTTGTGGGTTTTATTGCCGCTTACATCTGTCCACATTTGTTGCAGCGTGAACTGTATGTTCAGAATGATGGCGGTCGGCCTGTCACTTGGAATTAACTAGATGGCCTTTTCAGATCACAGGTGCATTTTTCTCGGAGACTCCTGGGGGTTGTCGTTGGAGCTGCATGTTCATGCTTTGTGCGATGCTTGCAGTGGGCCACCCTGCCGAAAGAGACCGAGCTATAAGTGATAAGTCCCGGGGCAATGAAGTCGATCCTCTCAACTTTTAATGCAGTAATGTGTGGCTGCAAGTTTTCTAGTGACTGCCGCTTCCACAGACAATGAACTGTACTTTCTGTGGAAGACTTTTGTGTTGGCTTGTCACGACTTCTATCTATTCCACATTTCACATAGTGCAGTGAGGAGCATTTCGTGTGATATTCACTGGCACAGGAACGGAGCAAAATTGGGATGACTCGCTGCCGTGAAGTTGGAATCGCGACTAACTAACTATTGCAGCTTACATCATTCTGTTCACGGGTGCAAGTTTTCTTAGACCTGGGGGAGGGGGGGTTATCACTGGAGCTATGGAGTTCGTGCTTTGTGCAACGCTTTTGGCAGACCGTCCAGCAGGATAGAGACAAGCCATATGGGATAACACCTGGTGCAATGAAATTGATCCTCTTGCTTGTTGAACTCTGATATTTTAATGAAGTTGACATTTGCTGAAACTTATATTGGTTGCCCAGTTGTTGAAGCTTTTCACACACATGTATACCTCTCTCTCGTTCTCTCTCCCGCCACTATTTCTTGCCAAGTATTTTCCCTTATAAGGCTGATTTTCTCTTCCATTTCTTCTGTTGACAATGCCCACAAATTTAATTTGTCTTTTTCTTATGGTTTGGATGAGTGACATAGTTACACCTGCAGCTGTTGATATTTCAGCACTAATTTTCTTCTCTAGTGAGTGAACAAATGTAAAACAGTTAAATTTATACCAGAGACAACAGTTATAGACAATTTATTTCAAGTGATCGAAAGAAGAAGTAGTAGTTTTCTCTGTCCACGCTATTCTCAACTGTCTCATAAACTCCACCTGCAGTTTCTCTATTGTTTCATGATTTTGTGTATTTTACGTTCGCTTGCTTTTAACTCACGTGTAGTCCATACACATGATACTACTTCTAGTGCACTGGACTGATTTTTGCGTGTGGATTAGCTTTCCCTATTACTAGTGTCCCTCGCCATCAAGCAAACCCACTCCAATTTCTGAAGTACTTGTAATTTATGGCCCAAGTCAAGGATGAGAAGTCAAAATGTTAGTCCAACTGACCGGTGTAGGGGTTGAACCCGCTACCTTTGCATCAGCACATTGGATGGTTAAGAATGAAGGCTCTCATCCATTTGACTGCTTTGTTACTCATTGTCCAACAATTGGATCCATACAGAACAACACACCACATTAGGGATATTATATAATTCAGTTATTGAATTTGTGAATAATTTTACACAGTGTACACATAAAACGATCCTTACAATATGTGAAAATGTTGGTTAAAATGTGTCCACAGATGAGTACATTTCTCACTACTATCGATACTACAAGAGGAGGGTAGCTCCGAAGGTCGACGTTCGTGTTGTCATTGCTGTCACTCTGACAGTTATATCCATAGTTCAGGTTAGTTGCCTCTTTGACATTGCATCAATGAACAGATTTCCACAAATGTTTTATGTTGATATTTAATAGATATTGCTGAATGTTGTTGTTATTAAGAACAGCAGATGACCAACAATAATTTATCTTGAAGAATATTACTTACCGAGATTATCTTGGGCATGTAAAAAGATATCTTACATATATTGCATTTTAGTGAAGTTGATAGAGCCATTCTGATAATGTCATAAGCACGGTCGGACCTGGGTTTGATGCTTGGGCTCATCGCCTGCTTAAGTGAGGGTAAGATTGGCAACCTACTCCTCAGTGCTCTCTGGTCTACAAAATATGATTGCTCTGTCACATCACATACCCATGGCAGAAAACTGGCACAGGAAATTTGAAAACTGTCAGACATGAATACCTGGGTAAGATATCATGGAAGGAGGTGTGTGAGAGAAGAGGAAGACCAGGATGTAGGTGGATTCAAGATGTGTTAGATCATTTACACATGATAGCAATGGAGACAGGGCATTTAGCTTATGGTAGGGAGAATGTTTGGAAAGACTGAGGACAAAGTTCAGAACTTTATTCTTCATTCTGGGCCAGCCACATGATGATGGTGTTTAAAGAATAATAGTCTCTCAATTCTGGATAAATGCAACTATATGTATATATATGCAAATGTCAATTTTATAATCATACATAGTGTTCATTCACAAGCGTGTCCACTTCACAACAAGGACACAGATGAGTAACTTGTATGTATATATCTTGTCATATAGAGTTTTTCATGTAGTTGTATCAGTGTGTGTGTTTTGTATGCTTACGAAGGCTTTGGCCGCAACGTTCATTCTGTGACTTGTGATCGTCTTCTAGTGAAGCTTAGCGATTCTGCTTCTCGTTTTCTGGTGATTCATTCAATGGATAAATGCAACAGTTTTGTCTGTCAATTTCAGTGAATAGATCCACACACAAATAGCACCTGCACCATTGGTTCTCAGATTTGTTTGGGTTGCTGTCCCCATGCCTCCTAGACATATACAAGACCACATCTTTTTATTGGTATTAAGTCTCCTGCAAATTCGAAACCTCACTGCTTTTTGAATATGTCCACTGCCTCCTGAATTTGTCCACCATCTCTGGGATCTATCCACCACCTCTTAAATGTATCCATTGACCCAGTTCTGTCCACCACTGATAATCTGTCCACCAACTCCTAAATTTTGTCCATCGCCCACTAGGGGTGTGGAACTGCAGACATGGTGCACCATTGGTCTACATACCAATGTGGAATATATCAGTCATTATGATTAAGGATCAACATCATTACACTGAGGACAAGCCCATAAGTGCTCAGTACTCCCTCGGTAGAAGTGAGGGATGTGGGTGCTGATGACCCTTGCTGTGTGCTGGTGAGATATCACTGGAGGAGCCTTCCTCGTCTATATCCATCACCAGTTACACATTCAGTATCGACCTCATGCAACAGACTGCAATCAAGACAAGTCTCAAGAGCTAGTAGTGTGACTCTTCGCTGGCTATTGAACAAGGGGATGGAGCGCATATGTTGAACGAGGGGACAGAGTGTATATAGGAATGTCTTGAGTGCAGTGATGTCAGTTCTTAGCTCAACTCAACTCAACACAGCTTCAAGAGACAGCATATTCTTCTGTCCATGTTCTGTGACATTCTGACACGTGTCTTTGATGCCAGTTGGTCAGTTCTTTATGAATTAATTCAAATATATATGCTTTTCTTTGCCATGTTTTCTACAAGTTTAAACTCAAGTAAAGATAACAATGAAACTAGATTGTTTTGGCTTTATTTTAGTACTATGGAGCATGGAACAATTATCAAACAGCTATAAGTTATCTATGCAAGGATCAAAAGTATCGAAGCAAAGCCAAGGACATAGCACTGTCTGAAGGTTTGCTAAATGCAAACAAGAAGAAAGGCAAACGAAGTAAGGTAGTACATCTTACTGTGTTCGTTTTCTTGTGCCGTAGTGTTCTTTTGTTTGTTATGTTTTATTGTTTGCTGTCTGCATGACATCTGCTTTGTTATTTATCAGATAGCTTCAAAATATTTTCAGAATAGTCTCCTTCTGTTTCAGTGATTGATTCTGCCTTGAAAATTATAATTTTCTACGATGGCAGTGATCTTGATGAAACAGCATTGCTAATGTTACCTTATTTACTCTCAAATCAGAGTGACTGAAGTTTCTCTGTGTGTTGTGAACATGGCATCATCAGAGTTGAAAATGTCCTTGATTTAACTAAATACATGTGTCAAATTGTGTTGTTCATTTGGGGATTCACCATCAGAGACATTCACTTTGCTTCAGACAGCACAGGGTGATACAGAAATCAGTAAAACAATGTTTGTTCATGGCACAAGCTTTTCCACACAAAAATTAAGAGCAAACACTTGGATTCTGATTCCTTGACAATAAATCAATACATTGATTCCTATTACCATTTTGCAAAAAGGCTACCTTTGCCATAGCGATTCTTCTTCAAGCCTTGCCCTAGTGTCAGGAAATGCAACCTTAAGACTAAATGGCAGGGCAGACCAGGCTCTAAGCCTTGGTCAGCAACTGGTCTAGGATCAAAGCTCTGACAGGCCGACAGTTACAGCAGCTTCTGCAGCTTGTTATGCTCCAGATGTATAGGTGTTAACTTTCCTCTGGAGTTAACTAGGCAGACCGAGAGAGGGATCATGCTGCATGGGCAACACATGGTCTCTACAATTCAGTCCAGGCTTTGTGCTATGGAGAGGTTATTATGCCTTTTTAAAGCACATTAACAATCGTCTGTCAAGACGGCAAGTTGCCAGTACATTCCCATGTATTATATCATAATTTTGTAGTTTCAAGTACTGTATATATATTATAGCTTTGTGGTTTCATTACTATAGTATAATTTTGTAGTTTTGTGTACTATATTATAACTTTGTAGTTGCATGTACAGTATCATACCTTTGTAGTTTCATGTATTATAATTGTGTAGCTGTGTTGCAGTTTCATATATTGTAGCTTCATGTAATCTTATATATAAAAAAGGATCTCCGTCTGTCTGTCTGTCTGTCTGTCTGTCCGTATGTCTGTCTGTCTGTCTGTCTGTCTGTCCGTATGTCTGTATGTCCGTCTGTCCTTTATGCGCTCGCGAACGGCCCATCCGATTGAGATGAAATTTTCTACACGCCTTCCTTTCATTCCAGAGCAGCCCACTGTCGTATTTTTTTTTTTTTCTTCCTCCTCCTCCCTCCTCCCTCCTCCCCCTCCCAAAATACGTACGTCCAGGAAATGGTCTTCTACATAGACACTTCTCTCTGAGGTCCTCGATAACATATTAACCTGGTGGGATGGCAATCAATCATCCTACTACCTCCTCCCTCCTCCTCCCTTCTCCCTCTTCCTCCTCCCTCTTCCTCCCTCCGCCTCCTCCCTCCTCCCACTCTCTACTCCTCCTTCCTCCTCCCTCCTCCTTCTCCTCCCTCCTTCTCCCTCTTCCTCCTCCCTCTTCCTCCCTCTTCCTGCTCCCTCCGCCTCCTCCCTCCGCATACTCTCTCCTCCTCCTCCCTCCTCCTCCCTCTCCCTCCTCCTACTCCCTTCTCCTCCTCCTCCTCTCTCCTCCTCCCTCCTTCTCCCTCTTCCTCCT
This sequence comes from Cepaea hortensis, assembly GCA_963921405.1. Taxonomy (NCBI): domain Eukaryota; kingdom Metazoa; phylum Mollusca; class Gastropoda; order Stylommatophora; family Helicidae; genus Cepaea; species Cepaea hortensis. Next base: position 147,785,727 of record OY992876.1, on the reverse strand, counting down.
CCCTCCTCCTCCCCCTCCTCCTCCACCCTACTCCTCCCTCCTCTTCCTAATCCCTCCTCCTCCCTCCTATTCCTCCTGTCTCCTCCTCCCTCCTCCTTCTACCTCTTCCTCCCTCCTCCTTCTCCCTCCACCTCCTCCCTCCTCCTCTCTCCTCCTCCTCCCTCCTCCTCCCTCTCCCTCCTCCCTTCTCATCCTCCCCCACCTACGTTCTCCTCCTCCCTCCTCCCTCCTCCTCCTTCTCCCTCCTCCTCCCCCTCCCTCCTCCCCCTCCTCCTCCTCCTTCACCCTCCTCCTCCTCCTCCTTCACCATCCTCCCTCCTCCTCCTCCCTCCTCCTCATCCTCCCTCCTCCCTCCTCATCCCTCTTCCTCCTCCTCCTCCCTCCTCCCTCCTCCTTCTCCCCTTTCCCCCCTCTTTCTCTTAATCCCTCCTCCTCCCTTCTCCTCCCTCCTATTCATCCCTACTCCTCCTCCTCCCTCCTCCTCCTCTCTCCGCCTATCTCTTCCTCCCTCCTCCTCCCTCCTCTCTCTTCCTCCTCCCTCCTCTCTCTTCCTCCTCCCTCCTCCTCCCTCTTCCTCCTCCTCCTCCCTCCTCCTTCCTCCTGCTCCCTCCTCCTCCTCCCTTCTCCTCCCTTCTCCTCCTCCCCCTCCTACCCCTCCCTCCTCCCCCTCATCCGTCTTCCTCCCTCCTCCTTCTTCCTCCCTCCTCCTCCCCCTCCTCCTCCCTCTCCTCCTTATCCCTCCTCCTCCATTCTCCTCCTCCCTCCTCCTCCTCTCTCTACCTCCTCCCTCCTCCTCCCTTCACATTCCTCCTCCTCCCTCTTCCTCCTCATCCCTCCTCCTCCTCTATCCTCCTCCCTCCTCCTCCTCCTCCCTCTACCTCCTCCCTCCTCCTCCCTTCACATTCCTCCTCCTCCCTCTTCATCCTCCTCCCTCTCATCCTCTTCCCTCCTTCTCCTCCCTCCTCCTTCTCCCTCTTCCTCCTCCCTCTTCCTCCCTCCTCCCACTCTCTACTCCTCCCTCCTCCTTCTCCTCCCTCCTCCTCCTCCCTCTTCCTCCCTCTTCCTGCTCCCTCCGCCTCCTCCCTCCGCCTACTCTCTCCTCCTCCTCCCTCTCCCTCCTCCTCCTCCCTCTCCTCCTCCTCCTCCTCCTCCTGCGATCTCCTCCTCCCTCCTTCTCCCTCTTCCTCCTCCCTCCTCCTCCCCCTCCTCCTCCACCCTACTCCTCCCTCCTCTTCCTAATCCCTCCTCCTCCCTCCTATTCCTCCTGTCTCCTCCTCCCTCCTCCTCCCTCCTCTTCCCTCCTCCACCTCCCTCTTCCTCCTCCCTCCTCCATTTACCCAAGACAGACAGACATACAGATAGTCGGGAACGGGATCTTATATGACTACTTATATGATTTAAATGAGATGCTCTCCACCATGGGCTGGGCCGGGTCAGACAGACAGACAGACAGATAGATAGACAGACAGACAGACAGTCGGGAACGGGAGCTTATATGACTACTTATATGAATTAAATGAGATGCTCCCCACCAGAGTCTGGGCGAAGCCGGGCCGTGTCAGCTAGTATATTATAATTGTGTAGTTCTGTTGCAGTTTCATATATTGTAGTTTCATGTAATATATTATAATTGTGTAGTTGCATGTACTATATTATACTAATTGTGTAGCTTTTGTATGCTTTATGATTAAATTTGAAATGTTGAGCAAAATGATCATTTGTATTGTATTTGTTCATCCTCCTCAGGAGGAAATTAAAGAGGAAGAGGAAGCAACAATAAAGAGAATAATTGAAGATAGAATGGATATAAGGTACACCAGCCTCTGTTGTCCTCATTTGTCTTATGTTTGTCAACACTGTATCGAAGGGATTATGTACACAATTTGCAATTCCGCATACCACGTTTGAAACACAGCAGTATTTTGATACAGTGAGAAGAGTGTCAGTCGTTCAGAAAGCAGTGGCATACTACTGAAAGTATCCATCCATCCATCATGTGCCATGCCGGTAAGCGTGGGTGGTCATGTTCTGCCATCTCACTCGATCACCAGAGTCATGGATCAGCTCTGTTTTCCTGTCTCGACCATGCCACGTGGCCAAGCCATCCAGGTATTTGCTTCTAGGTCTTCCCCTTGGTCTCTTCCCTTCGATCTTGCCAGTTGTCACCAAGTTCTCCAATTCATTTCTTCTCATAACATGCCCAAAAAGTTTTGACTGTCTACGTCTAATGACTCTAATCAGTTTACGATCTTCATTTGTTTCTTGAAGGACTTGTTCGTTGGTTTTTCTATCTGTCCATGGTATTCTTTGCATTTTCCTCAGAAACCACATTTCCACAGCCATTAGATGTTTTTTAGCTTGACTGCTTATTGCCCATGCTTCACATCCATACAAAAGTATAGGTTCTATGTAGCATCTCGACACTCTTTTCTCGTTTCAATTGATATCTTTTTGTTGGTATCCTGAAAGTATACTTGCCCAAAAAATGCTGGGGGTGACTGCAACATCCTATAAAGGATATGCAACTAACTTGTGTGTGTGTGTGTGTGTAGGGGTCAGTGTGTTGTGTGTGTGGAGATGTGGTTTCTGAGATGAATGTTGCAAATACCTTGGACTGCCAGGGTAAATAACAATGACTGCTTGCAAGAGGCTACATATACTAGAACACTGGGCATGACTGTAAGAAAGAGACAGACAGTGTTCTTTGGTGATGTAATGAGAAGAAGGGCATTGAAAGATATGGCAATCGGAAAGATCATCTGAGGCAGACCAAGATAAATGATCTGAGATGGAAGGATGTAGGGATATGATTAATACAAATGAAAACTGTGAAGTATGTGAGGCTTCTGTGAGAAAGATAGATCACAGATACGGTGTGCATACCTTACAACACACTCAATCCTTGTACACAGAAATCATCATGTGGGGAGATGAATCAGACACAACTATAACAATAATCATCTCATCTTGTACCTTGTAGTGTCGAGGTGAAGCATAAACAGCGGGGGGATGCCCGTTTATGGGCTTCATGTAACGTGATTCCCACGCATGCTGTTATTTACTCTGTCCATTGTTTACGTGGTCGGCCATGTATTATAATAATAATAAACTTAATTAGTTGCATATCCTTTACAGAATATCACAATCAACCCCAAAATTTTTTGTCTATTTGTGATTTCTTGACAAGTTTGCGTTCAGTAGTTTGCCACTGCTTTCTGAACAACCAGCACTCATACCATTATATGAAAAACAATCCAAGAAGGTCTGCCGCCATACAGCCGGCTAATAATAATGATACTAAAAGAACGCTAAGCAAATATTTAATTCATAAGCTAAACCACAACACAACAAATGCGATGTTTCAATCCTAGTGATTTTCTTCAGGTACAGCGCGAACAGATTTAAAGAAAAAAGAATAAAATTAGTAAATAAAAGCTCACAGAGGGATAAACACAGAAAAACGTAAATAAGGGATGCTGAATTATTAATAGAATTGATCAAAAATGCAAAAGACTGAGATCTGTGAAGAGAGATAGACACCTGAGCCATTTGGTAGGGGTTTGATGTTAGTGGATCGTGTGTGACTTGTGATATCTTTGGATCATACTTTTGGGATGTGTCTCTTAACTAATGTCTACGGACAGTTATTCATTATAAAGACGAATGGAGGCCAGCATGGCTGAATGGATAAGAATATACGTTCTTAACCCTTTCCCGACTATTACCCCCAAAATCCACGTTTTTACACATGTCTTGTCCCAAGCGCTTCTGAATAATAATTATGCGAATGAATGAATCTACGATTGTATCACGGCCTAGGAAACAGGAAGAGTTGTTTCCCTTGTTCTTCCTGTTTTGAAATCCATTCAACGGTTCAGAAATAATATCAATTTTCGTGACTTCTCAATATTGTATCATCTATTCGCAAAAAAATGGAATCCAGCCACGATTTTCTTGAAGATTGTGCAGGTATGTCTGTCGATTATGACAGTGTTATTGTGGATATCACTGAACCGTTTGATTTGTTTAGAGATAGTGATGCAGAAAGTGACATTGATTACAGAGGCAGGCTGGAATTTTGACGAAGAGGACCCAGATTTCTGTAGTGTCAGTGAAACTGTAGACAAAGACATGTATGTTTGGAGTCCTGAGACAACCCCTGTAGTCGTTGAAGGTTTTTTTGCATGATCTTCGAGAGAGTTCAGAACCGTTTGACTACTTCAGTCTCATTGTAAATGAGGACTTTTATCAGTCTGCTATGGAACAAACTAATTTGTATGCCACTCAACGACAAGAAAAGGCAGGTAAAGTGGATGTTTACTGGTCACCTGTGAGCACTCAGGAAATAAAAATTTATATTCGTCTTGCTATACTCATGGGCTATGTTCAATTGCCTGAAACTGCCATGTATTGGAGCACAGATGAAGATCTCTATCATCCCGGAGTATCACAGTGCATGGGAAAAACTAGATATGCAAAAATCTCCCAATATTTTCATCTCAATGACACCAGTAAGCAGAAGCCCATGGGCCACAAAGATTACGATCCACTGTACAAGGTAAGACCGTTCCTTGATATGGTGAGGAAAAACATATCCTCGTGTTTTTCTGCTGGCAGAGATATCAGCATTGATGAAGCCATGATTGCCTACAATGGTAGACTAAAGTTCAATGGCTCGGAACGCTGAAGAAGAAGAAGATGACATCACGTAAGGCACCCGGTGGCAGATAAAATGTTCAGATACCCACAACAGTGGCCGCCTACAACAGATCAATGGGTGGAGTGGACAGGTTTGACCAGCTGTCCTCATATTACCCTGTTGGTAGGAAATCTGTGAAGTGGTGGAGATATATGTTTGCCTTTCTCCTGCAAACCTCTATTGTCAACAGCTGGATAATTTGTTCAAACTCCCATCGCCCACACACAAGGGTTGGTGATGTTGGCCATCTCGCTTTTAGGCGTAGCCTGGTTTCTACTCTTGAAGGGTAACATTTCGAGGAAACGGAAAGCTTCTTCTTGCCCCACAACTGTAGGTCTGGGTACCAGCAATCTTTTGGACCACAGACTAATTCGTATGGATGGCAAAAGGAAAACTTGCTACTGGTGTGCCAAGATGAACACCAAGTCTGGTAAGAAGAGCAGAGCCAGTGAGGTTGTTTTTGGATGCAGTCTCTGTCAGATATGGCTGTGCAAGGGGGAATGCTTCACAAAATACCATGAATCACTTGTATCAAAGCACGTGGATATATAGTGCAGGATATTTGCTGCTATCAGGGCACTTATATACATAGTGCGGGACACTTTCAACATCATTTCGTGAGTAAAAAAATTTTCTTCACATTTTTTCCCAGTTAAAATGTTTTTTTAAACCTTTCTTTTTGTTTTATTGTTTTTAATGTTGCTTTATGTTAAACTGTGTCCATTTTTCTAGTTTATTAGTCATCTAGGACATTTATATGTCAAACCAATTCGTGTATAATGACTTTACAAAATATCAAGTCATTAATTTTGCGGAGTTATTTCCCTTTTGTTAGTTATTAAAGGGTTAAACATCTGGTGTGCTGATGCTGAGATAAGGGTTCAGCTCCTACCCCAGACAGTTGGACTAAAATGTTGACTTCTCGTCCTTGACTTGGGGACGTAAATTACAAGTACCTATGAAGTCGGAGTTGCCTGATGATGAGGGACCTGGTAATGGGAAAGCTGATCCACATGTAAAATTCAATCCATTGCTACTGGAAGTAGTGTGTATGGACTACGCTTGAGTTCAAAGCGAGTGAGCGCACACACACACAAAATAAAGACAAACCTGTGTAAAATGTCTAGCGCAGCCTTTTATATAACTTAGTCTCATTGGGCATATGGTGCTAGACTTGCATTTGTATAGACTAATCAGAACCTGGTAGCTGATGTTCTCAGTATAAAGACAAGTGTCCACAGACAAATATTCATTATAATAACACACGTTCATAGGCAATTATTCATTACAAAGACAAATGTCCATAGACAAATATTCATAGACACTAATTAATTATAAAGACAAATGTTCACAGACCACTATTCATTATAAAGACAGATATCCACAGACATTATCAAGACATGTTCATATGCAATTATTCATTACAAAGAAGTGCGCTTTAAAATATTTAACTCTTTCCCCTCCCGGAAGGTTGTATATCATATTGTCCAAGGTGAACATAACCACTGTGAAAGCTGAGCAGCAAGTAATAATATAAACAACAACAAATAATGCTACAGGTACCACAGCTACATCAACATATGAAGTGGTTGAGAGGATTAGAGAATCATGATCACCAGTGTTTGCTCCAGGCCAGGCGCCACAAGAAGAAGAGGAAGAATAAGGAGCTGGAGGAGGAAAAGAAGGTGAAGGAAAAACTTTAATGAATTCCAGCAAATAAATATAGTCCAGCTGTACGATATGAATGGGAGTCATAGTGGTGTCGTGGCCAGGTGCTCGCCTACCGGCCTGGTTGTTACGTGTTCAGTCTGCATCCGGGCAGATTAAAATTTGTTTAATTAACCTAGGCCTTCAAGCTGACCTAGCCTAAAATGGGTGCTAGGCATTGTCTTGGAAAATAAAGGCAGTAGGCATGATACTGGCTATGTTGCCTTCTGAGATCTGATTGGCTGGAAATATATGTCCACTTCCGTATGCCCAAGCAGCCCTAGCCATATAGCGGAAACCTTGATTTTTGTTTTAATATCAGGGCGAAAACAAATAACGAACATTTGAGCAGATTCCAGGTGTGTGACGAACTTATTGTTAAAGCAAAGATGAAAGAGCATTGTGGATCTGCATCTTAGGTGATTAAAGTAGTCTGCAGTCAGGTCATCAAGGACAGAATGAACGAACAATCTTTATTTTCACAGGGTCACAAATTGGGCGCGTAGGCTTGTCTTACATTCGGCTCTTCCAATCACTCATCATTTACATACCAGTTATCTATTATGAATATTACATTAACATTGGGGGGGGGGGGGGGGGGGAGAGAGAGAAGAAATATTGTAAAATAATTGCTGTAAACATACACCAAACATGAACAATTCGTATTTCAATGTTATGAGACAAACAGGCAGGCAGGCAGGCACACACACACATACATACAAACATATATATATGTACACTCACATACATACATAATGCATATATGCATACCCGCGCGCGCACACACACACACACACGCGCGCACAGAGAGAGAGAGAGAGATATGTATATAATCTTGATGAAATGACAGATGTGGGATAGCCTGTGCTTGCAGCAAAAAATTCATGACCTCGATAAAAAAAATAACAGACATTTGAGTTATTTTGAATCATGAAGACGCAAAGAATAAGTTAATCAGTTTATTACCTGCCATACTTTGTTTTATCTCCTCAGGTGCGTACTGCAGAAGTCACACAACATCAAAGAAAAATGCAACATAATGAATCCTTCAAGCTGAGCTATACAACATATACATTCCCACAGTAATTTAAATTGTCTACCATGGTAATTTTAAACTGACTATCATGTCATTTTCTGTGCACAACAATGGCTTGGCCAAATGAATTGCAACTGCTTTAGCGAATCTTGACATTTGTTCATTTTTTGGTGTTAAACAACACATGAACCACATTATCTCTACAATACCTTGACCAGGTGAAGCATTCATTTAATGTGTGACTTCTGCCGTACGCACCTGACTAGATGTAGATTTTAGAGCTTGACCTTGGAATGTCTTTTTAACCGTCAACTTGTCAAATGTGTCTAGGGGAGGCTATCAAAAGCCCCGGGTGACAGATGTCTTGTGGGTACAGCTGATTCTGTTGCCGTACCATATATTAAAGTACATCGCCTGGTGGGCACGGTGGATCTGGAAGTTCACCATCAAGAGGGAGGAGTATGGCCAGGAGGAGAAGCTTCATGTGATCCGTAAAAATCTTGGCTTGAGTCAGCTCCAGTTTGAGGTAAGTCTTACAATTTGTTTATTAGTTTTTCTGTGTTTACGTTACCAAGATCAGCGTGGGAGAAAGTAGAACAAGAAAAACATATAATAAATGGAGGTCAGCGTGGGGGTAAGTAGAACAAGAACATATCATAAATGGAGGTCAGCGTGGGGGGGGAAGTAGAACAAGAACAACATATCATAAATGGAGGTCAGCATGGGGGTAAGTAGAACAAGAACAACATATAATAAATGGAAGTCAGCGTGGGGGAAAGTAGAACAAGAACATATAATAAATGGAGGTCAGTGCTGGGGAAAGTAGAACAAGAACAACATATAATAAATGGAGGTCAGCGTGGGGGTAAGTAGAACAAGAACAACATATAATAAATGGAGGTCAGCACGGGGGAAAGTAGAACAAGAACATATAATAAATGGAGGTCAGCATGGGGAAAAGTAGAACAAGAACAACATATAATAAATGGAGGTCAGCGCTGGGGAAAGTAGAACAAGAACAACATATAATAAATGGAGGTCAGCGCTTGGAAAAGTAGAACAAAAACATATAATAAATGGAGGTCAGCGTGGGGAAAAGTAGAACAAGAACAACATATAATAAATGGAGGTCAGCGCTTGGAAAAGCAGAACAAAAACATATAATAAATGGAGGTCAGCGCGGGGAAAAGTAGAACAAGAACAACATAAAATAGATGAAGGTCAACGTGGCCGAATGGATAAGAGCGCTCATTCTGAAACATCCGGTGTGCTGATGCTGGAGTATCGGTTTCAACCCCTTCACTGGTCAATTTGACTAAAATGATGATGTCTCGTCCTTGACTTGAGGAGGTAAATTACAAAGTACATACAATTACCTCAAAAGTTGGAGTCTAAATTTGACCACGGTCTCGACTCTGAGTGTCCTTTCTAAGAGAGATCTTTCTCTCCCGGATCCAGTGGAAAGCATGCTTCTCGCTAAGACAATTTGCCCTTTCAACTGTAATAACAGTGTGAGCTTTAGTCACACTCATTGGTCCTTGACAATAACTAACATTCACATAAACTGTTTATCATTATTACCTTTATAACATTAACTGTTTATGGTTATTTACTTCACAGACTCTAGAAGAAGGTGAAGTAGAAGAATATTTACAGAAACAGTTGTGGATAAAGGAACGATTTAAGGTAATATCTAACACTAACTGACATTTATATCAAGTAAGATTTGTCTTTTATCTTAGCTGCACAATTGTGACATAGAAAGACCTATATTTATGCTTTTTAGATTACACCAAAGCATGTGATAAACTGAAACTTGATGAAGTGACCAAAATGTTGGAGAGTGAGTGAGTTAGTTAGTCGCGATTCCAACTTCACGGCAGCGAGTCGTCCCCATTATGCTCTGTTCCTGTGCCAGTGAATATCACACAAAACGCTCCCCACTGCCCCATATGAAAAGTGGAAAAGACAGGAGTCTCGACAAACAACAGCCCGCACAAATACACTGTGCACAATGCCGCCACCAGAATGTCAACACACCAGTCCCCCACAAAACACCCAGTTCATCTCAGATGGAATCGGCTGTCATTTTCCTATCTGAATGTTTCCTAGATGTTCACCCACACAGTCCACGAAAATACAGTTCATCGCTGATAGAAGTGGCAGTCAACCAGAAGCCCAGCAACCACGTATTTCTGCATACGGCAAAAACCGATCAACTCTAGGACATAGCCACCTGCCATAACTCCGAACATGCAGTCACGTTCCAAAAAACCTCTGAATAATAATAATAGAAAAGATAGTTACTGGAAATAAGTAGCAGCAATAACAATTGAAAATAAAGTTGTATGTTATGGACAGGTAGAGCCAGGAGTAAAATAAGGATGTGTTTTGTCACTGAATCTCTTCTCTTTCCATTTAAATGATGCATGTTCTTTGCAGGAAGGTACAATCTCTCAGCCCCTAGGCGGCGCTCATCTCCTCTCATTCTCTCTCTCTCTCTCTCTCTCTCTCTCCTCTCTCTCTCTCTCTCTCTCCTCTCTCTCTCTCTCTCTCTCTAAGGCTTAAAATATAATTAAAGTGAAATCTGAGGGATGCTGCGATATATAGTGGACAGTGAGATAGTGTGTCTGGTCACTGGAGCTGGGCAAGTACAGCCCTTTCTGATAAGCAGAAAAGCCTGTGTTTGGTCCACAGAGAAGGATGGGAATTTGAGACTGGAGGAAAGAGGAATTGCCATCTGGAGAATGATAATGCAGAAAGAGGCAGAAAAGTGGAAATATATGGTATTGTGAAAATGAGAAACAAAAATAGATGATGGGGAGATGTCATAGTGAACATATCCTCGATGTATGAGTTTCTAAGTGTTAACAGGTCAGGGTGTCTGTGCATATACATAGGATTATTATACTGAGTCAATGGAAACATAGCCAGAGGAGTTAGTTGCGTATCCTTTACAGGATGTTGCAGTCAATTCCAGCATTTTTTGGCTGTTTGTGATTTCTTGGCAAGCTTACATTTGGTAGAATGCTATTGCTTTCTGAGCAACCAGCACTCATACCATTGTATGAAAACCATCGCACGGCAGTCTGCTGCCAAATCGCCCACAGCTGTGTTTTTAACCAGTATGCAGGATTACAAAATGCATTCGCAACCCCTTTGCCAGAAGACAGAGTGAATAGATGAAAACTAGTTGTGACCAGAGTATCAAATCTGCCATAAATATAGGCTGTGTAGAATGGAGAGGTTTAATGGTACACCGCTTTTCTCTCACTGCTCGCTATCGAATAGTGATAGTCAGAATTGTTGTTATACAGTGTGTCATTCGACTTTGTGCACAAACACAGTACCCCTTTCTACCTTAAAATCATGATAGCAATAATGGCTGGTGTTCCGTGTCATTAGGAGTGTTGTCATTTTGACTTTTTTTTGTCGACTTGTTAGGAGTGTTGTCATGTAATTGTGTAAAGCTATTCTAGATGCCGTGTTTTCCAATTGTGTACACTGAGAATGAATCAGAGGAGTGTGTTGCTGATTGGCCATTGGAATTGTAAGTGTCCATACTCTTTGATATCTTTTGGAGGAGATTGAGCAACTATATGGGCTTGTCCTGAGTGTTGTAATGTCTGTGTTGGGTGAGGTGTTCTGTTGTTGTGAATTAACATATGGGTAATCAGACACACTGATCTCTAGAGTACATGACTGGGTGTGACTCACTCACCTCAAACGAAGAAGTGAGTGAAAGAACTTTATTTTCAAAGGGTCACAAATTGGGCATGCGTCTTATATTCAACCCTTCCAGTCACTCCTCTTGCATATATCAATTATCTGTTGTGTATGTTACATTCACATAGAAAAAACATTGTCAAATGAATGTTGTGAAGATAAACAGTGCATATTACCATGTTATGAGACATGCAGACAGGCATGCACACATACATACACAAACATAATACATACATCATTTACACAAACTCTCAGTTATGTGCCCACTCAATAACATACAATCCCTCGCATACACATATACCCACTCACAATCACAAACACACTAACAAACATTTTCTCATACATACATACTCAAGAAGAGCTTAGGGTATTCTTTGATGATCTGTATATCGGAAAGATGTTGAAACTGTTTGAATTCATAATAAAATCAGGCTGCATCTTGTATGCTCCACAGGATTGGAAGGAAAAGAAAGAAGAAGAAATGAAAACAAAGCTAGCAGAAAGTTCACGATATAAGATGTACCGCAGATATATGAAAAAAGGAGGGCCAGGACAGATGACGTTCGGACCTGATTAAATATATGTTTATTTAGTCCATGTTTCATCACTTATTTATGGGTTTAGACATGTCAAACAATTTACAGGGTATGCCATCACAGGAGAGCTCGTGGCTCAGTGAAACTGCCCATCAATCCTCCTGGGACATATCTCAAATTTACTTTTGACTTTATCCAACAAAAAGCCGCTGGAAAGTAATTTTAAAATTTTAAAATTACTTTTGTATGTAATGTAAAATTACTCTATGAAATCTAACATTACTTTGTGGCATCATCACAGTGGGAGTCATGGTAGTGCAGTGGAATTCATGGTAGTGCAGTGGAGGTTGTGGTAGTGCTGTGGGGGGTCGTGGGGTCATGGTAGTGCTGTGGGGGGTTGTGTTAGTGCAGTGGGGGTCATGGTAGTGCTAGTGCAGTGGGGGTCATGGTAGTGCTGGGGGGGGGGGGGGGGGTTGGTTGTGTTTATGCAGTGGGGGGTCATGGTAGTGCTGTGGGGGGGTTGTGTTCGTGCAGTGGGGGTGTGGCAGTGTGGGGGGGAGTCGTGTTAGTGCAGTGGGGGTCATGGTAGTGCTGTGGGGGGTTGTGTTAGTGCAGTAGGGGTCGTGGTAGTAGTGCAGTTGGGGTCGTGGTAGTGCAGTGGGGGGTCATGGTAGTGCTGTGGGGATCATGTTAGTGCTGTGGGGGGGGGGGGGGGGTCATGGTAGTTCAGTGGATAGCCCACTTGCTTGCCAGCCTGGAAGTCATGGGTCTACACTCACATCATGGCAGATGTTTGTAATTGTTCTGGACTCCCAGGTTGACCCAGCCTCAAATACTTACTTGGGATGTAAAGGTAGCCAGTGTGATATTTATCAGGTCACTCTTCAAGTGCCTGTGTATGAAAATATGCGGCTAGCACCATATATCCAACTCAGCTCATCTTCTCACTGATGTTGAAATATACAAACTTTATTGAAACACCGTTTGAACAATGATTTTGTGGCATTACCTAAATACTTTGTGCCATCACATGGAAAGACACTGTCCAGTGCCACCCATCTGGCGCTGTAACAGCAACTAATCCTCCCAGTTGCTGTTTTATATAAATCTAGCGTAACCTGGCTGTGCCAGGTTGGCACTAAGGCTTGATGAGTGATGGACTTGGTCTTAGTTACAGATTCTGATTAAATGCCTACTTTGTGGTGCAGATTGGAAGCTAGAATATTTAGAAAATATGAACTGTTTCTGTCCAAGGACTGGCTTTGTGGCAAAGGGGTTACGGATGCAATTTGTAATCCTTCATACCATGTTTGAAACACAGCTGTAGGCGATTTGGAAGCAGACCGCCTAGCGTTGATATTTCATACAGAGATGTGAGTTCCAGTTGTTCAGAAAGCAAACTACGGAACAAATATGCCAAGAAATCACAAACAGCCAACAAAATTCTGGGGTTGACTGCCACGTTCTATAAAAAATATGCAACTAACTTTAATTAAACTTTCTCTCCAAGGAATCTCATGATACACAGGTCATTACCATTGCCCATCTCTTCGCTGATTCAGTTTTCTTGAGAATAGAAACTCAAATGCTGAAATATCTGGCCATCATCTTCTCAAGTGCTTTATCTGGAGGAGACACTAGTGATCATGACTCGCCACTCCTGTCATCCGATATTCTCATGAAGCTAATGTTCTGTATAACATTGTTTGTTGCTCAGCTGTTTAAGCTTCCCATGTACATCTTCTTGTGTCTTCCTGTGTCTCTCTTACCAGATAATTTTCAGTGTAAGGCTAATTTATTCTACCTCTTCTGTTTATATGCCCCCTATAATTTATGAGTCTTGTGCTTAGGTTTTAATGAGTGACCTGGTCATGCCTGCAATTAATAAATAAAAACATACGTAATGTTTGGCGCTCAGAGAAGTAAAAGAAAGAAGTAGAGACTAGAGGACACACTAGACAGCATAAACATTGAAAGCTGTAGTTACCGACCGGGATTCGAACCTGCTATATCCATATGTTGGCGGCGCTTCACAGTGTTTGTTTAATTCTGTGTCCCTGATATAGTCAACATTCTTCTCTAAAACCACATCTCCGCAAATTCCATTTTCCATCATTTCATCATCATCATCATGTGCCATGCCGGTAAGTGTGGGGGTCATGTTTTGCCATCTCACTCGATCACCAGAATCATGGATCAGCTCAGCGTTCTTGTCTCAACTATACAACGCGGCCAAGCCATCCAGGTATTTTCTTCTCTGTCCTCCCCTTGTTCTCTTCCCCTTAATCATGCCAGTTGTCATAAAATTCTTCAATTTATTTCTTCTCATAACGTGACCAAATAATTGTGACTGTCTACACCTAATTTCTCTAATCAGTTTACGGTTTTCATTTGTTTCTTGTAGGACTTGGTCATTGAATTTTCTGTCAGTCCATGGTATTCTTTGAATTCTCCTTTGAAACCACATTTCCACAGCCATCAGATGTTTTTCAGCTTGTCTGCTTATCGTCCCTGCTTCACTTCCATACAAAAGCACAAGTTCTATGTAGCACCTCAACACTCTTTTCTCGTTGGAAATGACATCTTTTTATTGATCAGTATGTTTTTCATCTTGCAAAAGGCTGCCTTTGCCATGGCGATTCTTGTTCTAATATCTTCAAGGCACCTCCCATCAGATGTTATGACTGTTTCGAGATAATTATATCGATTCACTTGTTTAAGAATATTCCCATTTACTTGTATATTACATTGTAGTATTTCATTCTTCTTAGTGATGACTATAATCTGTGTCTTCTTCCAATGTAATTCTAACCCAAGTTGTTCACTGTGTGCAACAATTGCATCTACTAAGTGTTGCAGATCCTGCTCATTGTCTACAGTCAATAATGTATCATCCGCATATCTAATGTTATTGATATTATGTCCCCCAATGATGATTCCTTTCATATCGTCAACATTTCTGAAAATACTTTCACTGTACAGGGAAAAAAGATCTGGAGACAACACATCCCTGTCTCACACCTCTCTTAATAGGCTGATATTGACCTACTTCATTATCAATCTTTATGGCAGCTTGCTGTTTCCAATACAGTATATGTTTTCTATGAGTCTAGTTGGTTAGTTAGTTAGTTAGTCGACAGATCATCCTCATTGCACATCGAACCATTCAGTCCATAAGTGCTCGGATCCCCTCAGCAAATCCCTCAGTGTGTAGCAGCTCACGACACCAGTTCTGTGTTGGTTTATTACTCTTCTTTGGCTTCCTGCGTAGGATTCTTGTTTCCCCACACCTCTTTTAACTTGCTGTTCTCGCAGCCTGACCATGGTTGTAGATTCCCAGTCATCGCTTGGTTCTCGTAAACGACTTACTTCTCGTCTTTGGCTTCCTGCGTAGTGTTCTTGTTTGGTCACACCTCTTTTAACTTGCTGACTAGACTTATGAGTCTAAGGTCTTTCCCATCAATTTGCAGATCTGGAAGCATCTCCATCATGTTGACATATCTTACTTTATCATTTCATGCTCATTATCCAGCATTCACATCCATACATCAGTGGAGAACAAACTTGGCTGCTGACGCCGTGAAACTATTACTAGCCTGTGAAACTATCACTGTCTTGTGAAACTATCACTGACTTGACATCACTAACTGGTAAACTTTTCAGTAGTGTATGAAACCACTAGTTACTGAAATTATCACCAGCCTGTGAAACTATCACTAGCCAAGAATGTGAACAAATTCTATCTTTTCCAAAAGAAATGCAGTGTTGAGAAGACTAAGTAAGGCAGATCTGACTAAACCAGCTGTTTTAGTTTATCATTAAAGTGAAGCCAAATGTGTTCAATGCATTACATGACCGAGGTCATAGTCATGTTTGTCAGAAGTCTCAAGCAATAATGTATCCTGTTATGTACGATAATTGTATGAGTGCCAGTCATTCAGAAAGCAAACTACTGAACATAAACTTGCCCAGGAATCATGAACAGCCACTGCTATGTCCTGTAAAGGACATGCAACTAACTTTAACGATAATTACATTTCAACTTGTATAGTATGAGGAATGCTTGGGTGTTGTTGGCTGTCTGGTTGCTTGGAGTCTGAAATCTGATATATCTGAGAAAGTATTGTATACAAACTGGAGATTTTATTGTTACAACCTCAGCTCGGGTAAAGCTACTTGGATGTACACAGTCCGTGCCTAGGGGCCGAGTGATTTAGAGGGTACCCTGTCCTAGCAAGAGTGGAGTAGCTTAGATCTAAATTGTCAATCAAAACTCCAAAAGTGTGCGGTCCAAACTTAAATGCTGATGATTAAAACGGAACATCCCATTGATGTTATATTCACCCCCTCGTCCAAGGATAATGGATCAAATACCCAGTCTTCTGATGTGTGGCAACAAAATCAAAGGTTCCATGTACACACTACACACATAAACTTACTAACTACCAAAATTAAAAGACCCTATATCAGATTTTGAATGATTTGTGGAATGAGGGATTGAGGGAGACTGCAAGAGAAAACTCTTGACAGTCTTGTGTCATGACATGAGAGGGAGTGAACACATGAATTGATACATGCTGTTGGAGGTGGCAAAATGTGGAGAAGCGTGGTCGCCCACATGTCGGCAAGGCACTTTATGATGATGATGATGATAGATTTATTTATTTATTGTTTGCCAACTTGTGGGATGTCTCAGCTATTGTTTGTGACATTTTAATCCAGAGGTTTATCTACAATTTCATCACAGTTTTAACGAGAAGTATGTCTACATTCTCAATTGTAGTTTGTGACATTTTGTAGCAAGACTATCTACAATCTCAGCTGTAGTTTATGGCATTTTGTTAGCAAGATGTATCCACAATCACAGCTGTAGCTTGTGACATTTATAAGCAAAAGTATATCTACAATCAGTTTGTCATTTTTTAATCAGAAGGTTATCAACAATCTCAGCTGTAGTTTGTGACATTTTTTTAAACCAGAGGTATATCTACAATCTTAGTTGCAGTTTGTCACATTTTGTAAAAATGTATCCACAATTTCAGCTGTACTTTGTCACATTTTGTAACAAGATGTATCCTCAATCTCAGCTGTACTTTGTCACATTCTTTAACCACACATGTCTACAATCTCAGCTGTACTTTGTCACATTCTTTAACCAGACGAGTCTACAATCTCAGCTGTAGTTTGTCAAATTATCTACATGTGTTTTCTTGTGAAATTTGAACTTGTGGATGGGTTTATGGCTGACTTATGTTGTTTGTGTTGCAAAAGAAGTTTTGATTTGTGCTCTCATTGGCTTGTAACTGTTCTTGAGTTAAAGATGCTTCGATAGTTGGAAGTTGTAAAGAGTAGACCATGAATGGCTGTAGCCATGACATTTTACAACTATAACTCGCCCACAATAGAATATTTGTAGCGTGTAAAACTGCTGCTTAGTGTGGCAATTTTTTTGTGGTATGGTAAGATTTGAACTCATGACCTTGGGGCTGGCAGCTGAGCATCTACCCACTTGGGCTGGCCGTAAAGCTTCCTGACAATTCCATGTAATAGTTGCTTGTCTTGTGTCACTCTCCATAATTTCATGTGTTTTCATTGATACATAAGTACTCACCTTTTTTTTTCTGTGTGCTGGCTTTGAACTCAAGCTAGTCCATAAACGTGCTACTGCTTCTAGTGCACTGGACTGGTTTTTGCGTGTGGATAAGCTTTCCCTATTACTGATGTCTCTCACCATCAGGTGAACCCACTCCGACTTCTGAGATACTTGTAATTTATGTCCCCAAGTCAAGGACAAGAAGTCAACATTTTAGTCCAACTGATCGGTGAATAGGTTGAACCCGTTACCTCAGCATCAGCACATCGGACGTTTGACAGTGAGCACTTTTATCCTTGCCAACCTCCACCTGTGTTATGTTTTTCTTGTTCTACTTTTCCCTCTTCATCCTCTAGTATTCTGTTTCTTCATGCCCAGCCATGACAGTCTTTGCTGTCTGATCATTTTAAGAAGTCTTTGTTCTGTTATATTTTCCAGAACTTGCTCATTTGTCAGTTTTTCAATACTACTGTTTCTGGTCATATTTTTATGACAGCATTTCCGGTTTGTCCTCATGTTTACCCATTGTCCATATTTCAGAACAATATACAGCAATACATATTGTTGATTGATATCCACAGGGGAGGTACTTGTTGCTAAGTGAAGTGACTTGCATAACAGCCATAGAAAGGCGAGGTCACAGGTTAAGGAAGATGGGAGTAATGTGAGAAAAGCTGAAGTAGGTAGTGGAATAACATGAGACTAACTGAAATATGTAATGAAATATGAGAATGGCGTAAGTAGGTAATGGAATAACATGAGAATAGCTGAAGTAGGTAATGAAATAACATGACAATAGCTGAAGTAGGTAATGAAATAACATGACAATAGCTGAAGTAGGTAATGGAATAACATGACAATAGCTGAAGTAGGTAATGGAATAATATGACAATAGCTGAAGTAGGTAATGAAATAACATGAGAATAGGAGTAGGTAATGAAATAACATGAGAATAGGAGTAGGTAATGAAATAATATGAGAATAGCTGAAGTAGATAATGAAATAACATGACAATAGCTGAAGTAGGTAATGAAACAACATGAGAATAGCTGAAGTAGGTAATGAAATAACATCAGACTAGCTGAAGTTGGTAATGGAATAACATGTGACTGGCTGAAGTAGGAAGTGGAATAATATGATGAAATTAGCTGAAGTAGGAAGTGGAATACCATGATACTAGCTGAAAGAAAGTAGTAATTGTCAAAATCAGAATGTTTCACCAAAGATATGTAAGGGTGGAACAAAGGACAGACAGCTGTACACAGGTAGGATGAGCTGTATTCCACCATGGGTATAAGGGTGAAACAAAAGACAGATTGGGCTGTATACATGTGGGGTGTTCCACTATAGGTGTGGAAGGGTGAAACAAAAGAGATTGAGCTGTACAGGTGGAGTGCTCCTCTATAGTTGTGGAAGGGTGGAACAAAAGACAGATTGAGCTGTATACAGGTGGAGTACTTCTCTATAGGTGTGGAAGGGTGGATAAAAGACAGGTTAGGCTGTATACATGTGGGGTGTTCCACTGTGGGTGTTGAAGGGTAGAACAAAAGACAGATTGGGTTGTATATATGTGGAGTGTTCCACTATGGTTGTGAGTGGAACAAGACAGCCTGGGCTGTATACAGGTGGAATGTTCCACTATGGGTGTGGAAGGGTGGAACAAAAGGCAGATTGGGCTGTATACATGTGGAGTGTTCCACTATGGGCGTGTAAGGGTGGAACAAGACAGACTGGGCTGTATACATGTGGAGTGTTCCACTATGGGTGTGGGTGGAACAAGACAGACTAGGCTGTATACAGGTGGAGTGTCCCACTGTGGGTGGAACAAAGGACAGATTGGGCTGTATACAGGTGGAGTGCTCCATTATGGGTGTGGAAGGGTGGAACAAGGAAAGACTTGGCTGTATACAGGTGGAGTGTTCCACTATAAGTGTGGAAGGGTGAACAAAAGACAAGATTGCGCTGCATATAGGTGGAGTGCTCCACTATGGGTGTGAAAGGGTGGAACAAAAGACGGGCATGGTGAACTATATTCCACTACGGGTATTTAAGGAGGGAACATAGGAAGACCTAGGCTGGTTATTTTGGTGGTGTATGCAGTAACAACCCCTGGCTCCAAGTGGTTGAGTTACAAAGCTCACAAACGTATATTAAAGATGTTAGGCATCATATATCTTCTAGTGATTCATTGTTGGTTTTTGTTATAGGAGGCATGTGTTAGGCATGAGAGTATTAAACTGTATAGTCCCCGTACAATAAAACAGCCCAACACTGGATGAACAAAATACAGCCCTATCACCCCAAGGCTTTCAGCCCTGTGCCACTATTGGTTCCAGGTTTTAAGAATCAACATCCAAGCACTCCGGGCAGTAGTATAGATTCTCTGTCTTCTTCTGAAAATGCCATATAAGATGTAGGTGCTGACCATTTCCATCACACGCTGGTTGTAAACATGCCAGATTTGTCTCCTATTACGTCCCTCCTGCTGGAGTTAGACTTGCATCCAAACTCAAACATCCATAAATATGTCTTTTTGTCTGTTAATATGTTGAGAACTGATAGTGGTTCATAGTCAGTCTTTAGAAAGTCTGCCTTGTCCTTCATGGGTTCATGGGTGTACCAACTGCTAGCACTGCTGAAGCCAAAGGCACAGTTTAATGGACACTAGCTCATTATGCTGTACCAGGCAACGAAGATGCAAAGATGTGCAAAGCTGAGTGGATTTATACAACACAATTATTTAAAGACAACTAATTAAACATAAAGACTTCTATAATTCTGTAATACTTCCTGCAGATCCTTTCATGTCTTCCCTATAAACTATGCATCTGTCTCTAATTCTCCTCTCTTGGTGTTTCAGGTCTCTATTTATTCTTTTCACCCTGTATGTACCAGATTAATGACTCTGGTTGTACTATTAACATGTTTTCTCAGTCTGTGTTCTGTCCAGGGTCTTTTCTTATTCTCTTCATTCACTGAAATTTATATGGCTCCAGGGATTAAAATTTGCCATCACCAGATGATGAACAAGCAGCTAGGCCAACTAACCACCTCTAAGAATTCATCATTTGCCAATTTTATCATCCACTGGAACCCACAACTATGGAATATGGATAGAATTCATACCCAGCCATTTTTAATAACACACTGTTTCAGGAATGTATATTAACCAAGTATAGGTCAGGTCTTAGATATGACTGAGCTATCGTTTGACAGTAGATGGTACTACCTGCTTTCTGAAAGGTGGAAAAAGCGTCCCAGTGGTACGAAATGGAATATTGCTTGGATAGCAAATCCATTAAGTGGAAATTCTGAACCGAAAGCTCACTGTGTGGATGTCATCTGCAGACTGCATTCTTCTGGTTTCCAGAGGAACAGCCTGTGGTGACTGGAAGGCTTAATATACAGAAGTGAGGCTAAGCAGACATGTGCAAGACGTGACGATGCCTTGGGTGAGCCCAGTACCAGAGCGCTGTGTCAGCTCTGCAATTATGGAAGCCATCCTTGGATGGTGGGGAATGCCCATGGACTGCCCCTGCCTTCCCTTGAGGGCTGACCAGGATGTCTTCGGCTGTTCTAAATGGGCCAGCTGGGATGGGGGATGACACCACAGCAGTGAGAGTCAAACGCCCTAAGAAACCCCTGGGAAGGTTAACCCGGTCAACAAATGCCCACAGAAATTGGATGTGTCGGCCTAACGGTGCAAGAACGCAGCACTGCTGTAAACAGGCACAATGCAATCGCGTCAAAAAAAAAAATAAATCTCCAATTGAACGCAGAAGAATATATTACAAACACTTAAATAAGGGACTTGATTGATTGGTTCCAGTGTGTTTTACTCACTAGCACCTGGCCGCCTTGATTCTACTGTCTTTAGTATCTTCCAGTCAGTTAGTAGTTTATCAAGGCACAATAAATACAACCCATAGCAGTAGCGAATGTTATAGCCAAACCTTCATTGAAGCATTCAGTTCTAGACACACCTTCATTAGGGCAGTTAATGTAGGCAATACTACTGTGCCAGAGACAGCATAACTGCACCAATTATTAACACAATATAGAAACAAGACTCTTTTTTCCAAACACAAATGCATAAAATAACAAAGAGATGATACTAAAATTACAGATATTCACTGTCTTTTATTGCACTCAGAATCTATTCTAAGCAATCCGAGTGGACACGAGCATAATGCAAAAAGAACTGCATGTGATATCTCTCCATGAGAATCACATCAGTGACTGAAATATTGACCTGCCAAAAGAGTTCACAGAAGTGTCAAATTTACATACACAATCTCTGCCATAAGAGTTCACGGAAATGTCACATGTACATATACAATCTCTGCCAAAAGAGTTCACGAAAGTGTCACATTTACATACACAATCTCTCCCAAAACAACTTGAAAAGTGTAACTTCAACTCATGATGATTCATGCATCAATAGACACCCAAAATACATAATAATGCACATGAAACACAATGGTCGGAAATGTGCAAACTATTTCATTTTCTGTACGATAACTGCGTTGAGTAGCTTGGCCTCTTCCAAGGTGAGTGTTTCATCTGCCAGTTCTTTGTTTGGAAATGTTGTCAACAGGCAGAAGTTGGAGTGTGCATACTGTGGATTGGTACTGGGGAGTTGGTTAAGGTTTGTAAACAAACAAATCAAATGAAAACTAAATGATTCAATGAAAGTTTGTCTACAATATATACCTTAATGAAGGTTTGTCTAGAACTAAATGCTTAAATGAAGGTTTGTCCATAACTAAATGCTTCAATGAAAATTTGTTAAGAACTAAATGCCTCGATGAGTTTGTCTACATCTATGAATCGATTAAGGTTTGTCTACAATATATGCCAGGGAGCTGCGTGGTCTCGAGGTATGATGCCCACCTCGAGTGCTGGAGGTCCCGGGTTCATGCCCCGATGAGGACCGGGATTTTTTCACGTGGACTTCTAGTAAAAATTTCCCCTGGTCTCTGGGTAGTGAGACCGGACACCCGTGTGTATTGTTGCGCACGTTAAAAAACCCTTGGCAGTTGGAAATCGAAAAAGAGTAGCCTAACGGCGCTGCTCGGGCAAAATTTCGAGTTAAAAATCTACCCAAAGTATTTCAGGATCCTCGCTGGTGCTATGGAGTTCGTGCACTGAGCTGAGTTTCTCCAGACTCAGGTTTGAGTTAGGAGGACGGAGCACTTATGGGTTGCACCCGTGTGCTGTGATGTTGATCCGTCGACTAAACTACAATATATGCCTCAATGAATGTTTACCTGCACTATATTCCTCAATGAGGGTTTGATCTGCAAGAAATGCCTCTATGAAGATTTGTCTAGAACTAAATGATTCAATGAAGAGTTGTCTGCAAGAAATGCCTCAATGAAGGTTTGTCTACAACAATGGTTCTCAACCGGTGGAAGCACATACTAAAACAAGTCTAGACATCCATATGAAACATGATTTGTGCGTCTACTTACTTTATAAAATGAATTTTAGAAGGGTGAGACGTACAGAACCGTAAAGTATGAAGGGAAAAACAAGTTCAAGTAATCGGCTCTTGTATTAACATGATCTTGAAATAATCTTCATCCCCCCCCCCCCCCCCCCCCCCCCCCGGAATTTTGGGGTTTCCAGCGCACGCGCGGGGGGGAGGGGGGATGAAGATTATTTCAAGATCATGTTAATACAAGAACCGATTACTTGAACTTGTTTTTCCCTTCATACTTTACGGTTCTGTACGTCTCACCCTTCTAAAATTCATTTTATAAAGTAAGTAGACGCACAAATCATGTTTCATGTGGATGTCTAGACTTGTTTTAGTATGTGCTTCCATTATTACATATACTGTGTAGGGGTGGGAAGGGGGAATTTGTAGGTAGGAAATACGAAATGGGGGGAATGACGTTCTGAAAATGTGGTGAAGGGGGGCATGGGCCAAAAAAGGTTGAGAACCACTGGTCTACAATATATGCCTCACTGAAGGTTTGCCTAGAACAAAATGATTCAATAAAGATTTGTCTACAACTAATAATGGTTGTCTACAACACATGCTTCAATGAGGGTGTGCCCATAAGAAGATATGCCTCGATTATGGTTTGACTACAATAAATGTCTCACTTAAGATTTGTCTAGAAATGATTGAAAGAATGTTTGTCATTTGTCAAGAACTCAATGCTTGAATAAAGATTTGTCTAGAACCGATGAACATTTTTCTAGAATGCAATGCTTCAATAAAGATTTGTTGTCTAGAACTAAACTATTCAATGAGCATTTGTCTGGAACTAAACTATTCAATGAGCATTTGTCTGGAGCTAAACTATTGAATGAACATTTGTCTGGAGCTAAACTATTGAATGAGCATTTGTCTGGAGCTAAACTATTGAATGAACATTTGTCTGGAGCTAAACTATTGAATGAACATTTGTCTGGAGCTAAACTAATCAATGAAAATTTGTCTGGAACTAAATGACTGAACAAACATTTGTTTGGAACTATTCAATGAACTTCACGTCCAAAGGTATGCACTTTAGAATGTCACCAGGTCATGGTTCAGCATGGCATACATAGACTGGCTGGGGTCAGGTCTGGACTGGTCATCTTTCCACTATGGGGTTCGGTGTTTCATTTTCCAAAGACTCCCTCCCAATCTCCAAAGGTAAAGAAGAACGTTAATACAGAAAGTGAGACACAAACCTGCTGCCTTGCAGATAGACGGGACAACCAATGAATCAGATCAGACAATAGAATACAGACACAGAGACTCAAACCTTGCAAACAGATGGGACAATCAATGAATCAGACCAGACAATAGAATACACACAGAGAGGCACAAACCTGCTGCCTTGCAGATAGATGGGACAGTCAATGAATCAGACCAGACAAAAGAATACACACAGAGAGACATAAACCTGCTGCCTTGCAGATAGATGGGACAACCAATGAATCAGACCAGACAATAGAATACACAGACCTGCTGCCTTACAGATAGATGGGACAGTCAATGAATCAGACCAGACAATAGAATACACACACAGAGACTCAAATCTGCTGCCTTGCAGGTAGACTGGGGACAACCAATGAATCAAACCAGACAGTAGAATACAGACAGAAAGACACATCTGCTGCCTTGCAGATAGTCGGGACAATGAAGAGGACCTGACACAATTAGACATAGACAGCCACAATTTTTTGTTCATGTTGTGAGAAGAATTAAATTGGAGAACTTGATGACAACTGGCAAGATCGAGGGGAAGAGAACAAGGGGAGGGCATAGAAGTAAATACCTGAATCGCTTGGCTACATTGTATAATCAAGACAAGAACACTGAGCTGATCCACGACTCTGGTGATCAAGTGAGATGGCAAAACATGACCACCCAAGCCTACCGGCATGGCACATGATGATGATGACACAAGTGATCATATGATGGCATGAAAAAACAAAGATATGTCAAACACCATTTGCCTGATGCTGGCACACAAAGGATACGCAACTATGTGCTGTCTGATGTCAGCGATGGTGTGAGACAGATTCATTCTAAGCACCAACCTGAAAAGAAAGATACACAAGCATTTTATTCACTGGCTTATCCACAATGACATTTTCAAGGGGTTTCGGTCACGGATCACTTCCATTACACACAGTCCTCCAGTCTCTCCCCGAAGATCACTTCCATTACACAGTGCTCTAGTCTCTCCCTACAGATCACTTCCATTAAACAGTGCTCTAGTCTCTCCCCAAAGATCACTTCCATTACACAGTGCTCTAGTCTTTCCCCACAGATCACTTCCATTAAACAGTGCTCCAGTTTCTCCCCACAGATCACTTCCATCACACACAGTGCTCCAGTCTCTCCCCCACAGATCACTTCCATTAAACACAGTGCTCCAGTCTCTCCCTACAGATCACTTCCATTACACAGTGCTCTAGTCTCTCCCCACAGATCACTTCCATTACAGTGCTCCAGTCTCTCCCCACAGATCACTTCCATCACACACAGTGCTCCAGTCTCTCCCTACAGATCACTTCCATTACAGTGCTCCAGTCTCTCCCTACAGATCACTTCCATTACACAGTGCTCTAGTCTCTCACTACAGATCACTTCCATTACACAGTGCTCCAGTCTCTCCCTACAGATCACTTCCATTACACAGTGCTCCAGTCTCTCCCCACAGATCACTTCCATTACACACAGTGCTCCAGTCCCTCCCCACAGATCACTTCCTTTACACACAGTGCTCCAGTCCCTCCCCACAGATCACTACCTTTACACACTGTGCTCCAGTCCCTCCCCACAGATCACTTCCTTTACACACAGTGCTCCAGTCTCTCCCCACAGATCACTTCCTTTACACACAGTGCTCTAGTCTCTCCCTACAGATCACTTCCATTACACAGTGCTCTAGTCTCTCCCCACAGATCACTTCCTTTACACACAGTGCTCTAGTCTCTCCCTACAGATCACTTCCATTACACAGTGCTCCAGTCTCTCCCCACAGATCACTTCCATTACACACAATGCTCCAGTCCCTCCCCACAAATCACTTCCTTTACACACAGTGCTCCAGTCCCTCCCCACAGATCACTACCTTTACACACTGTGCTCCAGTCCCTCCCCACAGATCACTTCCTTTACACACAGTGCTCCAGTCTCTCCCCACAGATCACTTCCTTTACACACAGTGCTCCAGTCTCTCCCTACAGATCACTTCCATTACACAGTGCTCTAGTCTCTCCACACAGATCACTTCCATTACACAGTGCTCCAGTCTCTCCCCACAGATCACTTCCATTACACAGTGCTCCAGTCTCTCCCCACAGATCACTTCCATCACACACAGTGCTCCAGTCTCTCCCTACAGATCACTTCCATTACAGTGCTCCAGTCTCTTCCCACAGATCACTTCCATTACAGTGCTCCAGTCTCTCCCACAGATCACTTCCATTACACACAGTCCTACAGTCTCTGCCTACAGATCACTTCCACCACACACAGTGCTCCAGTCTCTCCCCACAGATCACACACGGAGAATCTCAGCACAGTGCACAAATCCCATACCACCAGTGAAAATCCGAGTGAATACCAGAATCACACATATTCATTTGTTGGTAAGCAGGTACCACCACCACCAGCAGGTACCACCACCACCAGCAGGTACCACCACCACCAGCAGGTACCACCAACACCAGCAGGTACCATCACCACCAGCAGGTACCACCACCACCAGCAGGTACCACCACCAGCAGGTAGCACCACCACCAGCAGGTACCACCACCACCAGCAGGTAGCACCAACACCAGCAGGTAGCACCAACACCAGCAGGTACCACCACCACCAGCAGGTACCACCACCACCAGCAGGTACCACCAACACCAGCAGGTAGCACCACCACCAGCAGGTACCACCACCACCAGCAGGTAGCACCACCACCAGCAGGTAGCACCACCACCAGCAGGTAGCACCACCACCAGCAGGTAGCACCACCACCAGCAGGTAGCACCACCACCAGCAGGTAGCACCACCACCAGCAGGTAGCACCACCACCAGCAGGTACCACCACCACCAGCAGGTAGCACCACCACCAGCAGGTAGCACCACCACCAGCAGGTAGCACCACCACCAGCAGGTACCACCACCAGCAGCAGGTACCACCACCACCAGCAGGTACCACCACCAGCAGGTACCACCACCAGCAGGTACCACCACCAGCAGGTACCACCACCACCAGCAGGTACCACCACCACCAGCAGGTACCACCACCAGCAGGTAGCACCACCACCAGCAGGTAGCACCACCACCAGCAGGTACCACCACCAGCAGGTAGCACCACCACCAGCAGGTACCACCACCACCAGCAGGTACCACCACCAGCAGCAGGTACCACCACCACCAGCAGGTACCACCACCAGCAGGTACCACCACCAGCAGGTAGCACCACCACCAGCAGGTAGCACCACCACCACCAGCAGGTAGCACCACCACCAGCAGGTAGCACCACCACCACCAGCAGGTAGCACCACCAGCAGCAGCAGGTAGCACCACCACCAGCAGGTACCACCACCAGCAGCAGCAGGTAGCACCACCACCAGCAGGTACCACCACCACCAGCAGCAGGTAGCACCACCACCAGCAGGTAGCACCACCACCAGCAGGTAGCACCACCACCAGCAGGTAGCACCACCACCAGCAGGTAGCACCACCACCAGCAGGTAGCACCACCACCAGCAGGTAGCACCACCACCAGCAGGTACCACCACCACCAGCAGGTAGCACCACCAGCAGCAGGTACCACCACCAGCAGCAGGTAGCACCACCACCAGCAGGTAGCACCACCACCAGCAGGTAGCACCACCACCAGCAGGTACCACCACCACCAGCAGGTACCACCACCACCAGCAGGTAGCACCACCACCAGCAGGTAGCACCACCACCAGCAGGTACCACCACCAGCAGGTACCACCACCACCAGCAGGTACCACCACCAGCAGGTACCACCACCAGCAGGTACCACCACCAGCAGGTACCACCACCACCAGCAGGTACCACCACCACCAGCAGGTACCACCACCACCAGCAGGTACCACCACCACCAGCAGGTACCACCACCAGCAGGTACCACCACCACCAGCAGGTACCACCACCACCAGCAGGTACCACCACCACCAGCAGGTACCACCACCAGCAGGTACCACCACCAGCAGGTACCACCACCACCAGCAGGTACCACCACCACCAGCAGGTACCACCACCACCAGCAGGTACCACCACCACCAGCAGGTACCACCACCACCAGCAGGTACCACCACCAGCAGGTACCACCACCAGCAGGTACCACCACCACCAGCAGGTAGCACCACCACCACCAGCAGGTAGCACCACCACCAGCAGCAGGTACCACCACCACCAGCAGGTACCACCACCAGCAGGTATCACCACCACCAGCAGGTACCACCACCAGCAGGTACCACCACCAGCAGCAGGTGCAGTGTCAGGTTCACATAACCTAGGTCATGAAATATGAGGTGGGGGAGTGTCACAGCCCCATATTACACCTGTTGACTTAATCTAACACATAACTACTGGCCCAATACGTGCTTTGGTTTGTGCACTGCTCGGTGCATGTGTGGTGTGCACCATTTGTAAAAAGATAGAGAACGGAAGACGCCGTTGTTGGGGAGAGGGTTAGCGTTTAAGATGATGATAGACAGGCTCGGTTTGTAGCAGAAGTTTAATGGGTTGTTATTAAAAGTTATTAGTGGTTTAGCGGGTTATCGGTGATTAAGTGGTCCTTGGGTTAAGTATGTTTAATTCATGGTTTATGTAATTAGCGCTAATGATCATTAAACATTAGTTTAATGTTATCACAACGTTGTTGCAGTTTGATTTCCATGACAACCAGTTTTGATCGGTTGGGGGTCATTAGTAATATTACTTTCTGTCACAAGCGATAGGTTTATGACAGGGAGCCAGTTCCCTTCCTCATCACTTAGCCCGTGTCGACTCCAGGGCTGTACTAGTCAGGGGGAAATAATCCTGCCTTCGCTGAAGATTTCACCCAGACCACTGTGTTGGCAGGCCAGCGTAACAGTCCATCCATCCATCATGTCGATAAGCATAGGCGGCCATGTTTTGCCATCTCACTCAATCACCAGAGTCGTGGATCAGCTCCTTGTTTCAGTCTCGACCACGCCATGTGGCCAAGTCATCCAGGTATTTACTTCTCAACCACTGTGTTGGCAGGCCAGCGCAACAGTCCATCCATCCATCATGCCGATAAGCATAGGCAGTCATGTTTTGCCATCTCACTCAATCACCAGAGTCGTAGATCAGCTCCATGTTTCAGTCTCGACCATGCCATGTGGCCAAGCCATCCAGGTATTTACTTCTTGGTCTTCCCCTTGGTCACTTCCCTTCGATCTTGCCAGTTGTCACCAAGTTCTCCAATTCATTTCTTCTCATAACATGCCCAAACAATTTTGACTGTCTACGTCTAATGTCTCTAATCAGTTTACGATCATCATTTGTTTCTTGAAGGACTTGTTCATTGGTTTTTCTGTCTGTCCATGGTATTCTTTGCATTTTCATCAGAAACCACATTTCCACAGCCATCAGATGTTTTTCAGCTTGTCTGCTCCTTGTCCATGCTTCACATCCATACAAAAGTACAGGTTCTATGTTGCACTTCAACTCTTTTTCTCGTTTCAATTGATATCTTTTTATTGGTCAGTATGTTTTTCATCTTGCTAAAGGCTACCTTCACAATGGCAATTCTTGTTCTAATTTCTTCAAGGCATCTCCCATCAGATGTTATGACTGTTCCGAGATAACTGTACCGATTCACTTGTTTAATAATATGCCCATTTACTTGTATATTACATTGTGGTATTTCCTTCTTCCCAGTGACGACCATAATCTGTGTCTTCTTACAATTAAATTCTAACCCTAGTTGTTCCTGTGTGCAACAACCGCATCTACTAAATGTTGCAGGTCCTGTTCATTGCAATAAAGACTGCATCATCTGCATATCTAATAATAGTCACCACGCCATTATAGGCTCATTGTGGGTAAGTTTCCACCTTTTGAAATGTAACCAGATCTGCAGTTTATTTGGCTAACCCTTTTCTATGTCCAACTGCTGAGAGATTGTTAACGTGTGTAATGTACACAGTTTTTCTCCATATCCGAACAGGTTAGATGTCTGATCAACTACCCCAGGATCAGGAGGTGTGTACCATCATTTTCCTATTGGTGAAAATTCAGTCCATATTGTGGTTCGAACAAAATAGGCACAAGCCAAAAGCATACATAATCTATGAACTAGTCAATCTTCTTATCCTTTATCTGAACATAATTGCATTTTCTAATTTTACACCATAAGGGTATAGACAGATGGAGGAAATATACTTCTTCTTTTGTTTCTTCTTTCATTCGCTTTTAGCATGTTTGCATGGCATCCTGATTGCTGTGGTGAGCCTCCTGGTTGGTTGCCTCCTTCTTCAACACCTTTCTTTTGCTAGGGTAGACTGAGGTCTTACTATAGTTTAGATATGTATATATGTACATATATACATATCTAGAGAGTTTCTACTGTACCAGAGACTCGCCATCACCCCTTCCCCTGTATATTAAAACAGTTCCACCAAATTAAGGCCAAGAGATGGACTTTTGCTGCCAGAGGTGATAAATGCATGAGCCATGAGGGTATTTTGCAAGGCTCGATGCTCACCCTCAACTCTGAGTCCTGACTATAACAGCAATATGGAACCAGAAATATACTGAAATGATTGATCAATTATGCTACTAGAATGGGAAAGAATAAAGAAACAGCATCAGGTGTAATTAGTTGTACAATGACACAATCACTGGAAATAATAGTTGCTGAAAGCAAACAGTCATCGGCAAAGAAACATTTTTGATTTCTTGGCAAGTTTACGTTCAGTTGTTTGCCATTGCTTTCTGAACGACCGGCACTCATACCATTGTATGAAAACCAATGCAAGGTGGCTTGCTTCCAAATCGTCCACAGCTGTGTCTCGAACACGGAATGCGAGATTACGAATTGCCTTGTAACCGCTTAGTCACAGAACCAGCTAAATAAGCATAAACATTCAAATTTGGAAAGCAATTAATCTTTTTTTCCCCTTCCTTTCTCCCCCTCCTCTCTCTTCCTCACCTCTCTCACTCCTTCCCCCTCTCTCACATCTTTCTATCACTACTCTCTTTCTCACCTCCCCCCCCCCCTTATCTTTCTCTCTCTCTCACCTCTTTCACCCCTGTATCCACATGTGTGTAGTGTGGACATGTGTGTTGTGTGGGCATGCATGCAGGAGAAGGAAGGAAGAAAAAAAGGATGCACAGAGACAGATAAAAAGCTAACAAAAATGAATAAAAATAGGAAAAGGATAAAGAAGAACTAGTTGCCATAGTAGTATACTTCTTCTTCTTCTTCTTCGTTCATCCGGATTTTTTTTTCCGGACGTGATTGCGTTGTGCCTGTTTACAGCAGAGCTGCGTTCTTGCGCCGTTAGGCTGACACATCCAACTTCTGCGGGCATTTGTTGACCGGGTTAACCTTCCCGGGGGTTTCTTACGACGTTTGAATCTCACTGTTGTGGTGTTATCCCCCATCCTAGCTGGCCCATATAGAACAGCCAAAGACATCCTGGTCAACCCTCAAGGGAAGGCAGGGGCAGACCATGGGCATTCCCCGCCATCCAAGGAGGCTTCCATAATTGCAGAGCCAACACACAGCGCTCTGGTACTGGGCTCACCCAAGGAATCGTCACGTCCTGCACATGGCTGCTTAGCCTCACTTCCGTATATTGGGCCTTCCGTTCACCATAGGCTGTTCCTCCGGAAACCAGAAGAATGCAGTCTGCAGATGACATCCACACAGTGAGCTTTCGATTAAGACTTTCCACATAATGGATTTGCTATCCAAGCAATATTCCATTTCGTGCCACTAGGACACTTTTCCACCTTTTATGAAGCCCACACACTGAGCTTTCGATTCAGACTTTTCACGTAATGGATTTGCTATCCAAGCAATATTCCATTTCGTGTCACTAGGACACTTTTTCCACCATTTACGAAGTCCACACAGTGAGCTTTTGATTCGGACTTTCCACGTAATGGATGTGCTATCCAAGCAATATTCCATTTCATGCCTCTGGGACGCTTTTGTAACCGACATACCTGTGGTATGAAGTGTGGCAGTCTAAATACATCTTCATGCACCTTTAGATGTCAACCTGAATGTAGTTAAAGTAAGCTGTAGTCAACTTGAGCTTGTTGATATCTCCATAGAGCTTGTCCTCAAATGAAGCAGGCGTGGGCCAAAATATCTTTCTCTGTTCTGCATATATTGGGCACTCCTGCAGCAAATGTTTAGCTGTCATTTTACCAGTTCCACAATTACATTCATCGGTATCTCCTATCTTTAGTTTATTGAACAAGTGGTGTTTCAGCCTGTTATGTCCTGTGCGGAGTCTGAAGATTGGTACTTGTTCTCTTCGTTCGAGTTTGTAATATGCATCATCCTTCTGATGGCCTGGATGCTCCGATTCCCATTAGGTTCTAAAAGTGCTTTTTATAAACCTTTTTGCCTCATTATAGGTTATGTCTATGTCAGGCTGTGGTAATCGTCCACCCTCTTTTGCTAGTCTGTCAGCCTCTTCATTTCCAGGTATACTGCAATGTGATGGGATCCACTGTATTACAACTTTTTTGGATTTCTGGCATAGACCATGGAGTGCTGCTCTTAGGTCAGCTAGTTCTGTGCTGTTTTTGCTCTTCAGTATTGAGACAGCTGACTTTGCATCTGTGAAGATAGCTATTTGCTTCTCTTTATTTTCCTCCATCAAGAGCATTTCTGCTGCAGTTTTCAAAGCCTCTACCTCCGCTTTGAAGTTACTTGAAAATTTTCCAGTTGCCACTGACTGTGTTTTTATCACTCCATTTTTTAAATTAAGGAGAATTCCTCCTCCTCCATTTTTAATTGAATCTTTGGCTGATCCATCTGTATATGCATGGGTCCAATTGCTGCTTAAGAAATGTTCTTTTATGTAGTTGAGGGTTATTTTTCTTTTTTCGGTTTCATTCTGAGTGTTCTTTTTCTCAATACCAGGAATGCTTTCTATCATCTCAGGCAGTTGCTGCTGTCTCCAAGCTGGGAAGTTGTGTGCATTGTAAATGGGCTTGACTGTTGATATGTTAAGTATGGGATCTGCCCTAATCTTTTGTTTTGCAGTTTCTACAAAGTTGCTACGCTTCAGTCTTCCTTTTCCAAAACCATTAAACCTGTTATACATAGGGTGGTCTGTCAATCTTCTAAATTTTTCTGCTTGTTGCTGGGCTCTGCTATCTCTTCTGTCCTGCATTGGTTGTAAACAAGTGATCTTTTCTAGTTCATTAATAGGCGTTGTCTTCAGGCTTCCAGTTATGATTCGCATTCCTTGGTTTTGGACTCTTGGACTTATTTTGTTAAAGTTTGACTTAGCTGCTGTTGCCCAAGCTGCAATGCCATATTCCAGTACTGGCCTCACCCGTCCAGTATATAACTTCTTGAGAACTTTCTCATCTGCTCCCCACGTTGTATCAGCAAGCTTTTTCATGATTGCCATTCTCTGCCTTGCTCTTGTTCGATTTTTCTCAACCTGTGTCTTCCATGTCAGGCGACGATCAAAGGTGACTCCGAGATAGTTTGGATTTTCTTCATGGCGCAATATTTTTCCATTCAATACCAGCTTAGGTTGCTGAGTTTTATTTGAGAGGGAGAACACTGTGCATGTTGTTTTCTCCTCACTTATCTTCACTAGCCATGATTTTGACCAGTCCTCTAGCGCTAATAAGGCTTGCTGTATTCTGCTGTTAGCTGTACTAATATATTCTTCAGATGTCCATATGGCTAGGTCATCTGCAAAGGAGGATGTGTGTACTCTGGCTGGAAAATTTTCTGTGATGTCATTTATATATGCTAGGAATAATGTTGGTGAAAGAA
Source organism: Cepaea hortensis (assembly GCA_963921405.1). Taxonomy (NCBI): domain Eukaryota; kingdom Metazoa; phylum Mollusca; class Gastropoda; order Stylommatophora; family Helicidae; genus Cepaea; species Cepaea hortensis. Next base: position 147,751,934 of record OY992876.1, on the reverse strand, counting down.
CTCCTCCTTGGGGGACACCTTGCTCCAACAGCATCATTTTGCTTGTTTGTCCTTGTACTTTTGTCCTGGCAGTTCTGTTCTCAAGGTAGTGGCTGATCCATTTATACATTTTTCCACAAACATGCATTTTTTGCAGTTTTACTTTCAGTCCTTCCTTCCATACTTTATCAAATGCTTTTTCTAAATCTATCCAGACTGCTAGTGTGTGCTTTTTCTCTTGGAAGGCATCCTCTATTTCCTGAGCTATATAGGTTATTTGATCTTCAGTGGATCTGTACTTTCTGACAGATGAATGTAATTGTGGAACTGGTAAAATGACAGCTAAACATTTGCTGCAAGAGTGCCCAATATATGCAGAACAGAGAAAGACATTTTGGCCCACACCTGCTTCATTCGAGGACAAGCTTTATGGAGATATCAACAAGCTCAAGTCGACTGCAGCTTACTTTAACTGTATTCAGGTTGACATTTAAATGTACATGAAGAAGTATTTAGACTGCCACACTTCATACCACAGGCATGTCGGTTACACAAGCCTCCCAGAGGCATGAAATGGAATATTGCTTGGATAGCAAATCCATTACGTGGAAAGTCCGAATCGAAAGCTCACTGTGTGGGCTTCATAAAAGGTGGAAAAAGCGTCCTAGTGGCACAAAATGGAATATTGCTTGGATAGCAAATCCATTACGTGGAAAGTCCGAATCGAAAGCTCACTGTGTGGATGTCATCTGCAAACTGCATTCTTCTGGCTTCTGGAAGAACAGCTTATGGTGAACGGAAGGCCCAATATACGGAAGTGAGGCTAAGCAGCCATGTGCAGGACGTGACGATTCCTTGGGTGAGCCCAGTACGAGAGCGCTGTGTGATGGCTCTGCAATTATGGAAGCCTCCTTGGATGGCGGGGAATGCCCATGGTCTGCCCCTGCCTTCCCTTGAGGGCCGACCAGGATGCCTTTGGCTGTTCTATATGGGCCAGCTGGGATGGGAGATAACACCACAACAGTGAGAGTCTAACGTCCTAAGAAACCCCCCGGGAAGGTTAACCCGGTCAACAAATGCCCGCAGAAGTCGGATGTGTCGGCCTAACGGCGCAAGAACACAGCTCTGCTGTAAACAGGCACAACGCAATCACGTCCGAAAAAAAAACTCAGGATGAACGAAGAAGAAGAAGAAGAATCCTGCTTGGTGTGGTGTTAAGAGTTTGTTTTCTTCCAGATGCCATGTTAGCCTGCCATTGATAATGTGTTCCATTAATTTTCCTACACAGCTAAGTAGACTGATAGGTCGATAGCCATTTGGTTCTTCCAGGTCTTTTCCTTTCTTTGGGACTGGTATTAGTATAGCTTCCTTCCATGCCTGTGGGACTATTCCTCTCTTCCAGCTGTTATTTAGGACTGCTAGTAGTTTCTTCTTTGCCTTGGTGCCTAGTCCTATTAGCATTTCATTTGTGATTCCATCCTTTCCTTGTGATTTCTTCTTTTTTAGGGTATTCATTGCCTGTTCCATTTCTTCCATTGTTAGATTTGCCATCATATATTCTGCTGCTGTCTCTGTATTTCTATGATGTATCTGTTTGTCTTTGATTGCTTTCTTCTGTTCGGTTGTAATATCAATGTGGTTTGCATTTGCACAGTGTTCCATTAGTGCATTTGCAGCCTTTTTTCCTGTAAGCAAGGCATTTCCTTGTTTAATTGTTATTTGTTTGTTTCTAGGTCCTTCATTGTTCATGGCTTTCACTAGTTTCCATAGTTTGTTTCCATCCCTGTCAAAATTCAGGTTTTCTGTTTTTTCCCTCCAACAATCTCTTGTTGTTTGATTTACTGTTCTTTTATATTTTGCTGAGATGGCTTTGAGAGAGATGTTCGCTTCAATTGTTTGTTCTCTCTCTGCTGTCTTCCTGGCATCTTCAACTTTGTCCTCCAAACTTTGTAGTTCTTCAGTCCAGTATGGTTTGTAATTTTTCCTCGCTCCTCTTGGAATGGACTCAGTGGCTGCCTGTATTATCGCTCTGTTTAGACTTTCCACCATTTGCTTTATGTTGCCATATCGTGTATTTATGTTTTCACAATATTTGTCTGTTAGTATGGCAAATCTGTCCCAATCTGCTCGTTTGTAATTCCAGCGGGGCAAGGGCTTTTGCTCCTGTGGAACATACTCCATATTCATTACAAGCTTGATTGGTCTGTGGTCACTACCTGCTAATTGGTCCAGCACATGGTGATCGATTTTGTGGAGGATGTCTCCTGTGCAGAAAGCTAAGTCTGGAGTAGAAGTGGTAATCCATCTTCTGGAGTAGAAGCTCGGTGTGTCATCCGCTTTGTTGAGTAGCTGGAGATTTGAGTCTATTTCCCAGTCCTCCAATTCATCTCCTCTTTTGTCAGTATCTGGGTATCCCCATCTTTCTGAACGGCTATTAAAGTCTCCGACAATAATGCAGTTTGTGTCAGTTATTTTCATGTTTGAGAGTGTAAGGTCCTTATCTGCTGGGCTATACAGATTGTAGATTCTTATTTTCACATCCTTTATCATTATATCAACACCTATAATTTCCGTTTGGTTGTCAGAGATCACAGATACTTCGCTGCAAGGTATTGTATTTCGTGTAAGTATTAGAACTCCTCCTTTGTGTCCTTCGCGGTCGAAACGTGTGGCCTGATATCCTCTGACTGACAATTTGTGATTGGCGTTGAGGTGTGTCTCTTGAATGCATGCGACATCTATTCTATCTTTATGAAGACGCTGTGTTAGGGAGTCTTTCTTCTTGTAAACTCCTTCGGCATTCCACTGTAGTATGTTGAGTGTCCGGGGTATTTGGTCAATAGCTCTTAACCTACTCCTCTGTGCCTTGATTCCACAGCACAGGGGAAGGTGACCACCAGTAGTCATGGGTGGACCCCCTCGAGGCAGGGGGCCCGGCACTATCGCCGCCTGATGGGACTTCACGGGATTAGCACCATAACGATTAATTTTGATTTGTGACATCATGAATTAAGTTACATTGCACTGCTTTGTCAAGCCTGTGGCTCAGTACATCCGATTTCGACAAGCATTTATTCGGGATGCTTTCCCTAGCCTTTAACTGTCCCCAGTCTACCTACAAGGCAGCAGGTTTTACGTTGCACTGCTTTGTCAAGCCTGTGGCTCAGTACATCCGATTTCGACAAGCATGTATTCGGGGTGCTTTCCCTAGCCTTTGACTGTCCCCAGTCTACCTACAAGGCAGCAGGTTTGTGTGTCTCTTCGTCTGGTCCCTCTCCCTTGACCTGTCCGACATGGGTGGCCCTACCAGTAGCTGTGCTACCGTCGGCATAGCTCTTGGGGTCATTGGAACGCGCAAGCCCCTCTACCTCGTCACGGTGGACACACAGCAGAGGGGATAGTAGTATACAAGGGGACGAAAAGAAAACTCATCAAGTGACATAAGAACAGCATAAAATAGAAATCAGGTTTAGAAGCAACGAAAGAAAGATGAGAACAAAAATAATGAGAGAAACAGAAGGAAGAAAAGGTACAACAATATAACAAAAGGCATCTGTAGCAGAATGGAAAAGAGAAAACAAACAATGAAGAAACAAAAACAGTCCATGACAAACTAAATTAGTGCGCACAAATGTTGCCTCCTGTGTCTGTAGCGTAAGGGGTACTGGACACTGGTTCACAATACTGACATACTAGGTTCAAATTCAGCTACAAGCAATTTGGGAGGCAACTTTGCGTTGATTTTCACAATGGTATAAGCATTGGCCGTTCAGAAAGAAATGGCAAACAACTGAACGTAAAACTGCCAAGAAAATCCAAAACAGCTAAAACTTAAATTAATGCTGGGGTTGATTGCAACATCCTGTAAAATGACAAGCAGTTACTAACTAATGTGTGCAGCTAAAGAAGCAAACTATGAACAGTTGAGTACCTCCCTCCATCTGCCAGACGCAGCTGGACATTTGTGACTGGCTTTGACTCATCAACAACTACCGCAGGAGCAGAACTGTCACCCCCGGGCGTCTCTGATGATTTTATCACATTTGGAGCGGGGCTGAAAGAGAAGAAAGGTCATGATTAAAACCACTGGTAGCAGTACTACAACATCCCAGAGATGGAGTTTGTTAACAATGAAATACTTACATGATTAAAGTCATGATTAAAACCATTAGTAGCAGTGCTACACAATCCCACTGGGCACATAGTTTGGAGTTGTTGACAATGAAATACTTGCATGATTAAAGTCATGATTAAAACCATTAGTAGTAGTACTACATAATCCACATCTGGAATATGAGTCAACTGCATGGTGTTCAGCATCAAAAACCACACTACGAGAGATGGATAAGGTGCAAATTCAAGAGCTCAGAGTCACCATGGGATGGATGAGATCAACCCCTATATTGGAGATGGAGAGGAAACAAGCACAGGGACAGCGCAGAGATTTAAAAATGCTAATACAAGCAGAAACAGTTCCTCAGCTTGCCAGGCCACCCTATGAAGATCAGATGTGAAAAAACTAGCCAAGGCACAACTGAAAATAAGCAGTTTTGTCCACCAGGCAAAATGACTCTACAGAGAAACCACTGATCTGCCCACAGTTGGTATCCCCCTAAAAACTATCCAAAAACAAACTCCATGGATAGAGGAATATAGACTACCAGTACAAATCCAGAAAAAATTGAAAATAAATATTTGACAAGGAAGAACAGAACAGATGACAAAGCAGAACAGCCACTCTCAGGTTTATTGATGAAATACCCAGCGGAAAGCTGAATCCGAGTCTAGACAGCTGGGTCAGCTCTAACTGCTGTTTGAAATTGAGGAGTGGGAGTGTCCATAGAATACTCAAATAATGCTAGGAACACAACAAGAATACCATCAGCAAAGTACTGCCATAACTATGATGTGAAAATCCAAGCAATCAAGACGGCAACCGAGAAATTACTGAATACCAATCATAGTTCACAGCCTTTAGTGCTATTGACAGATGTACAATCAGTACTTGGGGCACTCCTGTCTGGGAAATTGACAGTACTACAGACACTACTTTCTTAATCTGGCAGTCAGCATAAGGTCACCATACAGTGGATACCATCTCATTGTGGAGTACCCGGAAACGAGAGAGCTGATCAACTAGCTAAGGAAAGAGCAACAGAAGATGTATCCATCACATACCACCAAAAGAAAAGAACCATCACATCAACTCAAAAACGACCAACGCCAACACAAGACGATTACCATCTTATGAACAGACTAGAACAAATCATTATTCTGCGCCTCAGAACAGGACATAATTGATTACGCAACCACATGTCTACAGAATTCAAGATTGGCAAATCAGCTATGTGCATATGTAGATTGGTGCTGCAGACAGCAGATCACATGCTCCAAGACTGCCCAAAATATGAAATATCTAGGCAAACCCTCTGGCCTAGAGAAACAACAGTGTAGGATAAATTCTATGGACCATGAGGGAAGTAAAATATGGTAGTGTAATTCATACAAGAGACAACACTGCAGATACAGACAAATTTCAAGCAAACGAAAGATGAAACGAGAGACACCTGAATAAACATGAGAACAAAGAGATGCGTTGAACTGATGACCTCATTTACCTGCCGAGCATGTGACCTGCCCCCGAGAAAGCCTTCACTGAAAGCTTTGGTTTGACGTAATCCTCCGAGCGATGATCTTCCATGTCTAGGTTGACCTCTCCTCCCCTGGCTTCCCGGACCAGCTCCTGAGGAACTTCGCTGAAGAGAACATATGCAGTCACTAGAATTATTATCAGCACTTTCTTGACAACTACAAACATCATTAGCATATTAATAATTTACCGCCATAATTATTATCAACATATGCATATTTGAAGACAATAAATATTAAAATATTCAAAACATATATCCACAAGTAGTATTTATATAGTTACGGTTTAAAAATCAAACTGCTTGTGTATTGTACACGAGATTCTCCTTGTGTTAAAAATTGTACACAAGATTCTTCTTGTTTACAAATTGTACACGTGATTCTCCTTATGTTACAAATTGTAAACAAGATTCTCCTTGTGTTACAAATTGTACACGAGATTCTCCTTGTGTTACAAATTGTACACAAGATTCTACTTGTGTTACAAATTGTACACAAGATTATACTTGTGTTACAAATTGTACACAAGATTCTCTGCATGGAGGGAAAAGATCCAGAAGGAATCAAGACAAAGGAGAACATGATTGCAGATAGGTCACACACTGAGCATGTGAGATGTCAGATGGTGCACGATGGTGATTTTTTTTTAAATGCACAATGTAACAAACTATCATATATCAAGATGGCAAGGTGCCAGTTTTTAAAATTTTAACAAAATTACTAATGACTAGCAATTGCTAATATACAACTTTGATGCCCTGACAGTTTCCCAATGTTCTCACCATTCTTAAGTAATACAAGTGAAATATATGAATCGAACACATACCCTCGGGCTACACTCTCCAGGAAGTGCTTGTTTTCAGGGTCATTGTAGTCCCGTAGTGGGCCATTGTCAACACTAAAACCACCTTTCCAGAGCTTCAACTTTTTGTAAACCTGTCAAGCAGGTTAAAGAAACAAAACAAATGTAATTGCCTGGTGGATACTAAACTAAACAAGTTCAAGGTAAGACCTTACCTCAAGGTGAGTGTGTGTGGGTGGGGGGTTTAAGTGGTCTTGAAGTATGGTGTCCGCCTCAAGTGCTGGAGGTCCCAGGTTCAAGTCCCGGTGAGGACCGGGATTTTTTCACATGGACTTCTAGTAATAAAATTTCCCCTGGTTTCTGGGTAGTGAGATCGGACACCCATGTGTATTGTTGCGCACGTAAAATATTCCTTGGCAGTTGGAAATCGAAAAATAGTAGCCTAACGGCGCTGCCCGGGAAAAATTTTGAGTTAAAAATCTACCCAAAGTATTTCAGGATCCTCGCCGGTGCTACGGAGTTCGTGCATTGAGATGAGTTTCTCACGATACTGCCACAAGGACACTAAGTAACAGGACGTGGTCCAGATCATGAATTATAAGCTTAGCTGACCTGCTGTTTTCCTCATGACCTTTTTCATTCCTAACATTTTCTGTGCTATGAGACAAGGCTGTAAAGTATCTTCTCTCACTGTCTTCCTCTGTCTCTCTTTCCATAAATCTGTCCAGTTTTTCTCTCCTCATAATGTGACAAAATGTGACTACTGTCTGTCTTTGTGTCTTGGTCTCTTTCAAAACATTTAAATCACACATTTTAGTTGTCAAATTAATTTTTAGCATTCTTCTGTAAAACCACATCTCTGGGACATGATAGGATTGTTTTTCTTTATTTTATTGTCCGCCGGACAATCTATCATTATCTGTAGTTTCTGATTTGTTGCTATCACAATGGTATCAGCAGCACAGCATAAGTTATTTATATTATTACCATGATATAACGAGTCACTAGGCGTAAGGATATTAAAACAAGCAGACAAGTATGTACCAAGTCAATACCACAGTATCTATCATTATCTGTATTGTTGCTATATGAAGGCGTCTTCAGAATAGCATAAGTTATATATATTATTACAACCATATAATGAATCGATTCAAGCAGACAAATATGTACCAGGTCAGTCTAGCAACACAACAAGAACAACAGACCTGTTCTCGAGTGTGAGTCTGCGAGGCTCCAGCAATGACAGTGGTGTCATCTGGAGTTTCACCGAGTCTGTACCCTGCCCCAACAAATGCTACTCTGTTGGCCTGAATGGACAGCTGCTCTTCCTCTCGCTTTTCCTCTGCTCCGTGTCTGGAAAACAAGGAATGTAATCCATAATTAATTTAGTCAATGTTCTGATATTTCTCTTTCTCTCTCTCTCTCTGCCACTCCTGTCCTATGTGTAGATGGCAAACTGGATGTCAAGGTCGTGTATGTTTGAGATGAACATGCAGCGGGTGCATGTGACTGTTAGTGAGTGTGTCTTGCCCTGTCTGTGACTGTCAGTGGGACTGTCTGTGACCATGAGTGGGTGTGTATGTGACTGTCAGTGGCTGTGTCTTGTCCTGTCTGTGACTGTCAGTGGGTGTGTCTTGTCCTGTCTGTGACTGTCAGTGGGTGTGTCTTGTTCTCTGTGTATGTGTGTACGAGCATGAGAGTGCATGAGTGCTCATGCACATGTACATGTGTATTTGCGTAAATGTACCTAGCCATCATGGTCTTACTATTACATAATCCCACAGATGGGTCAAGGTCAGTAACATCTCATGGAGGAATGTAAAAAAAAACGGAATGTTCCTGTTGTAGCCACTGTATTGTGGAATCCCAGTTGCATCACACAAAGTATACATCTACCATCACCACCACAAAAACCAATTATCATTTCACATCTACAACTGTCAATTAGCTGTGTAGATATCAGAAGCTGTGTAGATGTGAGAAGTTGTTTATGAGATGTCAGATGCTGTTTGTGAGATGTCAGATGCTGTTTGTGAGATGTCAGAAGCTGTATACATGTAAGAAGCTGTTTGTGACATGTCAGATGCTGTTTGTGAGATGTCAGAAGCTGTTTGTGAGATGTCAGAAGCTGTATACATGTGAGAAGCTGTTTGTGAGATGTCAGAAGCTTTTTACATGTGAGAAGCTGTATACACATGAGAAGTTGTTTGTGAAATATCAGAAACTGTTTACACGTGAGAAGCTGTATACATGTGAGAAGCTGTTTGTGAGATGTCAGGAGCTGTTTGTGAGATGTCAGAAGCTTTTTACATGTGGGAAGCTGTTTGTGAGATATCAGAAACTATTTACATGTGAGAAGCTGTATACATGTGAGAAGCTGTTTGTGAGATGTCAGAAACTGTGTAGATGTCAGAAGCTGTGCACATGTAAAAGCTGTTTGTAGATGTCAGAAGCTGTTTACATGTGAGAAGTGTGTAGATGTGAAAAGCTGTAAAGATGTCAGAAGTTGTTTACATGTGAGAAGCTGCTTCATATTGCTGAACTGCCTATGTGCTCCCCAGCAACCAGAAAGTGTCACAGAACACAGATAACAGGCTGCACTTACTCTTTGGCTGACTTGAAGAGGTTGTCCACCAGCTTGTCAGCATTTTTCTTCTTTGGAGGTCCCAGGATCTGCTGCCCACTACAAATTAAACAGTACTGGATGTGTCAAATTACAACAGCAGAATGCACACAGCAGAATTTATAATGACAGAATTGTTTCTGGCTTTTAGTCATGTGTTTAATGCATTTATTACAACTAATCAAGCAGATGCAGCCATAACCGCTACAAGTACTATTACGATTACTGCCACCACCAACACTAATTAATTTAATCATCTTCTTCTTCTTCTTCTTCCACCTGCTTTTCTCCTCTTCCTTCTCTTTTCATTATTTTCATTTGCTTCTCCATTTTCAAATCAACTATAAAAACAATATCTTCCTCTCTCCCTCCCTCCCCTTCCACCATTCCATATATCCCTTCCTCAGTCTTCCCCCTGCCTCTCTCTCTTTCTCTCGCTCCATCTTTCTCTCTCCACCTCCTCTTAATGCTATTCTTTGTAAAAGCTATGGAAGACGGAGTCTTAGCTCTAAAGTCTTCTTCTTCTTCGTTCATCCGGAGTTTTTTTTCCGGACGTGTTTGCGTTGTGCCTGTCCACAGCAGAGCTGCGTTCTTGCGCCGTTAGGCCGACACATCCGACTTCTGCGGGCATTTGTTGACCGGGTTAACCTTCCCGGGGGTTTCTTAGGACGTTTGGCTCTCACTGTTGTGGTGTTATCCCCCATCCCAGCTGGCCCATATAGAACAGCCAAAGACATCCTGGTCAGCCCTCAAGGGAAGGCAGGGGCAGACCATGGGCATTCCCCGCCATCCAAGGAGGCTTCCATACTTGCAGAGCCAACACACAGCGCTCTGGTACTGGGCTCACCCAAGGAATCGTCACGTCCTGCACATGGCTGCTTAGCCTCACTTCCGTATATTGGGCCTTCCATTCACCATAGGCTGTTCTCCCGGAAACCAGAAGTATGCAGTCTGCAGATGACATCCACACAGTGAGCTTTCGATTCGGACTTTCCACATAATGGATTTGCTATCCAAGCAATATTCCATTTCGTGCCACTAGGACACTTTTTCCACCTTTTATGAAGCCCACACAGTGTGCTTTCGATTCGGACTTTCCACATAATGGATTTGCTATCCAAGCAATATTCCATTTCGTGCCACTGGGACACTTTTTCCACCTTTTATGAAGCCCACACAGTGAGCTTTTGGTTCGGACTTTCCACGTAATGGATTTGCTATCCAAGCAATATTCCATTTCATGCCTCTGGGGCGCTTTTGTAACCGACATACCTGTGGTATGAAGTGCGGCAGTCTAAATACTTCTTCATGCACCTTTAAATGTCAACCTGAATGTAGTTAAAGTAAGCTGCAGTCAACTTGAGCTTGTTGATATCTCCATAGAGCTTGTCCTCAAATGAAGCAGGTGTGGGCCAAAATATCTTTCTCTGTTCTGCATATATTGGGCACTCCTGCAGCAAATGTTTAGCTGTCATTTTACCAGTTCCACAATTGCATTCATCGGTATCTCCTATCTTTAGTTTATTGAACAAGTGGTATTTCAGCCTGTTATGTCCTGTGCGGAGTCTGAAGATTGCTACTTGTTCTCTTCGGTCGAGTTTGTAATATGCATCATCCTTCTGGTGACCTGGATGCTCTGATTCCCATTTGGTTCTATAAGTGCTTTTTATCAACCTCTTTACCTCGTTATAGGTTATGTCTATGTCAGGCTGTGGTAGTCGTCCGCCCTCTTTTGCCAGTCTGTCAGCCTCTTCATTTCCAGGTATACTGCAGTGTGATGGTATCCACTGTATTACAACTTTTTTGGATTTCTGGCATAGACCATGGAGTGCTGCTCTTAGGTCAGCTATTTCTGTGCTGTAATTGCTCTTCAGTATTGAGACAGCTGACTTTGCATCTGTAAAGATAGCTATTTGCGTCTCTTTATTTTCCTCCATCAAGAGCATTTCTGCTGCAGTTTTCAGAGCCTCTACCTCCGCTTTGAAGTTACTTGAAAACTTTCCAGTTGCCACTGAATGTGTTTTTTTTACTCCATTTTTTAAATTTAGGAGAATTCCTCCTCCTCCATTCTCTACTGAATTTTTGGCTGATCCATCTGTATATGCATGGGTCCAATTGCTGCTTGGGTAATGTTCTTTTATGTAGTTTAGGGTTATTTCTCTTCTTTCGGTTTCATGCTGAGTGTTCTTTTTCTCAATACCAGGAATGTTTTCTATCATCTCAGGCAGTAGCTGCTGTCTCCAAGCTGGGAATTTGTCTGCATTGTAAATGGGTTTGACTGTTGATATGTTAAGTATGGGATCTGCCCTAATCTTTCGTTTTGCAGTTTCTACAAAGTTGCTACGCTTCAGTCTTCCCTTTCCAAAACCACTAAACCTTTTATACATAGTGTGGTCTGTCAATCTTCTAAATTTTTCAGCTTGTTGCTGGGCTCTGCTATCTCTTCTATCCTGCATTGGTTGTAAACAAGTGATCTTTTCTAGTTCATTAATAGGCGTTGTCTTCAGGCTTCCAGTTATGATTCGCATTCCTTGATTTTGGACTCTGCTTATTTTGTTAAAGTTTGACTTAGCTGCTGTTGCCCAAGCTGCAATGCCATATTCCAGTACTGGCCTCACCCGTCCAGTATATAACTTCTTGAGAACTTTCTCATCTGCCCCCCACGTTGTACCAGCAAGCTTTTTCATGATTGCCATTCTTTGCCTTGCTCTTGTTCGATTTTTCTCAACCTGTGTCTTCCATGTCAGGCGACGATCAAAGGTGACTCCTAGATAGTTTGGATTTTCTTCATGGCGCAATATTTTTCCATTCAATACCAGCTTAGATTGCTGAGTTTTAGTTGAGAGGGAGAACACTGTGCATGTTGTTTTCTCCTCACTTATCTTCACTAGCCATGATTTTGACCAGTCCTCTAGTACTAATAGGGCTTGCTGTATTCTGCTGTTAGCTGTACTAATATATTCTTCAGATGTCCATATGGCTAGGTCATCTGCAAAGGATGATGTGTGTACTCTGGCTGGAAAATTGTCTGTGATGTCATTTATATATGCTAGGAATAATGTTGGTGAAAGAACTCCTCCTTGGGGGACACCTTGCTCCAACAGCATCATTTTGCTGGTTTGTCCTTGTACTTTTGTCCTGGCAGTTCTGTTCTCAAGGTAGTGGCTGATCCAATTGTACATTTTCCCACAAACATGCATTTTTTGCAGTTTTACTTTCAGTCCTTCCTTCCATACTTTATCAAATGCTTTTTCTAAATCTATCCAGACCGCTAGTGTGTGCTTTTTCTCTTGGAAGGCATCCTCTATTTCCTGAGCTATATAGGTTATTTGATCTTCAGTGGATCTGTACTTTCTGAATCCTGCTTGGTGAGGTGTTAAGAGTTTGTTTTCTTCCAGATGCCATGTTAGCCTGCCATTGATAATGCGTTCCATTAATTTTCCTACACAGCTAAGAAGACTGATAGGTCGATAGCCATTTGGTTCTTCCAGGTCTTGTCCTTTCTTTGGGACTGGTATTAGTATAGCTTCCTTCCATGCCTGTGGGACTATTCCCCTCTTCCAGCTGTAATTTAGGACTGCTAGTAGTTTCTTTTTTGCCTTAGTGCCTAGTCCTATTAGCATTTCATTTGTGATTCCATCCTTTCCTGGTGATGTCTTCTTTTTTAGGGTATTCATTGCCTGTTCCATTTCTTCCATTGTTAGATTTGCCATCATATATTCTGCTGCTGTCTCTGTATATCTATGATGTATCTGTTTATCTTTGATTGCTTTCTTCTGTTCGGCTGTAATATCAATGTGGTTTGCATTGGCATAGTGTTCCATTAGTGCATTTGCAGCCTTTTTTCCTGTAAGCAAGGCATTTCCTTGTTTAATTGTTATTTGTTTGTTTCTAGGTCCTTCATTGTTCATGGCTTTCACTAGTTTCCATAGTTTGTTTCCATCCCTGTCAAAATTCAGGTTTTCTGTTTTTTTCCTCTAACAATCTCTTGTTGTTTGATTTACTGTTCTTTTATATTTTGCTGAGATGGCTTTGAGAGAGATGTTCGCTTCAGTTGTTTGTTCTCTCTCTGCGGTCTTCCTAGCATCTTCAACTTTGTCCTCCAAAATTTGTAGTTCCTCAGTCCAGTATGGTTTGTAATTTTTCCTCGCTCCTCTTGGAATAGACTCAGTGGCCGCCTGTATTATTGCTCTGTTTAGACTTTCCACCATTTGCTTCATGTTGCCATATCGTGTATTTATGTTTTCACAATATTTGTCTGTTAGTATGGAAAATCTGTCCCAATCTGCTCGTTTGTAATTCCAGCGAGGCAAAGGCTTTTGCTCCTGTGGAACATACTCCATATTTATTACAAGCTTGATTGGTCTGTGGTCACTACCTGCTAATTGGTCAAGCACATGGCGATCGATTTTGTGGAGGATGTCTCCTGTGCAGAAAGCTAAGTCTGGAGTAGAAGTGGTAATCCATCTTCTGGAGTAGAAGCTCGGTGTGTCATCCGCTTTGTTGAGTAGATGGAGATTTGAGTCTATTTCCCAGTCCTCCACTTCATCTCCTCTTTTGTCAGTATCTGGGTATCCCCATCTTTCTGAGCGGCTATTAAAGTCTCCGACAACAATGCAATTTGTGTCAGTTATTTCCATGTTTGAGAGTGTAAGATCCTTATCTGCCGGGCTATACAGATTGTAAATTCTTATTTTCATGTCCTTTATCATTATATCAACACCTATAATTTCCGTTTGGTTGTCAGAGATCACAGATACTTCGCTGCAAGGTATTGTATTTCGTGTAAGTATTACAACTCCTCCTTTGTGTCCTTCGCGGTCAAAACGTGTGGCCTGATATCCCTCGACTGAAAATGTGCGATTGGCGTTGAGGTGTGTCTCTTGAATGCATGCCACATCTATTCTATCTTTATGAAGACGCTGTGTTAGGGAGGCTTTCTTGTTATAAACTCCTTCGGCATTCCATTGTAGTATGTTGAGAGTCCGGGGTGTTTGGTCAATAGCTCTTAACCTACTCCTCTGTGCCTTGACTCCACAGCACAGGGGAAGGTGACCACCAGTAGTCATGGGTGGACCCCCTCGAGGCAGGGGGCCCGGCACTATCACCGCCTGATGGGACTTCACGGGATTAGCACCATAACGATTAATTTTCATCTGTGGCATCATGAAATGATAAAGTTACGTTGCACTTCTTTGTCAAGCCTGTGGCTCAGTACATCCGATTTCGACAAGCATTTTTCGGGATGCTTTCCCTAGCCTTTGACTGTCCCCAGTCTACCTACAAGGCAGCAGGTTTGTGCGTCACTTCGTCTGGTCCCTCTCCCTTGACCTGTCCGACATGGGTGACCCTACCAGTAGCTGTGCTACCGTCGGCATAGCTCTTGGGGTCATTGGAACGCTCAAGCCCCTCTACCTCGTCAAGGTGGACGCACGGCAGAGGGGGCTCTAAAGTCTGATGCCATGCTGTTCGTGTTGTCTGATCCATGAATGAACTGGCAGCTATCAGAGTGAGGCTGGTGTACAGACATTTCTGCGGACCCAGCACTAAGGGATCCTTCTCTGTGGGGACTGCGTGGCAGAGCTCTCCTTCCCTCCTCCACACTCAGGCACCAGCAGAGTGTGCAGGACCAGCTGCTTCAGGAACTTCACATCAGGAGAGAGACACATCAGGAGAGAGACACACCAGGAAAGAGACACATCAGGAGAGAGACACATCAGGAGAGAGATGCGTCAGGAGAGAGACACATCAGGAGAGAGAGACACATCAGGAGAGAGAGACACATCAGGAGAGAGATGTGTCAGGAGAGGGACACACCAGGAGAGAGATGCATCAGGAGAGATACACCAGGAGAGAGACGCGTCAGGAGAGAGACACACCAGGAGAGAGACGCATCAGGAGAGAGACACATCAGGAGAGAGACACATCAGGAGAGAGAGACACATCAGGAGAGAGATGTGTCAGGAGAGAGACACACCAGGAGAGAGACGCATCAGGAGAGAGAGACGCATCAGGAGAGAGACACACCAGGAGAGAGACACACCAGGAGAGAGACACGTCAGGAGAGAGACACACCAGGAGAGAGACACATCAGGAGAGAGACACACCAGGGGAGAGAGACACCAGGAGAGAGACACACCAGGAGAGAGACACACCAGGAGAGAGACGCGTCAGGAGAGAGACCCATCATGATGTAACCAACCAGCTCCTGACTCAACACAGCACACACAGAGACACAGTGCTGAGACCTGGCCCAGGCTACTCATGTGTCCTCCAAAGGTTGTAGGTACTTGATTGTCCACAGACTGCATGAATAGAGAACTCAGAAATAACTCAGTCAGGACTTAAGTCTGAGTTATAGCAGGGCTGTCGGAGCTTCAATCCTAGACCAGCTGCCAACCAAGTTTTAGGGCTTGGTCTGCCCTGCCATGACATTTTGTGTTTAGGTTGCATTTCCTCCACCAGGATAAGGCTTATATCCTCCAAATTGTGCTCTTCCGGCCAAAGCTGTTGGCACAATGTGGGGTGTAGAGTTTGGTAAACGCCACCCAACATTCAGCACTAACATAAAGCAGGTAGTACTGTCCTACTGTCATAAGGCAGCTCGGTCATATCTGACTAAGACCTGACACGGAGAGGGAATAATAGAGACCACAGAAATCTCGATTTATGAAGGCCATAAATGGGCACTCTCCCGCTGTTTATGCTTCACCTTGACACCACAAGGTACAAGAGGAACAAGATGAGATGTGACGAGACGAGATGAGACAAGATAAATTGTCAACACAGTCCGGTTCAATTCCCATGGGGTACATACATATATAGGTACAGTTGTCATTTTTAAATATCAGGATTATAATCTAACATCATCATAAGGCAGGTCCCGTGGGAAACACCTTACCCAACAAGCTCCACTGAAAATACTAGATCACAGGCTAGTTTCCCTGCCTCATTTTCATACCCAAGGTGTCTTCACTGTCCAGTGACCCTCCTCATGTTTTTTGTTTTTTGTTTTTCTTTTTCATGTTCACTCACTTTGAAGCATAGTCCATTACACAACTACACAACTGACACTACCTCTGGTGCACTGGACTGATTTTTCCTTTCCTTATTACCCTCGCCATCAGGCAAACCCATTCCTACTTCTGAGGTACTTGTAATTTATGTCCCCAAGTCAAGGATGAGAAATCAACATTTTAATCCAACTGACCAGTGTAAGGGTTAAACTCGTTACCTCGGCATCAGCACACCGGAAGTTTAAGTGTGAGCGCTCATATCTATTGGGCCATGCAGACCTCCATCTCAAGCTCTACTGTGTATCATTGTTTTCAACAGTAAAGAATCCTTCTCTATGCCTTAAGGCTCACTGAATATATGGTGCTAGACCCAAGCAAACATTCAGTGGCTGATGTGGTCAGTATCTCACTGGCTGCTTTTACTTCCCAAGACATTTCCTGGTACCCAGTGAAGGCTGGGGCAACCTGGGAGCCTAGGAAATTTTTTTTAATCTATCTCAACACAGATTTAAACCTGTGGCCACAAGATCAGCAGATAAGCATCTAGCCACTATACTACTTCAACGCCCATTGTACATGGTAGTAAGTCAAATGTGATGGCATTAGACTACTTTGTAAAAGTAATTCACCCAGGTCGTATACCGCTGCAAACAAAGTGACATTTGCTACAAAGCCAACACACATTCTATCTCAAAACCGACGTACATTCTTCAATAAATTCAAGTCACATTTCACTGTAAAACTTGGCCACATTCACTAGAAAAACAAGTTAAATGCCACCACAAAATCTGGTCCCACATCTCTACAAAATCTGGTTACATAACACTATAATATCTGGTCAATGTCACTACAACATCTGGTCACAAAACACTACAAAATTTGGTAACATAACACTACAAAACTACGTGACATGTCACTAATCTGGTCACATTCTTCAAATTTGGTGTCGTTTCATTTTAGATTTCCCGGTTATGATATGCAAATTTCATGGTTTTTCGCCTTCTGTTTGTTTTTACCGACCTTAAAACTCTCAACTGATGTACCCAGATATTTTTTTTTCTTTTTTACAAGGCATGCTACGATCGCCTAACTGCCATATCTAATAAATATAAAAATAAAGCTATTTACAAACTGTAAGTACAAATAAAGTAAAGAACCCTTTTCACACCTTGAGGTAACTTGGATTTATGGTGCTAGCCCCATATTTTTATAGACCAATCAGCACTCAATGAATACCATGCCGGCCACCTTGACTTCCCAAGACAGTGTCCTGGTATCAATTTCAGACTGGATCGACCAGGGAGCCCAGGTCTATCTAAGAAATCTGCCTGACTGGAGATGTCAAAACATGACCAGTGGAGATGTCAAAACATGACTCCTGGAGATGTCAAAACATGACCACTGGAGATGTCAAAACATGACCACTGGAGATGTCAAAACATGACCACTGGAGATGTCAAAACATGACCACTGGAGATGTCAAAACATGACCCCCGGAGATGTCAAAACATGACCCCTGGAGATGTCAAAACATGACCACTGGAGATGTCAAAACATGACCACTGGGCCGGCAGGCAATGACTGGCTCCCTCACAAACTATCAAGCAATAAATGTAATAAATAATATATAGTGATTCTATCACAGCATTAATTACTTCACATAAGGTAGGAAGTGCTGATGAAATGCATATGTATGGTTTCAACAATCACATGTAGTAAATAAGTATACTGCACATGATGAACTGGGGTACCATAATTCTTAGTGTGAATGCATCTCTCTCTCTCTCTCTCTCTCTCTCTCTCTCTCTCTCTCTCTCTCTCTCTCTCTCTCTCTCTCTCTCTCTCTCTCTCTCTCTTTTTTCCCCCTCTCACCAACTGTCCCCCTAGGTTCTTCTTCCATGTTCTACAGTTTGTGGGTCGGGCTTCACCAAATGATATTCTGGATATCTGCTGTTGAGGAGGATCTTTTTGAAGCATCCATGCCCAGTATCCACACTATACTAATGAAGAATCAGATTTGCTGGGCTGGTCACTTAACTCGCATGCCAGATCACAGGCTCCCTAAATGAATTTTCTACGGTGAGCTTCGTTGTGGTAAACGCCCCCAAGGTAGCCAGAGGAAACGCTTTAAAAACACTCTGAAAATCTCACTGAAAGCTTTTGGAATTCATCATGACACCTGGGATTCTGCTGCCAAAGACCAAAATTCATGGCGCACATCATTACGCAAGGGTGCAGTCACTTGCGAAGTAACCATGACTGCAAGAGCTGTGAAGAAAAGGCTGGACAGAAAAACCACTGAAGGAGATTCTCCTCCTGGATCGTCAAGCATTCTTTGCCCACATTGTCAAAGAACATTTCGAGCCAAAATAGGCCTTATCAGCCATCTTAGAACTCACGGCTCCATACTTTCAACCCCACTGGATGAAATATAGTATGGTCATCATCATTCTTGATGGACAAACAACATTAACATTTTGAAGCTGGGTAAATGGGGTCTTCCCACCTGACAGTTACAAAATATTGATACATGCCTGAGGCATAATCCATTGGATGGTTGCATGCATGTCCCCTTACTAAAGTCTCTATGCTGTGCTGTACACAGGACCTACTGGCACAAAGTTTTTGATTTTGTCTGCGCCAAATTTCCTGTCTCATCTGGGTGCCTGCTGGTGTGTACACCCAACCTTTAACCAGATGTCTAGGAGTAACAGGGCTCACCACTTGTAGGTAAGGTAGGCTTGAGCAGGTGAGATAGGCTTGAGCAGGTGAGGTAGGCTTGAGCAGGTGAGGTACGTTTGAGCAGTTGACATAGGGTTGAGCAGGTGAGATAGGCTTGATCAGGCGAGGTAGGCTTGAGTAGGTGAGGTAGATTTGAGCAGGTGAGGTAACTTGAGTAGGTGAGGTAGGCCTGAACAGGTGAGGTAGGCTTGAATATGTGATGCTCATGAGCATTATGAATCTTATAATCGCTTCACTGCCCCCCTAAGCTTAGATTGGTTACAAATTGATATTTCACTTCTAAAATGTGAGCATCCTTTGACAAAGCTTATATTAGGTCCAAATTGTTATTTCATCTCTAAAATGTGAACATCCTTTGATAAAGCTTAGATTAGGTCCAAATTGTTATTTCACCTCTAAAATGTGATCATCCTTTGACAAAGCTTAGATTAGGCTCACCCCTCTGCCGTGCGTCCACCTTGACGAGGTAGAGGGGCTTGAGCGTTCCAATGACCCCAAGAGCTATGCCGACGGTAGCACAGCTACTGGTAGGGTCACCCATGTCGGACAGGTCAAGGGAGAGGGACCAGACGAAGTGACGCACAAACCTGCTGCCTTGTAGGTAGACTGGGGACAGTCAAAGGCTAGGGAAAGCATCCCGAAAAATGCTTGTCGAAATCGGATGTACTGAGCCACAGGCTTGACAAAGAAGTGCAACGTAACTTTATCATTTCATGATGCCACAGATGAAAATTAATCGTTATGGTGCTAATCCCGTGAAGTCCCATCAGGCGGTGATAGTGCCGGGCCCCCTGCCTCGAGGGGGTCCACCCATGACTACTGGTGGTCACCTTCCCCTGTGCTGTGGAGTCAAGGCACAGAGGAGTAGGTTAAGAGCTATTGACCAAACACCCCGGACTCTCAACATACTACAATGGAATGCCGAAGGAGTTTATAACAAGAAAGCCTCCCTAACACAGCGTCTTCATAAAGATAGAATAGATGTGGCATGCATTCAAGAGACACACCTCAACGCCAATCGCACATTTTCAGTCGAGGGATATCAGGCCACACGTTTTGACCGCGAAGGACACAAAGGAGGAGTTGTAATACTTACACGAAATACAATACCTTGCAGCGAAGTATCTGTGATCTCTGACAACCAAACGGAAATTATAGGTGTTGATATAATGATAAAGGACATGAAAATAAGAATTTACAATCTGTATAGCCCGGCAGATAAGGATCTTACACTCTCAAACATGGAAATAACTGACACAAATTGCATTGTTGTCGGAGACTTTAATAGCCGCTCAGAAAGATGGGGATACCCAGATACTGACAAAAGAGGAGATGAAGTGGAGGACTGGGAAATAGACTCAAATCTCCATCTACTCAACAAAGCGGATGACACACCGAGCTTCTACTCCAGAAGATGGATTACCACTTCTACTCCAGACTTAGCTTTCTGCACAGGAGACATCCTCCACAAAATCGATCGCCATGTGCTTGACCAATTAGCAGGTAGTGACCACAGACCAATCAAGCTTGTAATAAATATGGAGTATGTTCCACAGGAGCAAAAGCCTTTGCCTCGCTGGAATTACAAACGAGCAGATTGGGACAGATTTTCCATACTAACAGACAAATATTGTGAAAACATAAATACACGATATGGCAACATGAAGCAAATGGTGGAAAGTCTAAACAGAGCAATAATACAGGCGGCCACTGAGTCTATTCCAAGAGGAGCGAGGAAAAATTACAAACCATACTGGACTGAGGAACTACAAATTTTGGAGGACAAAGTTGAAGATGCTAGGAAGACCGCAGAGAGAGAACAAACAACTGAAGCGAACATCTCTCTCAAAGCCATCTCAGCAAAATATAAAAGAACAGTAAATCAAACAACAAGAGATTGTTAGAGGAAAAAAACAGAAAACCTGAATTTTGACAGGGATGGAAACAAACTATGGAAACTAGTGAAAGCCATGAACAATGAAGGACCTAGAAACAAACAAATAACAATTAAACAAGGAAATGCCTTGCTTACAGGAAAAAAGGCTGCAAATGCACTAATGGAACACTATGCCAGTGCAAACCACATTGATATTACAGCCGAACAGAAGAAAGCAATCAAAGATAAACAGATACATCATAGATATAAAGAGACAGCAGCAGAATATATGATGGCAAATCTAACAATGGAAGAAATGGAACAGGCAATGAATACCCTAAAAAAGAAGACATCACCAGGAAAGGATGGAATCACAAATGAAATGCTAATAGGACTAGGCACTAAGGCAAAAAAGAAACTACTAGCAGTCCTAAATTACAGCTGGAAGAGGGGAATAGTCCCACAGGCATGGAAGGAAGCTATACTAATACCAGTCCCAAAGAAAGGAAAAGACCTGGAAGAACCAAATGGCTATCAACCTATCAGTCTTCTTAGCTGTGTAGGAAAATTAATGGAACGCATTATCAATGGCAGGCTAACATGGCATCTGGAAGAAAACCAACTCTTAACACCTCACCAAGCAGGATTCAGAAAGTACAGATCCACTGAAGATCAAATAACCTATATAGCTCAGGAAATAGAGGATGCCTTCCAAGAGAAAAAGCACACACTAGCGGTCTGGATAGATTTAGAAAAAGCATTTGATAAAGTATGGAAGGAAGGACTGAAAGTAAAACTGCAAAAAATGCATGTTTGTGGGAAAATGTACAAATGGATCAGCCACTACCTTGAGAACAGAACTGCCAGGACAAAAGTACAAGGACAAACCAGCAAAATGATGCTGTTGGAGCAAGGTGTCCCCCAAGGAGGAGTTCTTTCACCAACATTATTCCTAGCATATATAAACGACATCACGGAAAATTTTCCAGCCAGAGTACACACATCATCCTTTGCAGATGACCTAGCCATATGGACATCTGAAGAATATATTAGTACAGCTAACAGCAGAATACAGCAAGCCCTATTAGCGCTAGAGGACTGGTCAAAATCATGGCTAGTGAAGATAAGTGAGGAGAAAACAACATGCACAGTGTTCTCCCTCTCAACTAAAACTCAGCAATCTAAGCTGGTATTGAATGGAAAAATATTGCGCCATGAAGAAAATCCAAACTATCTAGGAGTCACCTTTGATCGTCGCCTGACATGGAAGACACAGGTTGAGAAAAATCGAACAAGAGCAAGGCAAAGAATGGCAATCATGAAAAAGCTTGCTGGTACAACGTGGGGGGCAGATGAGAAAGTTCTCAAGAAGTTATATACTGGACGGGTGAGGCCAGTACTGGAATATGGCATTGCAGCTTGGGCAACAGCAGCTAAGTCAAACTTTAACAAAATAAGCAGAGTCCAAAATCAAGGAATGCGAATCATAACTGGAAGCCTGAAGACAACGCCTATTTATGAACTAGAAAAGATCACTTGTTTACAACCAATGCAGGATAGAAGAGATAGCAGAGCCCAGCAACAAGCTGAAAAATTTAGAAGATTGACAGACCACCCTATGTATAAAAGGTTTAGTGGTTTTGGAAAGGGAAGACTGAAGCGTAGCAACTTTGTAGAAACTGCAAAACGAAAGATTAGGGCAGATCCCATACTTAACATATCAACAGTCAAACCCATTTACAATGCAGACAAATTCCCAGCTTGGAGACAGCAGCTACTGCCTGAGATGATAGAAAACATTCCTGGTATTGAGAAAAAGAACACTCAGCATGAAACCGAAAGAAGAGAAATAACCCTAAACTACATAAAAGAACATTACCCAAGCAGCAATTGGACCCATGCATATACAGATGGATCAGCCAAAAATTCAGTAGAGAATGGAGGAGGAGGAATTCTCCTAAATTTAAAAAATGGAGTGAAAAAAACACATTCAGTGGCAACTGGAAAGTTTTCAAGTAACTTCAAAGCGGAGGTAGAGGCTCTGAAAACTGCAGCAGAAATGCTCTTGATGGAGGAAAATAAAGAGACGCAAATAGCTATCTTTACAGATGCAAAGTCAGCTGTCTCAATAATGAAGAGCAATTACAGCACAGAAATAGCTGACCTAAGAGCAGCACTCCATGGTCTATGCCAGAAATCCAAAAAAGTTGTAATACAGTGGATACCATCACATTGCAGTATACCTGGAAATGAAGAGGCTGACAGACTGGCAAAAGAGGGCGGACGACTACCACAGCCTGACATAGACATAACCTATAACGAGGCAAAGAGGTTGATAAAAAGCACTTATAGAACCAAATGGGAATCAGAGCATCCAGGTCACCAGAAGGATGATGCATATTACAAACTCGACCGAAGAGAACAAGTAGCAATCTTCAGACTCCGCACAGGACATAACAGGCTGAAATACCACTTGTTCAATAAACTAAAGATAGGAGATACCGATGAATGCAATTGTGGAACTGGTAAAATGACAGCTAAACATTTGCTGCAGGAGTGTCCAATATATGCAGAACAGAGAAAGATATTTTGGCCCACACCTGCTTCATTTGAGGACAAGCTCTATGGAGATATCAACAAGCTCAAGTTGACTGCAGCTTACTTTAACTACATTCAGGTTGACATTTAAAGGTGCATGAAGAAGTATTTAGACTGCCGCACTTCATACCACAGGTATGTCGGTTACAAAAGCGCCCCAGAGGCATGAAATGGAATATTGCTTGGATAGCAAATCCATTACGTGGAAAGTCCGAACCAAAAGCTCACTGTGTGGGCTTCATAAAAGGTGGAAAAAGTGTCCCAGTGGCACGAAATGGAATATTGCTTGGATAGCAAATCCATTATGTGGAAAGTCCGAATCGAAAGCACACTGTGTGGGCTTCATAAAAGGTGGAAAAAGTGTCCTAGTGGCACGAAATGGAATATTGCTTGGATAGCAAATCCATTATGTGGAAAGTCCGAATCGAAAGCTCACTGTGTGGATGTCATCTGCAGACTGCATACTTCTGGTTTCCGGAAGAACAGCCTATGGTGAATGGAAGGCCCAATATACGGAAGTGAGGCTAAGCAGCCATGTGCAGGACGTGACGATTCCTTGGGTGAGCCCAGTACCAGAGCGCTGTGTGTTGGCTCTGCAAGTATGGAAGCCTCCTTGGATGGCGGGGAATGCCCATGGTCTGTCCCTGCCTTCCCTTGAGGGCTGACCAGGATGTCTTTGGCTGTTCTATATGGGCCAGCTGGGATGGGGGATAACACCACAACAGTGAGAGCCAAACGTCCTAAGAAACCCCCGGGAAGGTTAACCCGGTCAACAAATGCCCGCAGAAGTCGGATGTGTCGGCCTAACGGCGCAAGAACGCAGCTCTGCTGTGGACAGGCACAACGCAATCACGTCCGAAAAAAAACTCCGGATGAACGAAGAAGAAGAAGAAGAAGATTAGGCTCAAATTGTTGTTTCACCTCTAAAATGTGAACATCCTTTGACAAGGCTTATATTGGGTCCAGATAGTTATTTCACCTCCAAAATGTGAACATCCTTTGACAAGACTTAGAACCTAATCTCCTGGTCTCTCAAGGGGAGTTCGCCCCACCTAATTATACACTCTTTCATCCCCATCAAGTGTCTTCCGACTGATCATCCTTGTCCACAGCTTGTGACCTCCAACAGCATGTGTGCTGACTGCACCCTTCCATGCCAAGACACAAGGATTCAAGAATCTTTTCTCACTGTCTTCCTCTATCTTTCTTTCCACAGGTCTTTCCATCTGTTAGAATATGTTCTAGTTTTTGTCTCCTCATAAAGTGAACAAAACATTATGACTGCCTTAATTATAGTTCTCAACAAATGCCGTTTTCACCTCAGACTGGTTTGTCAGACTTCAGTACACATTTGTGTCAGATTTACTTCCTTTAGACAGAGTCCATGCAAGATAATGAGCTCCTTCTACTCAAGGATCAACATCACCAAGTGCACTGCCACCCAGCATTGACAATCACGCAGATCTCAGTCCCTGCTGTTCTGTATCAACTCCACTGATGATATTCCTCCAAGTCACCATTCCAGTCATCATTCTCTGACTGCTCCTGTCTCCTCTTCCACTGATGATATTCCTCCAGGTGACCATTCCAATCAATCAAGCATTATTTTATCTGACTGCCCCTGACTCCTCTTCTGCTGATCTTTCCAGACATCCCAATGTTTTCTAATGCCTCTCTACTCATGACATGACGAAATAACACTGTTTGCCTCCTTAAATGTGTATTTAATGTTCTACTTTCCTTATCCCTTTCCAGGCAATAGTTATCAGTTACTCTGGCAGTCCAAGGTATTCACAACATTTTTCTTAGCATCTACATTTCTGGGTCTCCAAGCTATTCATAGTGTGCTCATTTACATTCCATGAGTCACTGTCACATAATAGTATGGGTATTATATAACATTCAAGCACTCTTCCTGACATCCAATGATAGTGACTTACTGCATAAGACACTTTTCATTTTCTATCCACGAGTATGTTTTCCTTTCTAACAATTCTGCCTGACAGCTCACTATTGGTGATTTTCAACCATCCATGAGATATTTTAATGTGTGCAATGTGGAACGATACATCCTGGTTTTTGCCCTTATGTGAGAAGATTCAGTATCCAATCTTACAAAAAAATCATGGGGATGTGTGATTTAATTTGTGAGATCTTATGTTGGGTTTCAAACTGGGCAACTACTAAGCCAGAGTCAGATGCCACATCCTCTCCACCACGACACCCTTAAAAGTGTAACCGCACCCCATTGCTGTCAGTTATATCCCAGGAATTGGGGGGTCAGCTGGACCTAATGGATAAGAGCGCTCATTCTGAAACATCCGGTGTGCTGATGCCGAGGTGGCGGGTTCACCCCATATACTGGCCAGTTGGATTAAATTTTGACTCCTCATCCTTGACTTGGGGACATAAATTACAAGTACCTCTGAAGTCGGAGTGGGTTCATCTGATGACGAGGGACATTAGAGGGAAAGCTAATCCACACACAAAATTCAGTCCAATGAAGTACTAGAAGTAGCATGTATAGACTATGTTCAAGTTCAAAGTGAGTGAGAGCCAATAAAGAAATCACAGGAACCAACTCACAATCATTGACACAGCCAATAAAGAAATCACAGGAACCAACTCACAATCATTGACACAGCCAATAAAGAAATCACAGGAACCAACTCACAATCATTGACACAGCCAATAAAGAAATCACAGGAACCAACTCACAATCATTGACACAGCCAATAAAGAAATCACAGGAACCAACTCACAATCATTGACACAGCCAATAAAGAAATCACAGGAACCAACTCACAATCATTGACACAGCCAATAAAGAAATCACAGGAACCAACTCACAATCATTGACACAGCCAATAAAGAAATCACAGGAACCAACTCACAATCATTGACACAGCCAATAAAGAAATCACAGGAACCAACTCACAATCATTGACACAGCCAATAAAGAAATCACAGGAACCAACTCACAATCATTGACACAGCCAATAAAGAAATCACAGGAACCAACTCACAATCATTGACACAGCCAATAAAGAAATCACAGGAACCAACTCACAATCATTGACACAGCCAATAAAGAAATCACAGGAACCAACTCACAATCATTGACACAGCCAATAAAGAAATCACAGGAACCAACTCACAATCATTGACACAGCCAATAAAGAAATCACAGGAACCAACTCACAATCATTGACACAGCCAATAAAGAAATCACAGGAACCAACTCACAATCATTGACACAGCCAATAAAGAAATCACAGGAATCAACTCACAATCATTGACACAGCCAATAAAGAAATCACAGGAACCAACTCACAATCATTGACACAGCCAATAAAGAAATCACAGGAATCAACTCACAATCATTGACACAGCCAATAAAGAAATCACAGGAACCAACTCACAATCATTGACACAGCCAATAAAGAAATCACAGGAACCAACTCACAATCATTGACACAGCCAATAAAGAAATCACAGGAACCAACTCACAATCATTGACACAGCCAATAAAGAAATCACAGGAACCAACTCACAATCATTGACACAGCCAATAAAGAAATCACAGGAATCAACTCACAATCATTGACACAGCCAATAAAGAAATCACAGGAACCAACTCACAATCATTGACACAGCCAATAAAGAAATCACAGGAACCAACTCACAATCATTGACACAGCCAATAAAGAAATCACAGGAATCAACTCACAATCATTGACACAGCCAATAAAGAAATCACAGGAATCAACTCACAATCATTGACACAGCCAATAAAGAAATCACAGGAATCAACTCACAATCATTGACACAGCCAATAAAGAAATCACAGGAATCAACTCACAATCATTGACACAGCCAATAAAGAAATCACAGGAACCAACTCACAATAATTGACACAGCCAATAAAGAAATCACAGGAACCAACTCACAATCATTGACACAGCCAATAAAGAAATCACAGGAATCAACTCACAATCATTGACACAGCCAATAAAGAAATCACAGGAATCAACTCACAATCATTGACACAGCCAATAAAGAAATCACAGGAATCAACTCACAATCATTGACACAGCCAATAAAGAAATCACAGGAATCAACTCACAATCATTGACACAGCCAATAAAGAAATCACAGGAATCAACTCACAATCATTGACACAGCCAATAAAGAAATCACAGGAATCAACTCACAATCATTGACACAGCCAATAAAGAAATCACAGGAATCAACTCACAATCATTGACACAGCCAATAAAGAAATCACAGGAATCAACTCACAATCATTGACACAGCCAATAAAGAAATCACAGGAATCAACTCACAATCATTGACACAGCCAATAAAGAAATCACAGGAATCAACTCACAATCATTGACACAGCCAATAAAGAAATCACAGGAATCAACTCACAATCATTGACACAGCCAATAAAGAAATCACAGGAATCAACTCACAATCATTGACACAGCCAATAAAGAAATCACAGGAATCAACTCACAATCATTGACACAGCCAATAAAGAAATCACAGGAATCAACTCACAATCATTGACACAGCCAATAAAGAAATCACAGGAATCAACTCACAATCATTGACACAGCCAATAAAGAAATCACAGGAATCAACTCACAATCATTGACACAGCCAATAAAGAAATCACAGGAATCAACTCACAATCATTGACACAGCCAATAAAGAAATCACAGGAATCAACTCACAATCATTGACACAGCCAATAAAGAAATCACAGGAATCAACTCACAATCATTGACACAGCCAATAAAGAAATCACAGGAATCAACTCACAATCATTGACACAGCCAATAAAGAAATCACAGGAATCAACTCACAATCATTGACACAGCCAATAAAGAAATCACAGGAATCAACTCACAATCATTGACACAGCCAATAAAGAAATCACAGGAATCAACTCACAATCATTGACACAGCCAATAAAGAAATCACAGGAATCAACTCACAATCATTGACACAGCCAATAAAGAAATCACAGGAATCAACTCACAATCATTGACACAGCCAATAAAGAAATCACAGGAATCAACTCACAATCATTGACAAAGCCAATAAAGAAATCACAGGAATCAACTCTCAATCATTGACACAGCCAATAAAGAAATCACAGGAATCAACTCACAATCATTGACACAGCCAATAAAGAAATCACAGGAATCAACTCACAATCATTGACACAGCCAATAAAGAAATCACAGGAATCAACTCACAATCATTGACACAGCCAATAAAGAAATCACAGGAATCAACTCTCAATAATTGACACAGCCAATAAAGAAATCACAGGAATCAACTCACAATCATTGACACAGCCAATAAAGAAATCACAGGAACCAACTCACAATAATTGACACAGCCAATAAAGAAATCACAGGAACCAACTCACAATCATTGACACAGCCAATAAAGAAATCACAGGAATCAACTCACAATCATTGACACAGCCAATAAAGAAATCACAGGAATCAACTCTCAATAATTGACACAGCCAATAAAGAAATCACAGGAATCAACTCACAATCATTGACACAGCCAATAAAGAAATCACAGGAATCAACTCTCAATAATTGACACAGCCAATAAAGAAATCACAGGAATCAACTCTCAATAATTGACACAGCCAATAAAGAAATCACAGGAATCAACTCTCAATAATTGACACAGCCAATAAAGAAATCACAGGAATCAACTCTCAATAATTGACACAGCCAATAAAGAAATCACAGGAATCAACTCTCAATAATTGACACAGCCAATAAAGAAATCACAGGAATCAACTCTCAATAATTGACACAGCCAATAAAGAAATCACAGGAATCAACTCTCAATAATTGACACAGCCAATAAAGAAATCACAGGAATCAACTCTCAATAATTGACACAGCCAATAAAGAAATCACAGGAATCAACTCACAATCATTGACACAGCCAATAAAGAAATCACAGGAATCAACTCTCAATAATTGACACAGCCAATAAAGAAATCACAGGAACCAACTCTCAATAATTGACACAGCCAATAAAGAAATCACAGGAACCAACTCTCAATAATTGACACAGCCAATAAAGAAATCACAGGAACCAACTCTCAATAATTGACACAGCCAATAAAGAAATCACAGGAATCAACTCACAATCATTGACACAGCCAATAAAGAAATCACAGGAATCAACTCTCAATCATTGACACAGCCAATAAAGAAATCACAGGAATCAACTCACAATCATTGACACAGCCAATAAAGAAATCACAGGAACCAACTCACAATCATTGACACAGCCAATAAAGAAATCACAGGAACCAACTCACAATCATTGACACAGCCAATAAAGAAATCACAGGAACCAACTCACAATCATTGACACAGCCAATAAAGAAATCACAGGAATCAACTCTCAATCATTGACACAGCCAATAAAGAAATCACAGGAACCAACTCACAATCATTGACACAGCCAATAAAGAAATCACAGGAATCAACTCACAATCATTGACACAGCCAATAAAGAAATCACAGGAATCAACTCACAATCATTGACACAGCCAATAAAGAAATCACAGGAATCAACTCACAATAATTGACACAGCCAATAAAGAAATCACAGGAACCAACTCACAATCATTGACACAGCCAATAAAGAAATCACAGGAATCAACTCACAATCATTGACACAGCCAATAAAGAAATCACAGGAATCAACTCACAATAATTGACACAGCCAATAAAGAAATCACAGGAATCAACTCACAATAATTGACACAGCCAATAAAGAAATCACAGGAATCAACTCACAATCATTGACACAGCCAATAAAGAAATCACAGGAATCAACTCACAATCATTGACACAGCCAATAAAGAAATCACAGGAACCAACTCACAATCATTGACACAGCCAATAAAGAAATCACAGGAACCAACTCACAATAATTGACACAGCCAATAAAGAAATCACAGGAACCAACTCACAATCATTGACACAGCCAATAAAGAAATCACAGGAATCAACTCACAATCATTGACACAGCCAATAAAGAAATCACAGGAATCAACTCACAATCATTGACACAGCCAATAAAGAAATCACAGGAATCAACTCACAATCATTGACACAGCCAATAAAGAAATCACAGGAATCAACTCACAATCATTGACACAGCCAATAAAGAAATCACAGGAATCAACTCACAATCATTGACACAGCCAATAAAGAAATCACAGGAATCAACTCACAATCATTGACACAGCCAATAAAGAAATCACAGGAATCAACTCATAATCATTGACACAGCCAATAAAGAAATCACAGGAATCAACTCACAATCATTGACACAGCCAATAAAGAAATCACAGGAATCAACTCACAATCATTGACACAGCCAATAAAGAAATCACAGGAATCAACTCACAATAATTGACACAGCCAATAAAGAAATCACAGGAACCAACTCACAATCATTGACACAGCCAATAAAGAAATCACAGGAATCAACTCACAATCATTGACACAGCCAATAAAGAAATCACAGGAATCAACTCACAATAATTGACACAGCCAATAAAGAAATCACAGGAATCAACTCTCAATAATTGACACAGCCAATAAAGAAATCACAGGAATCAACTCTCAATAATTGACACAGCCAATAAAGAAATCACAGGAATCAACTCTCAATAATTGACACAGCCAATAAAGAAATCACAGGAATCAACTCTCAATAATTGACACAGCCAATAAAGAAATCACAGGAATCAACTCACAATCATTGACACAGCCAATAAAGAAATCACAGGAATCAACTCTCAATAATTGACACAGCCAATAAAGAAATCACAGGAACCAACTCTCAATAATTGACACAGCCAATAAAGAAATCACAGGAACCAACTCTCAATAATTGACACAGCCAATAAAGAAATCACAGGAACCAACTCTCAATAATTGACACAGCCAATAAAGAAATCACAGGAACCAACTCTCAATCATTGACACAGCCAATAAAGAAATCACAGGAATCAACTCTCAATCATTGACACAGCCAATAAAGAAATCACAGGAATCAACTCTCAATCATTGACACAGCCAATAAAGAAATCACAGGAATCAACTCACAATCATTGACACAGCCAATAAAGAAATCACAGGAACCAACTCACAATCATTGACACAGCCAATAAAGAAATCACAGGAACCAACTCACAATCATTGACACAGCCAATAAAGAAATCACAGGAACCAACTCACAATCATTGACACAGCCAATAAAGAAATCACAGGAATCAACTCTCAATCATTGACACAGCCAATAAAGAAATCACAGGAACCAACTCACAATCATTGACACAGCCAATAAAGAAATCACAGGAATCAACTCACAATCATTGACACAGCCAATAAAGAAATCACAGGAATCAACTCACAATCATTGACACAGCCAATAAAGAAATCACAGGAATCAACTCACAATAATTGACACAGCCAATAAAGAAATCACAGGAACCAACTCACAATCATTGACACAGCCAATAAAGAAATCACAGGAATCAACTCTCAATAATTGACACAGCCAATAAAGAAATCACAGGAACCAACTCTCAATAATTGACACAGCCAATAAAGAAATCACAGGAACCAACTCTCAATAATTGACACAGCCAATAAAGAAATCACAGGAACCAACTCTCAATAATTGACACAGCCAATAAAGAAATCACAGGAATCAACTCACAATCATTGACACAGCCAATAAAGAAATCACAGGAATCAACTCTCAATCATTGACACAGCCAATAAAGAAATCACAGGAACCAACTCACAATCATTGACACAGCCAATAAAGAAATCACAGGAACCAACTCACAATCATTGACACAGCCAATAAAGAAATCACAGGAACCAACTCACAATCATTGACACAGCCAATAAAGAAATCACAGGAACCAACTCACAATCATTGACACAGCCAATAAAGAAATCACAGGAATCAACTCTCAATCATTGACACAGCCAATAAAGAAATCACAGGAACCAACTCACAATCATTGACACAGCCAATAAAGAAATCACAGGAATCAACTCACAATCATTGACACAGCCAATAAAGAAATCACAGGAATCAACTCACAATCATTGACACAGCCAATAAAGAAATCACAGGAATCAACTCACAATCATTGACACAGCCAATAAAGAAATCACAGGAATCAACTCACAATCATTGACACAGCCAATAAAGAAATCACAGGAATCAACTCACAATCATTGACACAGCCAATAAAGAAATCACAGGAATCAACTCACAATCATTGACACAGCCAATAAAGAAATCACAGGAATCAACTCACAATCATTGACACAGCCAATAAAGAAATCACAGGAATCAACTCATAATCATTGACACAGCCAATAAAGAAATCACAGGAATCAACTCACAATCATTGACACAGCCAATAAAGAAATCACAGGAATCAACTCACAATCATTGACACAGCCAATAAAGAAATCACAGGAATCAACTCACAATAATTGACACAGCCAATAAAGAAATCACAGGAACCAACTCACAATCATTGACACAGCCAATAAAGAAATCACAGGAATCAACTCACAATCATTGACACAGCCAATAAAGAAATCACAGGAATCAACTCACAATAATTGACACAGCCAATAAAGAAATCACAGGAATCAACTCTCAATAATTGACACAGCCAATAAAGAAATCACAGGAATCAACTCTCAATCATTGACACAGCCAATAAAGAAATCACAGGAACCAACTCACAATCATTGACACAGCCAATAAAGAAATCACAGGAATCAACTCACAATCATTGACACAGCCAATAAAGAAATCACAGGAATCAACTCACAATCATTGACACAGCCAATAAAGAAATCACAGGAATCAACTCACAATAATTGACACAGCCAATAAAGAAATCACAGGAACCAACTCACAATCATTGACACAGCCAATAAAGAAATCACAGGAATCAACTCACAATCATTGACACAGCCAATAAAGAAATCACAGGAATCAACTCACAATAATTGACACAGCCAATAAAGAAATCACAGGAATCAACTCACAATAATTGACACAGCCAATAAAGAAATCACAGGAATCAACTCACAATCATTGACACAGCCAATAAAGAAATCACAGGAATCAACTCACAATCATTGACACAGCCAATAAAGAAATCACAGGAACCAACTCACAATCATTGACACAGCCAATAAAGAAATCACAGGAACCAACTCACAATAATTGACACAGCCAATAAAGAAATCACAGGAATCAACTCACAATCATTGACACAGCCAATAAAGAAATCACAGGAATCAACTCACAATCATTGACACAGCCAATAAAGAAATCACAGGAATCAACTCACAATCATTGACACAGCCAATAAAGAAATCACAGGAATCAACTCACAATCATTGACACAGCCAATAAAGAAATCACAGGAATCAACTCACAATCATTGACACAGCCAATAAAGAAATCACAGGAATCAACTCACAATCATTGACACAGCCAATAAAGAAATCACAGGAATCAACTCATAATCATTGACACAGCCAATAAAGAAATCACAGGAATCAACTCACAATCATTGACACAGCCAATAAAGAAATCACAGGAATCAACTCACAATCATTGACACAGCCAATAAAGAAATCACAGGAATCAACTCACAATAATTGACACAGCCAATAAAGAAATCACAGGAACCAACTCACAATCATTGACACAGCCAATAAAGAAATCACAGGAATCAACTCACAATCATTGACACAGCCAATAAAGAAATCACAGGAATCAACTCACAATAATTGACACAGCCAATAAAGAAATCACAGGAATCAACTCACAATAATTGACACAGCCAATAAAGAAATCACAGGAATCAACTCACAATCATTGACACAGCCAATAAAGAAATCACAGGAACCAACTCACAATCATTGACACAGCCAATAAAGAAATCACAGGAATCAACTCACAATCATTGACACAGCCAATAAAGAAATCACAGGAATCAACTCACAATCATTGACACAGCCAATAAAGAAATCACAGGAATCAACTCACAATCATTGACACAGCCAATAAAGAAATCACAGGAATCAACTCACAATAATTGACACAGCCAATAAAGAAATCACAGGAATCAACTCACAATCATTTACACAGCCAATAAAGAAATCACAGGAATCAACTCACAATCATTGACACAGCCAATAAAGAAATCACAGGAATCAACTCACAATCATTGACACAGCCAATAAAGAAATCACAGGAATCAACTCACAATCATTGACACAGCCAATAAAGAAATCACAGGAATCAACTCACAATCATTGACACAGCCAATAAAGAAATCACAGGAATCAACTCACAATCATTGACACAGCCAATAAAGAAATCACAGGAATCAACTCATAATCATTGACACAGCCAATAAAGAAATCACAGGAATCAACTCACAATCATTGACACAGCCAATAAAGAAATCACAGGAATCAACTCACAATCATTGACACAGCCAATAAAGAAATCACAGGAATCAACTCACAATAATTGACACAGCCAATAAAGAAATCACAGGAACCAACTCACAATCATTGACACAGCCAATAAAGAAATCACAGGAATCAACTCACAATCATTGACACAGCCAATAAAGAAATCACAGGAATCAACTCACAATAATTGACACAGCCAATAAAGAAATCACAGGAATCAACTCACAATCATTGACACAGCCAATAAAGAAATCACAGGAATCAACTCACAATCATTGACACAGCCAATAAAGAAATCACAGGAACCAACTCACAATCATTGACACAGCCAATAAAGAAATCACAGGAATCAACTCACAATCATTGACACAGCCAATAAAGAAATCACAGGAATCAACTCACAATCATTGACACAGCCAATAAAGAAATCACAGGAATCAACTCACAATCATTGACACAGCCAATAAAGAAATCACAGGAATCAACTCACAATCATTGACACAGCCAATAAAGAAATCACAGGAATCAACTCACAATCATTTACACAGCCAATAAAGAAATCACAGGAATCAACTCACAATAATTGACACAGCCAATAAAGAAATCACAGGAATCAACTCACAATAATTGACACAGCCAATAAAGAAATCACAGGAATCAACTTACAATCATTGACACAGCCAATAAAGAAATCACAGGAATCAACTCTCAATCATTGACACAGCCAATTTTCATAAATAATATATCAATATTTAACAGCTTCCACCACCAATGGAAATAAATAGGTGATAAATACAGTTTATAAAGGTCACAGGTTACAGTTTAGAGGGAAAGGTATGAACCTCTACCCCAAAACTATGTATTTCAAAAATTCATAAATAACTTACAATAAATCCAAGGCAGGGTAAAAGAATTTTTAAAAAAAAACAATAAATAAATATTAAAATCGCATTTCAACTATATATTTTTTCTTTACAAATGTAAAGGTCACAGGTTAAAGTTGAGAAGTGTCAATCAAGTTAAAAACTCACAACATTGAAAATATAATGAAACAATTACCTTCTATCTGACCCTCCAGCATAGTACGCTTGCCCTTCTTCGTCCGATGAATCCGACTCAACATGGATGCTCTTAAATGTCTGGATTCTAGAGAACATTCAAACAATTCCTAATTAATTCTTCTTACTTGCAATAAAGCTACTTGGAGCAACAGACTATGATAAAAGCAAAAGGATCGCTTCAATGCACTGGGTGTTATCCCATCTATCTCAGTCTCTCTCTATACAGCTGACCACCTGCCAAAAGCGTCACCCAGAGCATCAACTCTGTTGTTCCAATTACACTTGCGAACTGAATGAAGGAGGTTGAAAACAAACTCAAAACCTTGTGTGGATAAGGCAGGCAGACTTAAATGCTTCTTGAAGGAAACCCCTATGCTAAAATAGATGACAATATCTAAACTTCTTCCTCTATTTCCTTGGTTCGCTTGAAATTAGTCTATATCTGCAATGTCTTATTTGAATTTAACTGTATTTTTTTTTCACTCATTGGTCCATATAGTTTATCTTCCACTGTTGATTCTCTAGGTCAGAATGTTTGTCTAGATATTTTGGGCAGTCTTGGAGTATGTGATCTGCTTTCTGAGGTGCTAATCCACATGTGTACATGGCTGATTTGCCAATCTTGAACTTTTAATACATGCGGTTGCGTAATCTATTGTGTCCTGTTCTGAGGCGTAAAATAATGATTTGTTCTGGTCTGTCCATAAAGTGGTAGTCGTCTTGAGAAGCTGTTGGTGGCTTTCTGATTTATCTGATCTTTTCTTTTGGTGGTATTTAACAGGTACATCAGATTGTTCTTCTATTGCTCATTCCTCAGCTAGTTGATCAGCTCTCTCGTTTCGGGGTACTCCACAGGGAGATGGTATCCACTGTATGGTAACCGTACGATGGCTGCCTAGTTCAGATAGTACCATATGAACTAATGACTACATAAAATAACATTTTGACAAGTCTTTAAAGAGCAACACAATTTAACAAATTACCTTATAACATAACATGTTACAGTCAAGACTGCAGTACTTACGAAACCTACTCTACTAAACTCACAAGCCATTAGTGAAGATTGCAACATTTACACAAATTACCACATAATTCTTCTTATACTTCTACTACTGCTGCTACTACTACTACTACTACTATCACTATAGACAAGAATTTCTCATTGGTCATGCGTCAAAGTACACTTGTTCCTGTAGTTAGGCGCTATCATTATATACAGGTGACAGGTTCGAATCCCAGTTGGTTAACTAGATTTCAATTTTTATATTGTCTAGTGTCCTTTAGCAAACTACTGAGCGTAATCTTGCCAAGAAATCAACAATCAGCTGAAAGATGCTGATGTTGACAGCGATGTCCTGTAAAGGATATGCGGAAAAAAAAATGTCCTTTAGTCCCTCCTCCTATCTTCTCCTTCTATGACCACCATGTGAATTTATTAACTACCAATAATACTACTACTGCTACCACTACCACTATTCGGTGTTGGCGGCTGCTAAAATGATTGCTACCAAGCTAGATCATCATAAAACAGCTATTAAAAAAGGCTGCAACATTTAAATAATAACAGCTACTACTTCATATACCACAACTACTACTACTACACACATGACTACTACTACTACTACTACTACTACTACTACTACTACTACTACTACTACTACAAATATTACTACTACTACTACTACAACTACTACTACTACTACTACTACTACTACTACTACTACTACTACTACTACTACTACTACTACTACTACTACTACTACTACTACTACTGTTATTGGTTATTGGCACCTTGCCATCTTGACAGATGACAGTTTGTTACATTGTGCTTCAAAAAGGCTTAATAACTACATCCCATGGCGGTGGCGAATGTGACCCATAAGGCTAATTCGCGCTGTAAATGTTTGTCCACAGTGGATGCATGCGAACATACATGATCATTTTAATTTCCACCATCATGCACCATCTTATGTCTCATACGCTTGGTGTGTGACTTATCTGCAATCATTTTCTCCTTTGTCTTTATTCCATTTCTGATAGTTGCCCTCCATGCACCACGTTCAGCGGCGTCTTGCTCCCAATGTGCATTATCAATGCCTGTATCAATCATGTCCCGCTTACACATATCTTTGCATCGTAGTAGAGGCCGACCCTGAGATCTCCTACCCGTCTGTAATTCACCAAAAAAGATGTCCTTTGGTATTCTACCATCATCCATCCTTCTAACATGTCCTATCCATTTAAGTCTACGAAGACTGAGCATGGAATATACCGTCACACAACCTGATCTTTCCAATACTTCAGCATTTGTGATTTTGTCTTACCACTTAATACCAAGTATTCTTCGCAGACACTGCATATGAAAGCTGTTTAAATGTTTCTCTTGGTGTGAGTAAGTTGTTAAGGCTTCACTGCCATAAAGAAGAGTACTAGGGACACAGGCTTGATAGACAAGAACTTCTGTTTTGGCAGTAAGCTTCCTGTTCTCCCAGACTCTTTTTCTTAACCTGTTCATTGTTGATGCTGCCTTACCTTTCCTGATGTTGATTTCCTGATCTAGGGATAATTTGCTATTTACCTCTGATCCTAGATATGTAAAATGGTCTACCATCTCTAGTTCGGCGTCGTCAATAAAGATTGATGGTACCCCATGTGCACATTGTGACATAATCTGTGTCTTCTTTTTGCTAATTGTTAAACCAAATTCAGAACAAGCATTGGAGAATGCAGATAGTAGACGTAATTCTTCCTCAGAATGGGTCGCAGCATCATCTGCAAAAAGCAACTCTCTGATCAGTACCCTCCTAATTTTGGTCTTGGCCTTCAATCTCTGAGAATTGTAGAGGCCGCCATCTGAGCGTGAGTGAATGTATATACATACCACTATCCTGATCACGAAAAGCATATTTCAATATAAGTGAAAAGTATATTCCAAAGAGAGTGGGAGCTAGTAAACAACCTTGCTTAACTCCACTCTTGTATTAAAACTCTTCTAAAGTTGCACCATCAAACTTGATTATACCCTTCATGCCCATGTGGAACGATTCCATAATAGACAGAAGAGTTGGTGGGCAGCCAATCTTCTTTAGTGCCTTGAACAGACCCTCACGACTGACCAAATCAAATGCCTTTATGAGGTCGATGAAAGAAATAAACAGTGGTTGATTCTGTTCACTGCATTTTTTTGCATTTGTTGCAATGAGAATATCATATCAATGGTAGACCGGTTCTGTCTGATGCCACACTGTGATTCTGGGTAGATGTGATCTCCTAGGACTTTAAGTCTGTGCAGAACAATTCTGGCAAATACTTTCCCAACAATACACAGAAGTGAGATACCCCTATAGATGTTACAGTCGCTCCGATCGCCCTTGTTCTTAGTTAGTTAGTTAGTCAGTCGACAGATCCTCATTACAC
The DNA here is from genome assembly GCA_963921405.1 of Cepaea hortensis. Classification (NCBI taxonomy): domain Eukaryota; kingdom Metazoa; phylum Mollusca; class Gastropoda; order Stylommatophora; family Helicidae; genus Cepaea; species Cepaea hortensis. The sequence continues at coordinate 147,712,571 of OY992876.1, read as the reverse complement.
ATCGAACCATTCAGTCCATAAGTGCTCGGATCCCCTCCTCAGCAAATCCAGCAGCATGTATTGGCTAATGACACCAGTTCTGTGTTGGTTTATCAATCTTCTTTGGCTTCCTGCGTAGTGTTCTTGTTTGGCCACCCCTCTTTTAATTTGCTGTTCTCGCAGTCTGGCCATGGTTGTAGATTCACAGTCATCACTTGGTTCACGCAAAAGTCTTACTTCTCGTAGAGCATTCAGAATGTCAGCCTGGTCCATGGCGCGTCCGCCCTCCACCGTAGCCTCACCTGCTAGCTTGTCAGCCAGCTCATTTCCTTGTACTCCCGCATGCCCTGGCATGAAGATGAAACTAATCCTTGCCAGCCGAGACCGCTCCAAAGACAGCAACTATTCTCTTCGGATCCACCCCATCTCTATCCTCTTGATCATGTTCATTGAGTCGCTAAGGAAACATGCCCTAGTGAATGTCTGTGTCTCAAGCCATGTTATTGCTTTACTTACTGCCATGACTTCCATAGTCAGGCTACTTGTGGTTTCAGTGAAAGCACCAGAGTTCTCCTTCACAATTCTCCCTCCGGCCCGAGCCGTAAAGGTCCATGAGCTTCTCACATGTTGGATGACCGACCCATCTGTGTAGATGACAGCATCACCATCTAGCAAATTCTCAAAAATCAACTCTTGTACTTCAGCCTCCACAGCAGCCGGATTTTCTTGTCTGCATTTTCTATCTAGTTGGATGCAAACTGAAAAGGATGTGCAGAAATCTGTTGGCACTTGTACCCACTCCTCGCCAGGTTCTAAGTCCTCAAGTGAACACACCTGTTGATGAATGTCTTCGGCTTGACCCATCCATGGTTGTCCTCTTTTTAACCTGCTGCCCTTCACCTTCATAATTTCACTATGCAGTGGATGTTGTGTGTTTGCGTTAACTCTGAGGTAGGCGAGTGCTCTGCAAACTTGTAGTCTGTCTTCAATGGTTGGAAAATCAAGAAGGTAGTGCATAGCCCTGCATGCTGTATCTCTTGTACATCCAAGAATAATGCGCATAGCTTCATTCTGTATCCTTTCCATCCTTTCTATCTGCTTACGGCTGAGAGTCAGGATTGCCATTGCATACTTAAAAACAGACATGACCAGCCCCTTGTACAGAAGACATAGATGGCGCTGCTCACAGTTTCCTGCCGCCATCACCCGCATCGCAGCCAAACCCCGCTTGGCCTTTGTTATCACCTGGTCTATGTGCTCATTATAAGCAAGGCTTTAATCAAACCGTATCCCCAGGTAATTCAATTTGCCTGCGTTCTTTCCACCGTCTCTGAACACAGCTTTACAGTTGGTGTTGGAGTGTTGACAATATGATTATTCAACGAGAACCAAGTCACTGTTGCCTTTGATGAGTTGACCATTGCCCCAGCTTCATCACACCAAGTACTTATGCAACTGAGTTTGGTTTGTAGTTCCACAGCAACCTGCTCTCTATCCTTATCCTGACGATACACTAAAACATCATTGGCATATGACAATGTCCTACCAGGTCCAGTGATCTGCTCACTGGTGATTCTCACTGTGTAGGCGTTGAACAGTACTGGAGATAATGGTGATCCCTGTGGTAGGCCAAGATATATTGTTGTTGGTTCCGAAGTCCAACTGCCACATCTAAAAACTACTTTCCGTTGGAAGAGGGCTGCAGCGATCCAACTAAGGAGGAATGGACTTAAGAACAAGGGCATAAGTCCATGCCCTTGTTCTTGTACAGTGCCATGATGCTTGAATCTTTGAAATCCTGTGGGACTTGTCCTATTCGCCAGCATAGCTCTATTAGCTGGTGGATCTGTAGTGTGAGTGTGTCTTGCCCACTCTTGATAGCCTCTATTGGAATCCCATCTTTACCTGAGGCCTTGCCAGATGTAAGTTCATTTATAACACACTTAACTTCTGTCATGGTGGGAAGTGTGTCCAGGTGGTCAAGAGTTGGTAGGGCCTCTATGGCGCTGAAGGCATCATCCGCTAGTTTGGTCTCACTTGAGTAAAGATCCAAATAGTGCTCTACCCATCTATCCATCTGCTGTTTCTTATCAGTTATGATTTCTTCAGTCAAGGTTTTCAATGGATCATTGGGCCACAGGCTTTCTTTATCCCTTCATACATGTTTCTGATGTTTCCCTTATCATTTGCATTTTGAATAAACTCACATAACTTGATCCAGTATTCATTTGCACACTGCCTGGCAGCCTTTTACACATCCTTCCTAGCTTGCTTCTGCTGATTGACAGTGTTATGTGTTGCTCTTTCCTTGTTTTTTTAAGAGAGCTATCTTCTTTTTATCAATGAAGGGCTGCAGTGACCGGCTGTTTGCCGCAAACCAGTCCTGCCTCTTATGATCCACAGTCCTGTAAACTACTACTACTACTACTACTACTACTACTACTACCACCACCACCACCACCATCGCTCTCACTATTATCACCACTAATTCAACCTCCACCCTCATTATTGCTGCTGCCACCTCCACCACAAATACTTCTACAAATACCATCAATGCAGCAACTACAACAATCACGACTGTCAGCTCCACAATCACAACCACCAACTAACATCACTACCGCCACTGTCCTTTCCTCACTATTACTACAAATACCACCATTATCACCTCAACCATCCCTGCCATTACCACCACTGTCACCTCCAGCATCACTACAACTACCACTACCACCACTGTCACCTCCATCATAACTACAACTACCACTATGACCACTGTCACCTCTATCATCACTACAACTACCACTACCACCACTGTCACCTCCATTATCACTACAACTACCAATACCACCAGTCACTTCAACTACCACTACCACCACTGTCACCTGTATCATCAATACAATTACCACTACCAACACTGTCACCATCATTATCACTATCACCACTGTCACCTCCTTCATCACTACAATTACTACCACCACCATTATCACCTTCATTATCACTATCACCACTGTCACTTCCATCATCACTACAATTACCACTACCACCACTGTCACCTCCACTACCACCACTGTCCCCTGCATTAACACAATTACCACTACCACCACTGTCACCTGCATCATCACTACAATTACCACTGCCACCATTGCCACCTTCACTATCACTACCACCATTGTCACCTTCACTACCACTACCACTACCACCACTGTCACCTGTCACCTCCACTATCACTTCCAATCTAGGTTATTTTACAGTAACGACTTCTGAGACATAAAGAGTTAACTTTCTGCTCTGCTGACAAACCTGTTGGCAGTATCAGGTCGATCTACAGTGTTCAAATCTGAGGCCATCGAGACATCTTCCACAGCTGATGACTGTTCTGGCTCATCATGATCTGTGCCCTCAAAGAAGCTGCTCATCGCCAGCTGTTAAGGAAACAAGGTATGCAAAGCTGAATGTAATGGCACCTACATACTAAGATAACAGAAATGTTGCATGTCCTTTGCAGGATGTTTCTATCAACCCCAACCCCAGGTTAAATTTCTAGGCAATTTTATGTTCAGCAGTTTGCCAATGCTTTCAGAACGAGAAGTCAACATTGACGTCCATCTGACCGGTGTAGGAAATGATCCCTGTGCCCCTGCTGTAACACCCTGGTAGTTTAAGTGCAAGCACATTAAAGCTCCATGGCCATGCTGACCTTTGCATACTAAGATAGTTACATATAACATGGCAGACTGAGGAGCCATAGCACCACTGTGGCTGCATCTATACTGTTCAAACAAAGAAACACAACATGTTTGGTGGTGTTACTTTTATAAAAGATATTCGCTGATTGGACATCAGTTAACCTATCGACTGTGTCCATCTGGTCATTATCTTCTGGTGGTTACCTTAATTGTACTCACCTCAGGATTCATGAGGTCATGAAAGAGGTCAAGGTCAAAACATTTCTGACAATAACTCGTGAGACGTTCATAATCCCGTGAAAGTTACTGAACACAAAACTCTCTGACCATATTACTGAATGCCTATAAAAGATTGATGCTCCTCGAATAAATTCAGTTGAAAATTCAATGCGCAAGTATGGCTCATCTCACTACAGAACAACGACTCATCATCATTGGACATTTACAGGCTGGACTGTCACAAAGTGTAGTAGCCAGAGAATTTAATGTGGTTAGAAGCACCATTAGTCACCTAATGCGGGTCATTCTGGGATGCACCAGAGACACTCCAGTAGTGTGTATGAGTTACATCCTTGGTCTGCCTACTGTTGCTGGTAGGCACAAGGTGATGCAAGCGAAGGCATACCTCAGAGTAGCTGCAGACACAGATCACCCGTTGCATGAGGCGCTGGACGTAGTTAAGGGTCAGAGACTGATAAGAGGGAAATCATGGATGATTCAGGCGGGGGATACGATCAGACAGGTGTGCCCCTTGGAGAACATCAGGCGAGGAGAGGAGTGGGTCAGAGTGCCAGCCGTGCAGTCAGACTTGTGCAGAGTTGTAATAACATTGAGCCGGGAGTACAGGGAGTGGCCAGCAGGGGCCACGGAAGTGGAAATTCAGCAACTAATTCAGGAAAATTCTCGCCCGGGTGATGTGATTATCTACACTGATGGGTCAGTGTTGAGAGGTAGGAGAAGTGCCTGGGGGTTCTTGGCAAAAACTAATGGTCGGCGTTTGGTGCAGGAGAGCCTGGCGTATGATGACACTACATCTAGCTTAAGAATGGAGGTGGAGGCGGTCAGTGCAGCTTTCCGCTGGATAGAAAACACGATACATACACACATTGTGATTGTAACTGACTCAGAAAGCATGCTGAGAAGGGTGAGAACAGGCAAGCTTCGTGCAGAGTGGCTTGCTTCGCTTCGGAGGTCACGGGTAGCAAGCATCACCTGGATCTTTTCTCCTGGGCATGCCGGTGTGCTGGGGAATGAACAGGCGGACAGATTGGCTGGCTCGGCAAAACTTGGTGGAGTATTGATGCATTACAAGGCAGACGTGGTTGCGGCCTTGTGGGAGCACGTGTACACCTCGGAGGAGCAGATGGATCACCATAGTCTGGTAAGAATGAGACAGCGAGGTGTGACGAGGGGATCTGGCCGACGCTCGACGCTCAGAGGAAAGGCGAGACGGACATATAATCAGATTGCTACTGGAACTATTAGTGTTGGAACTCTTCGCTGGCTGCTGGGGATGGGGACGGAGCACTTATGGGAATGTCCCGAATGCTGTGATGTCGGTTCCTAAATCAATCAATCAATCATAGTCACCTTTGGAGGTGATTTGATGAAACTGGCTCAGTGGCAGACCAGCCGCGCAGTGGAAAACCCAGAATCACAACTGCTTCCGAAGACTGCTTCATACGGCCGCATCACCTTAGGAATCGATTTGCATCTGTGCACGATGCTGGTCTTTAGGCTAGAAGACCCTACGGAGGTCCTGTTCTTATGGACCGGCATCGCCAGAACTGACTGCAGTGGGCGAATCAGCATTGTCAATAAAATGTTGGTACAAGTTTGCAATTGAAACTGCAATAATGTTGCATTTCTTTTTTTTGAACAGTATGCATACTAAGATAGTTACATATAAATAACATGGCAGACTGAGGAGACTTGGCATCACTGTGGTTACATGTTCGCCTGCCAGCCTGCTAGTCATGGATTCAAACTGCATAATGGCAGCTTTTTAAAATTGAATTTGTCTCCCAGGTCGACCCAGCCTAATATGGGTACCAGAAAATGTCTTGGGAAGTAAAGGTGGCCACATGATATGGACCACATCAGCCACCGAGTGCTGGTTGGTATATGCAAATATGTGTCTAGCACCATATACCTAAAGCACCTTAAGACGTGTAAAAGAGTTCTTTATTTGTACTTTTAACACAGAAGAATGCTGCAAATTTAATTAGCACACTGAAGAACCAATCAACATAGATCAACTTCAACATCTGCTGAGAGAGACTAAGCCTCAGTGAACAGCAACATTAGTTCAAAGCAACAGCAAGAGTATATCAACACCAAATCTGTTGTAACATTCACTGGCTTTCCTCTACTATGTACTTCTACAGATGTACTTCTTTGTTCTTCAACCTTGGCTATAGAAATAACTTGTGCTCTTATTTTAGTCTGTACACCCTGGAACGCAGGAGTTTATCATCAAGGCTGATGGCTGTGGAAATGTGGTTTCTGAGGAAAATGCAAAGAATACCATGGACTGACAGAAAAACCAATGAACAAGCCCTTCAAGAAACAATTGAAGATCGTAAACTGATTAGAGACATTAGACGTAGACAGTCAAAATTTTTTGGGCATGTTATGAGAAGAAATGAATTTGAGAACTTGGTGACAACTGGCAAGATCGAAGGGAAGAGACCAAGGGGAAGACTGAGAAGTAAATACCTGGATGACCTGGCCACATGGCATGGTCAAAACAGGAACACAGAGCTGATCCACGACTCTGGTGATTGAGTGAGATGGCAAAACATGACCGCCCATACTTATCGGCATGGCACATTATGGATGGTTGGATCATCAAGTGCTGAATGTGTATCATCACACAGGGAGAAGTGGGACTCTCTTGCAGTCTTGTTGCATGCAGAGTTTCAGTTCTCCACAGACTTCATCCCAATGTAAGCCATGGTCTTGTGCTGTCTTTGAGTTATCCAGTGACTTTATCACAGACCATCTCTTGAAATTTGTTAATTCTCCACTGACTTCATCACATGGTCTCTTGCTGACTTTGAGTAATCCACAAACTTCATCACATCACAGACCATGATCTCTTGCTGTCTTTAAGTTATCCACAAACTTCATCACATTACAGACCATGATCTCTTGCTGTATTTGAGTTATCCACAAACTTCATCACATCACAGACCATCTCTTGCTGTCTATGAGTTATCCACAAACTTCATCACATCACAGACCATGATCTCTTGCTGTCTTTAAGTTATCCACAAACTTCATCACATCACAGACCATCTCTTGAAATTTGTTAATTCTCCACTGACTTCATCACATGGTCTCTTGCTGAATTTGAGTTATCCACAAACTTCATCACATCACAGACCATGATCTCTTGCTGTCTTTAAGTTATCCACAACTTCATCACATCACAGACCATGATCTCTTGCTGTCTTTAAGTTATCCACAGACTTCATCACATCACAGACCATGATCTCTTGCTGTCTTTAAGTTATCCACAGACTTCATCACATCAAAGACCATGATCTCTTGCTGTCTTTGAGTTATCCACAAACTTCATCACATCACAGACCATGATCTCTTGCTGTCTTTAAGTTATCCACAAACTTCATCACATCACAGACCATGATCTCTTGCTGTCTTTAAGTTATCCACAAACTTCATCACATCACAGACCATGATCTCTTGCTGTCTTTGAGTTATCCACAAACTTCATCACATCACAGACCATGATCTCTTGCTGTCTATGAGTTATCCACAAACTTCATCACATCACAGACCATGATCTCTTGCTGTCTTTGAGTTATCCACAAACTTCATCATATCACAGACCATGACCTCTTGCTGTCTATGAGTTATCCACAAACCTCATCACATCACAGACCATGATCTCTTGCAGTCCTCTCCATGCATACACCAGAGACTATGATCTCTTGGAGTCTTTGTGGAGAAGCATAAGCTAAGCGTAAGAGATTATGGATGGTAATAGTGGCAGCAGCAGCATCAACAAAAGCAGTAGTGTAGAAGTGTAGTAGTGGTAGTTGTATAGTAGTAGTAAGTAAGTAATTTCAGCCACTATAGTATTAGTTATTTTCAGAATGTGACGCAAAGTATATAAATAAAGAATAAGAACGTATTACCATTACCCTTACTCATTACTGCGTTGTAAAAAAAAATTATAAAATTATGAAAATAATAATTATAATAACAATGACTACCTACCTATATTTACCCGTTCATTGTCATATTTTACGTTTAAACAATCATTGACCAGATTCGCCAACAAACTACTATTTGTTTCATTCAAGACAATTAAAGCTGTGTTAACGCCCAATAATAAACGATTAAAGACAAATGACAACGCAAAATTGACGGTAACAAAGACGAAGACAATAATTTATAACATTTGGCCACAGAGCAGGATCGGCAAAACTCGAACATTTTATTTATGACCTATAAGTTTCTTATTTCTAGAGCTCTGTAAACAGCCCAACGTCTTTTCTAGATGCACCAACCTCCAAATCCCATGCTGCTGACTCGAGGTAGAACCTGGCCCGGCTGGAATCGGCGCCTGTTACACCAACAAATTGTTCTACAAGGCTCTCCTGGTCAGCCATTTTTGTCTGTTGTCATCAGAGTAAGTTCCCTTAGTAAACATTCTTACCCCAGGTCTTGTCTGGTCATCAACATCATCACTAAGTATCTTGGAGACTGGCGTGGGCGATCATGCTTCTCCACAAATTGGGATCTCGGTACTTTTGCCTTAATTCGCCCCCAAACAAACAAGGATCCCTTCGAGCCTCATTTGCATCGGTTCGGCAATCACTTTCCGGTTAGGGTTAGGATTAGGGTTAGGGTTGTGTGTGTGTATGTGTGTCGACGGCACATATACACACTCACACACACAACCCTACCCCTAACCCTAATCCTAACCCTAACCATTACCATAACCCTAACCGGAAAGTGATTGCAGGACCGATGCAAATGAGGCTCGAAGGGATTCTTGTTTGTTTGGGGTGAAATAAGGCAAAAGTACCGGGTTCTCCGACGGCATGGATCATATCATGTGTTGACTCTCTTTCGTGCCATGCACAAGACTGTCAAGAATGTTCTCTCGCTGTCTTCCTCTATCTCTATTTCCACAAATCTGCCCGGTTGTCGCAACGCTCATGCCTGACTCCTACTCAAACTCTACCTCTACCTGAGGTCTGTCCGACCACTAGGCGCGTCCAATAGTGGCGGATGGTGAAGTGGCCTCTATATAATTTGTCTACAGGATAGTTGTGAATATGTTGAATAAGTGAATAAGCAGCCGTGGACCAACATAGACGTTGATATTGAAAGGGACGAGTTAGCTGGTGGGGCAGCTAGCTCTATAAAATACCTCAAAACTCTATGACGTGGCCATCGGCGGGTCATTGACGCCATATCCCCCGACCCCCTCCCTGCTGCCTTGCAGAGTCTGTCTTTTTAGATAAAGGCTTGTCGAGTCTACTATACACAAACCAGCGGAAGGCAAAGGGAAACTATAGCTGAATTTTTCCAGGATGATCATGCTTCTCTGGTCATTTAAGTAATTTTATTCATCTCATAGTATAGACTATACCGTGTGGCGTTGGTGATCATGTCTGTCCACAGTTTTCTGTCGCTTGTGCTGTCAGTCATTTCTGATACTGATGTTTCTCTATGCCATGGTGTCCCACTGCCTAGCATATTCTCTATTGATCTTCCCCTTCGTCTCTTCTTCTCCAACATTTCCGTTGTGACGACATACTCGAACTTTCCTTTTCTCATGACATGCCCAAAGAATGTGAACTGTTTTCTTCTGATGAGAGTAATCAGTCCTCTCTGTGCGTTCACTTCTTTCAAGATTTCTTCACTGCTCTTTCTATCCGTTCATGGTGTTCTTATCATTCTATTTAAAACATCACATCCCCACTGGACTGATTTTTGCGTGTGGACTAACTGTCCCTATTACCAGTGTTTCTCGCCATTTGGCGAACCCACTCCGACTTCTTAGGTAATTGTAATCTGCGTCCCTAAGTCAAGGGCGAGAAGCCAACAATTTCAACCAACTGACCGGTGTTGGGGTGAACCCGCTACCTCGGCATCAGCACACCATAAGTTTAAGAGCGTGCGCTCTTATCCATTCGTCCATACTGACCTACCACTTCAGTTGTCACAAAGTTCTCCAATTCATTTCTTCTCATAACATGTCCAAAAACTTTTGACTGTCAACGTCTAATTTCTCTAATCAATTTACGATTTTCATTTGTCTCTTGAAGTACTTGGTCATTTGTTTTTCTGTCTGTCCATGGTATTCTTTGCATTCTCCTCAGAAACCACATTTCTACAGACATCAGATGTTTTTCAGCTTGACTGCTCATTGTCCAAGTTTCACATGCATACAAAAGAACAGGCTCTTTGTAGCACCTCAACACTCTTTTTCTCGTTTCGATTGACATCTTTTTATTGGTCAGTATGTTTTTCATCTTGCTAAAGGCTACTTTCGCCATGGCTATTCCTGTTCTAATCTCTTCAAGGCATCTCCCATCAGATGTTATGACTGCTCCGAGATAATTGTACCGATTCACTTGTTGAAGAATATTCCCATTTACTTGTATATTACATTGAGGTATTTCGTTCTTCCTAGTGACGACCATAATCTGTGTCTTTTTACAATTTAATTCTAACTCCAGTTGTTCTCTGTGTGCAACAACCGCATTTACTAATTGTTGCAGATCCTGCTCATTGTCTGCAATCAATACTGTATCATCTGCATATCTTATGTTATTGATTGGAGATCCTCCAATGATGATTCCATTTACATCTTTTACATTTCTGAAAATAGTTTCACTGTATAGTGAAAAAAGATCTGGAGACATTGCACATCCCTGCCTAACACCTCTCTTAATAGGCTGATATTGTCCCACATTGTTGTTTCCAATATATGTTTTTTTTTTATTAGTCTAATGCCTTTCCCATCAATTTGTAGATCTACAAGCATATCTACCATGTTGACATGAGGTAAATAATAACTCGTTACATTAGTTTTTAGTGATGCTACAATAATTTCATGGGTTGTTGTTCTTTACTAAATGTTTGGCAGTGCTTGCTTGCTTGTGTTCATTGGCTTGAGTTCCAACGCGAAGTCCTGTATGTCGGATGAAGGCATCCTGTTGTCCAACATCAGTGTGATGTCATACAGGACCTGAGGTTTGCGTGAGTATCCGTTGTCCCATGTCTGGCTGATTGGTGTGCAGACTGGTGGTTCCTCGCCGTACAGGCAGACACTCTCCGACTTTGGAGGAATCGGCGATCCTACTGACTTTAGCCAGGATCCTGAAAGGACCTGTTGCCCAGGACACTCGACGAGGACGCGTCAATAGGTCTTGGCCAGTATATAACCCGGCCCTGGTGCCTTGGAAACACCGCTGCGTCCCACGTTTGGCAGTAAAGGTGATATTTATTTAGTTTGGAAGGTACACGCCAGTGTTCAGAAGGTGAATAGACAATCAGTCTGAAAAACAATTCCACAACAAAAAACAGAGAGACACACAAACACACACACACACACACATACACACACGCGCGCGCGCGCCCACGCCCACATACACATACGCGCGCGCGACAGTGTTCTTTGTTCGTGTAAAGAGAAAAGAGACTGGATAATATCGTTACACTGAAAAGATAAGCAATAAAAGAGGCAGACCGAGAGAAATGATGCTTGATGGTATCCTTTTGGCTGTCTTAAGACCGTTCAGCATTCATCTATAAACCCATCTCTAAAGCTCCCGGGATTAATCGCTTGTTTACTGATTCTCCTGGATTTGCAACCATATATTAGAAATGTCTCTATGCAACATGCAAGAATACTTTTTCTAACTCCCAATGACAAGGACTTATTGTATAAAATGTTCTTCATATGATAGAATGCATTTAAAAAAAAATTTCTAGCTTGTCCTATTCTGCTGTTTATCTCTGTAATGCATCTTCCATCCGATGTTATCCATGTGCCTGGATGTTTAAATTCCTGCACTTGGCCCAAAAGAACACCATTTACTTTAATTGCACATTTAGATACAATCTCTCTTTGATATCACCATGGATTCAGTCTTACTATTATTCAAAGCAACGGCCCATTTTTTTTCCAGTGTTTACAATCACTGTACCTATCATTTCCTTTACTTTAGACCTTCTGATTTGTTGCTATCTGAGTATCATGACGGTGTCTTCGGCATTATGTACGGTATTTATACTTTGTCCACCAACCAGGATCCCAGACATATATTCTGTAGAACTCATTACATGCTAATTGTATAATGAAAACCAAGCTGGAGATATTATATAGCATTGTCTGACGCCTTTCTTTATGCACCGAAATGTTCCTAAAAGGTTATTAATCCTTATTGTACTGTCAATATAAGAATGCAACAAACAAATAAACAAAAACATAGAATACTTTTACGCGGTTAATTTAATTTCACTTTCTCTTCAAAACACATGGAAACATTCGTAAAATTCTGTGTATAATTTGTGTAATAAATTTAATCTTTTCATCTTCTTCTTGAAGGATCCACTCATTTATTCTTATGCCCGTTCATGGAATGCTTAAAATTTTCTTCAGAAAGCACATTTTTTAGAGGTTCCTCGGCTTGTCTGCTTATTTACCACGTTTAACATATGCATGCTTTCCAAGGCTCAAAACCCTATGTTCTACATCTCAAGGTACTATAGACAGTAATGACAGTTTGACAGAATGCATGCTTCCAAAGGCTCAATACCCTCGGTCCTACACTGTAAGGTGCTATAGCAATGACAGGTTGACAGCATTGTGACATCGTAACAGACACCAAAACTGCAAATTTCTAGGACGGCTCGATAGCAAGCCCATTCTCACGATGATATTATTTTAAGAAACTCTCGTTCCTTTCCATTACACGGAAATTGATTATAAACAAGAACTGGGGTGAACCAGGGTTAATTAGAGGTGTGGTACAATTACCCGGTGGAATTTCGGGGCAGTTGGAGTGTAAACAGACAAGCCTCATTTAAGGGGCAAATTATGGAATGTCACTTGTTACGAAGTGTTTTCTTACCAGCAGGGGCAAGAAAAACAATGCCCGTGAATTCACTCATTAGAAGATTGGCGGGGAAAACATTGGGGAAAACATTAATCAAAGATTAAACGGATAGAAGACAGATTTATAGCAAGGAAATTCCTACAATGTAAATTAGATAATTGCGGGACAATGTCGAACTTGATATGAATCTGTCAACCCAATAGAAGTTTATAGAAGGAAACGTCATTAAATGTTATTATGAGTGACAATCACTGTTTACTTGTGAGAGCCAGGAGACGATAAACAAATGATTCTCCCCAGCTTAAAATACTGGATGCAAATTCGAAAAAGAAACTTTTTGTGTGTATACATACACACAATACTTTTAAAAAAAAAAGCTGTGCAGCGGGTTGAGTGGCAGAAAGGTGAGTGGGCTCTCACGGAGGGCTCCTGAACGGGGATGATAGGGAGACTGGTCGTCTTGTTGTCGCACCAACCCATACATCGATGATGAAAACAAGAAAGCTAACGTAGAGAAAGACGGGCAACTGACCGGGGCAACAATCTGAGACTGCACTTAAACTCACTGCCTTTGCCAATATCGAGTCCCTATAAAGAACTGAACGTGACCGGGACCAGCTTCGGTGAGAACAACACAGCATAAGACAAAAGAAAATAACCAGACAGCACAAAAGAACTTTATCCGACAAAGAGCGGAACCAATAAAACCAGTATGAATTAGGACTAACAATCCACACAACCACGGATCTCAACAATAACCGACGTTGAGGAAGCAGGTTGGACGAGACCGAATTTGGAATTATTATTTTTTTTCGAAAATTGGAATTGGACTCTGAGTCAGTTAATAATTTTCTCTGAGTGAATTTTAGTACATGTGGTGACTTTAATTCTTACATTCAGGGGTATTGTGCCTTCATGGAAACAGGGTGGTGGTGTGTGCCTATACGTTGTACATACGTTTGGCTTTGGCATACAGTGAAGCTATCAGTGAATGCTGAAAGATCTCACCTTTCTACAGCAGCAAAGAGTGAAGACCCCGTATCAGCCACTGACTAACCAGAGCTCAGCTGTTCCACCAAGAACTGCCTACAACAAAAGCTGAGTACAAACAAACTAATACCAAACCACACATTGCCAAATGTTTGCCAAGGAAAAGCCTATCAATAAGTCAATAAGAACTCCAAAGGAAACGAAGACACACAATAATACCACCGATTCGGTTAGGCCAGAACCTATATGTTGCAGTGGAATAGTACGGCGACTGACAATCATTATCCATTGTGCTATTATTAATTGTGTTGTGTCGTGACATAACCATCGTTCATATAATCTCAATCACTCATAAATCTATTCTATATATATAAAACAGAGTGTATGTGGCTTTGTGTGTTTGTGTGTATTGGATGCGTTCGATAACGGTACATCCGATTGAGATGAAATTTTCTACACGTCTTCCTTTCATTCCTGTGCAACCGACTATAATAGTTTCTTAGTGTAAAATCTTCTACTTATTTAATAACATTTACTTTTTCATTTTTCATTTTATAATTTCTATATAGCAGGGGGACTTCACTCTAGAAAAGTTATTTCAAGGGGCATGACTTTTAATAACATTTCTATATACTTTATAGTCATATTGTTGGACTTACTTGCACTGTTGTTAAACGCTTTGTCTATAGTTATTTTTAGGCATATAAGTTATAATAAATAATGATATAATCTTTAAGGCATTTTCAAAGTTTTCATAAAAATAATGCATAATGCATAACATTGTAACCCACCTTTTTCTGCTTAAAGAACTTATCAACTGTCATGTCGGTGATTAAAAACAGCTTTCATTAAAAATAATGAATGGTGTGTGGAAGGACATTCTTTTAAGTTACTGTGCGCCAGGAGCTGGGCGAAACCACGCCGGGTCAGATAGATAGACAGACAGACAGATAGTATTAGGAAGCTTATTTGACTACTTATATGAATTAAATGACATGCTCCCCACCAGGGACTGGGTGAAGCCGGGCCGGGACAGATAGACAGACAAACAGATAGTCGGGAACGGGAGAGCTTATATGACTACGTATATGAATTAAATGAGATGCTCCCCACCAGGGACTGGGTGAAGCCGGGCCGGGTCAGACAGACAGACAGACAGAAAGACAGACAGACAGATAGTCGGGAACGGGAGAGCTTATATGACTACTTATATGAATTAAATTAGATGCTCCCCACCAGGGACTGGGTGAAGCCGGGCCGGGTCAGACAGACAGACAGACAAACAAGCAGACAGACAGACTGATAGATAGATAGATCCCCTACAGGGCCTGGGCGAAGCCGGGCCGGGTCAGCTAGTCACTCATAATTATTCTTTAAACTTGTTAACGAAGAGTTACTGTCTTACTTTATCATATTTACGCGTGTGTGTAACTGTGTTACATATTAGTATGATAGTGCTACAACGCTATCTGGGGGATGCAGATCAGGAGAGCTGTGTGGCAGGAAGAATACCAGTCTTCAGCTCTTGGCCTTCTACCAGAAAACCTCACTTGATCCCTCAGTGTAAGTTTGCCAGGTTTGTCTGATCCAGATCACTAAGGAGTCTCTTGCGCCATTTCTGGCTTTCTTTTAGTAGCTGGCCACCACTATTTGCACACACACACACACACACACACACGCGCGCACGCGTGGAAATATATATATATATTATATAACGCCACAAGCATGCATGCTTCTCAAGGTTCATGACCCTCAGTCCTATACCGCAAGGTACTATAGACAGTAATGACAGTTTGACAGCATGCATAATTAACACCACAAAAACAAAAAAAAACTATTGATCTTACCAACAGTTCAGACGACACCAAATTAAGCAACCATGTTCTTGAAAAAGTCAACAGCTTCACATACCTAGGAAGCAAAATGACATCTACAGGGGACTCATCACCAGAAATACTATCTAGAATCTCACTGGCATCTGGTGCCTTCAATAAACTGTTAAACATCTGGAAGTCAAAGTCACTCAGCCAACATTCGAAACTTAAAATCTTCAATTCTTGTGTGAATCCAGTGCTAACGTATGGATGTGAGAGTTGGAAATCAACGACAGCTTTAGAAAAAAAAAAAAAAAAGGGCAATTTTGAGAACAAATGTCTTAGAAGAATTCTAAACATCCAGTGGACAGATTTCAAAACCAATGCGCAAATAAGACAAGAGACTAAGCAAGATATTGTATCCAATTTTATAAGAAAACGCCGTTGGAACTACATCGGCCATGTACTTAGAATGGACAAGACAAGACTCCCCTACCAAGCCCTCATATGGTCACCAGTAGGGAAAAGAAAACTGGGAAGACCAAGAGAGACCATGCGTAGAACCATCATCAGAGAAGGCTCATTCAACGGCCAAGTGAACATCTAAGATCTACAACAGGTAGCAGCGAACCGCCAGACATGGAGAGCCATGACTTCTGCCCTGCCGACTTAGGCTCAAGAGGAAAAACTAACTAATGCTTCCCAAGGTTCAAGACCCTCTATCCTACACCGCAAGGTACTATAGACAGTAATGACAGTTTGACAGCATGCATGCTTCCTAAGGCTCAAGAACCTCAGTCCTACACCGCAAGTTACTATAGACTGTAATGATAGCTTGACAACATGCATGCAGCAGTATATGCTCCATATAGAAAACAACCGACCCTTTCTTACGTCAAGATATGTACTGGGCATTCAGTACTATACCCATATTTCTATGGACGAATCTGCACTCAGAGGGGGAGGGGGGAAAGGATGGGGGTTCGATGAGACAAATATCCCACCGACCGTCTTAACATCCCAAGAATTTCCTGGTACTCATTGCAGGCTAGGTCGACCTGGGAGCGCAGGTATTATTTTAAAAAATCCCCCGCGTTGCGAATTCGAACAGATGACCACCGGATAGACAGGCAAGCGTAAAGCTACTATGCTACCCCCTCCCCCAGTCTTAAGGGTACTTCAGTTTAACTTAGTTTAACTAATTGTGTGTCAAAGGATAATATATCGCCCACGTGACCTCTCATGTGGACAGAAGAACTATATATCGCCATACTAGGGTAATCGTGTTATTTGTTCCGTTTTGTTGTATCTTCCACAATGTCAATGCCCAGTGAATGGACATTTACATTATAATACTTGTTCATTTGATACT
This sequence comes from Cepaea hortensis, assembly GCA_963921405.1. NCBI lineage: Eukaryota > Metazoa > Mollusca > Gastropoda > Stylommatophora > Helicidae > Cepaea > Cepaea hortensis. The sequence continues at coordinate 147,695,626 of OY992876.1, read as the reverse complement.
CAAGGAGTTTGCTTAGTAAAGTGGAGAACGGAATGTTTCGTGTGGAATGGCTCACCTTGCTTCAGAGGTCACGGATTGTGAGAACTGTATGGATATTTTGCCTTGGCCATGCGGGAGTGCGGGGGAAATTGTGACGGGATAGCCAAAACTATATAGATATATTCTATCTTCAACGAGCCACTTCTTGGCTGTTTTCTTGAGTATCAGGGACAGTGTCTTAATCAGCATAAAAGACATTTTTTCCACGTTTTCTCTCTGGGATCTGGGGTGGTAATTAGTCCCTTCTGACAGAATTAGGGGATCTTAAACTGCATCCAGAACTAACCACCAGTAGAAGAAAATGATGTTGGCTGGGTGGTTGCTCAACCGGGAGCTACCTCAAGCCAGTTGGTGACATATTGGTCTGTTCGTCCGCTATAGAATCCGGGAGTAAACCCTAGAACACTTTGGTTCGCTCGCAAGGAACGAACCTATTTCAAATCTGTTAGTCTGGTATTATTCTTGGTTTGCCCGGGGATAGAACCTAAGTCATTCTCACTTACATTCTTAGCAGCATTAGTTAGTTATTATTTATTTCTAACTTATTAGCTTGCTCGATCGTAAGCAAGATTTTGACATATTAGGAATTCTCATCCATGAGAGAATCAGATACTAAATTCTAGACTATTGATTTTCATTAATCATTCTTTCATTCTTCACCCATAACATTTGCTAAGTATTAACTTAGGAATTTGTTTCTAGGGAAGTTTGTAGAATTTAAATAACTTGTTAAAAAGTTAATAACGGATAATATCATATGAGTTAATTTACATCATTCACCACTGTAGAATTAATAATCACATTAATTAGTTTATTGATGATTTACTTGATGATTTTTTGATTACATGCTTTATCATTTGATTTAATCATGAATAATATGATAAGGCATAATTACTTCAGTGTATGACAGACTGCTTTGCATCAACTTTCTCACTCAAATTCACTACTGTCATTCTCATAGCAGTGTCAGTTCCTCTTGTCACTATCCTGCTCTAGCATAAATCTGACTAGCTCTCTGTAGGGTAATAATATAATTACTTACCTGAGTTTAAGCTGTAAAGAGATCATGGATGCACGCACAGATTTCTTAGAGTCCGCTAGAGGATGGGGCATAAGGCTCGGCTTAGTAGGAGAGAAGCTAGAACTATTTATTAGAGATGAAATGGAATGGTGGGACAAAGGGGATGAACAGATGATGAAAAGACTTGCAGAATTGGAAGCAGATATGCGTCACGAAGCTGAAGAAGATGAGATGAAGAAGCAAATTGAAATACTGAACGTGGAGGAATCTACCAGCTCGACTGAGGAAAAGCCAATCACTCAAGCCGAAACTCTGATAGAAAGCAGGGAAGCTGACCGTCACAAAGAAGAGGCATGTATTCCTTTGCAAATCCCCATGGCTCAGAAAAACAAAAACTTAGGCACAGAAAGGCAGATGCTTCCCACCTCAATTCCGAAAAATAAACGGAATGGGAATAAATGTACCAAGCGTACAGTAAACAGTCACAAACGTGATAAATGTTTACACCGCAATAAAAGCGGATTAGCTGGCTTGGCAACCTAGCAATCTCAGGAGCTTCCTAAGACTTCCCAAAGGATAAAAATCCAGGAGGAGGAGGACCTGAGGAAAACTATTAAAGAGATCGAAGGCGAGACCTTACCCGATTCTCTTAATCCCTTCAGTTCAGAGGAACTAGGAGTGGAAATGAATTCAACTGAGACTGGAATTGATGTAAAACAGGATTCCAGTGTTTCTTTCTATGTGGCCACACAAGATGAAATAATTATCAGTATGAATTACTTATCTCAGGTGGGAGATGGCATTGAAAATGACACCTCACAACATTCACTTCTATTGGATTTGGCACAAGAAAACCAGACCAGGGAGAGAATACCTCAATTGGACTTGGCACAAGAGAGCCCGGCCATGGAGGGCAATCAAGACACGGAGGAGAATTCTTACGATGTCAGTATCTTGGAGTCTTTCAAAAAGGAAATTCAAGATAAAGAAAGCATTCATGTAGATTATACTACGGACTCTGATTCAGGGACGATAAACATGTTTGCTACCAACAAAGAAGAAAATACTTCTTTGGACAAGATGAAGGTAATACTTATCATCAACACAGCTGAAGCTAACAGGGGATCACAAATGATGGACTCTGCAGCGGAACAAACCCGGAGCGGTTGGTATACTCAACACTCAGGACCTTGTTTACCTTTCACTTCAACCAAGGTTGGATGTGGAGAACAGCTGTTTTTGTATACTTCTACAAGGAGTGATACAAATTCACAGTTCTTGGGGAACCACAGGATTTCTCAAAGCTGGACAACTGCTACTAGCCTAATACTTTCAAACACAGAGTCAAAATGGAACTCTGTTGAAGAGGAACTCACCTGGATAAAGAATTATCAAGGGAAGAAAACTCTTAAATCAGGAGGGAGTAAACGGATGCCCTACCAAGAAAGAGGCAAGTATGAGTTGAATGCACATCATAAAATTATGATGTTCAGCAAATTTCCTGCCAAAAGGAGGAGATTGAAGGATTGTATTATGATCTTTGGCCGATGGAGGAAAAGAAAATGGAGCAACATTACTGCGACCAATTCTTTTAAGAAAACACTGATGGCATTTCCTCTGCTGATAGGACAAGGGCCAGAAATTGAGTGGACAATAACAGTCTCTGTGCGGCGCAGGAGAATCTTGTTATACATTTTGCAATTTCCCGGCTGGGAAAAAGTAAAACCTCCAGAGGACAGGACATTACCGAGCAATAGCCCGGAAATCCGACACAACACCAGGAGCAAAGATTTGCAAGATTTATCCTGGGAGAATGGACATGGGATATTTCTTTTGACTCATAGAACATCCAACTGCCACAAGGAATATTGGGAACCCAGACTTGGAGGCAGTTCTAGAAGGGAGATAACTTAGATACATTCTTGAATGCTGCCGAGGCTCTGTTATAGGCTTCATTGCTGAACCTACTTAAATTGGGGAGCTCACCAGAAAATAATCTAGTGTCCAACCAAGGAATAAGGAAAAACTAACAGAGATTGAAAACAAGAGAAAATTACATTTTGACCACGCACGCCCCATCATTTCTGTAATGCTAGGTCTGAGAAAGCTTTGATGTCCAGATCAAACGTAAAACCCAGACACCACGGCACCAGTCGGCGGGCGCTATCAAAGGTTGAAAACTCACTGTTTTCAGTTGATACATCGCGGAGCCAGTCAGTCGAGATTGACGTGTTAGTTTAGAATCCTGTGGTTGGAATAGGGGCAGACACCTAACACCTTAGTTCAACAGGACCTAACGTGTGAACCAGCCACGGCAGAATGGGAGATAAGAGGGTCAGCCAGACCCGTCTGAAATAACACATGCGGTAAAAGTCCAGACATTGGGGAGACGGGACAACGTCTGTAGTTGCCACCCCAAAGGAGCAATTAGGACCAGATACTTAACACCTCACTGCAATACAGCGGCAAAGTAGGAACACATGGCTGACACATTTCTGACAGCAACCAAGGAAGGCTTGTGTTAACCACAGATGGGGATGTAGTTATGACGCAACGTCTATTGCATCGCTAGCGAAGCATGTTTCATTGTTTCAGACATGCGGCAGAACATCGGTCAATTTGATTGACAGATGAAACTACCCTTCACAGGAAAGGAGGAGGGGTGAGAAGAGTTTGGGACGTAATCCATCCCGTCATTGTACATGGAAAAATAGGTGGAGTTAATTAATAGGGGATATATTAATTAGCCAACGTGGAAACTAGCCAAGGATGAAGAGAATAAAACTACATGCATGGCCAGCAAGACTTCAGACGCAAATTCACAATAGCATTCTTAGGATACCTACTGGAGAAATATTAACATTTCGTTCTGTTGGACTTCTGTACGAAGTATTATGATGGAATTTCCTAGCTATAACCCAGGTAATACCATTATTCTGAGTTTGTCTGCTAGTCTGAAGGCCTTATAGTTTCTTGTTTCTGTTTATTCTCCAAAACTTTACACTCGTGGATTTTCTTTGTACTTAATGTTCCAGTTCTAGCTTTACGATTTCACTTAGAACTATTTTCTTCTTTTATTCACCACTTGGTTGTCTGATTTGTTGTATGTGATAATTTGGAGAAATCCATTATCCAAGCTACATGAGCGTGTGGCTTATGCATGTACAGGAAATACATTTAGATTCACCCTGTATGATGTTAAACATTGGGGAGACTGACTACTTAGGAGAAATTCCTGAGAGCTACCAGTCTCTTGATAGCGTCCAATTAACATTGATTATTTGGACCAACACTTTGAGTGCCTACCAAGATTATGGTGAAACCCACTTGGTTTGAGGAATGGCACCAGTTCACCTTGTCTGCATGATGTCTGCATGAGGACAGACATGACTTAGGACATTCAATATCCCAGACAGATTCAGGGAAGGCATTTAATGTTCGACAGGACTGTGCGACCAGCCCTTCCGACAAGACAGTATGAATGAATCAGAAAGGGAAAGAGTAAGTGAGGTGAACTTATATGGGAAACACCCCATTACATAAATGTATGTGATGATGTATGTTTTGAGCTATAGATGTTCTAAATGGTTTTATGAATATATACATATATATTTATTTATTTAGAACTGATATATGTTTATGTAACATGCCATCATCTATCATCATACCATCATATATTATGACTTGAATGTATGTTTATATGAATGTATAGACATATGTGTTTGAGATGTGTAGACGTAGATACTACCCATCTCCGTTCGTTTCATTCCAGATCTCTTAGGAGCAATGGACAGTCAACAACCCATATCAGGAAGTGACTTAGCCTTGTGAGGGACCAATTTGGACTCCTTCAATCTGACAGTGAACTGCGTCTCACTGGGGGAAGCATGACCTATGTGACCTCTTAAGTTACGTATACCATAATATAATCATCATAATCATATGATCATCAAGACTAGAAATAATAAACACAGTTGTTGTATTTTAAAACTCAATTTGTCCGTATAATTCTAAATGTTTATAAATGTTTGTGTAGCGTAATCAAGTACACACATTTTGTATCATTTAGTGGGGGTTCACATATTGTCCAGAAGTGGGAATCTATGTCCGGGAGGTATCTTGCCTATGCATTCATAAGTAACCAGATTACGTTGCATGTCTTAACTCCTCCTTTCTCACTTCTGGTGATACCAAGTACAGCCAAAACTATATAGATATATTCTATCTTCAACGAGCCACTTCTTGGCTGTTTTCTTGAGTATCAGGGACAGTGTCTTAATCAGCATAAAAGACATTTGTTCCACGTTTTCTCTCTGGGATCTGGGGTGGTAATTAGTCCCTTCTGACAGAATTAGGGGATCTTAAACTGCATCCAGAACTAAACACCAGTAGAAGAAAATGATGTTGGCTGGGTGGTTGCCCAACCGGGAGCTACCTCAAGCCAGTTGGTGACAGAAATAAACAGGCTGATAGGCTGGCAGATAATGCACCTCTTGGTGGTTGATTACCTATGAACAAGAGAGAGGTGGTCGTGCGCCTGTGGGACCAGGTGGAGAATGTGGAGGAACAGATTGAGAACCTGTATGTGGAAAGGATGAGATTGCGGGGGGTTGGCAGGGGTTCTGGTAGAATCTCAAAATTGAGAGGGAAGACCAGAAGAACTTTCAATAAGATAGCAGTGGGGAAGTAGCGTGACTCTTCGCTGGCTGTTGAACGAGGGGGCGGGGCGCAAATGAAAAAGTCCTGATGTCGGTTCTTGGCTCAACTCAGCTCAACTCATTTGATTGTGTGCCATGTTTGGTCCAAACCTCCTTTTTGTTTGACACTGAATCAGTGAAGATAAGACCGTCATATAACTATTGAAAGTGTTAGTATGGCACCCACAAGTCAAGCCTCACTTGGGGTCAACAATAAGAGCACAGGAAACTCCTGTTATCTTATCTTCTGCCCGTAGCATTTCCCGCCTTTCACATCGCAGCTCCAAAAATTACGTGTGTAAATACAATAATTCTTTGGCCTCGCATTGGTGTGAAATGACATGAGCTTTTTACTTCATTTGAGAGAAAATGTATCATCATCATCATCATCATCATCATCATCATCACCACCACCACCACCACAACCACCACCACCACCACCACCACCACCACCATCATCAACATCATCATGTGCCGTGTTGATATTCGTGGGATGTCGTGGTTCGCCATCTTACACAATCATTAGAGTCATGGATCAGGTGTGTATTCTTGTCCCGATTATAACATGTGTCTAGTGTGTCCTCTAATCCCTACTCCTTTCTTCTGTTTTGTAAAAGCCAATCAATACTTGTGAATTTGTTTATATGCAGGGTTACCGAGTAAAGATTACGAGTGCCGCATTCGACTGCGTGAACGACCGCAAGCATCCCGCGGACTATGGGCTGTGGACCTGTGATCCCTTATCTCATATTATTTACCGCGCGAATGTGGCGTTAAATCAGTACCGATATCTGAAGAACAGCTTCTAAATACCTTCCGTCGGCAGAGAAACATTTTAGCGCATAGTGTTACTTCTAACGTTATGTTACAATCATCATCATCATAATCTTCCACTTTTGCTGTCAAGCGTCGTGGGGGAGGAGTAGTTGACGTTCCAGGCCCTATGGATGGAACTGGATAGTGTCATTCCTTGTGATTGTATCATGTATTTGATGTCGCCACAATGCAGAGATTTATTTTGGTATTTGCGTTCGCTCATTTTGAACTCAAGCGTAGCCCACATACATGTTACTACTTCCAGTGCACTAAACTTATTTTTTGCTTTCCTTATTACCAGTGTCCCTTGCCATCAAGAGAACCCACTCCGTCTTCAGAGATACTTGTAATTTTACTTCCCCAACGTCTTTCTTCGTAATCCCTATATTCTCGTGAGTAACGTAACCTGCGCGAGAATCGGTAGCGGTTCTCGTCGCGTTGGTAACTTAGGGATATGAGAGCTGGTCGCTCAGAAAGCAATGGCAAACCACTGAGCGTAATCTTGCTAGTACATCAACAGCAGCTGAAAAATGCTGATGTTGACTAACGTCCTCTAAGGGATATGAAAAAAAAGTCAAGAAAGAGAAGTCAACATTTTAGTCCAGCTGACCGGTGTAGAGGTTGAACCCGATACCTCGGCATCAGCACACCGGATGTTTGAGAACGAATGCGCTTATCCATTCGGCCATACTGACCTCCTGCTGATAACTGTTAAAGGATTTCAAAGCAAATCCAATCATGCATGAAATGGCATTAATTGCAGATAGATTAGTAGGACATAAGTGGATACTGGTGGGCAATCTAGAGAGCATTCATATTTGATTAAAATTACACCCAAACTAAGTGATTTACATCGGCGCAGAGTTACCCCAGAAAGGGAGTGCCTCTGCCTTGAAGTGCCCATGAATTGTAATATTCCTGAGTTGTCAAGAAGATCGAGAAAAGAAATAGATATTATAACTACCTCTGACCGATATTACCTCTGAATGGGAGCATCGGTGAATGCTTCCCTCTGAATGAGATTACCATTGAGCGGGATTATCTATGAATGCCTCCCATTAAATGAGATTCCTCTCCGGGCGGGATTAACTTTCAATAGGATTATTTATGAATGATTCGATCTGTGAATGAGATCACCCATGAATTGATTATCTATGAATGGTTATCTCGGAATAAGATTACCCAAGAATGGGATTACCTTTAAATATGATTATTTATGAAAGAGACCGAGCCATATTGGATAAAACTCGGGTCAATGAAGTCTTTCTAGTGACTGACGATTCCATCGACGATGAACTGTATTTTTCGTGGAGGACTTTTGTGTTGGCATTCTGGCGGTGGCATTATGCACAGTGTACCTGTGCGGGCTCTTGGCTTTCTGAGACACCTGTCTGTTCCACTTTTCACATTGGGCAGTGAGGAGCAGTTTGTGTGATATTCACTGACACAGGAACGGAGCATATGGGGACGACCCGTTGCCGTGAAGTTGGAACCGCGACTAATTAATTAACTAACTATGATTATTTATGAATGATTCCTTCTGAATTAGATTACTCCTGAATGTGATTATCTATGAATGGTTCCATCTGAATTAGATTACCCCTACGTGGGATACGGGATAATCTTTCAGTAAGACTATTCCTGAGATCAGCTCACGGTCAGAATACCGCCCGTGCGCCGTGATCGCGGACTGTTCCAACAACAGGTGGCGCTGCACACAGCAGACGATCCAAGATGGCAGACATCAAGGTAAGTACAGATTGTAAACAAACCCCCAACATGAGAATTATCCTCTGCTGGGCCACTTGTTTCTGCTTCATGCAGATCACAAGCTGTATGATGTTATGATATAATCATTGCAAGTGGAAATCGTGTTTCATATTTCAATGAATTGACGGATCAGCTCCATCGGTTGCAAAGTTAGTATTCTGTTCTGTTCTCTACGCAAAAGTAAAAAAAAAAAAAATCAGGTGTGAGTTGTGAAATGTCAGCTGGACAAGAACACACGACCACAAATATAATAAACAACGTTGCGGCGCGAAGCCTTTACCTTTACCAGGAAAACAACAAAAGACAACCCCAAAAAGGGGGCATCAAACTACGCTAAAACATAAATTCTTTATAAATGCTAGATTAAAAAAAATAATAATGCAAGAATGATCCACAAATTAATCGATTTTGATTGCAGAAATTAGTAAAAAAAAAAAAAAATGGTAGTTACTTATTTAAGTAATTTAACAGACTTATCTAAATTCGGACTTTCTGTGTAGTTAAATGAGTTTTATTTGTGTAAATTGTAAATTAACAGCACAGTAGCAAACAAAGCACAAAGAAAAGTGGGTTAGTTACCTCTGTAGAGACCCACATGAAACCTGATAAAGACTCATGTTTGAAACAGCTGTTGACGATTTGGAAGTAGTCCACCATTTCATACAATGATATGAGTCCCGGTCATTCAGAAAACAATGGCTAACTACTGAACATAATACTTGTCAAGAAATACCAGTCCAAAAATTATGAAGATGATTGCGACACCCTTTAATGTAAAGGATATGCAAAGAACACTATATAAATTTAAAAAAAAAACACAGATATTTATGACTTAAAAGAAAGAATATTTGTATAATTTACTTTGTTTTCTCAAATTGCTATTGCATCGTTCTCTTTTTGTTTTGTAGGCGCGTGGCATATATGATTTTGAAGGTGACGTTAAGAATGGAGAGTTGAGTTTTTCTATGGGAGAGATTATTTCTGTTCTCAGACAGGTATGTACACTAGTTTATGAACACATTCTTGGTCTCCTGCTGTCCAGTGTTGTCACATTTATAACAGAACATTTGTTTGATGTGTGTTTTGATAGGAAGACAACTCAATAATTTCTTTACTCTTTATGAGTGGTTATGATGTAAAATCCCGGCTATGTGTCTGTAGCTTACTACAAGCTTAGAATATGTGTTATAGCTTACTACAAGTTTAGAATATGTTTTATAACTTACTACAAGACTATGTTTTATAGCTTAATGCAAGACTATGTGTTATAGCATACTAGAAGCTTAGCCTATGTGTTATAGATTACTACAAGACTATATGATATAGCTTACTACAAGACTGTGTTTATAGCTTACTACAAGATGTGTTATAACTTACTATAAGACTGTTATAGCTTAATACAAGACCGTGTTATGTATAGCTTACAACAAGCTTAGAGTATGTGTTATAGCTTACTATAAGACTGGGTTATAGCTTAATACAAGATTATGAGTTGTAGTGTACTGCAAGACTGTGTTATAGCTTAATACAAGACTATGTGTTATAGCTTACGACAAGCTTAGACCATGTGTTATAGCTTAATACAATACTATGTGTTATAGCTTAATACAAGATAATGTGCTATAACTTACTATAAGACTGTTATAGCTTAACACAAGACCATGTTTAAGCTTACAACAAGCTTAGACTCTGTGTTATAGCTTACTATAAGACTGGGTTATAGCTTACTAGAATACTGTGTTATAGCTTAATACAAGACCTTGTGTTATAGCTAACTACAAGTCTGTATGTTATAGCTTACTACAAGTCTGTATGTTATAGCTTACTACAAGACTGTGTTATAACTTACTACAAGACTATGTGTTATAGCTTACTACAAGGCTGTGTTATAACTTACCACAAGACTATGTGTTATAGCTTACTACAAGGCTGTGTTATAGCTTAATACAAGACTGTGTGTTATAGCTTACACCAAGCTTAGACTATTTGTTATAGCTTAACACAAGACTATGTGTTATAGTGTACTACTGTAATTATAAGACTGTAAATGATGGCTTACTACAAGACTATATTATAGCTTACTACAAGACTGAATATTATAGCTCACTACAAGACTATGTGTTATAGCCTATTACAAGACGGTATATTATAGCTTACTACAAGACTGTATATAATAGCTTACTACAAGACTGTATATTAAAGCTTACTACAAGACTGTGTTATAGCTTATTACAAGACTATGTGTTATAGCTTATTACAAGACTGTATATTATAACTTACTACAAGACTGTATATTATAGCTTACTAGCTGCCCGGCCCGGCTTCGCCCAGGCTCTGGCGGGGATCTATCTATCTATGTATGTATGTATGTATGTATCTATCTATCTATCTATCTATCTATCTATCTATCCGCATGTGATGACATGTGATGGCATGTGTTGACACACACGCGGCCAACTTTTTTTTTTAAACAAAAACAAAATCGAGAATATACCCATTTAATTGTGTTCTGACCTTCTCTCTGCCAAGCGAAAGGAAAAAACAAATGCTTCGATTACTTCAAAAGTTCCACTCCGAAAAAAAGTACAGAAATAAAATTCTAACGTATCTAAAATAAATCCATTATTTTTAATGAACACTGGTTTTAAAAACGTAAAAAGATGTGTTAGAAAATTTTCACTATTTAAATAGATGCATTACTTTTATGATAATTATTATGAAAATGCCTTAAAGATTATATCACTATATATTATAACTCATATGCCTGTAAATAACTATAGAAAAGAGTTTATAAATCTGTGAAAACAATGCAACAATCTATACATAAAATAATAGTGATGTTATTAAAAGTTATGACCCTTGAAATAACTTTTCTTATGTTAAGTCCCCTTGATAGAAATGATAAATATTAGCTGCCCGGCCCGGCTTTGCCCAGGCTCTGGCGGGGATCTATCTAAGTATCTATGTATCTATCTATCAATCTATCAATCTATCTATCTATCTATCTATCTATCTATCTATCTATCTATCTATCTATGTGGAGCATCTCATTTAATTCATCGTCAATCAACTCATTTAATCTATAGCCAGGGGACATAACTTAAGATATAACAATGGTACTAAAAGTTATATCCCTTTTTGTCATATATTTTTATATTTTCTTATGTTCAGTCATGTAATTACAAAATTAAATTTTAGGAAGGTTATAGCTGATAGATAAAACTATCACAGTTGGTTGCACAGGAATGAAAGGAAAACGTGTAGAAAATTTCATCTCAATCGGTTGGACCGTTCGCGAACGCATAAAGGACGGACATACATACATACATACATACATACAACAATTTTTATATATATAGACTACAAGGCTGTATATTATAGCTTACTGCAAGACTGTATATTATAGCTTACTACAAGACGTGTTATACCTTACTACAAGCATAGACTGTTATAGATTACTACAAGCTTAGACTGTGTTATAGCTTACTACAAGACTATGTGCTATAGCTTACTACAAGATTGTGTTATAGCTTAGTACAAGCATAGACTACGCATTATAGCTTAGTACAAGACTGTGTGTTATAGTTCACTACATGCTTAGACTATTTGTTACTGCTTATTACAAGCTTAGACTGTGTATTATAGTTTAATAACACCTAGACTTTGTGTTATAGCTTAATATACATAGGTTTTGTGTTATAGCTTACAACACACTTAGGCACTGCTGTAATAGCCAAGTCTACTATTTAGGCTATGTGATGTAGCCTACTACACATCTAGTTTAGATCAGTTATCATGATTGACATGCCTTCATATTGGGTATTCCCATGCATGCTTAGCCCTCCTAACCAGCAGTCATCTCAAAGATCTCTACTCACTGTTTCTTCCACTCACTGTTCCCTCTACTCACTGTTTCCTCTGCTCACTGTTCCCTCTACTCACTGTTCCTTCTACTCACTGTTCCCTCTGCTCACTGCTCCCTCTGCTCACTGTTCCCTCTGCTCACTGCTCCCTCTGCTCACTGCTCCCTCTGCTCACTGTTCCCTCTGCTCACTGTTCCCTCTACTCACTGTTCCCTTTGCTCACTGTTACCTCTACTCACTGTTCCCTCTACTCACTGTTCCTTCTGCTCTTTGCTCCCTCTGCTCACTGTTCCCTCTGCTCACTGTTCCTTCTGCTCACTGTTCCCCCTACTCAATGTTCCCTCTACTCACTGCTCCCTCTACTTACTGCTCCCTCTATTCACCATTCCCTCTACTCACTGTTCCCTCTACTCACTGTTCCTCTACTCACTGTTCCCTCTACTCACTGCTCCCTCTACTCACTGCTCCCTCTTTTCACCATTCCATCTACTCACCATTCCATCTACTCACTTTTACCCCTACTCACTGTTCCCTGTATTAACTGTTCACTCTATTCACTGTTCCCTCTACTCACTGTTACCTCTACTCACTGTTCCCTTTACTCACTGCTTCCTCTACTCACCATTTCATCTACTCACCATTCCATCTACTCATTTTTACCCCTACTCACTGTTTCCTCTACTCACTGTTCCCTCTACTCACTGTTCCCTCTACTCACTGTTATCCTCTACTCACTGTTCCCTGTACTCACTGTTCCCTGTACTCACTGTTGCATCTACCCACTGTTGCCTCTACCCACTGTTCCCTCTACCCACTGTCCCTCTACCCACTGTTCCCTCTACTCACTGTTACCTCTACCTACTGTTTCCATTACTCACTGTTCCCTCGACTCACTGTTCCCTCTACTCACTGTTCCAACTACTCAATGTTCCCCTTACTCACTGTTCTCACTACTCACTGTTCCCATGAGGAATTGGTTGTAGTGTCTCCTCTTTCACCCTTGGAGACAACATGGATGTATTTGGCCAGACCTGGCTCCCAAGTCATGTAAACAAACTGAGGTCAGAGACTCATCTGTATCTGTCAGCTGGGTGGGTACTACATTGATGATATCGGTCCAGCCATGCTTCTACCCACTTGTATTGATGCATTATTCACCAGCTGGTCACATGTAAATGCCCTATATGCTGGTGTATCCAGGTATGCACATCCAGGATAACGTGAAGGGGTTACAAACACAATTCACAATCCCTCATACCGAGTTCAAAACGTGATTTGTGCGCTGGTTTTCATATAATGGTATGAGTGCCGGTCATTAAGAAAGCAAAGGCAAACTACTGAATGTAAAGTTTCCAAGAAATCACAGACAATAGCAAGTTGTATCAGAGTTAATGGGATCGTAGTCAGATGTCTTCAGTCGACCATTATTAGCTACCTGGGGGAGGGAGAGAGAAGGGGAAGGCTCTAGAGATCCCATCTATTGTGATGCTGATAGGCCATTTATTAAGTTATGGTTACAGTTAATGGTTAAAGTCCGAAGCACTGACATTCAGGTTGTCTCAGCTCTGAAAAGGACTTGCATGTGAAGCGAGTTTAGTGGAGAGACTGCTCTCCCGACTTAGTACCAAAGTGCCATCTCCACAGTGACATTGTTGCAGAGTTCTCCCTCTCACTAAGCTCAAACATGAACAAGGTATGCAAAGCTGGTACTGGAACTTCTCATCTGTGGAGAGGCTTATTAGAATGCAACCAGGTCATTGTGCAGCACATACAGACTGACTGACATCAGGTGTAGGTTGATCTTGTTTCCTCCAGCTTTAGGTGTTTCATGGTCAGCAGACTTAAAGCCAATGCCTAGAGGATAAAAAAAAGGTGTTATTTTATGCATCTAGACACCATTGCTTTCATGCATATAGACACATGCTTTGATGCATCTAGAAACCTTTGATTTAAAGCTTCTGCACTGCTGAGATGTGTCCTGCATAACTTCAACAGAATAAGCTCAAATAAAAAAGGTCCAGGGTTTGCAGAAACAATCCAGCAATGTCAACGAAGCATCAAGTGAACATCAATGAAAGGACTCGAAGGTTGGCAATCTAATTGATGAGGCCAAGTTTATTTGCCCATATTCTCGTGCTGCATGATCAATCAGAAAATTCATGAAATCATAATTGGTTTCGACCGTGTCTGTTATTTCCAGACAGGACGGTCATAATAACATTAATTATAAATAATCAACTGTTGACCAGACTAGCTACTAAGAACTATCAAGTCCGTATCGCAGTCCTTCTGTCCTTTGCAAGGTTGCCAAAGTGTCCTTCTGCTGTGACATTCTAAGTTTCATTCTAATATTCTGCATCTGTCAGAGATATTTCGTTTACCATGTAAGATGCCATATTATTCTGGTTCTCCTTTCTAATATGTGTTGGCCGTGAGTACGGTTGTCCTGCCAGTAAATATCTTTCTAAGTTCCAGACAACTTCAACGTGCTGCTTCTCTGGTGGAGCTCTGTGATCTGAATGTTTGTTGTTGTTGACAATTCTCCTGACGTGTTCTCCGTTCTATGTCAGCCCATTCGATACTCCTAGACATTGGTTTCGCGATTTTGTCGCAAATGTACTTTTGCATCATATTCTCTTTCCTGCCACTTGGCATGCACACCATTGCTTTGATGCATCTAGACACATGCTTTGATGAATCTAGACACCCTTGTTCTGATGGATCTAGTCACCCTTGTTCTGATGGATCTAGACATCCTTACTTTGATGTATCTTGACACCCTTGTTTTGATGCATATAGACACCCTTGCTTTGATTCATTTAGACACCCTTGCTTTGATGTATCTAGATAACCCTTAAAAAGGTATAATCACTAGCTGGTTTCAACATCCACTTGAACCTACACCCATAGAATGTGGGTAGAATTTACACCAAGCCAGTCTTATAGCTAGCTGCCATAGAGATGTCTTTCAACCTAGTGTAACAAACACAACACAAACACATGAGTTGCTGGTGTAGAGTCTAGTGTGTTTGACACATATTTCAAGAAGAAACTGGTCTTTTGTATGGCTGTGTTCTTTGAAACTGTTTGAATGTCAGGTGGTCATGTCATAAGGTAGTTGTGGTTTATACAGTGAGTTCATTGCCAGGAGTGTATGTTGATGTGCTTGTGAAGGTAGTTCATATCAGTACACAATATCAATGTGTGTCAGCAAATGTTCAGTCTTCTTCCTTTTTTGTCCTCGAAAAGGATGTTGTTTGCATTTGTCCATTTTACAGCAGAGCTTTAATATTTATTTTGATGACAGCACTGCATTTTTGGAAGCTGTTACCGTCCCTCTACAGGGCAATATTAATTTGTTTTTCTTGTAGGTAGGTTTTCTCATGTTGACATCTTGCCATAGCAGTAGCCTCTTGGCCTCCTCATTGTCATCATGTGCCTTGCAAAGCGGCCTAGACATGAATGTATAATCACAGATCTTGATCTTTGGTGTACCGGATCTTCTTCTTCATAAATCTTCAGATATCATTTTCAATAAATGCAAAGAAAGTAGCAAATCAAATCAAATCAAATCAACTTTATTAGGATCACAAATTGGACGCGCAGGCCCGTCTTACATTTGGCCCTTCCAATCACTTGTCTTTCATTCATCAAGAGCATTATACATTTACATAGGAAGAAAAATAAACATTGTGAAATGAATGTTGTAAACATAAACAAGGCAAATTACCATGTTATGAGGCCCATCTCCCACCTACCCATACATCACCCCATCCACACAACACCCCCACCTACCCACACACACACACACACACACCAAGGGACACATACATACCCCACCAACCGATCCATCCCCCTTCCGCACATCCCCCACCCACACACTCTCCCCTCACCTGTTCCCCCAACCAAAACACACTCGCCACCCACAAACATTCCCCCACCAACCCACACATCCTCTCCCCATCCACACCTCAAACCACATCTCCATTGACCACATATTCACCACCCACGCACACAATCCCCCACCAACCCACACATCGCACATCCACTCACACATCCTCAAACCATACACACACATCCTCACCAACTGACATCTCCCTACCCCCCCCCCCCCCACACACACACACACACATCTCCCTAACCACCCATACATCCCCAATCCACTCACACACACACCCCATCACCCACACATACATCCTCCACCCACCCATACATGCCTTAACCCAATCCCCCACCCGCACATCACATACATCCCCTACCACGCAATATTCCCAACCCACGCACCGCACACACACATATCCGTCACCAACACATCCCACACCCACATACCACCACACATCCCCACCTACACACCACACATCCCCACCTACACACCACACACATATCCCCACCCACATACCGCACAATATTCCCACCCACACCCACACAGATACCCTTACCCATCCACCCCACATACCCCCACCCACACACCACAAAAATCCCCCATCCACACACACATACCTCGCCCACACAATATCCCTAACCAACACACACCACACCTCTCCCCACCCACACACGCATTCCCTACCCGTCCACCAACACACACTCACTCACGCACACATCCTCCACTAAGCACCCCCACCCATCCACCCCCAACCAAACATCTCTCGATCACAATACCCCTACCCACACACATCCTCCACCCACTCACGCATCCCACCCCAACACATACACATCCCTCACCCACCTACACATCCCTAAGCCACTCACACACCCCCACCCACACATTCCCCATCCATGCATACATCTCCCACCCACACATCCCCACATACTTCCCCCAACCACCCCACCCATACACACATTCCCCGCACCCATCACTCACATCCCCAACACCACACACTATCCCCCACCCACACACATATCCTCACCCATACCACCACACCCCCCACCCACACACCATGCACACATCCCCCACCAACACACCGCACACATATCTCAAACCACACACCATACACTTCTCCCCACCCGCCCTTGCATCCCCAATCCACCCAATACAATCCCCTACCCACACAACCCCGCCACCCACACATACTTCCTAAAACCACCCACACATCACCACCCACATAAACACACACACCCCACACCTGTCCCATACACATATCCTCCACACGTCCCCCACACCCATTCCCACACCCCTACTTTCACCCCCATACATCCATCCACACATCCCACCAACACCCACAAATATCACCACCCACAAAAACCCACACACCCCAACCCATCCAAATGCATACCCCCACCCACACATCCCCCACCCACACATCCCCCACCCACACATCCCCCACCCACACATATCCCCATACTCACACACATCCTCCACACACACTCACACCTCCTCACATGTAGACACATACAAAATGTCTCACGTTAGCATTGAAACTAGTATGAACAAACTCCCACACTTTACTCACACACATACACTGACAATTGTTATGAGCAGTCTCATAAAAATGTTAAACATGGAGAAAAATGTGTACATAAAAAGTATGTGACGTAAACATAGTCGACTTGAGCTTGTTGACATCTCCATAGTTTGTCTTCAAATGGAGTGATTGTATGCCAAAATAGTTTTTTCTTTTCTGCATATCTTGGACATTCCTGCAACAAATGTTTAGCTGTCATTTTACCAGTTCCACAGCAACATTCGTCAGTATCTCCTTTCTTTAGTTTATTGAACATATAGTATTTCAACCTATTGTGTCCTGTATGGAGTCTGAAAATTGCTACATATTCTCTTGGGTGGAGTTGGTAATATGCATCATCTTTCTGGTGGCCTTGATACTCAGAGATTCCCAATGGACGCCTCATATATTACATCTATATCAGGCTTAGTTAGTCTTCCACCTTTCTTTGACAGTTTGTCAGTGACGATCAAAGGCAACACCAAGGAGTTTAGATCTTCTTCCTGACACAGCATTTTCCCAACCACTGATCTTCACTGGCCATATTTTAACTACTCCTCTAACACTGATAAAGCTTGCTCATCCTATTGTTAGAAGGCAATCATTACAAGGAAGACATGAGTGAGATGGTCGCAGAGCAAAGAAAGGGAGTAAATAAATAGAGGAGTGGAAATGACAGATGGGCAAGGGGATCAGGTACAGCAAAAACTGAAATTGGTGGCAGTTTTCCAGGTTGTTGCGATCTATGTCATGAGATGTGCAAGATTGTTGTGACCTGAATATCAGACACAGCAGAATGATCTGTGCTGTTGAGATGTGTAGACACTGGTGTATGGGCACCGCTAGTTTATTAACCTCCTAATACTGTTGCCTAAATCTGTTCAGTGAATAAAAAGTAAAGGTCACGCACCTAAGAAACCTTAGGCATGTGGGGTTAGACCCATATATTTAAGGACCAAATGGCACTAAGTAGGTGATGTTGTTGGCATCATACCAACCACCTTTACCCCCCACAATATTTTATGGTGCCCATTTTAGACTGAATTGACCTGGAGCCCAGATTAATTTTAAAAGAATTTGAAACCGCCCTGATGCAGATCAAACCCGTGCCGCAGGCGAGGGTCTAGCCACTACACTACAGCTGCTCCTGCGTAAATCTGTTGACCAAGTGTAAGGCTGTTTCGCCAATGTACTGCATGCCACACCATATGCAGATGAGGGCAAAAATGACATTCAGCTCATGCAGGAGAACCCCAGTGATGCCACCCTGGGCGTCTGAAGCACATACAGACAAATCTTGAACCAAGGTCTAAGACTCTCTCTCTCTCTCTCTCTCTCTCTCTCTCTCTCTCTCTCTCTCTCTCTCTCTCTCTCTCTCTCTCTCTCTCTCTCTCTCTCTTTTTCTCTCTCTCACTCACTGTCTCATATACACACTGTCTCTCACACACACACATGCTGTCTCTCTCTCTCTCACACACACACACACTTATGCTGCCTCTCTCTCTCACTCACCATCTCTCTCCCTCCCCCTCTCTCACATACACAGTTTTTCTCTCTCTGTCTCTATTTTCTCTTTGTCTCTCCCACTCACTGTCTCACACACTTCTCACACACATATGTTTTCTCTCTCACCCACACACACTGTCTCTTGCTCTCACACACCTTCTTCTTCCCCCTCCCACACACACTGTCTCTTTCACATTCACCTTCTCTCTTTCTCGTTCCCTCTCTCTCACACAATCCTCTCCACACTCCACACTCTTCCTTCACTCTCCCTTCAAACTTTCTTCTCTCTCTCTCTCTTTCTCTCTCTCTCTCTCTGTCTCTCTCTCTCTGTCTTTCTGTCTCCCTCTCCCTCCCTGTCTGGATGTCATTGGTGCCTGGACCATGAGCTTGCCTCCGCCCACAGGTTGTTGACATTTGATCTGCTATAATCACACACACTCCATCTTTACCCTCCAAAATGTCACGGTGTGTAGTCACCAACAGAAGGCACTTGCTGATGATTTCTCACTGAGATGCTCACAGCAGCGGTTATCAAGTGTTACAATAATGAGAGCATGTTGTGTATTTCCATCTGTTGAGCTGAATGTTTCAGTGGGCAGTTATTTCCTGCAAGAGTGGTTGCACATCACACTGCTGTAGTGGTGGTGGTTGAAGGTTCAGTTCCCCATTATGTGCCTAACTAGCCCTGGCATGACAAATCATGATAGTATATGTGCAGTGCTGTTAAAAATGAATATTATCATAATGTACTGATATTTCTTACGGTAGAAGAGGAACGAGAGCAATTTTTTCCTTATGAAGCCATGTCACAAAGGTCTCCCAAACTTGGTGACACAAAAGAGTCACAATGAAGAAAGAAATTACTGACAATGCACATTCTGAGATTTTCAATCTATACAATGTTTATAATTTTGAATGGGGTGAATGTGAACCTGACTACTATTAGTGTTCAGAGTTGATGAGCCGAAGCAGCTCGGGTCCGATTTTATATATATATATATATATATATATATATATATATATATATATATATATATATATATATATATATATATATATATATATATATATATATCTGTGTGTGTGCGTGCGTGAGTCCATCCATCTGTGTCCAGGACACTCTTTTATGGCATCTCGTGTCTATGGGGCTACTGTTTTTTTGTTTTGTTAGCTCGCTTTTAACTCGACCGTAGCCCATGCTGGACTGATTTTTGCATGCCGGCTAGCTTTCCCTATTACCAGTGTCCCTCGCCATGAGGCGAATCCACTCCGACTTCTGAGGGACCTGTAATTTACATTTCCAAGTCTAGGACGAGAAGTCAACATTTGAGTCCAACTGACCGGTGTAGGGGTTGAACCCCCTACCTCATCATCAGCACACTGGAAGTTTAAGAGTGAACACTCTTTTCCATTCGGCCATGCCGATCTCCCTGGGGCTACTTTGGTGATGGTGGCATGTAATATGAGAACACACGACAGATGCTGGTACACTCAGCAACAATGCATCAAACTGTAACAACATGATTGAATATCAATAGGTGACTCTCGCACAGGTGGCATCCCATTCATGCTCCGCACTGAGCCTGATATGACTATTGTAAGGTAGTGATGTTAGTTAGTTAGTTAGTCGCAGTTCCAACTTCACAGCAACGGGTCATCCCCATTATGCTCCGTTCCTGTGCCAGTGAATATCACACAAAATGCTGCCCAATGTGAAAAGTGGAAAAGACAGGAGTCTCGACAAACAACAGTCCGCACAGATACACAGCATAATGCCGCCACCAGAATGTCAACACACCAGTCACGCACGAAACACCCTGTTCATCTCTGATGGAATCGGCAGTCACTTTCCTATCTGAATGTTTTCTAGATGTTCACCCACACAGTCCACGAAAATACAGTTCATCGCTGATGGCAGTGGCAGTCACCCAGAAGCCCAGCAGCCACGCTTGTCTGCATAAGGCAAAAACCGGTCAACTCTGGGACATAGCCACCTGCCACCGCTCCGAACATGCAGTCACGTTTCAAAACACCTCAGGCAGATTCAAAAGCATTTCACACAAAACTCACAGCTCACAGTGTCACGCCACGCACTCACTCAGTAGCAGGGCGACGGAACCATCAAGCCTCCTTAGTCGCCTCTTACGACATGCGTGGTAGGCTACAGTGTTGCTATTCTTTGCTTCCCTTATGGGCCCCGGCAACACAGTGATGTGCTGGAGAGTGCAAAAATCTTGGACTGCCAGAGTTATTAATTAGGATTTCCTGGAAGAGACTAATGAAAGTAGATTATATACAACTATCAGTAAGAGACAGCATTCTGTGATCATGTTGATGATGAAGATAATGATGTCCCTATTTAGCTCATTCACAATAGTTTCCTGCAGAGTCAGAACAATCAGGACATAGTTTCATCAAATGTCAGCGCATCTGCTGGCTGTCGATTATACAGCCCTCCAGTCTTCAGTGCCTCATCCTTCTCATCACACACTCGCGAGGCAGCTCATGAAATGACTGATGGCATTTCTCCTCGGAGGTGGGCCAGCTCTAGATGATGATAACTTACACATGGCCTTGTATTTACTTGAATGAGACGCCCGAATATCTTTCTGTCTTTTGCAATTTGGGAATATGTCTGGTCCATGTTTTCCTTTCAATCATATACAGAACAAGACAATTATAGGCACATACCTTTTTAAAAAAAAATTTCTCTACCTAAACAATTTTATGTATCCTATTAATACATGACCTCTCATATACAATCGGACAATCTCTAATATAATCTATTATATACAGTCAGACAACCTCTAATATAAGCTCTTATATACAACCAGACAACCTCTTATATAATCTCTTATATACAATCAGGCAACCTCTAATATAATCTCTTACATACAATCAGACAACCTCTAATATGATCTCATATACAATTAGACAATCTCTAATATGATCTCATATACAATCAGACAATCTCTAATATAATCTATTATATACAATCAGACAACCTCTAATATATGCTCTTATATGCAACCAGACAACCTCTAATATAATCTCTTATATACAGACAACCTCTTATATAATCTCTTATATACAATCAGGCAACCTCTAATATAATCTCTTATATACAGACAACCTCTTATATAATCTCTTATATACAATCAGGCAACCTCTAATATAATCTCTTACATACAGTCAGACAACCTCTAATATGATCTCATATACAATCAGACAACCTCTAATATGATCTCATATACAATCAGACAATCTCTATTATATCTCTAACAATGTAACTCATCATCATCATAATGTGGCGGGTCTTTTACAGAGCCTTATTTTCATCTCGGCCCTCGGGAAAAACATTCCACCTTTTGTCAGTTTCCCTGTGTCAGAGTGTCTTTAATATCCTGTCTAAAACTTCGTGTTGAGCGACTGTTGCCTCTTACCCTGATAAGCAAGTTCAGCTATTGAAAGAAACATTTGGTAACGTTGAGGTGGAGGGGAGCTGCGTTACCAGGTTTGAGTCCGTCAGCGTGCAGACTCAGCGGGTTTTTCATTTCATTCACATGCTAGTCTGTAGACCTAGATTTGATTGTTTTCCCCTTTCGCTCGCTTTGAACTCAAGCGTAGTCCAAAAAATGGGCTACTACTTCTAGTGAACTAGACTGGTTTTGTGTTCCCTATTACTAGTATCCCTCGCGAACCCACTCTGACTTCAGAGGTACTTGTGATTGATGACCCCAAGTCAGTGATAAGTCAACATTTGCGGCTGTGACGAAACGCGTTTATCTGTCTTGGGTCGTCAAGTTCCCGCACTATTTTGGCGCGTCATCGGGGACTTTCCCAGCTAAAAATAGACTGAGGGAAGCCGATGGAGGACTTATTATCTAGAATCGTCTCGAAACACTGGAATTCGAGTAACCCGTGATGTTGGGTATCGCTCTAAATTCCCGTGCAGAGAGATCTAGAAACTCTAGGCGGGGAATGACGTTTTCCCGAGAAAGTATCTTTTCTCAAGAAGCACTCGCTTCTTGTGCGCATCGAGTTGGCACGAAGCGGGAAATTGGCTAAACCAGGCATTCACTTACTTTTGTTCGAAGAGAACAGACGCTGGCCTGAATGTGAGCCATTTTTGTGTTGCGTCTCACCTCAACCATGATTCGGCTGACTGTTATGAAAAGGAAGCTGAGAAGCCCTTGAACAGTTCGGAAGCTGACTGGAGAGCTGGTTTCACCATCCAGGAGTTTGCCTGTTGAGGAACCAGTCAACTATAATTGTTGTTGGCAGAAAACCACTTCGTGTGACAGAGCGAAGGGTTCAGTTCTTTACTTATCACGCCAGACTCCATCACACCAGGTACCCAATGTGATTCACCATGCGTGAAGGTTGCTGCAAGACATACAACTGCCCGGAAGGTGCACGTGTGGGAAGTGATGGTTTGTGATCGTTTAAAATAGAAGATACTCTGGTTTTGCCAGGAACATTTCAGCATGTTGAGTAATCATGCTCGACAGGGAACACCGGTCCGTCTGGTTTGACGGGGGTTCTGCCTAAACGCAGAAGTAACTAATCTTCAGACACTTGAATGGTTCTTTGGACAGCTCGAGTGGCAGGTCTTGAGAAGAACTACACCAGTATGGACGTGTGTCAAGTGTAACCCGGTGGAAGGGACTAGGGATTATAGTCCAACCTGAATTGTTTCCGTAAAATAGATGTCTGATTCTATTCATGTACTGTTTCCGTATCCAGATTATCAACTGTGTTCTAGAAGGACTCAGTAACTTTTCAGTAGCCATATCTGATCCTACAAAGTGTGACTGTAAGAGACCATTGAATTGGTCAATGCCATATCGGTTCTGCAGTGGGATTGTGCTATGAGTGACAAACCATTCGGTTGGTCAGTGACTATTTAGTTCATCGAAGTAACCAATACTTGGAGCCAAGTCCAGGAAGATTGTCTCCAACTCGGTTGTGTTCGAGAACTGTATTACCAGTGACTCCGTGGGAGTGTTATAGATGCAGTTGGTCCAGTGAAGTGTGGTCCAGCAGTGACTCTATTGTTGTGGTTCCACGTTCGGGAGACGGAGTGGTCTCCAAGGTTCTAGTCATCTCACTGGAAGGAAGCCGGGTGAGTGGCGGACCGACTGGACGGGACATCTGCATCCACTCTACTTCTCAACTCGATGAAGACACCTACATCTCTAAGTCTTTCTCTACTCTATCTTCTATTTGTGTAAATAGATTCTTCTATCAGGATGTTCATTTCAGTTCTATATTCTCAAGGGTAGAATAAACTTTATGTAAGTTGACTTGCTCTTTGTATAATGATTGAGTGTGGTCTCGGACGATGCCTAAGTGTTCATTGTTCAACAGGTGTAGGTAGTTAGTGGGGGTCTAGAATCTGGAGGGGTGTGTAGACGTAACTAAATAACCTGAGATCAACCACAGAGAAAAAAAAAGTGTATCTGCTCGTCCAACCCCTGGGGCTAGAATACACGGGAGTGCTAGAGACACCTCGGGTGTGGTTCACTCTCACTACCCAAGGTGAACCCGAAACACTCCGTTACAGAGTGGGGGCTCGTCCGGGATTATTCCAAGATCTTTGTGTGTTGTAGACCTCTCACTTAGGGATAGGGACTTTGTCTTTATCCTCTACTACAGTCTACATAAGATTCTACTACTTCTACCTATTTCCTAACTGTCTGACGGACATTTGTGTTGTGGTGATTAGTTAGTACTATTGATTATTGATTCATTGTATTGCTTCACCCACACATACTTGAGTACCCACCTATCATAGTCAACATGTCTACCCAAGAGTTAGACTTGGACAAAGTTCAGGAAACTGGACGTAAGTCTGGTCTTGAAGGAGATGCTTTGAAATCCTATGTCCAAGAGGTGGAAAGAAATTTTCGCCAAGAGGAAAGAGAGAGGAGGAGAGCAGAAAGAGAACTGGAAGCCAGTAAAGTGGCTCTTGAGGAAAAGAGGATAGCGGCTGATACTGAAATGAAACGGCTTGAGTTGGAAGCCGAGAAAGAAAAACGTGACCATGAGTATCGAATGAAGCTACTTGAGGCACAAGTGCCTGCTACAGGTGTAACTGATGGAGCTATGGGAGGAGGTGTACCTCCTGGCTCAGAGTCAACCAGTAGACGTGACTACCAGGCTATGAAATGGCCTTTACAGCCGTTCGAACCCGAGAAGGAACGGATAGACCAATACTTAGAGAAGTATGAAGCCATGTCTATTGCAATGGGTCTAGACAAACAGAAATGGTGTTTGAAACTCTCCCAGGGACTCCGTGCAGAAGGTTATGAGGTGTATGCACGCTTACCACCGGGGTTACAGAATGATTACCCGGCATTGAAAGCGGCTCTCTTGAAGAGATTCGAGATCACAGCGCACTCATACCGAAGGAAGTTTCGAACGGCGAAGCGAGAACCTGGTGAACTGTTTTCAGCATACAGTGTGAGATTGAACTCATACCTTCTTAAATGGATGGCCTTGGCCGGATTTAAGGAGGAGTATGAAAGTTTGCGTGAGTTGATGGTTGTAGATCAGATGCGAATGCAAATGTCTAAACCCTTGCGAAACTTCTTAGGTGAGAATGGGGCTGAGAGATTGGATATAGTCACCAAGTTAGCCGAAAGATACGTTGAAGTCTATGGCGAGACTGGGGACACCAGTCCAACAGATCCGAGATCGAAAGATCCGGATCAAGGTAAGTCTAAGAAGAAGTCAAAGAAGACCCAAGGTTCTGATGAACCAAAGAAACAGGTAGGCTCTTTAGAGAAGATCTCTAACGTCAACCAAGGTAAGAATAGCCCACCTAGTTCTCCAAAGAGGAAGTGGAGTGAACGATGGTGCAAATTCTGCAAGTCCAGCACTCACAATACGAGTGAGTGTAAGAGTAAGCCCAAGGACTTTCACTTTGCTTGTCTTGCAGAGGTTAGGGATAGATCTTGCAGGAAAGTGAAGTCGGTTGATGGGAATGGAGAAACTAGACGACCTCCAGTGGTTGAGAGAGTAGAAGTGAATGGGCAACAGGTGTCGTGCCTCTACGACACAGGATTGCAATTTTCAGCTGTAATTGCATCCCACCTGACAGGCCCAGAGCAACTCACCGGAGAGATGACGGAGATACAGCCAGCCAGTAGGAGTGCTGTGGCGTTACGTTGCCCGATTGCCAATGTGGAGATTCGGAGCAAGTACGTTACTGGACGCATTCAGGCGGCAGTCGTACCGGATCCTCTCTATCCCCTAATTCTAGGCCGGAAGTACGTGTTTCTGGGCGAACCAGAACACCCTAGCATCCATAAGTCTAGGCAGGTCAGAGATACAGAGGAAGAGGGTCTCGAAAAGGTAAGTCTCCGAAATACTCACCCGGATAGAATGAGTAATGCTCGGAGCAAGGATGCGACGGAGTGTCCTTGTTCGGAATGGTTGCCCAACAATGAAAACCCGTTAACTCAGGGTAAGTTCAACTCTAATAACCAGTCACCGGTAATTCAGACTGGACCAGAGAAAAGGCAGAGGGAACGTAAGTTGGTTCCTGAGAGCTTCAGAGCTAATCTGCTGCGAACGGTACATGTCAGGTCCCCAACCGGACATCTGACTGTAGGGACAACCAGTAAATGTCTATCCCGGTACTATTGGTGGCCGGGAATGACAGGCGACGTGCGCAGGTATATTAGGTCTTGTCCGGAGTGCCGTAAATGCACACCTGAGAAACGGACGAAGACGAAGATATCCTTAGAGGTTGGAGACCGAGTTCTAGTACTCCTCCCAATCGAGGGGAACGAATTCGAAATCGGGTGGCAGGGCCCATTCCTAGTGGATAAAGTGGGGCTCCACAAGCACTATGGAGTGGAGATCCTGGGAAAGTCTACTACTTTCCATTCCAGTCTCCTCATGCGCTATGAGGGGAAGCCCGATGATAAGTCCACCAGCCCAAGGGCGCAGAGATTCGCTGAAATAACAGTTCGGGGTTCAGGTCAGGTAGCGGAAAGCCTGTCACACCATAGGAAGTCCTATATGTATGTGCAGGTACCTTCTTCGGTTCAGCCCGGTGCTCGGGGGAACATGACCGGCCAAAGGAACACCCGCAGTGCTAGCTACACTGAGAACCGAGGTAGGAAGAGGTGGGTTGTGTCGGAACGGACACATACCCTTGGTCCCTCAATCCGACCGACTGCAGTCCAGCTGGGTCCTCGAAAGGGGAAGCTGGAGTTGCAGAAGTCCAGTAAACTCTGGCAGGAACGATCGTTAAATCAGGTCGAGACGGGAGCTCTGGTCCGCAAGATACTGCGAGATGCCCGATCGCAGTAGCGGAGTAGGCGTTGATCACCCGTGATACTGAATAGCTTGCCACCCCACCGAATGTGGTAAAAGTATTCTATACAATATTGACGGGTTAGACTTCCTCACCCGCCATCCGGTCTCTTAGAAAGAGGAACGAACGACATAGACAGCTTCTGCGTAGAAGTGGAACGACGGGGTCGATCCTCTTAAAGTGGGGGCCTATGTGACGAAACGCGTTTATCTGTCTTGGGTCGTCAAGTTCCCGCACTATTTTGGCGCGTCATCGGGGACTTTCCCAGCTAAAAATAGACTGAGGGAAGCCGATGGAGGACTTATTATCTAGAATCGTCTCGAAACACTGGAATTCGAGTAACCCGTGATGTTGGGTATCGCTCTAAATTCCCGTGCAGAGAGATCTAGAAACTCTAGGCGGGGAATGACGTTTTCCCGAGAAAGTATCTTTTCTCAAGAAGCACTCGCTTCTTGTGCGCATCGAGTTGGCACGAAGCGGGAAATTGGCTAAACCAGGCATTCACTTACTTTTGTTCGAAGAGAACAGACGCTGGCCTGAATGTGAGCCATTTTTGTGTTGCGTCTCACCTCAACCATGATTCGGCTGACTGTTATGAAAAGGAAGCTGAGAAGCCCTTGAACAGTTCGGAAGCTGACTGGAGAGCTGGTTTCACCATCCAGGAGTTTGCCTGTTGAGGAACCAGTCAACTATAATTGTTGTTGGCAGAAAACCACTTCGTGTGACAGAGCGAAGGGTTCAGTTCTTTACTTATCACGCCAGACTCCATCACACCAGGTACCCAATGTGATTCACCATGCGTGAAGGTTGCTGCAAGACATACAACTGCCCGGAAGGTGCACGTGTGGGAAGTGATGGTTTGTGATCGTTTAAAATAGAAGATACTCTGGTTTTGCCAGGAACATTTCAGCATGTTGAGTAATCATGCTCGACAGGGAACACCGGTCCGTCTGGTTTGACGGGGGTTCTGCCTAAACGCAGAAGTAACTAATCTTCAGACACTTGAATGGTTCTTTGGACAGCTCGAGTGGCAGGTCTTGAGAAGAACTACACCAGTATGGACGTGTGTCAAGTGTAACCCGGTGGAAGGGACTAGGGATTATAGTCCAACCTGAATTGTTTCCGTAAAATAGATGTCTGATTCTATTCATGTACTGTTTCCGTATCCAGATTATCAACTGTGTTCTAGAAGGACTCAGTAACTTTTCAGTAGCCATATCTGATCCTACAAAGTGTGACTGTAAGAGACCATTGAATTGGTCAATGCCATATCGGTTCTGCAGTGGGATTGTGCTATGAGTGACAAACCATTCGGTTGGTCAGTGACTATTTAGTTCATCGAAGTAACCAATACTTGGAGCCAAGTCCAGGAAGATTGTCTCCAACTCGGTTGTGTTCGAGAACTGTATTACCAGTGACTCCGTGGGAGTGTTATAGATGCAGTTGGTCCAGTGAAGTGTGGTCCAGCAGTGACTCTATTGTTGTGGTTCCACGTTCGGGAGACGGAGTGGTCTCCAAGGTTCTAGTCATCTCACTGGAAGGAAGCCGGGTGAGTGGCGGACCGACTGGACGGGACATCTGCATCCACTCTACTTCTCAACTCGATGAAGACACCTACATCTCTAAGTCTTTCTCTACTCTATCTTCTATTTGTGTAAATAGATTCTTCTATCAGGATGTTCATTTCAGTTCTATATTCTCAAGGGTAGAATAAACTTTATGTAAGTTGACTTGCTCTTTGTATAATGATTGAGTGTGGTCTCGGACGATGCCTAAGTGTTCATTGTTCAACAGGTGTAGGTAGTTAGTGGGGGTCTAGAATCTGGAGGGGTGTGTAGACGTAACTAAATAACCTGAGATCAACCACAGAGAAAAAAAAAGTGTATCTGCTCGTCCAACCCCTGGGGCTAGAATACACGGGAGTGCTAGAGACACCTCGGGTGTGGTTCACTCTCACTACCCAAGGTGAACCCGAAACACTCCGTTACAGCGGCCCTGGGTCAAGGTGCGGCTCTTCAGGGAACTTACCGCGGCCTGTTTTGGCGGTGAAGAATAAGTCTGTATTGTTATTGAATACACATTGCAACACGTATCACTGCAAGTATTCAGTATCGGATTCCAATATTTAGAAACATTTGTAAAGACTAAGTTCAGGATATCCAGACTTAGACCTAGGCTGGAGGTCTACATGGCCGAATGGAAAAAAGCACTCGTTCTTAAACTTCCAGTATGCTAATGCCGAGGTAGCGGGTTAAATCCACACACCGGTCAGTTGGACTAAAATATTGGCTTCCTTGACTTGGGAACGTAAATTACAAGTACCTCAGAAGTCGAAGTGAGTTCGCCTGATGGGGAGGGACACTGGTAATAGGAGAAAGCGTATCCACACACAAAAATAATACCAGTGCACTAGAAGTAGTAGTAGTAGCATGTGTATGGACTACGATTGAGTTCAGAGCGATCTGACGCAAAATACTACCGATGCTACAACTGCTGCTATTTTTATTTCTGGGATGTCAACTATACTACTTGAGGACAACAACCTCTATTTCTTCTCAAGTGTTCCTGTTAGCATATCGCAAGTACTCGTACCGCGATAGCTACCGCAATTCACGTACAGATACCGCCGCGATAACAGCAATTGTTTCAACAGTACACCACCATGCACTCACAACTTCCCTTCACTTAACCACTTCCGTTGCGCCCGCATGTTGCCCTGACCTGGAATCATTTGTCGGGCATGAACGGGCATGAACCGGCTCACGTCTGTCATGAGCCAATGCCTGACAGGAAACGGCCACTTAGAGGTGGATGCTGATGGTCGTTAAATTCCCGAGGTTTGTTTATTCAGCGCCCAGGCTTTAAACCCTTGTCATGTTTTTAACTCTTTCTGGCCCAAACAGTTACTCTACTACAGTAGGTTCCAACAGTTATAGCTTTTGATTATGTGGTTGTTTCGGGATTTGAGCCTACGATGGGTAGCGTTGTGGTATTCTGTTGTGATAATTTGGTGTGTCCAGTGTGTGCCGCGTGGTTACACACCCGCTTCACACGCGTGATCCGGGACTGTTTCCGGATCCGGTCAGGGATATGCACTACTGACGAGCTCAAATGAGGGCGAAACTCGAGTTCCATATTGACGTGGATAGGCCTTAGGTTCATACCAGAATACAATCGGCGTTGCCAGTGGTGAGTTATAGCTTTATTTTAGTAGGCCCTACACAGTTTAGTTTAGTCGACGGATCAACATCACGGCATACGGGTATAACCCAAAAGTGCTCCGTTCTACTCCTAACTCAAGCCTGAGTCCGGAGAATCTCAGCTCAGTGCACGAACTCCGTAGCACCGGTGAGGATCCTGAAATACATTGGGTAGATTTTTAAATTATGCCCGGGCAGCGCCGTTAGGCTACTTTTTATTTTGGATTTCCAACTGCCAAGTTGGATTTTTTACGTGCGCATTAATACACACGAGCATCCGGTCTCACTACCCAGAGACCAGGGGAATTTTGTTACTAGAAGTCCACGTGAAAAAAATCCCGGCCCTCACCCGGGCGTGAACCCGGGACCTCGAGACCACTCAACCCCCCTGACACAGTTGTTACTTTAGTATAATATTTCAAAAATGCCTACAACATCAACCTTGGGTTGATCGCAACGTTACGCAAAGGACGTGCAACATTTTGTAGGTAATACAGTTGTAACTTTATTACAGTAGGTCCCACAGAGTTGTAACTTCATTACAGTAGGTCCCTCAGAGTTGTAACTTTATTACAGTAGGTCCCACAGAGTTGTAACTTTATTATACTAGGTCCCTCAGAGTTCTACGGCATGCGTGCCAAGCGTGGCATTGGGCCAATTTTTAGTGACTCGCTGAGTGAATTGAACAACATTGTACTGTATGATCTCACCGCCGCACGTGAAGTATGTAGCAGTATTGTGTTTATGGGGAGCCGACCGTTCTACTTTCCGTTCATTTATTTCTATTGGCAGTATCAAACGGTTGCTTGTGTGATCGTTGTAAGGATCTGTTAAATACTCTTGACGATGTTCTCTAAAATCTGACCCTTGCCCATTATGATTTTGCCGTCTTTGGTTTTCTAGCAATCTATTGAGGGGGAAAAAAAACCAGTGTCCGTGGCGAAGGATTTACGGATGCGGTTCTTAATCCCGTATACCCACGTTCGAAACACAGCTGCGCGCGATTTGGCAGCTGACCTCGTTGCGTTGGTTTCACGTTGGTATCGGTGCTGGTCGTTCAGAAAGCAATGGCAAACTACTGAGCGCAAACTTGCCCAGAGATCACAGAGGCAGACATGCGGGTGTTGACTGCCATGTCCTGTAAAAAAGGATATGACAAAAAAATTGAGGGAAATACCAGTCATTAATGCGTAACCAAGGAAGTGGTCCGTTTGACGTGTGTGTGAGGGGGTGGATTAAGTTTTCGTTGTCGTGGTAGCTGCTTGTGAACGGCATATAAATCCTCACAACTATTACAATATTGTATCACGAGGCAGTGTGCGTGGCCGCGGGGTTTCATGCGCTTGCACTTGGACTCCCGGTGCACTGATAGCGGGTTAGGAGGATCGTTCCCCACGTCGGTCAGTTGAACTTCAACGTTGACTTTCCGTTCGGAAAGCAAGGGCAAACTACTGAATGTCGTAAACCTGTCAAGAAAGTTAGCCTGGGGTTGGGGTTGATTATGCAAAGCACGCGCAACATCTCAAGTTGTGTCATGGCACTAAGGCGTGATACCAGCGGTTCTTATTTATACATTGGTGAGCTAACGGCATTTCCAACTTACCAGTGGGGGAAACACTTGCATGTCTTTGCAGGACGTTGCGACCAACCCCAGGTCGACTTACTAGGTAATTTTACATTCTGTAGTTTGCCATTGCTGGTCTCCCTGACGAAGGTGTTAAGGACGTTGTTCGTAATCCCGTATACCCACGTACGAAACACAGCTGTGCGGGATTTGGCAGAAGATCGCGTTGTGCTGATTACTTACGGAGGTATGTGAGCCGGTCGTTCAAAAAGCAGTGGCGAACTACTGAACGTAAAACTTGCCAAGACACCAACAGCAGCTGAAAAATGCTGGTGTTGACTGCAATGTCCTGTAAAGGATATGCGGAAAAAAAGTTTGCCATTGCTTTTTGAACCAGAAGTCAACATTGAAGTCCAACTGACCGGTGTAAGGGATGAACCCGCTACCTCGCTGTCAGAGCACAGGAAGTCTCAGCGCAAGCGCATTAACCCCCGCGGCCGCGCGGGAAAATACCGGAGCCTTGTACTGGACTGGAGGCGTATTTGGTCTATTGTGTATATGTATGGACCAATTAGCACTCGGTGGCTGATGTGTTGACTGTCATACTGGCCGCCTTTACTTCCCAGGGCATGTCTTGGTACCCATTGCCTCGATCTGGGAGCCAAGGTCAAGTTTGAAAAACATTGGCCTCGTCGGGGGTTCCAACACATGACCAGGGGGATGCAAGGCAAGCGTGCGAGTCACTGCCTTACTGTGGATTTGGAAGAGTATAGACAGACAGATAGATAGACAGACAGACAGTGACGTCAACGTTTGAACATGTTTTCACACTGAGCTAGTCAAAGTTCTCTACTTGATCACTGAAAAATATGTGTTTATAGTTTCTTCATGTTGTTGTTGTTGTTGTTGTTGTTGTTGTTGTTGTTGTTGTTGTTGTTGTTGTTGTTGTTGTTGTTGTTGTTGTTGTTGTTGTTGTTGTTGTTGTTGTTGTTGTTGTTGTTGTTGTTGTTGTTGTTGTTGTTGTTGTTGTTGTTGTTCTTCTTCTTCTTCTTCTTCTTCTTCTTCGTCTTCTTCGTCTTCTTCTTCTTCTTCTTCTTCTTCTTCTTCTTCTTCTTCTTCTTCTTCTTCTTCTTCTTCTTCTTCTTCTTCTTCTTCTTCTTCTTCTTCTTCTTCTTCGGCCTTCTCTCTGATTCTTCTTCGTCCTCTCCTCCTTCCCTCCCCACGCTTCTGCTTCCTTTTCTGTTCCCCTTCCACCCATCCCCCTTTTTTCTCCTCCTCCACCGTCGCCGGTTGTTCAACAACCCCCTTCTCCTAACTACGCGTCTCACTGTATTCGGTTAAGTCAAGATGTCTGAAACAAGTTCAGATATACGCTGCGCCTACTTTGCTGTTCATTTCCTCCACTGTGTCGTTTATCCGTCGCTTGCACGGGCGGCTCCTTGCTCTTCTGACGTCGTCTACATGTGGACATCGAGGTCTGTGAAACACAGCCCGGCGGTGATCGTGCTGGCTTGGCTGAGCCACTCTGTGATTCTCTTGTTGTAGGAATCTAATGTTGGTATTCTGCAGTTGTGTTTCTGACACCTTGTACCTCCTCCTCCTCCTCCTCTACTTCCTCCTCATCTTCTCCCCCAACACCTTCTCCCCCACCCCTCAGTGGAGCGTAGGCCCTCCACCAACTTCTAACTCATCATATCCTTTGACTTGGTCAAGATTTGTTTGATTTAGCTGCTAAAATGTTTGACTGGATGAGGTAACTAGTTCCGTGCCAACCTTCCTTAGCCACGTCTTACATGCATGGTGGGTTCTTCTTCCTCCTTCAAGACTCCTAATTGAGAGGTGTAGGCCCACAACCACACGTGCCAAACTTTTATATGTAATTAACGGTTGTTTGGATTTTTGGCTGAATTATTCTACATCATGAAGTAGCAGGTCTCACACCAACCCTCTTTAGCCGCCCCTGACTTCTCCAGAAGACCTCGGGCGAACTTCCCTGTCCATCACCCTGCCAGAATAGACGCAGAGCAAACGTTGATAGACGAAGAGCGAGGGCACGCCATGATTTGTTTGAAACTGGGTCAGTGCAATATGGAAACAAGAACATTCAAAATCCGTGACAAACGGTATTTGTAAATAGCTGGACAGTGTGAAACGTACGGCAGCTTGACATTAGAGAGTATCAATAAGACAAGGGCGAATAAAACACGACACAGCTCGACAGAACCCGATGTCTGCACGAGATAATGTTAGAAGAGCAGGAGAGCTGTCCGTAAAAGTGATGGATAGATAAACGACACATGGAGGCAGTTAACATCAAAGTGATTCATCTGACCTGCACAAGAGGTTACAGTGTTTCAATTCTTTACTTCCTCTTTGAGGTCCCGACAACACGCGGGCGTTACCTGTTATGCCAGTGTAATTATCGCCATTTTAATTCTATCTAACCTCATTTATAAAGATTGAATCACCAACGTCACACGTCTGCCTCGCCGACTCAGGGAAGTGGCAAGCTTTAGATATGACTCAGACCCGCGGCTATGCTTGTAATGGAAGCATCATCATCGTCATCGTCGTCGTCGTCCCACTCCTCCCAGTCATCGGTACTCTGCTGCGTGTAAAAGCTGCCTCTTCCTAGGTCTGATGGCGAGTCCAGATATCCATTGTTTGGGCTAACATTAGAAGCAGGCGGAAATGCATTTGCTACAAACGAACAAATTTTATTTTCAAAGGGTCACATATTGGGCATGCAGGCCCGTCTTACATCCCTCCCTTCCAGTCACTCATCATTGGTAAATCAGTTATCTATTGTGCATGTTACATTCACATAAAAATAACATTGTCAAATGATTGGTGTGAACGTGAACAATGCATATTACCATGGTATGAGACAGACAGATGCACATATGCATAAACACATACATACATATATCATCTACACACCACCCACCCAATAACACACAAATACACCCCCCCCCCCCCTCGCATACACATATACTCACTCACAATCACAGGGTTGCTACCAAAGGAGGAGGATTAGGTGGTGGTGGGGGAACTGAAGTTCAGACACTGAAACAACCTGAATAAAGACGAAAACAAA
This sequence comes from Cepaea hortensis, assembly GCA_963921405.1. NCBI lineage: Eukaryota > Metazoa > Mollusca > Gastropoda > Stylommatophora > Helicidae > Cepaea > Cepaea hortensis. The sequence goes on along the minus strand of OY992876.1, from coordinate 147,660,283 downwards.
ACATACAGATAATCTTCATAGAAAAATACGTACACGTACAAGTCATGTAGCGGGAACGTGGGGTGTTGGAACTCAACACTAACCCAATCTTATGGCAAGCATGTTTTAATGCAACTGTCACTGTACATATACACGTGATGACATTGAGGCGATGACTTAACGGTGCATGATCCAACACCAGATGTGCCGGGTACCGCTCTAAGTGTTGGTGTGTGACAAACCATCCGCATGTTCCCTGCTCCCTGTTCCTTTGTAATGGACGGCGTATTTAACCTTTGACGAGGGGAGGGGGGGGGGCTGGGTAACTACAACGTAACTAGTTCGTGTCTGTGTGTGGGGTAAAAAGGTGGCGGGGAGAGGAAGTGGAGTGAAAATGGTTGTGAAGTTAAGTTAGTTGTACATCCTTTACAGGATATGGCAGTCAACCCCACCATTTTTTGACTGTGATTCTTAGCAGGTTTACTTTCAGTAGTTGGCCATTGCTTTCTGAAATGCTCAGAAGTTAGGGCTGAACATGTTTACAAGAATTGTGGTTGTTGTTGGGCGCTGGTTGGCTTTTGTGGTAAGTTAAAAAGAAATGAGGATGGGGTCCCCAAATTCTAATAGCCGACTGTTTAGAGAAACTTGAAAATGGCTCGTTTAAACCTCCCTAGGGTGGAGGGTGATCAATAGTTGAAGTTTCTTCATAGAGGGCCAGTGGAGCCCCGGAAGTTCACAGTACTCCGATAAGGGAAATTTTCCCTGGGGAAATCTGAAATACTTGTATTTTTCTGGCCACACTTGGCTCCACTCTTAAGTTGTAACTAATGTATTTGGTCTAATTAGCACTCTAACAAGGAAAACGACCAACACCTTGATACACATTATAATACTGTAATGAGATAATATGGTGGTGGGTTCCTGTGTATGTATGTTAGAGTGACATATGTTAGTTAGTTAGTTAGTCGACAGATCATCCTCATTTGCACATCGAACCATTCAGTCCATAAGTGCTCGGATCCCCTCCTCAGCAAATCCCGCAGCGTGTAGCAGCTAACGACGCCAGTTCTGTGTTGGTTTATCAATCTTCTTTGGCTTCCTGCGTAGTGTTCTTGTTTGGCCACCCCTCTTTTAATTTGCTGTTCTCGCAGTCTGGCCATGGTTGTAGATTCACAGTCATCACTTGATTCACGCAAGAGTCTTACTTCTCGTAGAGCATTCAGAATGTCAGCCTGGTCCATGGCGCATCCGCCCTCCACAGTAGCCTCACCTGCGAGCTTGTCAGCCCGCTCATTTCCTTGTACTCCCGCATGCCCTGGCACGAAGATGAAACTAATCTTTGTCAGCCGAGACCGCTCCAGAGGCAGCAACCATTCTCTTCGGATCGACCCCTCCTCTATCCTCTTGATCATGGTCATTGAGTCGCTAAGGAAACATGCCCTAGTGAATGTCTGTGTCTCGAGCCATGTTATTGCTTTACTTACTGCCATGACTTCCATAGTCAGGCTACTTGTGGTTTCAGTGAAAGCACCAGAGTCCTTCACAATTCTCCCTCCGGCCCGAGCTGTAAAGGCCCATGAGCTTCTCACATGTCGGACGACCGACCCATCTGTGTAGATGACCGCATCACCGTCTAGCGAATTCTCGAAAATCAACACTTGTACTTCAGACTCCACAGCAGCCGGATTTTCTTTTCTGCATTTTATATCTAGTTGGATGCAAACTGAAAAGGATGTGCAGAAATCTGTTGGCACTTGCACCCACTCCTCGCCAGGTTCTAAGTCCTCAAGTGAACACATCTCTTGAAGAATGTCTTCGGCTTGACCCATCCATGGTTGTCCTCTTTTTAACCTGCTGCCCTTCACCTTCATAATTTCACTATGCAGTGGATGTTGTGTGTTTGCGTTAACTCTGAGGCAGGCGCGTGCCCTGCAAACTTGTATTCTCTCTTCAATGGTTGGAAAATCAGGAAGGTAGCGCATCGCACTGCATGCTGTATCTCTTGTACATCCAAGAATAATGCGCATAGCTTCATTCTGTATCCTTTCCATCCTTTCTATCTGCTTACGGCTGAGAGTCAGGATTGCCATTGCATACTCCAAAACAGACATGACCAGCCCCTCGTATAGAAGACATAGATGGCGCTGCTCACAGTTTGCTGCCGCCATCACCCGCATCGCAGCCAAACCCCGCTTGGCCTTTGTTATCACCTGGTCTATGTGCTCATTATAAGCAAGGCTTCGATCAAACCGTATCCCCAGGTAATTCATTGCCTGCGTTCTTTCCACCGTATCTGAACACAACATTACAGTTGGTGTTGGAGTGTTGACAATATGATTATTCAACGAGAACCAAGTCACTGTTGCCTTTGTTGGATTGACCATTGCCCCAGCTTCATCACACCAAGTACTTATGTGTTTGAGTTCGGTTTGTAGTTCCACAGCAACCTGCTCTCTGTCCTTACCCTGACGATACACTAAAACATCATCGGCATATGACAATGTCCTGCCAGGTCCAGTGATCTGCTCACTGGTGATTCTCACTGTGTAGGCGTTGAACAGTACCGGAGATAATGGTGATCCCTGTTGTAGGCCAGGATATATTGTTGTTGGTTCCGAAGTCCAACTGCCACACCTAAAAACTACTTTCCGTTGGAAGAGGGCTGCAGCGATCCAACTAAGGAGGAATGGACTTACTTTTAGTTCAAGAAGCTGAAGCATTAAAAAATCCAATGGTACTCTGTTGTATGCGTCCTCAAGATCAATCGCTGCAGCAAAGGTTTCAATGCCTGAGTGGAAACCTTCATAGACATCATGGGCAAAGACTGCTGCATTGGTCCAGGTTTCTCTTTTTGGACGGTACCCACCCAGGGTAGGTGGGAAAATACCTTGCCTCTCTAGCTGGCTTGATATTTTCCTGGCAATTACCTTCTCCAGCAGCTTGCCTATTGTATTCTGCATGGTTATAATTCGATATCCCTGAATTTTTTTGTGGTCTTTGTCAGGCTTCGGCAAGGGAATCAGATAGCTGTGTAACCACTCCTCCTTGATGCTAGCACTCTCTATACTGTTGTATATGTCTGCTAGTTTCTCTAGCTCATTGTCGGTACACCTATTGATGTCGTCGTATCTTATGCCATCAGGCCCTGGAGCGCTGTTTTTTGATCGTCGAAGCACAGCCTTGATTTCTTTCACTGCCACTGTGTCTTCCTCCGAAGTGTTCTGGGCCTTGCACCTGTCTGAGGTGACCTCCTTGGTCAGATTTCGGCCTCCCATGTCTGTCTGGTCGCTCTGCTCTAGATAGCGTTCAAAGAGGGCTTTGCCCTTGTCCTCGTCAGTCCTTTGCCAGATGAGGTCAGCACCTTGGAAGTCAGAAATGCTCTTATTCTTGACTACACCACTCATGCTTTTATGTAGTCGGCAGAACAATTTCAGTGACTTGTCTGTGCTTACTCTTTGACACACCTCTGCCCATTTTTCGCTTTTAACCACCTTGACCAGTTTTTTTGAAATGGCTTACTTTTGTGTGCATATGGTATCAGATACACGATTCAGCATAACACCATCAATGCAATAAACCAATCATTAGCCCAATCATTAGCCCAATAAGGAATTACAGTTCCAGACGCTACACTAATATTAAGGTACACGGGTTTTGAGTTATAAATGGCACTAAACCAAATGTGTCTCTGAGTTTATCACAACAATAATCTATTGTCCAGAATGTCACACCTTACTACTACTCTGTGTTCTTGGTGCACTCCTAATGGCACTCGAGCAATGTTCTTGAAGGTATGAGTCTACCGATATAACTACTCTTGTTGTAGATCCTACGAGGGATGATGATACAGTGGGTATCTCGGTTTATGTAGTCCTGGACAACACAGACTTTACTGACATGTACTTAGCTGTTCATTCCTGGGTTGTAGGGTTGTGGCATAGGAGAAGCAGTTGAGGTAAAATGATGCTGTTCCTCCAGAATGACCACCATCAGCATACAGGTCTCTGCCCAGTTTTTTTCTTCAACATAACCACCACCCTTAACTCCCCAGGACAATGTTATATCCACACAAATGAAACACGTCTGCTTTCTGGCTAACATGGTAACAAAACTGGCGCCTAAGTTTCCACTGTAACTTATTTTATATCTCCTCCCACACCGCTTTATTTATCTTCCACAATCTTTACAAAGAATTTCCCTCAATGTGACAATGACTCATTCCACCAACATCCATCCAATTTCCGTCTAAAGTACCATCCAAAAATTCCTGTTTATCTTTCTAGTTTCTTTGTTGCGGGCACAGAGTTTTTACCTGTAATAAAACATCAACCGTGTTCTCTGACCTATGCAATTGTATGCTAATGAAATCGCAACACGCGCTTTGTACTATCTTCTCCGATGTAGGTCTTTCCAGTTGACAGGTGACAGGTACCAGATTACTTTTTGGAAACGCAGAAAGCCTTTGTTCACGCTGAATCACACTGCATTTCTTCGTTGTTTGGAAACTTAAGGAACTGCTTGCCGTCTGTCCTTCCAATTAGAACACTTGTCTATCTATTCTTGCCCTTGTATATGGTGCATGCTCTATTCGTATGAAGACGGGCATGAGACATGTCACAGCTTTGAACTCAAACATAGTCCATACACGTGATGATGCTACTTCTTGTATACTGGACTGGTTTTTACGCGTGGATTAGCTTTCCCTACAACCATTGTCCCTCGCTTTCATGCTAACCCACTCCGACTTCTACGGTACTTGTAATTTACATCCCTAAATCAAGGAGGAAGAGTCCAACATTCTTTTTTACCTTGATCAACCATACAGCAGTAGCTCTGGAAAATCCCTACCACTTCTGGGATTTGAACCTCCAGACCACTGTTGTAGCAACTATCTTAGTATAGGTGATGGCGATGGGATACAGTGAAATTGGCTGAATATAGAATGTGTTGTTTGTTATTATTTTTTACAAGTTTATATCTTGTTTGAAATGATTCTCATGATAAAACTCATATTGTCTTCTTGTGGTATAGGATGTTGGAGATGGCTGGTGGGTGGCTAAGAATTCTAAAGGCAAGGAGGGTCTAATCCCAGAGACGTATGTTGAGGTGAGCCACCTTATCTGTATGTTCCTGTTTTGTGTTTGCCTCCTTTTACGTCTGTATACAGTGTGCTGTTGATTTTTTCCTACTGCATATTTTCACCTTTTAAAAAAATTAATTATGTATTATGCTTTCTGTGTCTATCTTTGTGTCTGTCCACCAGACTGTCTTCCCCCCCCCCCCCCCTCTCTCTCTCTCTCTCACTCTCTCTCTCTCTCTCTCTCTCTCTCTCTCACACTGTGTCTCTCTGTCTTCTGTGTGTATGTCTCTCTCTCTCTGTATCTCCCTCTCTCTGTTTTTCTGTCTCTGTGTGTCTGTCTTTCTCTGTCTCTGTATGTCTATCTCCCACTCTCTGTTTCTGGGTCTGTCTCTCCCTGTCTGTTCTGTTGTCATTGCTGTCTAAGATTAGCTTCATAAGTGATGTATGAATGAAATAATGTATGAGAGAAGAGAGAGAAGAAGGGTAGAATGTCAGCCAGGCCTGTGTGCCCAATTCTTAACCCTTTGAAAATAAAGTTTGTTTCTTTGTTCGTTTATACTGTCTCTCCCTGTCTCTCTCTCTCTGTATGTCTGTTTCTCTCTGTCTCTCTTTGCCTCTGTCTCTCTGTTTCTGTATCTCTCTTTCTCTGTCTCTGTCTCTGCCTGTCTGTCTGTCTCTCTCTGTCTCTGTCTATCTGTCTCTCTGTCTCTGTCTGTCTGTTGCCCATACTTTTCCATGCAATAACTTTTCTGTTACGTAATGACCTTTTCTCAAATAAGTGAAATGTCAGAGACATGGTTGTCAGTAATATGACAGAGAAATTATTATTGAAATATCAGAGATAAATTATCAGTGAAATGTCAACATACAGTTGTCATTAAACAGAAGTACCAACACTGCTGGAACTTGGAATCAGTCAAAGCAGCAGTGTGAGCGAGTAAGTTTAAAATCACGTGCCATATAGGCAGCTAGGAATGTAAAGGGAATTACTAAATGAGATAAATGATTGGCATGTGCAGTAGTTTGAGCACATATAAACATATACTGAGCTGGCAATCTTACTGAGGAAAAGATGAAGGCAAACGTGGAGAAGACGACAGAGGCTTAAATTGAAAGGTAACATTAGACACTGGGAACCATCATGGAGAGAAGTAGAAAATGCTGGAAGATGAATTAAAGACTGAAAAGTAAAATAAGTAAAGGAAAGGACTCTTTTTACATTGGGTATATGGTGCTAGATCCATATTGTTATAGACCAGTTGGCACTCTATGGGTGATATGGTCACTATCTTGCCAGCTGCCCTGACTTCCTAAGACATTTCCTGGTACCTGTATTAGACTGGGTACATCTGGGACACAGGTCAATTAATAACAATGTGGATCTGCTCTGCTCCTGTGCTAATCAAACCTATGATCACCAGGCTGATAGGCGAGCATCTGGCCACTATACTACTATGATGCCCCAAAAACTGAACAGAGGATGTTCCTTTATGTTATAAAGTAGAAAATGCTGGAGATGCCTTGCAGCCAACCATGAGTATAAAGATGGCAACTGATATGACTGTAAGACATGGGCATTGGATCACAGTAACAAAGGATGCCACAAATAAAGTATAGCAGTGGGACTCAACCTTTTTTGGCCCATGCACTCTTTCACCATATGCCAGAATGTCATTCCCCTCTTTCCAGCGAACGAAAGAAGAATTTCCTCCTTTCCAAAATTGTCAGTTTCAAAAGGTGAATTTTTTTTATATTAACAATATTTTATTAACACACCAAATTAATCATATTACAATAAACAAACAGTTAAAACGTCAAAGAATTGTCACTTAATAGGATATTGTGTCTGAAGCCAATTGTGTCTGCCAATCTGTGGTCTTAACCCCCCCCCCCCCCCCCCCCACCCTAAAATTCCCCCCTAGGGAGGATGAGAACCACTGGAGTATACAAATCATTGCAATGACCCTGAAACAGCGGAACATGTTAAATATATACAGCTGTACGGAGCTGCAAACTGGATAGAGAGAGGATATTGAACGAATGAGTAGCCAGTTATTGCCCATTGGCATCTTATTGCAGTCTCCAGACACCATAGCCTGATATTACCTGACATCAGGAAGCAAGGTACAGACAGGGCAGGTAGTGATCATACAGGTAGCGTTTAGCCATTTTCCATTGCTAAATTTGGTTCTAGTAAGTATTTGTCACAATGTGCAGACAAGCAAGGAATCATAAGGAAGCTATGGCAATGTGGTTTTATAAACAGATGAAAACACCATGGACGGACAGAAAGAGCAATGAAGATATCTTGACAGAAGTTAGCCCACAAAGAGAACTGGTCACTCACATCAGAAGAAGTGTCATCATTCTTTGGGCATGTCATGAGAAGAGGAAAGCTGGAGTATGTCATCACAACAGGAAGTGTGCATGGGAGGAGAGGTAGGGGGAGTCCAAGAGAGAAGATGCTGTACCATTTGATATGGTGTGGAGGAACATCGATATCAGATATGATTAGCAGCACAAGAGATAGAAAGCTATGGGCAGACATGGTTACCTACGCCACACAGCATGGACTGTAGGAAGATTGGCAACACAAGAGACAGAGGGCTGTGGACAGACGTGATCACCAACGCCACACAGCATGGACTATAAGAAGATTGACAACACAAGAGACAGAGGGCTGTGGACAGACTTGATCAACAATGCCACGTTATGGACTGTAAGAAGATTGACAACACAAGAGACAGAAGGCTGTGGACAGACATGATCACCAATGCCACACAGCATGGACTATAAGAAGATTGACAACACAAGAGACAGAGGGCTGTGGACAGACTTGATCACCAATGCCACACGGTATGGACTATAAGAAGATTGACAACACAAGAGACAGAGGGCTGTGGACAGACATGATCACCAATGCCACACAGCATGGACTATAAGAAGAAGTTTTACGCGGACGTGTTGGTGTCATTGTTAGAGTGTTACACTGACAATGGCATGAACATGGTAGGGCAAGTGGTCAATGCGGCTCTTATCCTTCGATACGAGAGGGACCAACTAGCGATCTATGGCTCCATGCACTCAGGCCTATATAATGTGATAGTGCTAACACCTCACACACCCACAGCACGTTCCTCCTTCGGGACTTGTACATTTACGTATTTTTCTATGAAAAATAGAATGTTTTGCTTTCTTCTTCAATCAGGTTGTTTCAGTGCCTGAACCTCAGTTCCCCCCACCTCCTCCTCCTTTGGCAACAAATGCATTCCCGCCCTCTTCTTCTGTTAGCCCAAACAATGGATTTCTTGACTCGCCATCAGACCGAGGTAGAGGCAGCTTTGACACACAGCAGAGTACCGATGACTGGGAGGATGAGTGGGACGATGACGACGATGATGATGCCTCCAGTACAAGCACAGCTGGCTATAGTCAGGTTTGTTCATCAGTTTAGATGGTTATGTAGTTGATGATATTTGTCGTGGTTGTTGTGACAAAAAAGAATGATAACAGCAAGTTATTGGCGAGCATAAATATAGTTAGTTCAGTCTGCATCAGCAGCAGTCAATCAATCAATCAATCATGTGCCATGCCGGAAAGCATGGGCGGTCATGACTCGCCATTTCACTCGATCACCAGCGTCGTGGATCAGCTCAGTGTTCCTGTCTCGTCCATACCATGTGGCTAAGCCATCCTCTCGGTCTTCCTCTTGGTCTGTTCCCTTCGATCTTGCTAGTTGTCACTAAGTTCTCTAATCCATTTCTTCTCATAACATGTCCAAAAAATGTTGACTGTCTACGTCTAATTTCTCTAATCAATTTACGATTTTCATTTGTCTCATGTAGTACTTGGTCATTGGTTTTTCTATCTGTCCATGGTATTCTTTGCATTTTCCTCAGAAACCATATTTCTGCAGTCATCAGATGTTTTTCAGCTTGACTGCACATTGTCCAAGTTTCACATCCATACAAAAGAACAGGCTCTATGCATCCCTTCAACACTCTTTTTCTCTTTTCAATTGACATCTTTTTATTGGTCAGAATGTTTTCATCTTGCTAAAGGCTACTTTCGCCATGGCGAATCTTGTTCTAATCTCTTAAAGGCATCTCCCATCAGATGTTATGACTGTTCTGAGATAATTGTACCGATTCACTTGTTGAAGAATATTCCCATTTACTTGTATATTACATTGTGGTACTTCGTTCTTCCTAGTGACGACCATAACCTGTGTCTTCTTACAATTTAATTCTAACCCCAGCTGCTCTCTGTGTACAACAACCGCGTCTACTAATTGTTGTAGATCTTGTGCATTGTCTGCAATCAATATTATATCATCTGCATATCTATTGTTATTGATGTTTCGTCCTCCAATGCTGATTCCATTTATATCTTCTACATTTCTGAAAATATTTTCACTATATAGGGAAAAAAGATCTAGAGACATTACACATCCCTGCCTAACACCTCTCTTAATAGGTTGATATTGTCTCACTTCATTATCAATCCTTATGGTAGCTTGTTGTTTCCAATATATGTTGTATATATATTATTATATATCTTCAGCAGCAGTAGCATATATAATAACAACCGCATGGCTTTTTTCTAGACTGTTTTAGTCTAGTCTTTTTCTAGCCTGTTTCTAGTCTAGTCTCTTTCTGTAATCATTAAGAAAAGACAAGAGTTGTTACATTGTACTTAAAAAGGCATAATAACTGCAACCCATGGCGGTAAGACCGTGTGTTGCCCATGTAGCTTGATCCCTCTCTCGGCCTGCCTTGTTTATTCCAGAGTAAAGGTAACACCAATACATAAACAACTAATAATGGAATAAGAAGTAAAGGTATTGTTCTACTCAATCTACTAAACCTAGTTGAATTATAAAGTAACTGCCTCTTCGATTTACTGACAGATCTAGATGTAATCATCTATGCTGATGGCTCTGTGCTAAGAGGTAAAAGAAGTGTCTGGGGGTTCGTGGCCCATCAACAATAAAAATTAGGGAGCATCTGTTGGATTTTTTCTCTCAGGACATAATGGTGTGATGGGAAACAAGCAGGAGGACAGATTGACTGGGTCTGCACCCTTTGGTGGGTATTGGTGCATGCTAAGACAGATGTGGTCGGTGCCCTTTGGAATCATGTGCATAGTGCAGAAGAATGGGTAGATCATCACAGCTTGGAGAAAATGGTTCTGCGGAGAGTGACCAGAGGTACTGGCCAACACTCGAAACTCCGAAGAAAGGTCTGATGGACATATAATCAGACTACTAGCCTGTTTCTTGTTTAGTCTCTCTAGCCTGTTACTAGTCTAGTCTCTCTCTAGCCTGTTACTAGTCTAGTCTCTCTCTAGCCTGTTACTAGTCTAGTCTCTCTCTAGCCTGTTTCTAGTCTAGTCTCTCTCTCTAGCTTGTTTCTTGTCTAGTCTCTCTCTAGCCTGTTTCTTGTCTAGTCTCTCTCTAGCCTCTTACTAGTCTAGTCTCTCTCTAGCCTGTTTCTTGTCTCGTCTCTCTCTCTAGCCAGTTACTAGTCTAGTCTCTCTAGCCTGTTACTAGTCTAGTCTCTCTCTCTAGCCTGTTACTAGTCTAGTCTCTCTCTAGCCTGTTACTAGTCTTTGTCTCTCTCTCTCTAGCCTTTTTCTAATCCAGTATGTGATTCCTCAGAGACAACCTAGTACAACTGTTTGAGAAAATCTTTGATGCCCTTGAGGTCAGGATCATTTGACCACTCAGGCTTGTCTTGACAGCCGGTCCTCTCCTGATCTCCAGACGTGGCCGGAACATCTCAGCTGAACACAGAGATTCTCCTAACAACATGATTGTTTCTTCTTTCCTTATGTGCAGGATTTGGGTGGTCAAGGAAATTTTGGTTTAGGAGTTCGGAAAAGAGACAGCAAGCAATCTTCTCCCGGCAGCGAAATGTCAAAATATGGGACAGTAAAAAGTAGTTTTAATAGGTAAGACTTCATGTTGGCTTGCTGAATGTGATGCTTGTTTTTCTTCTTCTGCTCATTCTCCTCCTTGACGTAATTTTCTTTCTTCTTTTTCTTCCTCATCTTTTTTTTCTCCTTTGTTTCTTCCTCTTACTTTTTCTTCTCCTTCTTCTTCTCTTCATCTTTCATCTTCTTCTTTTTCCTCCTGCTTCAGTGATTACTGTTTTTTAAGCATCTTTTCTGGGATGGATCATGTGTAGGACAGTGCAAGTGAGGTCTTTACCAGCCCTTCACAAATTGTCTTTTAGAGTTGCTCCTGTGGACTAGACTCTGATACTCTTACAAATTCTGAGCAGTCCTGTAGGATGTTCTGGAGTTTGCTTTATGACTCCATAGCAGTCTTGTCAGGCCCATTGGGTCGCAGTGCGCTTTTGTCTAGAGTGTCCTGTTCTTTTTCCTTTGTCTGAAATGTTTGTTTTGGATGTAAATGTGTTGTGCCTGTTTTCAGCAGAGCTGCGATATTTGTGCCTTTCGGCAGACACATCTGACTTCTTCAGGCGTTTGTTGATCAGGTTAACCCTCCCGGGTGTTTCCTGTTCTCAGTCTAAAGATGCTGTTATTCTGGTTTCCATCTAACTTGTTGATGCTAGCCTGCTGTGGTCTGTAATCTTCATGTTGTTCTCTCCAGTTCATTTGTATCGCTTGTTGAACATGCTGATATTGAGTTAATGAGGTACAGGTGAAACTGATAGCTAAAGGTGGAGAAGTATGGTAATAATGGAAGAAAAACATATTCAAAATATTCTGCATAATTGTGTAAAATATGTGAATTGTCAAAATAATGGAAGAAAAATGTGTTCAAAATATTCTTCATAAATGTGTAAAATATGTGAATTGTCAAAATAATGTTGAAAAGATGTGAATTGAGTTGAGTGAAAGACCTGGATTGTTACCTTGAGTGATGAGTTATAGACAATGATTGTCACAAAGGTAAAAATATGATTTGTTTGAGTGAGTTAAATAGATTGCTACACTGAGCAAATTACATGCATGGATTGTTATAATGAGTTTATTTTACATGAATGGTTAATACTGAGGGAGGTAGATACATGGATTGTGGCATCCAGTCAGTTAAAGACACTGTTGATTAAACTGAGTTGAACATTTTCTATACATTTATGTCTGGTTATTTTACATGTTTTCAGGCTCTGTTGCAAGTTTTATGGCTGTGTGTCAGGCTCTGTTACATTGTTCTTGCTGTATTACAGGCTCTGCTACAATGTTCTCACTATACTGCCTGCTCTGTTGCATCAAGTATCTGTAATGTTTCACTTGTACAAATGCTCTCACCGTACTCCTGGCTCTGTTACATCATATGTCTTTGATGTTTCACTTGTACAAATGCTCTCACCGTACTCCTGGCTCTGTTACATCATGTGTCTTTGATGTTTCACTTGTACAAATGCTCTCACCGTACTCCTGGCTCTGTTACATCATGTGTCTTTGATGTTTCACTTGTACAAATGCTCTTACTGTACTCCTGGCTCTGTTACATAATATCTGTGATGTCTCACTAGTGCAAATGCTCTTATTGTACTCCCTACTCTGTTGCATCATGTATCTGTGATGTCTCACTAGTACAAATGCTCTCACTGTACTCCCCACTCTGTTGCAGGTTCTCTCACTTTGCCAAGTCTGGGGGCGAATCCTTTCTTATGGGACTATCTAACGACAGGGTTCCCGAAAGCGATAAGATCAAAATAGTTGTAAGTGTGCTAAAGCAAGTTTGTTTCTTTAAACACAGACGCCACAAACAATGTGTTGCACAATTTATTGTCTGGCATATTTCGCTGCATCTCATCAGGTACATACTGCAGAGTTATATGTCGCTCAAAGTGAGTAAATGAATAATATTTTAGCTGAAACAATTAAAACGCAGTCACAGATATATATTGGATGTTGTTTGTGGCTTCTGTGTTTAAATTCACTAAGTGAATACATTGTTTTGAATTTGTTTCTTTAGTTGTAATTTGCAGGCTGAGGAGGAGAAAAGGCAGACATGACCATCATCATCACATCATGTAAAGGACCTGTTTACATATCTTATGGCATATTAGACATGTGGTGCAAAATCCGTACTTGTATAGACCAGTTGGCACTTGGTGGGTGATGATCATCCTCATCATCATTATGCCTTGACAAATGGCATGGATATTCATGTTTCCTCTTGGAGTGTGACCTCTGACGTTTGGATTAATTTATGATATTCCTTCATAGATCATTCTGCATAATTTCTCTGCCTTCTCCACCACTGACCTTTCTGGTCTTAATGACCTAATTTGTCTGTTCTCATTATTTGACCAAATAAAACGGTTTGCCTCTTTCTTATTGTTGCATAAAATGTTTTACTTTCTTTAGCCCCTTTCTGCCAGTCATTGTCAGTTAACTCTAGCAATCCTAGATATGTGCAACATTAGTCTCAGAAACCATTCTTCGCTGCTGTATCCTCCATCTTCCTGATTTATTCGTTCAAATTCCAAGATTTGTTATGAATTTGTTCTTCTATTGTAATATCATAGACGTTACCTTAGAGATGTCAAATACCAGTCTAATATATACTAGGTTACAGTTTCATACCACCGACTGTTATGTGGACAGGGAAGTGCTCTGGTCACTACATTAATGTGGCTCTCTTATAGCTATGTAAAGAATATGACTTTTTTCACTATGTTGTAAAGAAAAAGTTATGGTCATAAATAAGAAAGCGAAAAGCAGCCAGAATGCAAGGGGGATAACACTGTAACAAATTTGTTTTCGATTCTCTTGATTTGAGTTGTTCACCCTTGTATGGTATCCTCCAAGGGTAGGTGCAAAGAGACTTTACCTGTCAAGCTGGCAGGATATTTTTCTGATTATTATTTTCTTCACAAGCTAGCCTATCACCTTCTTCATGAAGGTCATAGCAGTAACTAAAGCAATGGCCTGGCTGGAGACACAGACCTAGACCCATGTATGCTTTCTCAGTGAGTATGCTCAGGAAAATCGAGATAGGTTGGGCTCGAGGACAGTGGGTGGAGTTGCTGAGGAGATCAAGACTGACAAAAAAGGGCCACAAGGGTGTATGAGAAAAGAAAAAGGCTGATAGGCTTGCGGGTCAGGCTACTGTGGGAAGCAGATGTGCAATGGACCGGGATCATTTATTGAATGTCTTCAGAGAGGCAGGATAGTTGAATCATATGATGATTGTGAATCTGCAACCTTCACCAGACTACACTAACATCAAGTCAGAAGGGATGAAGCCAGAAGAGTGGCATGCAGGAGCCTAGAGGAGAAACTCAACCAATACAGAACTGGTGTCATTGCTGAGAGAGGTACTGAGGACGGATTCAATCACTTATGAAGCGATTGGTTTGATGTGCAATGAGGATAATCTGTGAGGACGGCTAACTTACTGACTAACCCATGTACAATTTGATTTGAATACTGAGGGGCTGGTATGACCTAGACACATACTGATGGTCAACCAACACACTTACTGCAGGTATGGCCATGAGATCTCTAAACAGTAGTGGGAGTTGATTGTTTACCAGCATCATGGGGAGTTGTAGAACACGATGCAGAACACTGCTGGCAAGTTACTGGAGAAAATTGTAGCACACAGACTTGCTTGGGACTTGGAACAGCTCGGCTGCTTCCCACCCACACTTGGAGGATACAGACGTAACAAAGAGTCATGGCTGAATGCGGCAGTCTTTGCTCAAGATGTTTACGAAGGATTTCAGGTCAGAGAAGAGACATGTGCGGCCGCCATAGACTTAGAGGACGCATACAATAGAGTATCCTTCAAGCACTTGATGCAAACTCTCCTCAGACTGAAAGTGCGCCCTCACCTTGTAAGATGGATAGCTGCAATTCTGCTCCAAAGGAAGGTGGTGCTAAAATGCGGGAGTTGGTCTTCTGAGCCGATAACGATATGTCCAGGATTGCCGCAGGGTTCACCACTGTATGGTGCCGATCACTGAACAACAGTTGGACGGAAGGGGTAGGACTCTGTTATTTGCTGACGACATTCTCGTGTATCGACAGGGTCGAGATAGACAGGCGGTTGCCAATGATATGCAGGGCGAACTAGATTGAATTTCCTCATGGTGTGCTGATGCCGGTGCCCTTTTCAACTCTGCAAAGGCATCGGTTACATGGTTCTCTCAAAACAACCATATTGTGAACACAGACCTGCCGGCAGTAAAAATGGATGGGAGCATTTTTAATAGAACCCAATCAATGACATATCTTGGCGTGAGGCTTGATCATAGCCTGTCCTTCAGAGATCATGTCGATTATGTCATAATGAAAGCTTGAAAAGGTTTGTCAGCAGTGAGAGTCATGGCGACTGCCAATATCGAGCAAAGACTGCTAATACTTCTGTTCCAAGGACTGGTGCTTTCACGCATCGAGTATGCCCTGGCCATCCTCACTGTCAGCCCTACACAGATTAGAAGACTTGAAAAGGTACAAAACGAAGCCATGCGCATCATTTTGGGCTGCACGAGAGACACCAGCTGTGTAGCAATGAGATACCTCCTTGACTTCCCGACAATGGAACACAGGATCAAGATCTGGAGAGCACGTGCATACTTAAAAGTAAGTGCAGATGAGCAGCACCCTCTGTATGAGGCTATATTCAGAGAAAAGGGTGACAGGCTAAAGAGGGGCAAATCATGGATGGGTCGGGCGGAAGATGTCGTCAGACAGGTCTGCAGTCTTACAAGTATCAACCCCGGCAAGGAATGGGTGCTGGTGCCTCCAGCTTTTAAGTGCACTTTCTCCTGCATTATCACACTCGACAGACGGTGGAGAGAGCAGAACCCTGTCGCTGTCAATGCAGAGGTTAACTCTTTCACTACCAAACAAAAATTTAGTCCTGACCAAACAGAAATTCATGGCAGAAAATTTTAAGTAGGGGTGTGTCACAATAATGATTTTAAAATGGTTAAAATGGTAGCAGATCTATTGTATTATCAAATTAAAGAGGATTGCACAAGGAACATGACAGTGTTAATAATTAATTGATAGGTTACAAATATTATGACAATAATGAGAGGTGTAATAATAACAACTGAAATTAAAGAGGTAAAAATTATTTTAAAAATTGCACTTATAAGGTGTTTTCTATACTCCTCTACTGCTAATCATGTTTAATTTACTGAATAATCAAACAAACACCACTTGTCTTCAACAATATAAACAGTATTGCTCATTAAAATTACCCAAAAGGAAGTTTTGCTGCATATTCTGAACCATGTCTTTTTCACCCAAAATGAAAAAAAAAATAATAGCAGAAAACTGGAAGTAGGGGTGTGTCACAATAATGTTATGAAAATGGTTAAAACTGTAGCAGAAATGTTGTATTATATATCAAAATAAAGGGGATTGCACAAGGAATATGTTGGTATTGGAATTATTGCTATAGGTTGTAAATATAATAAAAATAATATTATAATTTGTAGAATAATTTGACAAAAAGAGGTAAAAATTATGAAAACATTGCACTTATAAGGTGTTTTCTATACTGCTGTACTGCTAATCATGTTTAATTTACTGAATAATCAAACAAACACCACTTGTCTTCAACAATATAAACAGTATTGCTCATTAAAATTACCCAAAAGGAAGTTTTGCTGCATATTCTGAACCATGTCTTTTTCACAAAAAATGAAAAAAAATAATGGCAGAAAACTGGAAGTAATGTTATGAAAATGGTTAAAATTGTAGCAGAAATGTTGTATTATATATCAAAATAAAGGGGATTGCACAAGGAATATGTTGGTATTGGAATTATTGCTATAGGTTGTAAATATAATAAAAATAATAATATAATTTGACAAAAAGAGGTAAAAATGATGAAAACATTGCACTTACCAAGGGGCGTTGTTATCCTGATCACTGCTAAATCACTACTAATCCTGTTGAATTTACTGAACAAACACCACTTTTCTAAATGGAATGGAAATGGAAATGCCCACGAGTGGGGCCTCGTAGAATGACTTCGGATCAAGCTAGGTTATTGTTCGGAAGCCTACTCGGTTGACATTCAGTTTCCCTGTATAATTGAAATTGTTGGAATGCAGATAATCAATCAGAGCTTTTGAAGTGTAGAATCTGTCAGCAAAGATGTGATGGCCAACTCCGAGAACATTCAGTAGTGTGGCAAACACTTTCACTGCATGAGCAGTTGTGGGATCTAAATCCGGACTCTATTCGGTGTTTCTTCCATAGTAAATATTTAAATTCACCACATGGCCAGTCACAGAATCACAAAGGCCAAATGTTTTGATGTGGTACTTGTGAGGCTTTGTTGCATTTTATTGTCTGTGCTGAAATCTGCCCTTCCACCCAATAATCATTTCATCAATGGACACATTTTCAAATGGGTAAAATGCTTCCTGGAATTTCTTCAGAATCATGTCAACAAGAGGATCGATTGTTTTTGCACCTGCTGCATCTGGCTCACATACATGAAACATGGTGTGATAAATAGATTCAAATCGATTCCTGGGAAACATAGTGGCATACCAAGGAGTATATAAATGTGCACTTGTACTCTAATAGTCTTTGATACATGGTCTTGGATCAAGTCCCATAGCAATAATGACAGACGTAAACTTCAGCCATTCGTGCTTCGTGAGTAGGGGTCCAGGATAACAGACTAAAATGTTTTCTTTTAGGAGTGTTCTGCATCAACATATTTTCTGCATATTCGTTTACATTTTTAATTAAACAATCCACTATGTCATCATCAAAAAACACTTTGAGAAAATCTATAGGTGTTTGAAGTTGATAAAGTTTAGAGTTGACGCGAGATCTTCAAGGACGAAACTCAAACTTCAGTTTTGTTTCCCCTTCTGACACATCTTGCCATGTCAATGATGATGGATGGGAGAGGTGCATCATGCTCTACAGAAGCTTGTAAATTCGAGTTTTTTTCCTCCAGTTTTATTCTTATTTTGTACTGTTTGCTTTCCTTTGCGCTGAGAAGTAATTGTGACATCCTGACATTCATTGTCAGACGGACATTCATTGTCAGACACCTCAGCTGATGACGAACTTTCACTGGTTTCTTTATCACCACATGCTAAAACTTAAAACTCACAACTAAAACTTCTTTCTGAATCTTCACTCAAATCGGAATCACTATTGTTTAAAAGTGTTTCGAACAATAACCTAGCTTGATCTGAAGTCATTCTACGAGGTCACATACTCGTGGGCGTTTCCATTTGTGAAAAACCAAAACAAACAAATTAACGCTACTTTAAAACTTAACAATTAACAAGAATCAATGTTTGCAGATGTTTGACCGTACCATGATGAGATGAGATATGTTCCGCCCGTGTAAATTTTCAGTTTACTGTAACTTAAAATTCCGGAATGGAGCAGAAATGTATCAAATACACCACTGATCATTCTGTGTCGATAGAATAACCAATTGCCACCAGAGTCGGTCGATTGTGGCGATATATCGGCCGCTGGTAGCAAAAGAGTTAACACGCTCATCTATGAACACTCAGATAGCCCCAAAGTGCTCATCTATACAGATGGATCTGTTGTAAAGCAGCAGAGAAGTGCGTGGGCATTTACAGCCCGTTCAGCGGGCCGAACCGTTCAAGAATCCAGTGGTGCCCATTCTATGACCACGAGCAGCATGACGATGGAGGTGATGGCAGTTACACAGGCTTTCGTAAGGCTGGAATCACAGCATTATACCAACGTGTGTGTACTAAGTGATTCAATGAGCATGATTCAGAAGGTCGAAGCTGGATCTGTACGTAGACAGTGGACTCAGTCGCTGCGGAAGTCTGTTGTCCGTAAAGTCACCTTCATCTTCGTCCCGGGACATGCGGGAGTCGAGGGAAATTAACGAGCTGATAAACTGGCTGGCTCTGCACCCCCTGTAGATGGCCAGCCCATGGATCGTGCCGATGTTATTAACGTCCTCAAAGATATGGCGAGAACAGAGGACTTTGACGTCTATGAATCCACATCGCTGTCCAGGTTGAAAGACTTGGGAGTAAGAATCGGCACAGCCAGACGCGAGAGGTACATCGGGAAAACAAGGCGCCTCGTCAACCAACACAGAACTGGCACTATTAGCCAGCGGACGCTGATGCATATGCTGGGGGAAGAATCTGAGCACCTATGGACATGTCTGGAGTGCAATGAAGATACCCCAACTGATAACTGATGGGGGGGAGTTGTGACTCTTGCAGACTCTTAGCATGCTAAATCTGAGTCCCCGCCAGGCTTCATCAGCATGGAGACCAGGCTTGCTCCTCCCTTCGTTGTGTATGCCTTGAATGCGCCATGTAGAGGTGGCAATCCAGGTCTGTACAGGTCCCAACCCTGGCACATTATTGCTCCTGCAACCCAGTGACATGTGGTGGTGCCTGTGTTCACTGCAGCTTTGAAATGGCTAGCCGGTATTCTGGTCACTAGAGCAGTCATAATGTCTCGTTCTCAGTCCATATTGTGTAAAGTTCAAAATAGACATTGGTGGCTTTAGTGAGTACCAAGCAAAGACTCTTCTCCCTTACAAAGACTTTACAAGGACTGTGGGCATCATGCTGGAGTGCCAGGTAACAAGAGATCTAATCTATTGGCTTCAAGAACCAGCAGTTGGAAGTCTCATCATGATGAACAAGGTACTATCTATGAATGACTGCTAGTTCAAGGTTTAGTAACTGATGAAACAACATATTTCAGGACAGGATGCTTGACTTAGGATTTAAGTATAGTTCCGGTAGAGGATGACATATGATGGAAAGAAGCCAATGTGTTACTGGAACAATCAGCATCTACATGTTATAGCAGTTACTAAGGGAGACAGCATCTGTGGGTTTGCCTGAAATGCTATGATGTCCAAACTTATAGTGTGTTTTTTTTTGGTTGCCTCAATATAAAATTCAATATCTCAGTAACGGGCTGAGATAAAATGATGAGATTTAGTATATAACGTTATCATTATGTCCACCCAACAAAAAAATTTTTGTTCTGGAGATTTTACAGCAGATTTTAAAGTTAGCTTATATACGGTATATTAATAATGACTTAAAGATTACGTCCATGATTTTAACAGTTTTACAGTTTCACCAAGACTCGACCCACATTATTCAAAATTTTCACGTGACTTTCGTTTTCAAACAAACAGCGCGAAGATTCAGAGGTGTCTCCAAATGTGGGTTTTTTCATGAAACGTGATTATATAAATAAACTAGCTGACAAGGCCCGGTTTCTGGTGGAAATCAATCAATCAATCAATCAATCAATCTATCTATCTATCTATCTGTCTGTCTGTCTGTCTGTCTGTCTGTCTGTCTGTCTGCCTGCCTGCCTGTCTGTCTGTCTGTCTGAATGCCTGCCGGTCGGCTGACCCATCCACCGACCGACCGACCCACCGATTCTATCTATCTATCTATCTATCTATCTATCTATCTATCTATCTATCTATCTATCTATCTATCTATCTATCTATCTATCTATCTATCTATCTATCTGCCTGCCTGCCAGCCCGACCACCCACCCACCGACAGACCGACCGACCTACCGATATCTATCTATCTATCTATCTATCTATCTATCTATCTATCTATCTAATCTATCTAATCTATCTACTCTATCTGTCTGTCTGTCTGTCTGCCTGCCGACCCACCCACCCACATACCGACCGACCGACCGACCGACAAATATCTATCTATCTATCTATCTATCTATCTATCTATCTATCTATCATCTATCTATCATCTATCTATCTATCTATCATCTATCTATCTATCTATCATCTATCTATCATCTATCTATCAATCTATCTATCTATCTATCTATCTGTCTGTCTGTCTGTCTGTCTGTCTGTCTGTCTGCCTGTCTGCCTGCCTGCCGGCCCACCCACCCACATAACGACCGACCGACAGATATCTATCTATCTATCTATCTATCTATCTATCTAATCTGTCTGTCTGTCTGCCTGCCTGCCGGCCCACCCACCCACCGACCGACCGACCGACCGACCGACCGACCGACCGACCGATATCCATCCATCCATCCATCCGGATACATCCATCCATCCATCCATCCATCTATCTATCTATCTATCTATCCATCCATCCATCCATCCATCCATCTATCTATCTATCAGCCTGCCTGCCGGCCCGACCACCCACCCACCGACAGACCGACCTACCGATATCTATCTATCTATCTATCTATCTATCTATCTATCTAATCTAATCTAATCTAATCTATCTGTCTGTCCTATCTATCTAATCTATCTGTCTGTCTGTCTGCCTGCCTGCCGGCCCACCCACCCACTAACCGACCGACCTACCGATATCTATCTATCTATCTATCTATCTATCTATCTATCTATCTATCTGCCTGCCTGCCGGCCCGACCACCCACCCACTGACAGACCGACCGACCTACCGATATCAATCTATCTAATCTATCTGTCTGTCCTATCTATCTAATCTATCTGTCTGTCTGTCTGTCTGTCTGCCTGCCTGCCCACCCACCCACTAACCGACCGACCTACCGATATCTATCTATGTATCTATCTATGTATGTATCTATCTATCTATCTATCTATCTATCTATCTATCTATCTATCTATCTATCTATCTATCTATCTATCTATCTATCTATCTATCTATCTATCTATCTAATCTATCTGTCTGTCTGCCTGCCTGTCTGCCGACCCACCCACCCACCCACCGACCGACCGACCCACCAACCGACCGATCCACCCACTCAGCCAGCCAGCCAGCCATCCATCCACCTATCTTTCTGCCTACCTATCTACCTACCTACCTACCGTTCTGTCTGTCTGTCCGGGCCGCGTCATTCATTTTATTCGGAGACTGCCGAGGGTCGTCGCTGGAGCTACGGAGTTCGTGCTTTGTGCGACGCTTTCCGCGCTGCGGAAAGAAACTGAGCCATATGGGATAAAAACCCGGTGCAATGCAGCCGATTTTGTCGACTGTAAGCTACTTCTTTGATTGCACCCACTCCCATACGAATCCAGATACGCCTTTGTTTGTCATCTGGATTTGCAGGTCCTCATTACCGTAAACATAACTTTTTTAACAAGAAATCACTAGTTGTTAAGCAAAACATCAAAGGAATGATGCCGCTTTTAATGATTTAAGTTGTTTTTGGACCTATCAAAGACATATTCCTTGGGTGGGGGTAAATATAAGACGGCTGGAAAAATTTCATAACGATGCAACAGATAGTTTTCAAAATAATTGATCTTGAATGACGGCATAAATTTCCGGACAGACTATAGAAACCAAGACCAAGATTCATTGAAACAAATAGAGATATTAGTTATCTAGTCTCTGTGATTAAAACCGAGACACCATGCACACTAATCTAAGTAAAAATAGATGAGCATTCTGTGGGACATATCCCTGGGCATGGAAGTACATGAAACATGATGTACATGAAACAGTCTACATAACAATGCATATACAGGTTATTTAGCTGTAATGAAGAGCCAACAAAAACAGTTAAGTAGCCTTTATATATATATATATATATATATATATATATATATATATATATATATATATATATATATATATATATATATATATATATTCTCTCATGAAGTTGTATCCATGTATGTTTGTTGTTTGTGTGGCAATGAAGGCTTTAGCTGCAACATCCATTTTGTCACTTATGATCGTGTTCTGGTAAAGCCTACATACTCTACTTCTCATTTTCGTTAATTCCCTCATTCCACTGTAACATCTTTACTGCAGTTCACCAGTTTCATTTCTATTCATCAAATCTGTCAAGAACACCAGACAGATTGATTCTGCAGTTCACCAATTTCATTTCTATTCATCAGATTGATTCATTCATTCTACGATTACATCTTTACTGCATGCAGTTCACCAATTTCATGTCTGTCTATAACATTTTATCAAGAACACAGGACAGATGGATGTGGAGGAAGATCACCATGTTTTGTGAATGTCCAATAAATGATGGATGTGTTTACTATGTCAGGATTCTGAAGATGGCCCAGTGTGGTTAGTGCAAGACGGCGCCTTCACGTGTGTCGTTTCTGATCCAAAGAAGGAAAGCAAGATGAAGGGGTTGAAGAGTTTCATGGCCTACCAGCTCACGCCTTCAGTAAGTTATTCATTTCTTCTTGTGCCAGTGTCAAACAATACCTCTTACTTTATTTAGCCTTTATTTAGTCTGTATGTACGTTTGCTTTGAACAAAGGATCAGGACTATCAGACTATTACATCAAACGTGTACACATTTTCTATTAAAAGTTAGTAGCATATCCTTTACAGGACGCTTCAGTCAACCCTAGCATATTTTGGCTGTTTGCATTTCTTGGCAAGTTTATGTTAAGTAATTTGCCAGGGTTTTCTGAACATCCGGCGCTCATACCAATGTATCAAAACCATCGCAAGGTGGTCTTCAAAATCACCTGTAGCTGTGTTTCGAAAGCGGTATGCTGGATTACAAATTATGTTCGCCACAGCGTTTGATATTAAGTATTTCAGCTCTTCTTCATTCACCCTTTATCTACACAAAAGCACACTGAAGCTGACTACACTGACTCCTGAGGTGCATAACTAGCTGTGATGTATTCCCCTTAAAAGAGCATTGAGGAAGAAGAAGATTCCAAACACATCCATTATGGCATCCTATGACCCATAGATGAGAATTATAGGTTAGAAGTATAGGATGAAGAATGTTTATGCTGAAGGGACATCACAGGACATAGTTCAGCAATTCCAGATGATGTGTGTGCTAAATGAAATGGAAACATCCCAGGATAGAAGAGGAAAGTCTGTGTCAGACAGCAAGGTACCTCTACATCCTAATATAGAGGAGAGAAGTCATCCATCCATCATGTGCCATGCCGGTAAGCGTGGGCGGTCATGTTCTGCCATCTCACTCGATCACCAGAGTCGTGGATCAGCTCTGTGTTTCTGTCTCGACCATGCCACAAGGCCAAGCCATCCAGGTACTTGCTTCTAGGTCTTCCCCTTGGTCTGTTCCCCTCGATCTTACCAGTTGTCACCAAATTCTCCAATCCATTTCTTCTCATAACATGCCCAAAAAATTTTGACTGTCTACGTCTAATTTCTCTAATCAATTTACGATCTTCATTTGTTTCTTGAAGGACTTGTTCATTGGTCTTTCTGGCTGTCCATGGTATTCTTTGCATTTTCCTCAGAAACCACATCTCTACAGCCATCAGATGTTTTTCAGCCTGACTGCTCATTGTCCACGCTTCACATCCATACAAAAGTACAGGTTCAATGTAGCATCTCAACACTCTTTTTCTCGTTTCAATTGACATTTTTTTTATTGGTCAATATGTTTTTCATTTTGCTAAAGGCTACTTTTGCCATGGCGATTCTTGTTCTAATCTCTTCAAGGCATCTCCCATCAGATGTTATTACTGTTCCGAGATAATTGTACCTGCTCACTTGTTGAAGAATATTCCCATTTACTTGTATATTACATTGTGGTATTTCGTCCTTCCTAGTGACGACCATAATCTGTGTCTTTTTACAGTTTAATTCTAACCCTAGTTGTTCACTGTGTGTAACAACCGCATCTACTAAATTTTGCAGGTCCTGTTCATTGTCTGCAATCAAGACTGTATCATCTGCATATCTAATGTTATTGATGCATCGTCCCCCAATATTGATTCCTTCCATATCTTCAATATTTCTGAAAATACTTTCACTGTACAGGGAAAACAGAGAAGTCATAATGAAAGCATAAGGGGTTGAACACTCAGGGTACACTTAGGGGTAGAAGAGGAAAGACTGAACTAGTCTCTAAGATAGTTCTTCATCCCTGAGTGGAAGCAGAAAGACTGCACTAGGCTGTAAGATAGTTCTACATCCCAGAGTGGAAGCACAAAGACTGAAGATCACAAAGTTCTTCTGCACTCCAAGGTAGAAGAGGAGAGACTGAATTAAAGAACTGTATATTGCATTTTGTGGTGGCACAGTGGTTAGTGTACTTGCCTGCTAAGACAGTGGTCCTGGTTCAACCCCCTGCAGTTAGAAGATTATTTGGCCCTGGGGTTTACAAAGTTCATCAGACAGGTTTCAGACAGTTTACATAATTTTCTGGTGATTGCTGTGAAGGAAAAGGTGATGAGCAAGCTCACTAGCCATCCCATCTCACTATGTTGTGGCTGGAATATTTAAACAGGATTTTAACAGGCAAGAGGAACGACCAAGTGTGATCCCATATGGCTCGGTTTCTTCCCACATGGTGGCCCACAGAAAACGTCACACACAGCATCAACTCCGCAGCTCTAGCTATGAGCCTCAGGAGTCTCCAAGAAAAGTGTACTCTGGGGCTTGAACATGTGAAGACCTAGCACTTCACAGCATGATGGCAGTATCTGCACAGAGTCTGACTTGACCTTTTGTGTTGTATTGTGTTGTATTCATGCAAGTTTAAAGTTTCAACATTGACACTTTTTCAGATTAAGTTTGGGTAATTTGAGTAGGAAATAAGTTAAAAACAATGTTTTCTCTTAGTGAATTTGAATTATGAAGACACAAACAATAGATTCCACCATTTATTGCTTGGCATATTTGGCCACATCTTGTCAGGTGTATACTGCAGAATTCACACAATATAAACTAAAGCAGTGAGAAAAATCCTTCAAGCTGAATTATACAGCACAAATATTCACACAGTAATTTTAATTGTCTACCACAGTAATTTTAAACTGATTGTCATGTCTTATTTTTGTTTGCACAAAGTAATAAAAAAGGAAATAAGTGTTGCATGTTGGGGTTGTCAATGGTGATGTATATGTTTGAAGAGCTATTCAGAACAGTCTTCCAAATTAAAAATGGAATCACACCCTTTGCCTCTCACTTCCCCCTTTCTCTTTGTCCCCTTTTCTCATTGTTTTCTAGACGTCAATATACGAGGGGAAGTCAATAAGTAAGTCACAAATGGCTGTAGAAAAATAACTAAATATGATAACAACTTCAAACCAGTTTATTTGTATACATACATTGTCCCTTTATTTCTCAACATAATTTCCACCAACATTGATGCACTTATCCCATTGTTTTATCAGTCCTCCCAAACCAGGTGCACAGAACTGCGTACTCTGTTTTTTAAACCACGCTTTCACTTCACATTCAACTTCATTCGCAAAATGTCTCCCACCAAGGTGGGTTTTCAGTGGACCAAAAAGGTGGAAAATGGCTAGGGGCTAAGTCGGGACTGTAAGGTGGGTGTTCCACAACTTCCCACCTTAATTGGTTCATTTTCTCTTGAGTTAATCAAGCCATCTGTGGTCTGGCATTGTCATGAAGAAGCAACACTCCTCTAGTCAGCAGTCTTGGACGTTTTCTTCGAATTGCATCATGACGCATCAATAGAACTTCATACTACGATTCAGAATTCACGTTGCCACCTTTCTTCTTTAAATTGGTTAAAAGCACTCCTTGACAATCCCAGAACACTGTCAGCATAACCTTCCCTGCTGATGGTGTAACCGTGAATTTTCGGACACAAGGCGAAGAAGGATGTTTCCATTGCATTGAAGCACGCTTTGATTCAGGCTGGTAGTGATGCACCCATGATTCGTCCCCAGAAACAATCCTGTTCAGCATGTCTTCTCCTTCATCTTTGTATCAACAGAGATAATGCAAGGACAGGCCAGATCGGTTCATTTTGTGTTCCTCCTTCAATTGTCTGGGTACCCACCTTGAGCACACTTTCTTAAATTTCATTTGATCATGCGTTATGTGGTATGCTGAACCATGTGAGCACCCTATTGCAGATGCTACAGAGTCTATCATTACTCGCCTGCCACCTCTAATCATCTCCTCCACCTGCTGCACAGATGCTTCTATTGCACTCTCAGCAGGACGACCAGATTACATTCATCAACAATTTTAGAACGTCCTTGAGAAAATTTTTCTACCCAGCTATGCACCGCTTTATGGGACAAACATTTGTCAGCATAAACAGGAAGCATTTCCTTATGAATGTCCTTTGCAGGCAGTCCTTTTGCCCACAAAAAACGCACAACAGCACGTTGCTCTTTGGTTGTACACTCCGTAAGTACAGTCGCCATTTTGTTTATGCGCTGCGCATGTGCATGAGACACCTAGCACCACCTGAAGAAAGGGAATATAAAGTTTGATGTTGCTGTCACCTAATGACACCTGTAGAAAACACCAACTACATTTACCTGCCATCCCACAGAACTGTGTGACTTACTTATTGACTCACCCTCGTAAATGACAAATATTCTGTAAAACACAAGTGCTCTCTATTTTTGATGTTGTAACATTTTTACACTTACCCAGTGTAATGTTGATGTTATTTTCTCCCACTCATTTTAGTCTAGCAACATTCCAGTAATTCAAAGGTACAAACGTTTTTATTGGCTACACCCGATGTAATATCTGATTTGTTCCTTCTTGTTTTAGTTTAGCAACGTCCCAGTGAGTCGAAGGTACAAACATTTTGATTGGCTACATGAAAGACTGGAATGCAAATTTGTCTGTGTGCCCATCCCTCCACTACCAGATAAGGCTGTCACAGGTGAGTTACTGTCAGCATACCTGTGAGCACTTACGGAGATAAGATAACACATTTGGCTATAGAGGTAGTTTAGATACCAAGGATGCAAATATCAAAATATAGCTGCAGAGATAGTATAGAAAAGTAGGGTATCATATAAGTACATATATACCTACCTACCTGCCAGCCTGCCTGCCTGCCTGCCTTCCTAACTGCCTACCTACCTCCCTACTGACCTACCTACCTATGCATGCACACACACTGGCTGTCACTGTTGAAGAGAAGAATGAAAGGCAGAGATGAATAATTTGGGGAGAACATTGATGAAACGTCAGGAGATGGCAAAACATACGAGAGCTTGGTGTGTGTTGCGAGTCTGTGGCCCAGTGGAGGACAACACTAAAATGAAGTTTGAGTAGTCCAAGAAGATACATGAATTTGATTATATAAATATGCATTTTATCAATCCAAGATAGATTGATTCAATTAGTTCAATACAGACACATAAATTTGTTTAATCCAAGAAGATACATACATGATTGTGATTATATCAAGATAGATGCGTTAAAATGGGGCCAGACCAAGATATATGAATTTGAGAATATGTTTTGTATACCGGGGTAGCTAATTCTTGATTCTCAGCGTAAATTGGTGCTCCATAGGAGCAGCCTCGTCTGGTAGGAACGTTATGAGAAGAAATAAACTGGAGAACTTGGTGTCAGCTGGCAAGATTGAGGGAAAAAGAAGAAGGGGAAAGCAAGGAGGTCAATATCTAGATAGTATGGCCACATGGCATAGTTGAGACAAAAACACAGAGCTGATCCATGATTCTGGTGATCTTGTGAGATGACGAAAATTGATCGCCTACGTTTATTGGCATGGCACATGATGATGATGATGATGATGAATTGGTGACGCAAGTGTACATTTTGTGCTTCCAGGGAGATATGAAGAGGACTTTGTTCAAGAGAGAATGCGGCAGTTGCAAGCTTGGGTGAATCGAATGGTTCGGCATCCTGTCATTTCTAGGTGTGATGTGTTTCATCATTTTCTAACATGTACAGATGAGAAGGTAAGTCTTGTGTCAATAAAGTCGGAATCCTTTTAGTTCTGATAAATTCTACCGTAGAAACCATATTTACTATACTAGATAGTTAGTTAATTATTTGTTGGGGCATCATCCTTGCACTCTGGACATGTTCACAGCTGGTCAGATCCTCCTCCAACATATACATCAGGTCTGGCATCTAACAGTGCCAGTTCTGTGTTGGTTAATGAGGTCCCTCATACTCCTGATGTACCTCTCGTGTCTGCCTGTGCCAATTCTGACTCCCACCAAGTCTCTCATTCTAGGCAGCTATGTGGATTCACTGGCGTCAAAGTCCTACACTCTCGACATCTCTCTAAGGGCATTTATAGTATCAGTACAATCCATGGGCTGGCCATCTGCAGAAGACGCAGAGCCAGCAAGTTTATCAGCTCGTTCATTTCCCTCAACTCTTGCATGTCCCAGAACGAAGATTAAAGGTCAGAACAAATTCAGTCCTACCTCTACTAGAATCGAACATAGGACACTGATGTAGTAGGCAGGTGCACTAAATACTGAACCATCAAGGATTCCTTGTCATATTTTAAAACATTTTGTTGCGTATTCCTTACGGGACGTTGCAGTCAACACCAGCATTTTTCAGCTGCTGTTGATGTACTAGGCAAATGTTACGTTCAGTAGTTTGCCATTGCTTTCTGAACGACCGGCTCCCATACCAGCACGTTATAACACAATGTGACACGGTTTGCTACACAAATCGGTCGCAGCTGAGCTTCGAACGCCTGGTACCCGGTTCACGAACCGCGTTCGCAAGCCTTTAGCCATGGAGCCAGTAAAAACTAACCCATATATATGTTCTCCAGACCGGATCATCAAGCACAATTTCAGTTTGATGCCATGCTTCCCTGCAACTGATGTCCCCAAAACTTCAAATTATGTTTTCCCTCAATACACAGAAAAATTGAATATGAAATTAAATAGAATCAGAGGTATGGATAATGCATGACATCATACTTTAATGTTTTCAGAAATGGAAATCTGGAAAACGAAGAGCAGAAAAGGATGAATTTCAGGGCGGGAAATTCTTTCAGTTGTTGCTGACGCCAAGTCAACCATTAGCTGTGAAGGATATGTAAGTGAATATTTCATTTTCCATCTGAATTCTCTGTCTCTCTCCCTCCCTGCCTCCCTCCTACTCTCTCTCTCTCACATGCGCATGAGCACACGTGCATGCCCACACGCACAGAGAGAGAGAGAGAGAGAGAGAGAGAGAGAGAGAGAGAGAGAGAGATTATGAATCAGGTCAGAATAGTTTAAAATAAGAACCAATGTGGTAATGTACACAATTCTAGTCAACATTGTTCTGCAAAAGGTTCTCTCAACTTTGCTCAATCCTTTACACTAGTCAAGTGGGTATATATTAAGCTATTAATGCTGTTGTTATTGTTGACTTCATTGTTTATACAATGGTTCTGTTTGTCCTCCGTAGAGAACCAGTAACAACCTTCAGACTACCCACAGGACATAAATGGCTGATGAATGTAACTGGAACTGGTAAAATGACAGATAAATATTTGTTCCTACATATGCTGAACAGATAAAACAGTTTTGGCCTCCATCCGCCCCATTTGAGGACAAACTGTGTGGAGATGTGAAAATGCTCAAGTTGACAGCTGCTTTCTTTGGATTTGTTCATACTGACCTCCAAAGGTGTATGAAGATGAAGAATAAATCTGTCTGTGATTTCTTAATACAGGCCATACTTATTTTACTGAGACACTTTTCAAGACTCTGATTTTGTCTGCTGAAAGTGATTTCAACATTGCTTCTTCTTTCTTGTTTTGCTTGAGTTTGATTTTAGTGTTCTCTACAATCTGCATGATTTGGTAGCCAGATGTTAAAAGGGAATAATCAGGAGCAACCTCCCTAGCAGATTAAAGTTTACATACAGACATGAAGGCAACCATCATAATGTAAGCGATAAACAAAAGAAATCATTAAACAGATAATATTTCTTTAAGAAGATAACAACCATAACATAAGTGATTGATCAAAAGAAACCACTATACAATGACAGTTTCTTTATAAAGAAAACAGCCATAACATTAGTCATGGACAAAAGAACCCACTAAGCAAATATGGCTTCTTTATGAAGAAAACAGCCATAACATAAGTGATGGATAAAAGAAACCACTAAGCAATGAAGGTTTCTTTATGAAGAAAACAGCCATAACATTAGTGATGGACAAAAGAAACTACTAAGCAATGAAGGTTTCTTTATTAAGAAAACAGCCATAAGTGATGGGAAAAAACCCCACTAAACAAACGTTGCTTCTTTATGAAGAAAACAACCTTAACATTAGTGATTGACAATAGAAACCACTAAGCAATGAAGGTTTCTTTATGAAAACAACCATAAGTGATGGACAAAGGAAACCACTATACAAATGCGGTTTCTTTATGAAGAAAGCAACCATAAGTGATGGAAAAAACAAACAAACCACTAAACAAATGTTGCTTCTTTATGAAGAAAATAACCTTAACATTAGTGATGGACAAAAGAAACCTCTAAGCAATGAAGGTTTCTTTATGAAGATAGCAACCATAACTTAAGTGATGGACAAAAAAAACAAACCCACTATACAAATGCGGTTTCTTTATGAAGAAAACAACCATAAAATAAGTGATGGACAAAAGAAACCACTATACAAATGCTGTTTCTTTATGAAGAAAACAACCATAACGTAAGTGATGGACAAAAGAAACCACTAAGCAATGAAGGTTTCTTTATGAAGAAAATAACCATAACATAAGTGATGGACAAAAGAAACCACTATACAAGTGCTGTTTCTTTATGAAGAAAACAACCATAACATAAGTGATGGACAAAAGAAACCACAAAAGAAACAGCTACTTTTGTTTCTCATTTATGTTAATGTTTTCTTCTTCTTTGTCAGCTTTAACCTTGTGAAGCCTGAATGTTTGCACCCGTGACTGATGTGAATATTATCTCTCTACACAGAGAAGCTAAAATGGAGGTGTTCTGCAAGTTTG
This sequence comes from Cepaea hortensis, assembly GCA_963921405.1. Classification (NCBI taxonomy): domain Eukaryota; kingdom Metazoa; phylum Mollusca; class Gastropoda; order Stylommatophora; family Helicidae; genus Cepaea; species Cepaea hortensis. The sequence goes on along the minus strand of OY992876.1, from coordinate 147,628,595 downwards.
TAGCTGGCATGACAGACAACGTCAAATTACTTATAACAGTCAATCAGGAGTATTATAAAAAGCAAATGGGACGTAAGTATTTTGTTCTTGTACAAGGGTGAGTCAATAAGCAAGTCACACAGTTCTGTGGGATGGCAGGTAAATGTAGTTGGTGTTTTATACAGGTGTCATTAGGTGACAGCAACATTGAACTTTATATTCCCATTCTTCAGGTGGCGCTAGGTGTCTCATGCACATGCGCAGCGCATAAACAAAATGGTGACTGTACTTACAGAGTGTACAACCAAAGAGCAACGTGCTGTTGTACGAACATTTTTTGTGGGCAAAAAAGGACTGCCTGCAAAGGACATTCATAAGGAAATGCTTCCTGTTTATGCTGACAAATGTTTGTCCCGTAAAGTGGTGCATAGCTGGGTAGAAAAATTTTCTTAAGGATGCTCTAAAATTGTTGATGAAATCTGATCTGGTCGTCCTGTTGAGATTGCAACAGAAGCATCCATGCAGCGGGTGGAGGAGATGATTAGAGGTGACAGGCGAGTAACGATACACTCTGTAGCATCTGCAATAGGGTGCTCACATGGTTCAGCACACAGCATAATGCATGATCGATTGAAATTTAAGAAAGTGTGCTCAAGGTGGGTACCCAAACAGTTGAAGGAGGAACACAAAATAAACCGATTTGGCCTGTCCTTGCATCATCTCTGTCGATACGAAGATGAAGGAGAAGACATGATGAACAGGATTGCTACTGGGAAATCATGGATGCATCACTACCAGCCCGAATAAAGCATGCTTCAATGCAATGGAAACATCCTTCTTTGCCTTGTGTCCAAAAATTCAAGGTTACGCCATCAGCGGGGAAGGTTATGCTGACAGTGTTCTGGGATTGTCAAGGAGGGCTTTTAAACAATTTAAAGAAGAAAGGTGATAATGTGAATTCTGAATCTTACTGTGAAGATCTATCGATGCTTCATGGTGCAATTTAAAGAAAACATCCAGAACTGCTGACTAGAGGAGTGTTGCTTCTTCATGACAATGCCAGACCACAGGTGGCTCGATTAACTCAGGAGAAAATTAACCAACTACTGTGGAAAGTTCTGGAACATCCACCTTACAGCCCTGACTTATCCCCCAGCGATTTCCACCTTTTTGGTTCACTGAAAACCCACCTTGGCGGGAGACATTTCAGGAATGACTCCGAAGTTGAATGTGAAGTGAAAACGTAGTTTAGAAAACAGAGCATGCAGTTCTATGCAGCTGGTTTGAGAGGACTGATAAAATGATGGGATAAGTGCATCAATATTGGTGGAAATTATGTTAAGAAATAAAGGGACAATGTATGTATAAAAATAAACTGGTTTCAAGTTGTTATCATATATAGTTATTTCTCTACAGCCATTTGTAATTTACTTATTAACTTGCCCTCATAAGTGTACTATAACACACTTCACGTGGCAGATCTTTTGGCCTAAACTGTAGCAATATTTGCCCCATTACGATCTGTGTATTTCTGCATTGTTTATATACGCACTTTTTTGTCTGAGTTATAGTATAAATACAAGAATTATGCAAACGTGACCAGAAAAGAAGATGAGAATGTTGAATACAACTAGCTCAGAAACATTATCAGGTCACAGACACTGAAATATTAGGCCATAGTAAACGTCACGCTGGTTTGGGAAGAATGGTGATGGAGGGCGTGGTTCTTGGAAGACGTGGTCGATCAATAAGAAGATGGGTACTGGACATTGCAGACACCTGGGGCATAAGACTGCATGAGGCAGAAGAAATGGCCAGAGATTGAGAAATCTTGAATGGAGCCATGATGATGGCAATATTCTGCAAAGGACCTCCACCATGATGATGACCAGAGGTGGGCATATCAGGTAACAGCCCTGTAGTCAACATGGGAACTTGGTGATATAGCAGCTTGTACACTTGCTGGCCAAGACACGGATCAACGTTCAATCCGCAACTGTGATAGGGTTGTTTTTTCTGACAGGTGCAGCTCTGGGTCAACCCAACCACATAATAATGGGTTTAAGATAATTTTTGAAATATTTGGGGAATGTCTTATACAATCAGCTAATGTACTATGATGTCGGTTCTTGACTCAGTTCAACTCTACAATCAGCTAATGTACTGTGTAGGTTCTGGACTCAGTTCAACTCTACAATCAGCTAATGTACTGTGTAGGTTCTTGATTCAGTTCAACTCTACAATCAGCTAATGTACTGTGATGTCAGTTCTTGACATAGTTCAACTCTACAGTCAGCTAATGTACTGTGATGTCAGTTCTTGACTCAGTTCAACTCTACAGTCAACTATTGTACTGTGATGTCATTTCTTGACTCAGTTCAACTCTACAGTCAACTATTGTACTGTGATGTCATTTCTTGACTCAGTTCAACTCTACAATCAGCTAATGTACTGTGATGTTGGTTCTTGGCTCAGTTCAACTCTACAGTCAGCTAATGTACTGTGATGTCCGTTCTTGACTCAGTTCAACTCTACAGTCAGCTAATGTACTGTGATGTCCGTTCTTGACTCAGTTCAACTCTACAATCAGCTAATGTACTGTGATGTCAGTTCTTGTCTCAGTTCAACTCTACAGTCAGCTAATGTACTGTGATGTCAGTTCTTGTCTCAGTTCAACTCTACAGTCAGCTAATGTACTGTGATGTCCGTTCTTGGCTCAGTTCAACTCTACAGTCAGCTAATGTACTGTGATGTCAGTTCTTGTCTCAGTTCAACTCTACAGTCAGCTAATGTACTGTGATGTCCGTTCTTGACTCAGTTCAACTCTACAATCAGCTAATGTACTGTGATGTCCGTTCTTGACTCAGTTCAACTCTACAGTCAACTAATGTACACATGTGGTCTGCTTTTATAAACAGTTAACATAATTTATTGTTTATTATTCTTGATTTCTTCACAGCATTTAGGAGAGAATATAATAAAATTGGGTCATCATACAAACAGTTGGCTCAGACATTCAACCTGGACAAGGGCTCATGTGAGTACTCATCTCTCAGTTATTGATCTTTTGTGCATTAAATATTGTCTACAATGATCACAGAGGAAGCGGTGGACCAGTGGTTAGTTCACTGCCTTATGAGGACAGTGGTCTGGGATTAGTCCTGGCTGATAGCTTCTAAGGAACAATAAAAGTAGGCAATGTAATACCGACAGTTTTAGCTGTTAAGTGCTGTGTGGTCATAGGATTTCTGTGTATACTGCTAAAGCTTCCATGGAAGATCAGACCAATATGCAAGCACTGCAAGAGGCTAGCTCACAAAGATGTTTGATTACTGTCAACAGGACATGAAAATCATCATTCTTTGAGTGTGCCTTGGGACGAGAGTCGAGAAGTTTGGGGTGGCCGAAAGGCGAGTGGATCTTTGAATGTGATATCAACATATTTCACTTGTCCATTGTGAATGTTGCAACTACAAGTGCTCTTGGAAGCAAACGATCAGCTCTCTTGTTATTCTTTGGCTGTGCTTTGAGACAAGAGAGTCTCCAGAAGTTTGGAATGGCCGGGAGAATCTTATGTATTAGAATGTGGTATCAAAATACCATATAAATGATAGAAACGAGCTCCAATTCTATGCCTCATGTATGCATACAGTGATGCTGTCCAACATTCCAGAGATATTGGACATCATGCCAGTGTTATTAACGCCCTTAGAGAGATGTTGAGAGCGGAGGACTTTAATGCCAGTAAATCAATTTCGTTGTCCAGAATGAGAGACTTGAAAGTTAGAATTGGCATGGCCAGACACGAGAGGCACATTGGGAGAATGAGGGGCCTCGTCAGCCAATACACTGGCACTATTATCTGGCATACGCTGATGCATATGTTGAGGGAGGATGTGAGGACCTATGGACACATGTGATACCCCAAAAGCTAACTAACTATCAAAATATTCCCCTTGTCCATTGTGTGTTGCAACTACTGGTGCTCTTGGAAGTAAAGATCACCTCTTGTGTTGCTTCAAACTCCAACATGACCCAGACATTACATCCATGTTAGAAATCCTTGTAAGAGAAATTTGACGCTCCTCAGTACCCACTCCTGCCACAGCTGTCGCATTTGAATTGTACACAATATGGACTGCAAGCTGCAGTAGTGTAGTGGCTAGACAGTACATCCATGTTGGAAATCCTGGTAAGAGAGATGTGACGCTCCTCAGTACCCACTCCTGCCACAGCTGTCGCTTTTGAATTGAACACAATATGGACTGCAAGCTGCAGTAGTATGTTGTTGTTGTTTGTCCATCAAGAATGATGATGACCATTCCATTCATTTCATCCAGTGGGGTTGAAACTATGGATCCGTGAGTTCTAAGATGGCTGATAAGGCCTATTTTGGCTCGAAATGTTTTTTGACAATGTAGGCAAAGAATGCTTGACGTTTCTGGAGGAGGATTTCCTGCAGTGGTTTTTCTGTCCGGCCTTTTCTTCACAGCTCTTGCAGTCCTGGTTGCCTCACACGTGACTGCACACTTGCGTAATGATGCACGCCACGAATTTCGGTCTCTGGCTGCAGTCTTCCAGGTGGAATTCCAAAAGCATTCAGTGAGATTTTCAGCTGGCCGCGTTGGGAGCGTTTACCACAACGCAACTCCCTGTAAAAAAAAAAAAAAAAAATTTGTTTAGAGAGCCTGTGATCTGGCATGCGAGTTAAGTTACCAGCCCAGCGAATCTGATTCTTCATTAATAGAGTGTGGATACTGGGCATGGATGCTCCTTCTAGGACTTGCAGTAGTGTTTTGGCTAGACAGTACATCCATGTTGGAAATCCTGGTAAGAGAGATGTGACGCTCTTCAGTACTCACTCCTGCCACAGCTGTCGCTTTTGAATTGTACACAATATGGACCGCAAGCTGCAGTAGTGTAGTGGCTAGATGCTCATCTGGCAGCCCAGTGGTCATGGGTTCCATCTGCATCATGGCTGATTCTAATTTGTACAAATGGACCTGGGCTCCCAGGTCGACCCAGTCTAAAATGGGTAGCAGGAAATGTTTTGGGAAGTCAAGGTGGCAGACATGATACTGATCGCATCAGCCACCAGGTGCTGGTTGGTCTATACAAATATGTCTCCAGCACCATATGTCCAGTTTGCCTTAATACATGTAGATGGGTCCTTGACCTTTTCTGTTAACATGTGCTGGGAATCTGGATGTTTACCTGCATGTGATGATCTCATTCTATTGTTTGCTTCCCCGCTACTTTCCCCTCACACTTGACTTTAGTGGAACATGGATAAACACTAAAACAGCTACTAATAAACTATGAGAATTGATTTACTGGTGCCTTCGTCAAATAGAACAACAAACATGGTTTGACAGAATCACATGCTGAGCTTCTTGAGAGAACTAGATAGATTCCAGCGAATCAAGAAATGAGCAAACAGTGCTGGTGCTGGGTAGTTGTCTGATCACACAGGTTTGAACAGTGTATCACTAATCCTTGCTCTTTTGGGAGTCTCCATAGAAGTGGTTATGTCGCCTGCCTTGCACTCCAAAGGTTGTGGGTTCGATACTGGGCTACATTGCTCAGTTGAAAAGTGCAAATTTCTCCTGGGGAATGTCGCTGGAGCTACGGAGTTGTGGGTTCGATTCCAGGCCGCGTCCTTCGGTTCACGAGTTAAATTTTTCGGAGACTCCTGTGGGTCATCGCTAGAGCTACAGAGTTCGTGCTTTGTGCAACGCTTTCCGCGCTGTGGAAAGAGACCGAGCCATATGGGATAAAACTCAGTGCAATAAAGCTGTACTTTTGAATTTTAAATCTGTTATCCTTGCTCTTCTTTCGCCAGATTCTCTTGCTCTGACAGCAGCCATAGATTACACAGGAGATGCTTACATTGAGATAGGAGAGATGTTTGCCAGACAGGTACAGTCTTACAGACTAAAATATAAATTGTCTCACCAGAGAAGCCACTCTGGCACACTCTGTTTGTTTACAGGCTGAACAGTATGACTGTTATGTTCATTTTACTTGTCTTCTTTTTGTTTGTTGTTCTCTTTGTACTCACTCCAAGAAGTGTAACACACTGAATGTGTATTGTCATTGTGAGTTTGTGACATAGGGGAACATTGAATTATTAAAATAAGAATACAAAAGACAAGAGGAGCTTTCATCGCACTAGGCCATATTTGGAACTCAAGGGAAGTTAAACTTAGCACCAGACATATAATATTTAATTCCAGTTAAGTCGGTGCTACTGTATGGGTCAGAAACTTGGAGAAATTCCAGTTAAGTCAGTGCTACTGTATGGGTCAGAAACATGGAGAAATTCCAGTTAAGTCAGTGCTTCTGTGTGGATCAGAAACGTGACAAACGACTAAAAGAACTACAAACTAACTACAAACATTCACTAATTGATGCCTGTGCAGAATAGTGGGACTAAAATGATATGACAGAATCACCAATGTAGAGCTCATGGAGAGTACTAAATAAATTCCAGTGAAATAAGAGTTGAGGAAAAGATGCTGGTGCTGGATATGACTCACAATGATAAAACCTGAGGACAATATACCTAGACATTCTCTGGCCTGGAACTGGAACCCACCTAGCAAACAAAACAACAGGAAACCTAAAAACACACGGAGATGAGAATTATAGAGATGAATAATATTGGGAATAAAAACACACGGAGATGAGAATTATAGAGATGAATAATATTGGGAATAAAAACAGAGATTAGAATTATAGAGATAAATAATATTGGGAGGACATGGAGGCAGCTGTAGGAGATAGCAACAGATGGGACAGCTTGGCTTGGGTTGGTTGGGAGTCTGTGCTCAAGTGATGGATAACGGGGAGAAGAAGAAAAAATAGTGTGTGTGGCTATGTGTCTTTGTGGCTTGATGTTCAGTCTACAATTGACCAAGCAGTTAGCAGGCCTGCAGGAAATGTTGGGGCTGTCGGTTCTGCCAGTCTGCATGTACAAGGCATGCTGGGACCAGTCTGTACAAATAACTATTCATCATCATCATCATCATCACAAAGTGCCTTGCCAGCTGGATTAAGCTTTCATGTTTCTCCACTGATCTCGATATTTGGTGTTCAGGATCAACTCTGCTGATGATATTCCTCCATGCCACCGTCTCAGTTCATCCAGCATCATTTCTTCTGGCCTGCCTCTGCCTCTCTTCCCTTTGATCTTTCCAGTTGTCACTATGTTCCCCCATGCTTCTCTTCTCATCACATGACCAAAGAAAGCTGTTTGTCTCTTTCTTATTGTTGTATATAATGTTCTAGTTTCATTAGCTTCTTTCTGGCAATCGTCGTTAGTTACTCTGACAGTCCAAGGAATTTGCAACATTCGTCTCAGAAACCGCATCTCTGTTGCTTCCAAGATCTTCCTGATTTGTTCATGATCATTCCAAGATTCACTGCCAAGCAGCAAAACAGGCTCTATATAGCATTTCAGCACTGTCTTGTTTACATTCAATGACTATTCAGTCTGTTAATTCATGTTCTGAAGCTGAACAGGATTGCCTGTATTGATCCAAACAAAGATGTGTCATGATAGGACCATCACATTTTGTAGGCCTGAATCCACTCCACGGAGGGGTAGATGGCTTGTATTTTCCTCATTTAGCAGGCGACGAGCCCAGGTTTTGAATCCTTGCTCGATAGTGCTCATGGCATTGTCAGTACACTTCTTTGTCAACTTTGCGAACACACTCGCTATTACATGATCAGTTTGAGGAAAATGATCTCAGTCTCTCTCTTTTTGTTGGTGTTTATGATATCCTTGATGAGGGTTTTATTGTCATGGCCGGCAATTGTTTGTTGCCTGAGATCCCATGACACATTATTTTTATTCTGTTACAGCCTCCTCAAGATGCGTTTCCGCTGATAGAGTCGTTATATGAGTATAAAGGCCTTCTACAGACATACCCAGATGTGCTCAAAGTTCATGAGGTTGGTGTTTGTGTGTGTGTTGTTTTGTTTAAATATTAAATTTTAATAACAAAGACACAAACAATAGATTTGCACTATTTATTGCCTGGCATATTTCACAGCATCTCATCAGATACATACTGCAGAATTTACACAACATAAGCTAAAGCAATAAGATAAATCCTTCAAGCTGAAATATACAACACATAATCACACTATAATTTAAATTGTCTATCATTGTAATTATCTTGCCAAGAAATCAACAATCAGCTGAAAGATGCTGATGTTGACAGCGATGTCCTGTAAAGGATATGCAAATTTTTAAAAAAATCATTGTAATTAAAAACTCTTTGTTATTCAATTGTCTTCAACAGAAAAGATATTCAACTGTCCATGTTATTCAAATTCACTACAGGAGCAAAAATTGGCAGGCATTAATCATGCAATCTACTGTTTGTCTTCGTTATTCAAATTCACTTTGGAAAAAAACATTGTTTTGAATATAAAGTTGTTTGCCTGCTTATTGTGTGCTGGACAGCTGTAGAATGTACAGACAACTGTCTGGAGACGTGAGTGGTCAGAATGTCAGTCTTTTGTTGTTTATTGAAACAGATCTGAACCCAAATGTAGAGATCATTGTTGCTTAGATTTATGGCATTTGACTCTAATTTGAAAAGTGTAGTTTTTAATCAAATAGAGAATTCTGTCTGTTTGCCTGCCTGCCTGCCTGCCTGCCTGCCTGCCTATGTCTATGTCTGCCTCTGTGTACACACACACATACACTCTAACTCACTCACTCACTCACTCTCTCTCACTCACTCACTCACTCACTCTCACCCTCTCACTTTCTCTCCCACTCTCTCACTCTCTCACACACTCTCTCATTCTCTCTCTCTCTCTCTCTCTCTCTCTCTCTCTCTCTCTCTCTCTCTCTCTCTCTCTCTCTCACACTCTTTCACTCTCTCTCTCTCTCTCACACACTATCTCTCTCTCACTTTCTCTCTCACACTATCTCTCTCTCACTTTCTCTCTCACTTTCTCTCTCTCACCCCCCCCCCCTCTCTCTCTCTCTCTCTCTCTCTCTCTCTCTCTCTCTCTCTCTCTCTCTCTCTCTCTCTCTCTCTCTCACTCTCTCACTCTCTCTCTTACTCTCTCTCTCTCTTACTCTCTCTCTCACACTCTCTCTCTCACACTCTCTCTCTCACTCTCTCTCTTTCTCTCTCACACTCTCTCTCTCACTCTGTCTCTCTCACACACACTATCTCTCTCTCCCTCACACTATCTCTCTCTCCCTCACACTATCTCTCTCTCCCTCACACTATCTCTCTCTCCCTCTTTCTCTCTCACTCTCTCTGTATCTCTCTCTATCTCTCTCTCTGCCTCTGCTAATATGAACATCTGCTTGTATGCAAACAAACACAATCTGTTAATAACAACCAGTAAAAAACCACTCACATCAAATTCACAGAGAAGCCCTCAGCTCTGTATTGCTAGCATGCCAGTAAAAGTGTAATGTGGCCATAGCTTTGCTAGAAATCAAACCTTTACATCTCATGCTCAAGCCCTTGTTAAACAAACAGCATAACAAGTCTACCAACTTGCTCAAATTAAAAATGTCCTTAATGAAAACACAAGAAAGATATTCTGTATGTCTCACGTACAGACAAATATTGATTATTGCTCCGCAATCTGGATGGCTGTTGCAATAATATCACCCAAGTCAATATTCTCACTTCAGAAATGTTTTCACTCCAGAAATGTTCTCATTTGTAATTTACGCCCCCAAGTCAAGGACGAGAAGTCAACCTTTTAGTCCAACTGACTGACCTAGGGGTTGGTATCGACACACCAGAAGTTTTTAAGAGCGAGCACTTTTATCCATTCGACCATGCTGGCCTCCAGTGCGTGCAGTGAAGGTAATCCCTTTGTTAAAGAAACCAGGCTGAGCATATCAGGTGATGTTTGTGGTTGCCCAGGCAACTGTTTGATGTAGCACTGACGATTGTTCTGGTGTGTTCATGCAGGGAGCTATAGGTAAAGCCAAGGACTGTGCCAAGCTGCAGGAGGAGGGCAGGATGACAGAATCTGAAGTGGCTAGGGTGCTCACCCGGGCCGACATCATCTCCTATGGGACTCTGGCCGAGATGAATAACTTTCAGCACGAGAGGGTGCATGACTTCAAATGTATCATGCAGAAATACCTGCAGAATCAGATCGATTTCTACAAGAGGGTATGTGGTGATTATGTGTGCTAGGGGGTGTGGGGTATGCGTGTGCTTGAGGGTGTGTGGTAGAGGGTATGTGATGATTATGTGTGCCAGAGGGTGTGGTGTATGTGTGTGCTAGAGGGTGTGTGAAAGAGAGTATGTGGTGATTGTGTGTGGAGTAGGGTGTGTGGTATGTGTGTGCTAGAGGGTATGTGGTGATGTATGGTGTGTGGTATGTATGTGCTAGAGGGTATGTGGTGATTGTGTGTGGAGCAGGGTGTATGGTATGTGTATGCTAGAGGGTATGTGGTGATTGTGTGTGATGTAGGGTGTGTGGTATGCATGTGCTAGAGGGTATGTAGTGATTGTGTGTGATGTAGGGTGTGTGGTATGTGTGTGCTAGAGGGTATGTATGTGCTAGAGGGTTTGTGGTGATTGTATGTGATGTAGGGTGTGGTATGTATGTGCTAGAGGGTATGTGGTGATTGTATGTGATGTAGGGTGTGTGGTATGTGTGTGCTAGAGGGTATGTGGTGATTGTGTGTGGTATGAGTGTGCTAGAGGGTATGTGATGATTGTGTGTGTGGTATATGTGCGCTAGAGGGTATGTGGTGATGTGTGTGATGTAGGGTGTGTGGTATGTATGTGCTAGAGGGTATGTGATGATTGTGTGTGTAGTATGTATGTGCTAGAGGGTATGTGCTGATTGTGTGTGATGTAGGGTGTGTGGTATGCATGTGCTAGAGGGTATGTAGTGATGTGTGTGCTAGAGGGTGTGTGGTATGTGTGTGCTAGAGGGTATGTGCTGATTGTGTGTGATGTAGGGTGTGTGGTATGTATGTGCTAGAGGGTATGTACTGATTGTGTGTGATGTAGGGTGTGTGGTATGTATGTGCTAAAGGGTATGTGCTGATTGTGTGTGATGTAGGGTGTGTGGTATGTATGTGCTAGAGGGTATGTGCTGATTGTGTGTGATGAAGGTTGTGTGGTATGCGTGTGCTAGAGGGTATGTGCTGATTGTGTGTGCAAGAGGGTGTGTGGTATGCGTGTGCTAGAGGGTATGTGGTGATGTGTGTGCAAGAGGGTGTGTGGTATGTGTGTGCTAGAGGGTATGTGGTGATGTGTGTGATGTAGTGTGTGTGGTATGTATGTGCTAGAGGGTATGTGGTGATTGTGTGTGATGGAGGGTGTGTGGTATGTATGTGCTAGAGGGTATGTGATGATGTGTGCGATGTAGAGTGTGTGGTATGTATGTGCTAGAGGGTATGTGCTGATTGTGTGTGATGAAGGGTGTGTGGTATGTATGTGCTAGAGGGTATGTGGTGATATGTTTGATGTAGGGTGTGTGGTATGTGTGTGCTAGAGGGTATGTGGTGATTGTGTGTGATGGAGGGTGTGTGGTATGAGTGTGCTAGAGGGTATGTGGTGATTGTGTGTGATGTAGACTGTTGGCATGATACTGATCATATCACCCATTGAGTGCCGTTTGGTCCCAAAAATCTGGGTCTGAGGCTAAGCGTCAGTTATGCCAGGTTAGCATGGAAATGAGCCCTTTACCTGTCATCCGTACTGACATATTATAACACACCATCACCAAATTGTCTTTGTATTGTGCACAATGAATTCACGAGGTCAGTCATTGTTTACTGCAGAAATTAATTACTTCTGCCAGTTTGTAACTGAAAGTTTGTAACTACATTACTTTGTCCAGTTTTAAAGCATTTTATAATTTAGAATAAAATATTTCGGGATTTTTAATTTACTTTATTTACTACGTATGGAGAATTAGTTGTTGCCAGCATCTTTCACATTAATAATTATAGAAACAGGTTCATGCTGTTTACAAAATACAAGGGAAAGTCATTAACAAACAGGCATTTTATTATAAAGTGCATGAAAGAGTATGGACCATGGAAAGTCATATTTCAGGACACAAACTGGCTAATAAGCAATACCCCATGTAAGGGTTGGGAGGATCTAGCAGTTTGTGCATGCAAAATAGTGATTACAAAATGGCTGTCCCATCGTGGAAGAACAAAAATGTGTTGCATTATTTGTGTTTTAAGATAAGAGCATGTGAAACCTTGTGAAATATACAAAAGAAGGATGGTTCGATATGAAGCCAGTTGAGTCAGCGGAGAATATGAATGGGTAGAGAGTTTTAAAATGGAAGAAAATTCAAGGTACAGGAATCCACTGGAAAAGTAATGATGACCATCATTGGAGATAGCAAGGGCCCTATATTGGTGCATTTCAAAGAAAGTGGTGAAACTGTGACCAGTGCCAGATACAGTGACAGGCTAGTGAACAAACTGAAGCTCGCAACATGATCAGAACACTGGGGACTTCTCTCAAAAGGAGCATTGTTGCTGCATGACAACGCCCACCCTCATACGGCTGCACGTACAGTGGATACACTACGTGCTCTGAAATTTTAGGTCTTGAAACATCCAGCAAACAGTCCAGTCTGTTACCTGTTTGGACCCTTGAAAGAACATTTGCAGAGTCAGAGGTTTGCAGATGACAAGGTAATGGAGGCAGTGCAAAATTGATTTAAAGCCACAAGCAGACACTTTATTCTAGAAGGCATAAATTAAATAGTGTACCAAGTGTGTTGCCAGGTAGGGGGACTATGTTGAAAAATAACACACACAACATTTCTGGTTCACACTATTGTTTTTAAAAAAAAGTTATTCGTAAAATTTGTATTACTTAATGCCTTCCCCTAGTATCATTTTATGATTCTTTATTAGTTAACATTTATAACATTAGTAACAAGATTAAGGAATCTTTGTTTACTTTCCAGTTGACAAGCAAGCTGGAAGATGCTCTTGAACACTACACCAATGCAGAAATTGAATAGCCAGTATTTGCCAGTTTACAGTCACATTTTTAGACCAATAGGGTGCATAGGTTTTTTGTGTGCCAAAGACAATTTTGTTATTACAGCTGCAAGTATTTCATGTGGACACAATGGTGGTATCGTCACACAAACTTTGGTGTTTACAAGTTTATGCTTCTTCACTTGGCAAACAGGCTTTGTTTCAACTACACAACAGATGTTTTTAAACATATTTCCACACATGTGAATTTAGGTGAAATTATGCAAGTGATTTTCCACAAGTGATATTCATACCAGCTTATCAACCATGATAACGTAAACACTGAAGTTTTGGTATGTCTAAAGATGATCACAGGAAGCGGTTGAGTGGTTGGAGCATGTTAAGAAGCACAGATTCTCTGCTTGAGGCAGAGGTTTTGTTTCTTCTTCTTCTGCGTTCATCCGGAGTTTTTTTTTCCGGATGTGATTGCGTTGTGCCTGTTTACAGCAGAGCTGCGTTCTTGCGCCGTTAGGCCGACACATCCGACTTCTGCGGGCATTTGTTGACCGGGTTAACCTTCCCGGGAGGTTTTGTTTAATTTTTAGAGGTTACATTGTGGGTAAAAAATCTAGTCATTTCTGCTGTATGGATGAAAACCATGAATTACAAAAAGAAGATAGGTCATTAATTAATTTAAAACATTCATTAGCGGTACCTGCGCAGAACAAAAGCAAAATTGTATGGCAGAATCACCATTGTGAAGCATATGGAGGGAACCAGACACATTCTAGTCAATCAAGGAATAATTGCGAAAACTTGTTAATTGCGTAGTTAGAAAGTCATTCATATCAGATCCACAAAGCAAATGAAATATAGGAGACAAAGAACACATGGCGAAGAGAATTACAGATGAGTCAAGAACTGACATCACAGCACCTGGGACATGCGCTGTCCTCATCTGCAACAGCCAGCGAAGAACCCCAATACTAATGGTACCAGTAGCAGTCTAATTATGTGTCCATCTGGCTTTTCCTTTCTGAGTTTTGAGTGTTGGCCAGATCTTCTGGTCACTCCCTGCATCATTCTCTCCAGGCTGTGATGATCTATCTGTTCTTTGCTGCACTATATACATGATTCAGTATGACCCCAATGACATCTGCCTTATCATGCACCACAGAGTGCAGACCCAGCCAATTTGTCTGCCTGCTCAATTCCCACCACATCAGCAAGTCCTGGGGAAAACATCCCACAGGTGCTCTCTATGTTTGATTGTTGAATGGAAGTCTGCCACTCTCTCTCTCTCTGAAGCATGCCTTCACCTTTCTCATCATACTTTGTGAGTCCATTACAATCATGATATGCTTGGTGTTGTTTGTAATGAGATGAGTACAATGGTAAAATTGTGGGAGGAACTACAAGAGACAGCATATGATAAGAGGGGTTGGCATAAGATGGATGAGAGTCCATGTTTCATTGGGGAATACACAACAGCAGTAGAGGACATTTACCAGAAACTGGCAGTATATTGTGTGGCATCAGCACAGACAGTTTCAGGCTTTGGCCTTCAAGAAACTTCTGCACACCAGTAGTGGTATATGATTAGCTTATTGACAGTTGTTTGTTGGAATAAAATATCATCAAGATGTTGATGGTGTTAAATGAACATTGATAAGTTCACAGTGGATGATAGTTGGAATTGATGGAGTTACATGAACATTGATAAAAATTATCAGCTGATGATAGATACAATCGATGGTGTTAAATTAACATTGACGAATTCACAGTCAATGATAGATGGACATGTTGGTGATAAATGAGCATTGACAAGTTCACAGCCGATGATAGATGGAAATGATAGTGTCAGTTGAACATGGATATGTTCACAGCCGATGATGGAATTGATTGTGTTAAATCATCATTGATAAGTTCAGAGTTAATGATAGATGGAATTGATGGTGGTAAATGAGCATTGATTAGCTCACAGTCGACGATAAATGGAATTGATGGTGTTAAATGAACATTGATAGGTTCACAGCCGATGATAGATGAAAATGATGGTGATAAATCAACATTGCCAAGATAGCAGCCAGCCGTTTTCTTCTTCTTCTTTCGCCCTTAATTTCCCCATTGGGCCTTCAACCAACTCACTGCAGGGTGTCCTATCTTTAGCTGTCTCAAGCAGCTCCGTCCATGCCTCCAGATATTGTTCATTTCTGTCTCTACTTCTCTTCTTCATGTCTTTTTAAATCTTCCACTGTAGCCACTAGCAATAGATGACCATGATAGTGATACATGATTTTTGTCAAGATAGTAACCGGTGATAATTGGAAATAATGGTGATAAATTATTATTGACAAGATAGTAAACAGTGATAATTGGAAATGATGGTGATAAATTATTATTGACAAAGAAAGCAACTGTTAATATATAATGATAGTCAATGACAAGATAGCAACAAGTGATAGATAAAAAGATGGTGATCAATGAACATTGACATGATAGCAACCAGAGATAGATGGAAACAGAATAGATAACTGTTTATAAATGGAACTATTGTAAATGTTAGCTAAAGATAAATGAAGATTGAAAATGTCTATTAATAGATATATTTAATGTAAACAGCTCACCATAAATGGAAATGTGACAAGATAAAAACAGCGTGTGAGCAGATGGGTGGTCTGGTCAGCATTGGAATATTACATTTGTGACTTCAGCAGTTTGTTTGTGCAGCATGATCTTGTGATTACGTTTTCTACTGATTCATTGGCACCTTGCTGTCTTGACAGACGATAGTTTGTTACATCGTGCTTCAAAAAGGCATAACTACAACCCATAGCGGTAGCGAATGTGACTGATAAGGCCAATTCACACTGTAAATATTCGTCCACAGTGGATGCATGTGAACACATGGTCATTTCCACCATCATGCACCATCTTACATCTCCCACGCTCGATGTGTGTCTCATCTGCAATAATTTTCTCCTTTTTCTTTATTCATTTTCTGATAGTTGCCCTCCATGCAACACGTTCAGCAGTGACCTGCTCCCAATCTGCATTATCAATGCCTGTAGTAATCATGTCCCACTTACACACATCTTTGTATCATAGTAGAGGCCGACCCTGAGATCTCTTACCCATCTGTTATTCACCAAAAAAAGATGTCCTTTGGTATTCTACCATCATCCATCCTCCTAACGTGTCCTGTCCATCTAAGTCTATGAAGACTGAGCATGGAATAAACCGTCACACAACCTGATCTTTTCAATACTTCAGTATTTGTGATTTTGTCTTGCCACTTAATACCAAGTATTCTTCGCAGACACCGCATATGAAAGCTGTTTAAACATTTCTCTTGGTGTGAGTAAGTTGTCCAGGCTTCGCTGCCATAAAGAAGATTACTAAGGACACAGGCTTGATAGACAAGGACTTTTGTTTTAGCAGTAAGCTTCCTGTTCTCCCAGACTCTTTTTGTTAACCTGTTCATTGTTGTTGCTGCCTTACCAATCCTGATGTTGAATTCCTGATATAGGGATAATTTGCTGTTTACCTCTGTTCCTAGATATGTAAAATGGTCTTCTATCTCTAGTTTGGCGTTGTCAGTAAAGATTGATGGTACTACATGTGCCTTTTTTTCACTAATTGTTGAACCAAATTCAGAACAAGCATTGGAGAATGCAGATAGTAGACTTTGTAATTCTTCCCCAGAGTGGGCCATAATTGCAGCATCATCTGCAAAAAGCAACTCTCTGATCAGTACCCTCCTAATTTTGGTCTTGGCCTTCAATTTCTGAGCATTGTAGAATCCACAATCTGAGCGTGAGTGAATGTATATACCACCATCTTGATTACGAAAGGCATATTTCAGTAGAAGTGAAAAGTATATTCCAAAGAGGGTGGGAGCTAGTACACAACCTTGCTTAACTCCACTCTTGATTTCAAACTCTTCTGAAGTTGCACCATCAAACTTGATTATACCCTTTATGCCTGTGTGGAACGATTCCACAATGGACAGAAGAGTTGGTGGGCAGCCAATCTTCTTTAGTGCCTTGAACAGACCCTCATGACTGACCAAATCAAAGCCTTTGTGAGATTGATGAAGGCAATAAACAGTGGTTGATTCTGTTCACAGCATTTTTCTTGCATTTGTCGCAATGAGAATATCATATCAATGGTAGACTGGTTCTGTGGGAAGCCACACTGTGATTCAGGGTAGAATTGATCTCCCAGGACTTGAAGTCTGCGCAGAACAATTCTGGCAAATACTTTCCCAACAATACACAGAAGTGAGATACCCCTATAGTTGTTACAGTCGCTTCGATCGCCCTTGTTCTTGTACAGTGTTATGATGCTTTAATCATTGAAATCCTATGGGACTTGTCCTTTTCACCAGCATAGCTCTATTAGCTGGTGGATCTGTAAAGTGACTGTGTCTTGCCCACTCCTGATAACCTCTATTGGAATCCCATCCTTACCTGGAGCCTTCCCAGATGCAAGTTCATTTATAGCACATGTAACTTCTGTTATGGTGGGAAGTGTGTCCAGGTGGTCAAGAGTTGGTAGGGCCTCTATGGCCTTGAGGGCATCATCTGCTAGTTTGGTCTCACTTGAGTAAAGCTCCTAAGTGCTCTACTCGTCTATCCATCTGCTGTTTCTTATCGGTGATGATTTCTCCAGTCAAGGTTTTCAGTGGTGCACTTCTTTTGATCATTGGACCACAGGCTTTCTTTATCCCTTCATACATGCTTCTGATGTTTCCCTTATCACTTGCATTTTGAATGGACTCAACATAACTTGATCCAATAGTCATTCGCACACTGCCTGGCAGCCTTTTGCACATCTTTCCTAGCTTGCTTCAGCTCACTGAAGGGCAGAATGTCAGACGGGCCTGCGTGCTCAATTCTTAACCCTTTGAAAATAAAGATTTTTGTTCGTTCATTCGTTCGTTCGTTCACTAAGAGTGTTATGCGTTGTTCTTTCCTTATATCTTAAGAGAGCTATCTTCTTTTTATCAATCAAGTGCTGTAGTGTCGGGCCGTTTGCAGCAAATCAGTCCTGCCTCTTATGATCCACAGTGCCATAAACCCGTACTATTGTTATCAGTGAAAGCATCTTCAAGTTGCTGTTGGAACTCAAAGCACTTATCAGGATCGTGGGTGTTAATAATATTAATCCTGGGGCTAGATTTGTGTTTAGCTGTGTAGATTCTTTTTGGTCTCAGTCTAACCTTTGCAACAACCAAAGAATGATCCGTATCACAGTCAGCGCTGTGGTAACTTCGAGTTAATGATGTTTGGTTCAGATGTTGTCTTTGTGTGATGATGAAGTCCAGCTGATGCTAATGACCGGATCTTGAATGTTTCCTTGTGACCTTATGCATCTCTTTTGTTTTAAAAAAGGAGTTTGTAATACATAGGTCATTTCTGGTGCAATGCTCCAGCTGCCTTTGCCCACTTTCATTCATGTGACCAATATTATATTTTCCAAGGCACACTGGCCATGAACTCGAGTCCTTGCCCACACAAGCATTGAAATTTCTGAGCAAATAAATGTAGTCAGATTTTGGAACTGCCTTGATCACAGAGTCTCCTCATAGAACAAATCCTTCACATCATCAGAGGAAGTGAGTGTTGGTGCATATGCAGTGATAATGCTGGCAAAACCACAAGTGATTACCATGTGCAGGGATAATAGTCTTTCATGACCTCCAGCTGGAATTTCAATCATTCCCAGTAGTGAATTCTTCACTGCAAAGCCCACACCATGTTGCCTTTTTTCTGCCTGTCCTCTGCCCTTCCAAAAAAAGGTGTAATTGTTTTCCCTGAGTGACCCTTCCTTAGCGAAGCAGGTCTCCTGCAGGCCAGCAATATCAATGTTAAGACAATTGAGTTTGACATTAATCACAGCCATTTTTCTCGCATCGTCAGTATTCGTCAGGTCAGTGGAAAATCCTGGACACATGGTTCTCACGTTCCAGGTTGCAAGCCATAGCTTGAGGTCTCTATTTTTCTTTTTAGTAATACCTGGTGCATTGGTTTTACAGCTTGCGATTCAGATTTTGTCCTAGCCTCAAGCACCCATTGAAGCAGGCAGTCTGTGGTGGATCAGCACCCAATTGGCCGGTGGCTGCCCAGCTTGAGGCGGGCGGTAGCTGATCAGTGACACCTGTAGGTGTCTCCCACCGTCAGAGGCAACCCGTGGCACCCCATGTCCATGCCAATTGTCAAGGACTTATAGCCTGTAACTGCTACCTCTCGCTTTGATTTCGAGACCGGTTAAGACCAGGGATGGAGTTATACCTCTCCATAGCACAAAGCCTGGGCTAAAATATAGAGACAATGTGTTGCCCATGCAACAAGATTGGAAAATAGATCAAAGTAGATACCGAAATAGACTTCTAAGAATAGAGTAAGAATAACCATTGCTGAAGAAGCGATCAAAAGGCTCGCAATTCTAACGGATGATTTCCAAAGTCCCAGAATGGATCACTACTTCTAAACAGTGCCAGGTGGAAAGTTATGATGGCCAACTGTACTTCAAGAGAGACAGTATACCATTGAATTTGAGCTAGTGTGCTTGGATGAATAATGACCACCCCATATCCCCCCCCCCCCCCCCCCCCCCCAATCTAAATCATTCTCACAACAAGGAGATGGACAGACTGATATTTATATATTTATGTATAGACACAATATTTTCTGTCGTCTCACAATCTAATGATACTACTAGAGCTAAGTTAATAACGACAAAATTGGTTTTGTTGTGTTAACAAAATGCAACAGAAAATGGTTTATTTCTACAACACTGTGTCAGACCCACAGGGAACTCACGGACTCATAGGGGATACGCAGATCCTTGGTTAACCTAAATTCCTATGGTGTAGCAATGTACATCTATTGAATATATAAATCATTGACATAGATAACTGGCAAATATAGGACAAAATTTGGTGAATGTCTCCCACTTATCTTCTGGTTCGTGGCCTCCTGACTGGTAAGCTAAAATGTGCTGACGGTCTGGGTAGTGGTAAGGACACCACACTCGGCTGTATGATAAAAGTACTTTGAGCAATCTAATTTGTCGTACTGCTCTGTGCCTATTAAAGTAGTGCATAGGGCTAGCAATCTCAGACATCTTAGTGGTCCAGTAAGTTCTGCTCCAATGAGGATTTTCCGCTGAAATAGCCTTTCTATTTCAACAGGCAGTCGGGTTGGCACTCAGTTGGCTTGAGGTGGGTCCAATATGCGAATGATTCTGCAAGACAGCCTTCGAGATCCTCTTGTGTAAATTAATGAAGGCCTTTTGTAAGGATCATATTAATAACGTGTAAACAAAGTTATTTTACTTCAACAAGGTCTTTGTGTATCGTGCAAGCATGAATTTGTTTAGTCAGGACCCACTTTTTTTGTTTGGCAGGTAATCAGTTAATTTCGATAATCAAGTCCTGTAATTTATCCATGTTTAATGCCTCGTGTTGTCAGCCCCTCTCTCGATTTCGTTTGTCCCTTTTCCTCAAGCCGTGCGACACAACATTGCACTAATTCTAGTATTAGTTAGTTAACTCTAGTTCTATTAATATTATCTATTATCCATCCTCATGGCCTTTAGATTACACAGACAGATCAACACACACACAACAAAATGTTAGCGATAAAATTTTTTATAACATACCCTGCAAAGTGATCTATCTATCGGGTGTGGAGGATACCACTGGTTTTTCTTGTGTTGTTTCACTAAATGTTTCGGCTTAACAAGAGCCAGGTTAAATTTCTTATAGACGCAAACAAGTGTGCTACTAGCCAGTTGACATGGTACCTCTCACCGTCAAGAAAGATGATCAAATGACCACATTAAAGGGTTCTCTTCCTGAACAGAAGAGCTCCGTTCGAGACTTCCTGTGGCCAAATTAATTTCAAGACAAACTGAATATAATTCTCAGCCTGAGTTCACTCCAGAGGAAAGATAACAGCAATACATCCGGGACAAGCTGCAGAAGCTGCCGGATCAGCAAAGAAATGCTCTGTCCGCCTGTCGGAGCTTTGATCCCAGACCAGCCGCCAACCAAGGCTTAGGGCCTGTTCTGCCCCACCATGTCATTTTGTCTTTAAGTTGCATTTCCTCGCACCAGGATAAGGCTTGTACCCTCCCAATTGCGCTCTTCCACCTGAATCCGTTGGCACAATGTGGGGTGTCGTGTTTGGTAAGCGCCGCCCAACATTCGACGCTAACAGAAAGCAGGTAGTACCGTCTACTGTCATACGGTAGCTCAGTCATATCTGAATAAGACGCGACTCAGACCGCCAAGTTTATCTTACCACAGGTTAAAATGACTAAGTTTATCATGTTATCAATTAAGCTTGATAATGTTATACATTTAGCAGCAATTAAACATTACAAACTATGCTTTGATAAGACATTTTGGGTTTAACAAATTATAGGAATAAGCATTTCAACACTGCAGCTCATGAATAACTAAAATAACTAAAAATATTATAACTAAAATAATGCACATTATAATAGTAAAAAAAATATTTCGATGTAAAATAAGTGATAGAAAATCTACATAATAAATTCTGAAATAATCTACATTTAATACTAAAATAATGTATACATAATTGTAAAATAATATATATATATGTCATTCTTTCTTGTACACATGCATGCAACATTCACATAAACGCATACGCACACACACTCCCACACACACATATACCCGCACACACACTTTGCACGCTTCCATGCATGGTTCCTTGCATGATTTACTTGCATTGTAACACACTCCCACACACGCACACACTCAAGCGTGCACACAGTCTCCCACACAACCAGATACAAACCCCAGCACACGCGTACACACAATTCACTTATTCTTACAACAGCGTTGGACCTATTGCTTAATAAAAGTGCTTTGGGCAGTCTAATTTATCGTACTGCTCTGTACCTATTAAAGTAGTGCATAGCTCTCCGCAATCTCAAACATCTTAGTGGTCCAGTAAGTCCTCCAATGAGGGTTCCGCTGAAATAGCCTTTCTATTTCAACAGGCAGTCGGGTTGGCACTCAGTTGGCTTGAGGTGTGTCCAAACACTCTATGGTGGAATCGCCTTATGATTTGATCCATGTTTCTTGCTATCTTCTTGCGCCTTGTGCTGGCTACAATATGCGAATGATTCTGCAAGACAGCCTTAGAGATCCTCTTGTGTAAATTAATGAAAGCCTTTTGTAAGGATCGTATTAATGTGTAAACAAAGTTATTTTACTTCAACAAGGTCTTTGTGTATCATACTAGCAAGTCAGAACGCCTGTTTGTTTAAATCAACAATTGCAGTGACACTTGTAAACTTCGACTCTGTTTCTGTATTGTTTGCACATTGTTAAATTGTATGTTATTTATTCCAGTTGTTCAGAATAAATCCAATTTGAAGGCCTGGGCACAGACAGTGACTGGGTTCCCTGCTGGTAGTTGTTCCCTGTTGTCTGACTTGAAGAATTGGGCACTGAAAATGACTGGGTTCCCTGCTGGTAGTTGTTCCCTGTTGTCTGCCTTGAAGATTTGGACACTGACATTGACTGGGTTCCCTGCTGGTAGCTGTTCCCTGTTGTCTGACTTGAAGAACTGGGCGCTGAAAATGACTGTGTTCCTCACTGGTAGCTGTTCCCTGTTGTCTGACTTGAAGAACTGGGCAATGGTGATGACATCATTCCATCTGGATAGACCAGTAACACACACATTCCAAACATGCTGATGAGTTCTCCAGGCTGTGGGTGCAAGATTTGATTGTCAGCCTTATCATTGTGAGGAAGTACTGTGACTCCTTCACAGTCTCACAGCACAGCAAATCAGAGTCCTCACCAACCTTCTCTCAGCTGAGACCGTAGTTCACCCGGCCTGAAGTAGTTACACTGTCGTCTGCCCAGGTGCATGTCAAGGGAGGTCATGGTCAGTATAAACCCCAACTAACAGTACTTCTGCAGTCCACAAATTTTGTATAAACAGCTAGATTTGTGTAAACAGATTTGTTTTGTGTACACCAGTTGATTTTTTGGGGTCCTATATATTTGAAATGAGTCTACATTTTCCACACTGATTTATTGTGCCGTGTTGTTCCTGACAGAAACTGTTAGTTGAGGTATTGGTAAATATAAGCATTCTGTATGGTGTATGTGTAAAGTAATATGTTTGTTGAAATAACAGGCACTGTTTTATGCTGTTTTTTATTTTTGGCATAAAGACACTTACAACCAAAGGAATGAATTGTCAACTTGTTGAGCTACTGGATGTCCTTAAAGAAAATCTTTGTTGTTACAGCCGGTCACTCAGAAAGCAATGGCAAACTACTAAGCGTAATCTTGCCTAGTACATCAACAGCAGCTGAAAAATGCTGATGTTGACTGCACCATCCTGTAAGGGATATGCAAAAAAAAAAAAAAAATTATCTGAGACCTTTAAAAGAGTTATTTTGTTAATTGTGATGCATTCCAGTATAGAACTTGCTTGGTTTTTATCCTTACAAAAATATCTACTTTGGTGACAAATTCATTCATTGGCACCTTGCCGTCTTGACAGACGATAGTTTGTGCTTTTAAAAAAGGCATAATAACTTTTACCTATGGAGGTAGCGAATGTGACTGATAAGGCCAATTCGCGCTGTAAATGTTCGTTCACAGTGGGTGCATGTGAACACGTGGTCATTTCCACCATCATGCACCATCTTACGTCTCACACGCTCGGTGAGTGACTTATCTGCAATAATTTTCTTCTTTGTCTTTATTCCATTTCTGATCTTTGCCCTCCATGCAACACGTTCATTGCATGTTATCTATGCCCATAGCAGTTATGTTGGTGTAATGGTTAGGATGTTATACAGGCATGAGGATGGCCAGCTAAGTTTTTGATGCCAGCTCTCGTACTTGGCTATCTGAGGACAAGACTGGCCACATGTTCCCCCATGCATCCAGGCCTGCACACATATCTGTGGCAGGTTCTGCCATGGGACTTGCTATCTATGCCCGTATGAATAGTGCTATTGTGGCCCACATTTTCCATCAAGCATGGTAGGGGCTGGGATGTAACCACATAATAGATTTACTTCATATTGAAGAATGGATGTTATGGAGGTGTAGGAGCTCCCACATCATTTGCCAAGGCTCTTGATGATGATGATGATGATGATGATATCAGGTGGGAGATAGCTGGCAGTATCTGGGTCTAGTCATCTGGTGCCAGGGTGCAGTGGTAACACGACCTGCAGGTGTCTGTACACTTTGTGTCACATGTCAGTTCCCTCTCCAACTTGTTCATGTTGTTCTTTTGATAGTTGAAATATAATCAGTGTTCATGATTGGTCTTTCTTGAAATACACTGTCTGTCTGTCTGTCTGTCTGTCTGTCTGTCTGTCGGTCTGTCCCCTCTCTCTTTCTTTTTCTCTCTCTCACACACACACACACACACACACACTTTCCCACACATTCTCTCACACTGTAACACACACATACTCTCTCTCCCTCTCACACACACACACTTTCTCTCTCTGTATGTTTATGGTGTTGTAATAGAATAGGCTAGAATTGTTGATCATCATCATCATCCAGTATCTTGTCGGCTGGCGTGGACGATCATACCTCTCCACAAATTGCGATCTCCGATGGTATAAATCAATTTGTGTGTTGACTCCCTTCTGTGCCATAACACAAGACTGTCAAGAATTTTCTCATGCTGTTTTCCTCTATCATTCTTTCCATAAATCTTTCCAGTTGTCACATGTTCAAATACCTATATAATGTAGTGGTCACAGAGTGTTTGTAGTCAGTCATATGAGGGGCCCAGCATGTGTCGTTTCTGGTGCAAAGTTCTCTTTGGTCTAACATGATTGGGAGTCCTTGGACTAACAGATAGGCTCCAATCGATCATCTTGTGTCAGCATGCGTGATTTTTGTTCCTATAGTGATGTGTATTTCTCTGTTAACTATCTTGAATAACATTCCAGTTTGAGTGCAAGGGGTATAGTGAATTCACACCGCTGAAATATGCAACATTACAGTGGAGCTTTGAATTCCACAACTGGTATATTTTAAAATGTGCTAGAGCACTGAATTCGCACAACCGAAGTATGTATCGAGTGGGACATTTATAAGCTCAAATGAAATATGCAACACCATAATGGTACTGTAATCATACATTTGAAATATACAACATTGCATTGG
Organism: Cepaea hortensis; assembly: GCA_963921405.1. Lineage (NCBI taxonomy): Eukaryota > Metazoa > Mollusca > Gastropoda > Stylommatophora > Helicidae > Cepaea > Cepaea hortensis. The sequence goes on along the minus strand of OY992876.1, from coordinate 147,603,450 downwards.
TACAAAATTCACACAACTGAAATATGACAATAGAGTGGTACAGTAATTCACACAGGTAAGATGTTCTACACTACAATATTAGGTAATTCACACAAGTGAATGACACTGGAGTGATATGGTAATTCACACCACACAGCCAGGATATTCTGTACTACAAGACACCTAATTCACACGGCTATTATATTCTACACTACAAGATACCTAATTCACACAACTAAATTATGCATCATTGCATTGATATACTAATTTTCATAGATTTTCTTTTAAGGGCTCCAAGTTCCCCAGGGGCCTGAACCACCCCATGAGGCTGCAGGCCCCTGCATGTCATAGAGACAACATCACAGTAGAATACTTATTCACACAACTGAAATATACATCATCACTGTAGAATACTTATTCACACAACTGAAATATACATCATCACTGTAGAATACTTATTCACACAACTGAAATATACATCACTGTAGAATACTTATTCACACAACTGAAATATACATCATCACTGTAGAATACTTATTCACACAACTGAAATATACATCATCACTATAGAATTCTTATTCACACAACTGAAATATACAACATAACAGCAGAATATGTATTCACACAACTGAAATATACATCTCACTGTAGAATTATTATTCACAAAACAAAAATATATAACATCACAGTGGAATACCAATTCACACAACTGAAATATATACATCATCATCATCACAGTAAAATAGTAATTCATTCACACAATTCAAATATGCAACATTATAGTCTGAATGATTACTGTTTCTTATTAGTATATTTTCTTGTAAACAAAACCTAATTGATTACTGTCTTTTTATATATAAATTGTCATATTCCCATTACATATATATGTCACACAATTTGTCATTGTTCAGGTACACATAATTTATTGTTGTTTTGTTATTTATAATGTTTCATTGTCTTGTTTTGCATAATTTAAAGTTGTTCAGTTACACATAATTTATTTTTTATGCAGTTGCACACCATTGTTTATTTCTTATCACACGTAATTAATTGCTGTCATCTTACAGTTAATTTATCATTGTCCTATTAACATATTATTTATTTCTGTCCTGTTATACAAAATTTATCATTATCCAGTTACATTGCACATAATAAATTGCCATCCTGTTATACACAATTTATCATGATCCAGTTACATTGCACATAATAAATTGCCATCCTGTTATACACAATTAAATATTATCCAATTGCAAAAATTTTATGATTGGGTTGCACATAATGTATCATTGTTTTGTTATTGATAATTTATTTGACTGCGACAAGACTGAATCAATAGGGATGAGCCCAGACAAGTAGGGACCAAGCAACAATGTAAAACAACATAGAATTGGTGTCGTCAGCTGCTACACGCTGAGGGAGATACTGAGGAGGGGATCAGAGCAGTTATGGACAATGTTTTATGTGCAGTCAGGATAATGAGATGACTAACATAATTTATCATTCTGCAATTACATTTTGTGTAATTAATCAGTGTCCTGTTACAGGTAGTTTATCTTTACCCAGTTACACACAGTTAGTTTATCTTTATTCTGTTACAGGTAGTTTATCTTTACCCAGTTACACACAGTTAGTTTATCTTTATTCTGTTACAGGTAGTTTATCTTTACCCAGTTACACACAGTTAGTTTATCTTTATTCTGTTACAGGTAGTTTATCTTTACCCTGTTACACACAGTTTATCTTTACCCTGTTACACACAGTTTATCTTTACCCTGTTACACACAGTTAGTTTATCTTTACCCTGTTACACACAGTTAGTTTATCTTTATTCTGTTACAGGTAGTTTATCTTTACCCAGTTACACACAGTTAGTTTATCTTTATTCTGTTACAGGTAGTTTATCTTTACCCAGTTACACACAGTTAGTTTATCTTTATTCTGTTACACATTATTTATGATGCTGTTGCACATAATTTGTCATTGTCTTAATATGAATACTTTATCACTGTCCATTTACACATAATTTATAACACCTCATTTATATGAATATCCAGTTGCACATAATTTATAATTCAGTTATATCAGTGTCCAGTTATACATAATTTATCGCTGTTTCTCTGAATTTATTTTCGTCCACTTTATTGTCCTATTTCATATACTTGATTGTGGTCCCGTAGGCAATGAGCCACTGTCCTGTGAGGACTTGAATGTTTCACTTGCTTGCTGTTGTAAACCACATTATTTGTCCTTTCACAAGTCAGAATACGTGATTAAATGTTGATATATAAGATTACCCATTTAACATGTCTCCCCAGCCTCGTTGGACAAATATAGACAGTGTGGATTCCATAGACCACCTCTATAGCCCAAGGGAGATAAGGAAAAGATAAGAATAATATATTACTGAATGCTTTTATATGTTTCATCATATAAATGGTTAATCTGTTTGTTTTCTACATAATTAATGTCAATTGTGTGCTTATAAGCTTTCGACCTGAACAAATTATAAAATCAACAATTTTTGATTTGGAAAGTATAGCTAGTGCTATGGTGAAATGGTTATGAATGTCATTTGCAATCCCTCTTACTGCATTCAAAACACACTTGCAGATGATTTGGAAGCCGACTGCCCTGCACTGCTATTCATACAATGGTTTGAGCGTCGATCATTCAGAAAGTAATGGTAAACTACTGAAGGTAAACTTGCCTAGTAAATCAAAAACAGCCCAAACAATGCTGGGGTTGACTACAACATCCTGTATAGGATATACAACTAACTTTGATGTAGTGTAGTATTTGCTGAGACAACTGAATCTTACAAATTGTTAAAATTAGCTTGACCTTTGACCGTCATTTTCAAATACTTAATAAAATCATGTACTTAATTAAAGCGGTGATATTTTAAAACTTGTAATATTTATCAAATAACAATCATTTAATGTAAATTAAGTAAATGTTTTGTAAAGAAATCATGAATATCTTTTGATGAACAGTTCCCTATTTACAAAGTATAGAGTAGTATCCGCTGTGAGATACTTGTGTCTTAGGAAATGTTAAAATCAACTTGACTCTCATTTTCATAGTATTGTTTATAAGCATATGGCATTTGTATTGTTTTGCTGTAGTGCACTCACAATTACCGTGGAAGGTAAAGGTTTGATCTCTCGAGCAATTGTTTTCTTTGGCTTGGCAAATTAAGACAGTGTGCGCACATGTAATTTAATATGTATGTAAAACAAGATGATACTTTTACAACCTAGAGTAAAAGAGGAAAGGCTCTGAATAATGAATCAATCAATGTTTATAAATATTCACCAAATATATGATGTCTCTGTTGTATCTTTTCTGTTGTACATTTTTTAAATGTAATTACAGTATGAAATGAACAGTATTTTATTGATATTCTATACTGTATTACATTTATTTACATAAACCATACCAGAGTCTATTAATGACATTTGATTTATCTTGTCAAGTCTTTTTCATGTACTTAATGAAAGCAGTGATATTTCTAAGCATGTAATCTTTCTCTAATAACAGTTTTGTATCACTTAATGTAACTGAAGTCATATTTTTGTAATGAAATATACATTCAGTACTAAATTCAGTCTGTGATAACTCTCATTGACTTTAAATAATGCTAAAAGTGTTTTAGAGTTATATCTCTTTGTGCCTTTGAAATATTGTACACAAATGTGCAGATGTATTTAATTTCTGTAAAGAATGGAGGCCAATGTTTCAACAAGGCTGTTTAGCTGCCAGGGAAAGTTGTCAGTGTCGGTAGTTTTTTTTTTTTTTTTTCACTGAAGGTTCAGACTTTAGTTTCCCTAAGTTGACTTTTTAAACATATAAGTTTCAGAATCTAGCTGTGTGCATATATATATATATATATATATATATATATATATATATATATATATATATATATATATATATATATATATAACTTTTGTTATTTAATATTTGTGAACTTTATACAACACAATCTTCCTACCAATTCTATGCTACCAATGCCAAACCTGGACAATGACAGAAAAAGAGAAAAGAAAAATCACAACAGAAATGAGATTCCTAAGAAGAATACTCAATGTATCAAGAAGAGATAAGATCAGAAATGAAGAAATCAAGACTAAAGTGGGGGTTATAGCAGCGCTAGATTTTATTAGAAGGCAACTAGTAAAATGGTTTGGCCATGCAAGTAGGTTACCAACTAAGAGTATTCCACAGCAAGCAATGATGTACAGACCAAATGGAAGCAGAGGAAGAGGCCAACCACATAAACAATGGACAGAGGGAATAGCAGAGACCATAGGAATATCGATACATGAAGCCCATAGGTGGGCACTCTCCCACTGTTTATACTTCACCTTGACACCGCAAGTTACAAGAGGAACCTGAAGAGATTAGAGAGAAGAGATGCAACCTTAATAATCTGGTAGCTTGTGAAAAATGTGATGTTGGTATATTTCTTACAGAAGAGTTCTGAATTAATGACTGTGTAAAGTGGTCACATCCCAGTTGTTAAGTGATAGGGGATTTGGTGTGTTGATAAATTGAGAATTCACATGGTCGGTTTTGGGTCACTGCTGATGTCCCCTGGAAACATCCGACAGGAAGTTGGTATTAAGGTTGAAACATAAGGACATGTAATAACAGATGATGGCAGAAGTGAAGTAGAAATCAAAAAGAGAATGGAAATGGCCAAAAATGCTTTCAACAGCATGAAATCAATATTAACATCTAGAGAAATTACCAATGCTTTAATTGGACTCCTTCAGTAACACGGGGGTCATCAGGACATATGTTAGGAAACTACCTGCAATTGATGAATCAGTACATCACACACTGCTGGAATCTGGATCCTTGTTGTGACCAGCATTGTGGGATGCACAAGATGACAAATCACTTGCTTATGTAGCAGAACACTGTAGCAACAGTCAACATTCTTAGGCAACGTTTGCTGCAGGAGATTGAGATTTGTGAGTTTGGGCATCTCCATGGCGAAGTGGTGAAACCACCTTCCCCGTGCTCCGAAGGTTGGCTTTGTTATTAAACTGTGTCATTCTTTTCACTAGTACAGTTGTTTGGACAACCCTGGGGGTCATCGCTGTAGCTACAGGGTTTGTGCTTTGTGCGGTCCACTGTCCTGAAAGTGAGTGACCCGCATCGGACAAAACCTGATGCAGTCCTCTTTGCCTTTAAATCAGTTTAAACAGTGTCATTTGTTGCCTAATGATCTGATATGATGAACCCATATCCCCTCTCAGGAATCTGAGTGGTGCTGCGATGGAACCATCAGCTCTAAGGGTGCTCTTTGTTCCCCATCTGCAGCGGTACATCAAGTACAGGCTACTATACCCATACTTTCTGTGATGGAAGTATCAGCACTAAGAGTGATCTTTGTTCTCTATCTGCAGCGGTACATCAAGTACAGGCTACTATACCCACACTTTCTGTGATGGAAGTATCAGCACTAAGGGTGATCTTTGTTCTCTATCTGCAGCGGTACATAAAGTACAGGCTACTATACCCACACTTTCTGTGATGGAAGTATCAGCACTAAGAGTGATCTTTGTTCTCTATCTGCAGCGGTACATCAAGTACAGGCTACGATACTTACAATTTTTGTGATGCTCAGTTCAGGATTTTGTGAACAGTATTATTAGACACAGACAGTTAAGATACTTTGCCCATATAGAGGCAGCTCCTTGCTGAAGGATGTTCTAAGAGAAAAGTGGAGGGGGATCATGAAAGAGAAAGACAGCACTACATGTGGATGGGCGTAATCAAGAGATTGATTACGTGAAGCCTGTATAAATGCATCTGGAAAACACAGGCTGTTGGTGACTCGAATTTCAGTGGTAGTGATGGCACTTGATGAGGATGAATATTAGGCAGCCGTTGCCAAAACAATTGAAGTTCTTCTACACTGGTAGCTTCTATAAGTTTTTCTCTGATATAAAGCCACCAGCCATTTTGTTCTCCTATAAATCAAACATGCAGAAATGTAGCCAGGTGAACAATAGAGATCTGCACACACATTACGTGCAGGCTCATTGTACATATTGCCAGATTAGTTTTTCTACTTAATGTTAATTCTTTATTTCAAAACTTCGATCCATATAATTTTTTCAGCTAGTATTTGATTTCTTTGATAATTGTTTATATTTTAAAAGTAAATTTGCTCACATTTTGTTTAACCTTTTTGTGTTACACATGTGCCAGTAGTAATCTTTTTTGTTTACAAAATACTTTTTCATTTTTGTCTCTTCCGTTTATAATTTGACTGGTAAATGTTTTTGAAGGAGTGTGAAATGAATGCTCACACACTGTGCCAATATCTGGCCAGTCTGTTCACCTTATTCTTGTTTTTATCCTTGTTTTTCTGTAAGTTTGAAATGTTTTCAAATCAATGCCGTCATAAACCACATGCCTGTGTTTTTTCTAGCACTCGTTAATGTTGTGATGATTGTTTATGTTCTCTAGCGTTTGTGATGACTTCACATTCAGGTTGTGGAAAATCAGCGTAACATTGTGAATATTCACCAAAAATAATGAAAGGAATTTTCATTAAAATTATTATACCGTCTTTAGAACTGAATATTGCATTAGTAAATTTTTATATTATTTGTACTTTACCAGAGCCGGTCTCCCTGGCCAAGGAGTTAATGACATTGTTCATAATCCCGTATATCCACGTGGGGAAAACAGCTGCGCGAGATTTGGCAGCGGATCGTGCTGAGCTGGTAACTTACGAGGTATGTGAGCCGGTCATTCAGAAAGCAATGGCAAACTACTGAATGTAAAACTTGCCTAGCACATCAACAGCAGCTGAAAAATGCTGGTGTTGACTGCAACATCCTGTAAGGGATATGCAACATTAAAAAAAAACGTTATAAGAAACAATGAAACATAATGATGACAGATATCCAGAGGTATATAAAACATGGTTTCCCCAAAAGCATTTCTACAAATTCAATCCTTATGAACTTCACATGTTTCAGGTTTATGCATTTACAGTAAGCTTCAGTATTGAAATGTTGCAATCTTTATAATTTTTATGAATTTGGAAATATTTGCCCATGTATGGCCTTGGTTGTCAAGTATGTCCACATCCTCCAACTTCAAGTACTGATAATATTTTCCAGTATAGACGACTCTGTTGATCGAGTGAGATGGCAGAACATGACCGCCCACGCTTACCGGCATGGCACATGATGGATGGATAGATGTACCTCCATGCAACAACATGATGTCAAGCTGAATTGTCACTCCAGATCTGTCCTTGTCTTTCTTTCCTTTCTATTTTCCTGATGTCACAATATATTATTCCAGTTTTCCCTTCTCATGTTCAATTCTTGTGCTCAGAGAATACAAACTGTCTACTTCTGATGTGAGTGACTATTTCTTTTTGTGAGTTGCTTTCTTTCAGGATATTTTCATTACGTAGTTAATCTACTTTGTGTATCCTTCTATAAAACCACATCTCTATAGCCTCAAATTAATATCTCACCCACCACTTGGTTGCTAATCTTACTTTGATCAATATATCACAAGTAGTTCAACACTCATGGACAAGGGAAATATTGTGATGACTATCTATGTATGACTGCTAGTTGAAGATATGAGGGAAGTCATTAAGTAATAGGAATTTTACAAATTACTTTGTTATAATAGTGTGAACCAGAAATTGTGTGTGTTATTTCAGAACAGTCCCTCTGCCTGGCAACACACTTAATCCAAATGTTCTAGAAACAAGTTTTTGGGTGTGGCCACTAAACCAATTTGTTGCACCTCCATTACCTTATTGTCATCTGCAAATGTCTGGACTGTATGCTGGATGTTTCAAGACCTCAGATTTCAGATCACAGTGTATCCACTGTATGTGCAGCCATATGAGGGCTGGCGTTGTCATGCAGCAACAATACTTCTTTTGAGAAAAGGCTCTGGTGCTTTTATTGTATCGCGCGGGTTCAGTTTGTTCACAGGCATGACACTGTATCAAGCATGGTTTCCCCCTTTCCTGGAAATGCACCAATATTGGGGCCTTAATATCCAAAACTACGGTCATCATGACTTTCCCAGTGGATTTCTGCATCTTGAATTTTCTTCCATTTTGAAATCTTTCTACCCATTCATACACTCTCCCCTACTCACACAACTGCCTCCACACTGAACCTTCATTCTTCAGTAGGTTTAACAAAGTTTCACACCCTCTCACCAACAAAAACAAACAAATAATGCCTTGATTTATTTGGTTTCTAGATTTGAGGTTTAAAGATTGAGCACAACCCACTACTGGCAACGCTGATCATATGCCAGCACGAACCTTAAGCCTTGTCCACATCAGACTGGAAGCACTGGACTTGAGTTTTGCTCTCGGTTGAGCTCGTGAGTAGTGCTTATCCCTGACTGAACACAGGATCGATGTGAGGCAGGTGTGCAACCACTAACCACACTGGATGCAACCAATTATCATACTAGAATATCACAATGTCAATGTCACCCATTGTGATCGGGCAAGTTTTGAGCTACAGCCTACAATGGGTGACGTGATATTCTAGTATGATAATTGGTCCAGCATGAGTCGCATGATCAGTGGTTGCACGCCCACTTCACACGCCAGTGATTCGGAGTTCGATCCTGTGTCCAGTCAGGGATATGCACTACTGACGAGCTCAAACGAAAGCGAAACTCGAGTCTAGTGCTTCCAATCTGATGTGGACAAGGCCTAAGGTTCGTGCCGGCATACGATCAGTGTTGCCAATAGTGGATTGTGCTCAATCTTTAAGTAATGCCTTGTTGTTCTTTCACGGTGCATGTCGATAGTGGGGCAGCCATTTTGTAATTGCTATTGTGCAAGCACAAACTGCTCAGTCCTCACAACCCATGCATGGGGTATTGCTTAAGAGGCAGTTTGTGTCCTGAAATAAGATTTTCTATGGTCCATACTCTTTCACACACTTAACAATAATATTCCTATTACTTAATGACATTTTCCTCGTACAATAACATATTAACAAATGTTTAAGTTTGCATATACCAGAACCAGATATGCTATAAATCTTCTTTGTGGGCAAGTTGTCTCATTTTGAAATGTAACGAATGACAAATAGATACCTCAAGCATCAGGGTTTCCTGAATTCTCCATAGCAATATTCAACTGTAAAAAAATGTTATGTTGATTTCCCAGAGCTGTAGAACATGAAGTGGAACATAATAATGTGATGTATGTTGATAAATCTGTGACTATATGTTGTTCACTCCGTGACGAGAGATCCTTATGCAGCTTAACTTTGTTACATATATATATATATATATATGTATATGATTGATAATAAACATTCAAAGCAATACGTGGGTTGTGTTGTTCATCTCCATGGCGTAGCCGTACATGTGGATGTTCAGTTCTGAACTTGAAAGACATCTCAAGCAATTTTGCACACCATAAGGAGCTTAGGAGATATGGTGCTAGACGCATATTTTCATAGACTAATGGGTACTCAGGTGGGTGATGTGTAGTCAGTAACACATTGGCCGCTTTAACTTTCTAAGACATTTCCTGGTACACATTTTCATTTGGGTTGATCGGGGAGCCTATGTCAGTTTTTACAAATCCGGGATCAATGATGATTTGAAACCCATGACTAGCAGTGAGTGGCTAGACATTCCCAAGGAATTATATGACAGTTTTACATTATGTTGTCCAGCAACATGTAAAATTATCTTCCTCTTGCACACGTCTTTCACCTTTCTCTCCAGCACACCTTTGAACAGCATGTTTTTGTGTTTATTATTGTTCAGACTAAACAACCAAGATTTCTTAGTAAAATGAAATCTTTTATTATATTAATAATCATCAATAAAATACAAAGTTACAGAAGTAATTATCTAAGGACACTGCATGCAACAGAACAAACCAACTTCAATCATCATCAAGTGCCTTGCCGACTGGCATGGGTAATCATGTTGCTCCATATCTCATAATCTCCAACAGAAGGTGTCAATTTGTATTGCTGATATTTTTTCACGTTATGTGAAAGTCCTTAAAAAATCTTCTCTCTTCTTTCTCTATCTTTCTCTCCATACATTTTTCCACACCATGATGAAAGCCTGCCAAGAATCTTCTCTCATCTTCCTCTACCTCTCTTTCCACACGTTTTCCAATTTGTTCAAATACTTTCCAGTTCTCTTCTCATGGTGTGGCCAAATAATGTCGACTAAATCTTTCTGGTGTTTGTGATAAGTTTCCTTTGTGCTCTTTCAGACCTCTTTAAAAACATTCAGAATAGTCATTTTCACTGTCCATAAACTTTTCAGCATTCTTCTGTAAGTCCACATCTCTGAGGCCTCAAGGGATTTGTTTAACTTGTCTACTCATTGTTTGTGGTCATATGCTAAATTGATGACAGAAGTAGATGTTATTCAGAGTGACTAAAGCTTTCTATATTTTCGATGTCTAAGAAGTTCCCTAAAATCAACTTCTCTCTGAAAGTTGTCAAATCTGCTGTCAGTTATCATCATCATGTGCCATGCAATGCCGTTGGTATTAATGCATCTCCACAGATCTCAGTCCTTGATGTTCTGTGTTCTTTCTGTTAATGATATTCCTCCATGCCACTGTCCCATTCCTTCCAGCATCATTTCTCTCAGTCTGCCGAAATGTTCTGTGTCCTTTCTGTTGATGATATTCCTCCATGCCACTGTCACATTCCTTCCAGCATCATTTCTCTCAGTCTGCCGAAATGTTCTGTGTCCTTTCTGTTGATGATATTATTCCTCCATGCCACTGTCCCATTCCTTCCAGCATCATTTCTCTCAGTCTGCCAAAATGTTCTGTGTCCTTTCTGTTGATGATATTCCTCCATGCCACTGTCACATTCCTTCCAGCATCATTTCTCTCTGTCTGCCGAAATGTTCTGTGTCCTTTCTGTTGATGATATTCCTCCATGCCACTGTCACATTCCTTCCAGCATCATTTCTCTCTGTCTGCCGAAATGTTCTGTGTCCTTTCTGTTGATGATATTCCTCCATGCCACTGTCACATTCCTTCCAGCATCATTTCTCTCTGTCTGCCGAAATGTTCTGTGTCCTTTCTGTTGATGATATTCCTCCATGCCACTGTCACATTCCTTCCAGCATAATTTCTCTCTGTCTGCCGAAATGTTCTGTGTCCTATCTGTTGATGATATTCCTCCACGCCTCTGTCCCATTCCTTCCAGCATCATTTCTCTCAGTCTGCCGAAATGTTCTGTGTCCTTTCTGTTGATGATATTCCTCCATGCCACTGTCACATTCCACCTCCATGCCACTGTCACATTCCTTCCAGCATCAATACTCTCAGTCTGCTCCTGCCTCTTCTACAGCCATCACGATATTTTCCCAAAAGCTTTTCTTCTCATCACATGACCAAAGAACAGTTTGTCTTCTTATATTTGTATATAATGTTCTACTTTCATTTGTCTTTTCAGATCAGCAGGGCCAAATGGATAAGAATGTGTGTTCTTAAACAACCGGTGTGCTCATGCTGAGGTATGGGGTTCAACCCCTAACCCGTAGTTTGATGAAAATCACAAAAATAGGGGGTGGGGGGGCTGAGTGGTCTCGAGGTATGGTGTCTGCCTCGAGTGCTGGAGGTTCCGGGTTCAAGCTACGGTGAGGGCTGGGATTTTTTTCACAGGGACTTCTAGTAACAAAATTTTCCTGGTCTCTGGGTAGTGAGATCGGACGCCCGTGTGTATTGTTGCGCACGTAAAACACCCCTTAGCAAGTTGGAAATCGAAAAAGATTAGCCTAATGGCGATGCCAGGGCAAAATTTTGAGTTAAAAATCTACCCAACGTATTTTAGGATCCTCACCGGTGCTATGGAGTTCATGCACTGAGCTGAGTTTCTCCGGAATCAGACTTGAGTTAGGAGTAAAGCGGAGCACTTATGGGTTACATCCATGTGCCGTGATGTTGATCATTCGACTAAACTAGTTGAATTAAATTGTTGACCTCTTGTCCTTGACTTGGGTAATCCACATGCAAAATTCAGCCCAGCACTACTAGAAGTAGTGTGTATCGACCACGCTTGAGTTAAAAGTGAGCGAGCGCCCCAAAATATTTTTAAAATATTTTCCGGACACTCTTTGCTGGTTACTCTGATATTTCCCACATTCATCTCAAAAATCACATCCCTCTAGCCCTCAAGCTCCAACATTCATCTCAGAAATCACATCTCTGTATCCCCCAAGCTCCAACATTCATCTCAGAAATCACATCTCTGTATCCCCCAAGCTCCAACATTCATCTCAGAAATCACATCTCTGTATCCCCCAAGCTCCAACATTAATCTCAGAAATCACATGTCTGTAGCCCCTCCAGCTCCAACATTCATCTCAGAAATCACATGTCTGTAGCCCCTCCAGCTCCAACATTAATCTCAGAAATCACATGTCTGTAGACCCCCCCCCCCCCCCCCCCCCCCAAGTGATTGCTAATTTGTTAGATCCAGTTCTCACTTTCTGACATTCGTGACTGTGATTTCATGAATAAGATACTTTTGATCAGCTTATGCTTGGCCTACTACGCTTCTGTTCCCTATCGCACATCTTTTATCTGATGGAATGACTGCCCCATGGTATTTGAATTGACTAACTTGGTTTCCCTTCTATTACTACATCACATTTACTTCTTCATGTGCGCCCCCACACCCCCCCCCCCCCCCCCCCCCCCACCCACCCACTTAGCTATCCTAACCAGCTCTGTCCATGTCCTTCCGATATGCATTTCTTTTTCTACTTCTCTTCTCCATTAGTTTTTATATCACACTTTGATGTTAGTTATTTTCTTTGATATAACCAATGAAAGAACGTTTCTGTTTTCTTGATGTTCGAGGAAAGCCCTTTTATTGCACTCTGTTACCATCAATGCTCACTGATTCAACCAGACTAATGATTGCCTTAGAGTTCTCTCACCACTATGTGGCAAGTTCAAGTTGATTTTAAAATTATGCAAAGTCTGGCCAATAACCTTGAATGACCTGGAAGCTAATTGCTGCAATGACTATCGTCATCCACTAGTTCTACCGAGGACATGATGTCTGTTCTCACTGCATACTTGCATCCAGAAATGAGCTCTGATCCTTCGTGGCAGATATCATGTTGAAATATGAGAACTGATCCTTCAATGGGAAGAGAAAATATGGAATAAATGTACAGGTTAGGCTGGGTTGGTAGCCATATGTTGGCATTCAAATATATGCAAGATATTTTGTTTCAAAATGACATTGTAATCACCTCTAGCATAAACATAATTATTATAAATATGATCAACATGATTATTATCATAAATATGCATTGCTGTGGCCAGTCTCCCTCTGACCTATTTTCAACAGTCCCCATATGAAACCACAGTGTTCACAGTTTGTGACAGTTTCAAGTTATTTATTTTTAATTTAATGTTTTGTTGTTGACATTTCTTTTTCCCTCCTGACATTTTAATATAATTTGTAAATTCTTTGACTTTAATAACTGACCTGTTTTTGGAATTACTGGCACAATGTCATCACAAGTCCCAATAAAAGTTGTTGCACCACCTTCAAAACCCTGGCACATAGATAATAAATAGTGTAAGTTCCATTGCTAGCTGGCAGATAAATAATATGCAGTGTGTTGTTATATACTGAAAACCCTGGCACATAGATAATCAACAGTTAAAAGTCCCACTGCTAGCTGGCAGATCAATAAAAAGCATGAATATATTACTCATACTCTGATATCATGGCCGCCTGTCCAGTCGGGTGAGGTGATGGTTCACATTTGGCAATATATTATCTGCTCTTATTCTTTTGGCCATATCGACTGCATGACTGTACTTTGTTCCAATTAATAACACGAAGGCATTCGACAATTAATCAAACAAGTCAAAACTTTTCTTCATTAACATAGAGAACAGGCAGCCATAGTGGCGCAGTGGCTTGACACTTGCCTGGCAGCCCAGTGGCCATGGGTTTCCCATCAAGGTGGATTTTAAAACTTGACATGCGTTTCCAGGCGGACCGAGCCTAAAATAGATACCATAAAATGTCTTTGGAAGTAAAGGCGGTCAACATGCTACTGACCATGCCACCCTTCAAGTGCCAACTGGACAATGAAAATATTATGAAAGTTTTATTATATTAACATTCATTATGAAGTTAACAGCACAATATACCCTAAAAACTTTAAGGCATGTAAAAGAATAGTTTACTTTACTTATTTACATCGGTAACCACAGCCAGATATTTCCTCAAGAGTATTACCTCATTGGGTTAAACGGTGGAACCTCAGTTTTCATCGATAAACTGTCCGAAAACAATCGATGGAATCCGAAACTGACGAAAATCAAGGCAATTATTTCCATATGAATCAATGTAAATCCAATTAATTTGTTCTAGACACTTCGAAATACATACCAAAAACACATTTTATAGAGAGTAAATATAGTGTTTAATACTAAAAATCAATAAGAAATTAATATAAAATGAATGTAAAAGACTAATGTAAAGAATAAATGAACATTTAACATGGCATTTACCTTTCTGAAGACTTTTCTTGCTGTATGGAAGATGACGAGGAGGGGAGAGAGATGTGCAGATAGTATTATTTTGAAGGTGTCAAGGCACTATTTTGGGTAAATTCCCTTCTTGGGCTTCTTGTATTTTGTATGCCAGAGCGCCTCTTGAATTTTTCAAACCATCCCCTGCTGGCCTTAAAATCACTAAGTACACTAGCACTCGTCCCAAGCATTTTCTTAATGAGATCGGCATACAACAGTCTGGCCTTTTCACATATGCTTGCCTCCGAAACAGAATCGACATGTAACTGTTTTTGATTGATCTAAATTAATAATAACTGTTCGACATCTTCAATTGTTTGCGATCTCGGTTTCATTAGCACATTCATGCCTTTTTCTATATTAGCCTCCTTTATTGCTTCTTTTTACACCACAATAGAACTTATCATGGATGGCGACTTCCCAAACATGCGGCAAATTTCAGCAATCGTAATGCTGCTCTCGTATTTTTCAGTGATTTCCTTCTTCAACTCGATCATGTTCCTTGCCTTCTTCTTCAAAGAGCTGCTGGCTCTGGACACTTTCTTTGGTCCCATAATGGAGCTAACAAGAAAGGGTTAACTTATTAGCAAGTGATGCTCACACTATGAGGAGCAACGCCAAACTTAGCAGAAGAACCGTTGGGCCCCTTCTTTTTTGCAAAATTAGTAGCGAGGTTCAATGAAATCCGAGGCAATTGATGAAAACCGAGACAAATATTTTGCGGAAAAAATCAACAAAAACTGAGGTTCCACTGTACAGTTAAACTAGCCAGACGTTACTTTATCAATTTTTATTACCACACAAATATTGCATCGTTAAGATAAATAGTCAAACTAGCTAAACATTACTTTAGCAAGCTTGACAACCACACAAACATTACCTCATTAAGCTAGACAGTCAAACAAGCAAGACATTACTTTAACAAGTTAGACAGCCACACAAGCATTACCTTATTAAGAAAAATGGTCAAACTAGCCAAACTTTACTTTAGTAAGTTAGACAACCACACAAGCCAGACATTACTTTAGCAAGTTAGACAACCACACAAGCATTACTTCATTAAGATGAATGGTTAAACTAGCCAAACATTACTTAGTAAGTTAGACAACACACAAGCCAGACGTTACTTTAGCAAGTTAGATAACCACACAAGCCAGACGTTATTTTAGCAAGTTAGACAACCACACAAACATTACCTCATTAAGATACAGCTGAAAGGTAATGTAACTCCGTTCTCCATTGTCTCGAATATATGAGCCATCAAAATGTGATCTGAAGTAGTCTCCAGGATCATATCGAAGAAATCTCAAGCTGAAATAATACAACAGTGAATATTCAATGGTTTGTTTCATTTGTAAACTCGTTCTCTGTTTTACCTTCAGGCGTTGTTTAATTATTTCTCTTCTATTCTGGGGCATTGAGGCATCCTACTGGTCTTAATATTCCCTTAGCTTCTCACTTGTGTAATGTTTCATATAATCTTATTCAGTCTTTCTTCTTCCATCCTGGGATGTAGAGGTATCTTAGTTTTGTTTTGTCTTTCCTCTTCTACCCTGGGGTGTAGATGTACCTTACAGTCTTGTTTTGTCTTTCCTCTTCTACCATGGAGTGTAGAGGTACCTTATTCTTCTTTTCATCTTGACATAATTGCACACAAGCTGTCTTGATATACTAAGCCAAGGGTTAGAGACATCTCATATCAGCTCAAATCCCCGGCTTCCACGAGGACAGGTATGTGCGCTAACAGTCTACGAAGATATGTCTGATAATATTAAAAGACAATGTAAAATGTAATCAAGTGTTAAAATCTAACTCAGACAAACCATTTCACATACACTATAAATGTTTGACAGCATATGGACGTGAATGATTGCCCAGTTCACATCATTAAAGAAGAACATGGAAATGTCCATGCCAACATGTTTCTTACATCACCCTGGATGAAGAAGAAGAAGAAGAAAATATTTACTACAAGACATGCACATTGATAAAAACTAACTCATGAACAATACCATATCTTGGAAACTGAAGCACTATGACCATATTAACTGTCACAGCAGTTTACAGGTTTAGCGGTTTCATGGTTAATGCAGAGTCAACATTATATTTCTCTGAACAAACTAACAGATGCTATGTCTCTCCTGGCAGATGCTAATTATTCTATACTTCATACACCCCTCCCTTTACTGGAGCTGTACTTCAATCCAAACTCAAGCATTCTGAAGTATGTTTAATATGTCACTGTGTCTTTAGGTAGCAAGTGTTCATAAATAGTCTTCAAAATATCTCCCTTATATATGCATGAATGTCTAACTTTTTTGTGCCAACTGTGGTTTACACTGGGCAGTAATGGAGGAAGACAAAGAAGGTAAGTGCCAGCCAATATGATGGTGAACTCAGGACATCAATGGAATCTTGAACACAACTGCCATGACCTATAAAAGAAAAAGCCTATATTATGGAAATATGATGATGATGATAACAGTGTCGGAATAAAGGAAACAGAAGAAGATGATGATGATCATGAAAAGGACAGGGACAAGTCAAGCATGAGATCAAGGAATGTGAGGCATGAACAGTCTTGACAAAACAGGACAATTCATGAGAACCCTTACAGCAGAATCATAGACAATGAAGACGGAACATAAAATGGGTGAATCGGTTGATAAAATCAAATGACTGAGCAGAATATGGAGAGGCCTGTTTGCAATGTCAACACGAGTAGACATGTGTACTAGAGAATGAATGTACAGCTATAAAATGCATGTGTTTGCAACGTTATATGGTACACTGAAGGAACAGTCCAGCATTTGGGGCGCTGTCATAATTAGGAACGGGGACCATCGATGCGAATGTCACAAAGTCTCCAGTTTCTAGGACTTGGTGTGCAAGCAGACGTCAATATACATTTGTGCCTCTTCATCCAGGACACACATTTCCAGTCTGCTATGCCATTAAATTGCGGACAACCGATGTGTCTCAGCTTATGATGAGGTCATATGTGTGCTGTCTACCTTCAGACACAGAGCATACACTCTCTCTCTCTCTCTCTGTGAGAGAGAGAGTGAGAGGGAGAGAGAGAACTGTGGAGTCCACTGTTAGTGTGAACATTTGTGATGTCTGTGTGAACTGTGGAGTCCACTGTTAGTGTGAACATTTGTGATGTCTGTGTGAACTGTGGCGTCCACTGTTAGTGTGAACATTTGTGATGTCTGTGTGAACTGTGGCGTCCACTGTTAGTGTGTACATTTGTGATGTCTGTGTGAACTGTGGCGTCCACTGTTAGTGTGTACATTTGTGATGTCTGTGTGAACTGTGGCATCCACTGTTAGTGTGTACATTTGTGATGTCTGTGTGAATTGTGGAGTCCACTGTTAGTTAGTGTGAACATTTGTGATGTCTGTGTGAATTGTGGAGTCCACTGTTAGTGTGAACATTTGTTGTCATTGCTAGTTTGATCTACATACATCAGACATATGCACACATCTCAACTAGGAACCAGCAAAGACGTTTATAACTGCTCAAATTTATAACAACAGTAAAAGAAAAAGGAGGGAAAGGGAACTGATGAAAGATAAAGAGTCTTTCCTGTTGACTGTGATGTTCTGTAAATGACATGCCACATGACGATGATGACTATTAGTGTTCAAAAGAAATAGCAGGATAATCCTTAACACACAGAGGGTCTTAGTTCTATCATCACCTCAGAAGGATTTACAGAGGAACTTAATTTTGCATGTATTCAGCTCTCAAATCAACCCAAGCTCATATCATTTATAACAATTTCATCCAATCAAAGAATGGCAGCATAAATCAGTCACTGATGTAACAAAACAAATCAAATTATTGAATAAATATCACCAAAACACATTTGATGGCTTAGTCATGTAATAAGATTTTTACAAGACAGTGGTCCCCCACAAAGTGATTTTGCAATTCTAAATGATGGAAACAGAGACAGAGATTGCTCCTTGTAAAGTTGGTTTGAGAGAATACAAATTACTTTTTTTTAAATGCTCGCTAGCTTTGAACTCAAGCGTACTCCATGCACACTAATTTTAGTAGTGCTGGACTGAATTTTAATTAGCTTACTCTATTATCAGTGCCCCTCGCCATCAGGCAAACCCACTCCGACTTCAGAGGCACTTGTAATTTATGTGCCCAAGTCAAGGACGATAGATCAACATTTTAGTCCAACTGTCCGGTGTAGGGGCTGAACCCCTTGCTTCGGCATCAACACACCAGATGTTTAAGAACACGCATTCTTATCCATTCGGCCACGCTGACCTACCATATAAAGGACTGAATACCACCATTTATAAAGCATGCACATGATGTTTCTTCTTGACGTGACACTGAAAGGCAAAACAAGCAAGATCATGAAGGAGGAGAAGCAGAAGAAAAAGGTGAAGAAAAATAAAGATGAAGTAGATGAAGGAGGAGGAGAAGGAGGTGAAGAAGAAAAAGAAGATGAAGAAGAAGAAGAACAACAACAACAAAAGAACAACTTTTAACAACAACCACAACAAAAGAACAACTTTCTTACCGCTCATTCAAACCAAGAATTCTGCGTTTCTTAAATACAGGTGGAACAAACTCCTTAATCCGTGCCCAGAGCTCGTCCACATATGGCACGGAATCTATAATGCAGCGTTTACTGTTACGTACATCAGTCATCATCTTTTCCCTGAAACAAAACATATCAATCAATCATGTGCCATGCCGGAAAGCGTGAGCGGTCATGACTCGCAGGTTTCACTCGATCACCAAATTCATGGATCAACTCAGTGTTCCTGTCTCGACCATGCCATGTGGCCAAGCCATCCAGGTATTTACTTCTCGGTCTTCCCCTTAGTCTGTTCCCTTCGATGTTGCCAGTTGTCACCAATTTCTCCAATTCATTTCTTCTCATAACATGTCCAAATAATTTTAACTGTCTACGTCTAATTTCTCTAATCAATTTACGATTTTCATTTGTCTTCTGTAGTACTTCATCATCATTATCAAGTGCCGTGCCGGCTGGCGTAGGCGTTCATGGCTCTCCATAGATCTCGGTCTTTGGTTTTCTGGATCAACTCTGCTGCTGATATTCCTCCATGCCACCGTCTCAACCCATCCAGCATCACTTCTCTTGGTCTACCTCTGTCTCTCTTCCCCTCGATCTTTCCAGTTGTTACGATGTTCTCCAATGCCTCTCTTCTCATCACATGACCGAGGAAAGCTGTTTGTCTCTGTCTTATTGTTGTATATAATGTTCTAGTTTCGTTAGCCTGTTTCAGGCAGTCGTCGTTAGTTACTCTGGCAGTCCAAGGAATTCGCAACATTCGTCTCTCTGTAGTACTTGGTCATTGGTTTTTCTATCTTTCCATGGTAGTCTTTGCATTCTCCTCAGAAATCACATTTCTGCAGCCATCAAATGTTTTTCAGCTTGTCTGCTCATTGTCCACACTTCACATCCATACAAAAGTACAGGTTCTATGTAGCACTTCAACACTCTTTTTCTCGTTTCAATTGGCATCTTTTTATTGGTCAGTATGTTTTTCATCTGGCTGAAGGCTACTTTCGCCATGGCGATTCTTGTTCTAATCTCTTAAAGGCATCTCCCATAAGATGTTATGACTGTTCCAAAATAATTGTACCGATTCACATGTTGAAGAATATTCCCATTTACTTGTATATTACATTGTGGTGTTTCCTTCTTCCTAGTGACGACCATAACCTGAGTCTTTTTACAGTTTAATTCTAACCCCAGTTGCTCACTGTGTGTAACAATCGCATCTACTAATTGTTGCAGGTCCTGTGCATTGTCTGCAATCAATACTGTATCATCTGCATATCTAACGTTATTGATGTTTCGCCCTCCAATGCTGATTCTATTTATATCTTCTACATTTCTGAAAATATTTTCAATGTATAGGGAAAAAAGATCTGGAGACATTACATATCCCTGCCTCACACCTCTCTTAATAGGCTGATATTGTCCCACTTAATTATCAATCCTTATGGAAGCTTGTTGTTTCCAATATATGTTTTTTTATAAGTCTAATGTCTTTCCCATCAATTTGTTGATCTGCAAGCATAAATACCATGTTGACATGTCTTATTCTATTGAAAGCCTTTGTGTAGTCAATAAAGCAAAGATGTATATCTTTGTTTACTTCTATAGAACGTTCAATAACTGTTCGCAGCATATACACAGCATCTACTGTACCCTTTCCTTCTACAAACCCACATTGTTCATCCTCTATTTCAGGTTGTATTTTCTTCTTCACTCTTTGCATGATAATTCGTAGCAAAATCTTTGTGATGTGACTCATTATACTAATTGTTCTATGTTGATCACATTACAAGGCTCCTGATTTCTTTGGGATTGCAATAAATACAGAATTACATAATTTAGAAGGTATATCTCCGGTATCATATAATGTGTTCAGCAGTCTGGTGACTTGATCTATTCCATATTCTTCTAAAGCTTTAATAATTTCTGTTGTGATGTTATCTGAACCGGGGACCTTGCCAGCTTTAATATGTTTAAGAACATTTCGAACCTCCATCTTCAAAATTAGCGGTCCTTCATTATTAAATCGAATATCATACTATTCATCTCTGTTATCATCATAAAGGTTTTTCACATAATCTGACCATACATGTAGAATCTGATATTTTCTATTATGATTGTGCCATCTTTAGTTTTTAGACAGCCTGCTGATGTACTTGTTCTTTTATTAGTAAGTTCCTGAATTCTGTTGCGCACTAATTTAGTATTTTGACGGTTGTGTTGTTTCTCAATTTCTAAGCAATTTTTCTCAAGCAATGCTTCTTTTGCCTCCTTACATAATATTCTGAACATATACAAATATGTTATTACAATTGTGGTTTGTAATGTTAAGTGAATTTCAACACCTGTTACTAAACTTCATTTCTTGGTCTACCCTCCTAAAACAAAACTATGAAAATGAACTGGAGAAAATAAAATGAGGGATACAAACCAGAGAATGACATTATTGATCAGAAGACTCAGAACAGGACAGAGAACTCTCGGAAAACCTTCACCAAGTGTGTCTCAATGACTTGACTGATGATGATGATGATAATGATGATGTCTCAGGGAATAAAATAGTCTTGTCCCTGATCATGCTCTAGGCTTGTAAGATGATAAGGAAAGAGCTTTTATCTGTCTATTATTGCAGGCAGGAAAACCTTAACTTCTTCCTCTTTTTCTTTTGTCCTGCTGCTTTTGCTGTGAAGTGTCACAGAGAGGAGATAAATGTAATATTTTGTGGTTGTCTTGTTGCTTGTACTTACGTCATATTTGATTTCTTCACTATCTTTTTTACTCCATCTAGCCAACTCTTTCTGGGTCGCCCTCTTGCCTTGCATCCGGATGTTCTCATATAGAAAGTTCTAGCTGCTGATTGATCTTGTTCCATTCTAGCAAAATGTCTGAACAATTTAATTCTTTGGTGTTCTTTAAGGTCAGTAATCTGTGTTATCCCTACATTTGTTAATACTTTCTCAATTGTCTCTATATCTCTTCTTGTTTTTCCCGCTGTGTTTCTTATACACCCCATATCACATGAAGTGATTTTATGCCTGTGTGTTTCTAGGACTGTCCATGTCTGGCATTGATAACACATCATTGGGATGAATAAAGCTTGTCAGCTCGTTTTTTTTATACATGTTGATATCTGGATGGTTTAGGAGTGGCTGGTTGAGTCGCTAGAATGCTGGGTTTTCCTTCGGGAGACCCGTGTTCAAACCCTCGGTACGGCGTGGATATTTTTCTGTCGGGAGCAAAAGTAAAACTGCACAGTTTGTGGCTTCTGCACTAGCCAGGCAGCCTTAATTCCTCAGGCTCAAGACACCTATATCCTACACAGCAAGGTGTGATAGGCAGTAGATGACATGTTTTTATTTTTTTGACAGCTATTTTATAGTTGATGTTTGCTGTCTGTGGTCTTGTTTCTATATCTCTATCTAGTTACCA
This sequence comes from Cepaea hortensis, assembly GCA_963921405.1. Classification (NCBI taxonomy): domain Eukaryota; kingdom Metazoa; phylum Mollusca; class Gastropoda; order Stylommatophora; family Helicidae; genus Cepaea; species Cepaea hortensis. The sequence goes on along the minus strand of OY992876.1, from coordinate 147,580,903 downwards.
TGATCATCACATGCCATGCCAGCTGGCGTAGGCGGTCATCTCTCTCCACAGATCTCGGTCTTTGGTGTTGTAGATCAACTAGTTTAGTTTAGTCGATGGATCAACATCACAGCACACGGTTTAACCCATAAGTGCTCCGTTTTCCTCCTAACTCAAACCTGAGCCTGGAGAAACTCAGCTCAATGCACGAACTCCGTTGCATCGGCGAGGATCCTGAAATACTTTGGGCAGATTTTTAACTCGAAATTGTGCCTGGGCAGCACCGTTAGGCTACTCTTTTTCGATTTCCAACTGCCAAGGGATATTTTACGTGCGCAACAATACACACGGGCGTCCGATCTCACTACCCAGACACCAGGGGAAATTTTATTACTGGAAGTCCAGGTGGATTTTTAAAATAAATCCCGGTCCTCACCAGGGCCTGAACCCGGGACCTCCAGCACTCGAGGCGGACACCATACCTCGAGACCACTCAGCCCCCTGTAGATCCCTCCATGCACCGTCTCACTCCATCCAGCATCATTTCTCTTGGTGTGCCTCTGCCTCTCTTCCCCTTGATCTTTCCAGTTGTTCATCTATGTTCTCCAATGCCTCTCCTCTCATCACATGACTCTCTTCTATCTAGTAATCAATATTTAACTGCTTTTCTATCTCATTTCATCTCTGTGTAAGGACATTCAGGAGCCGTGGTGGTATAGTGGTTAGCATCCTTGCCTTCCAAGACTGTGGTATGGGTTCAATCCTCAGCAGACGCAGGATTAATTGGTCTGACCAGTAGGGCTCTGGGATCAACCCAGCCTCACAAAAATGGCCGCCAGACAGAATTTTCTGGGAATTGCCTGGGAATGAAAGGTGATAAAGAAGGAAAATGGCCACCAAGGTCATATGTCATGGGTTAGACACAAACAGTCAAACTATAGACACAAATAGTCAAACTGAGATTGCTAGTGACGCCCGGTAAAGGACATGCAACTAACTCATGTCGTGCATGCAATCTAAAAATGATGACCTGACCATGTTGATGATGATGATCACCATGTGCCATGCAGAAAAGCATGGGCGGTCATGGTTTGTCATCTCCCACAATCCCCAGAGTCGTGGACCAGCTCTGTGTAAATGTGCTGATTGTGTCATGTGACCAAGTCATCCAGGTATTTACCTTTTTGTCTTCCTCTTGCTCTTGTCCCACCAAGTTCACTCTGTGTCATTCAGTTTTCAAGTTTACTTCTCCATCATAATGCACCAAATATTCCATGAATGAATAACCAAAAAATGAAAAATAGGTCAGATATACTAGGACACGATCACAAGTGACAAAATGGACGTTGCGCCCCAAGTCTTCATTGGCACACAAAAAAAAACAACACACAGATACAATTATATGAAAAACATATGATCATGGTAACTAGATAGAGATATAGAAACAAGACCACAGACAGCAAACATCAACTATAAAATAGCTGTCAAAAAAATAAAAACATGTCATCTACTGCCTATCATACCTTGCTGTGTAGGATATAGGTGTCTTGAGCCTGAGGAATTAAGGCTGCCTGGCTAAACTATATGAAGATATATATATGCATAAGTTACTCATCAGTTTCCTTGTTGTGATTGGACATGTTTTTTACTGTAGCTCCACTAATTCCAACAATTCCTTGACTGCCTATTTCTAATTTCTCTTTCAATTTGTGATTTTATTTGTTTCTTGAAGGACTGTCTCATCCTTGTTTTCTATCCATCCATGGTATTCTCTGAATGTTCCTCAATCACATTTCCCCTCCCTTTAGCTGTTTGCTCAGCTTTTCTGTTTGTTATCCATATTTCCTATGCCTACAATGGTACAGGTTGTACACAGCACAGTTTCCAGATAAGTCCAATGTTCCACATGAGCACATTTCAAGCCAACTTTACAATTTTGAAGACTGTTCAAAGAACCACCTTTACCTGCCTCTCCCAATGTTGACAAGTGCCGGGATATAGCCTAGTGCTTCTGTTTCTTGTATAAAGTTCTTGCACTCCTGAAACAAACCAGAGTCAGCATTATGTGTGAAACATTAAATAAATTGGAAAATTGCAAATAAGAATGTGCAGTCACATTCTCCAGTCTTTGGCAATGAACCAGTGTAAGTAAGTACAGTAAACCTAGCCTATAGCAATGAATCAGTGTAAGTAAGTAAAGTAAACTTAGCCTGTGGCAATGAATCAGTGTAAGTAAGTT